>CM029617.1:28152978-28752978 GCA_017311315.1 Dendrocalamus latiflorus | reverse complement strand
CGTCGGATCGGGGATGTGGCCAACCTTGCTCGCATGCCGTGACGTCCTTCGGCAACCACTGTTCCTATGTGACCTCGTGCCTGCTATGTGCACTCTTGTGGCACTGAGGCTGCCAGCATGTCGATGGGCTAGCTGACCCCCAACTGGAGATGCCGGCCGGGGTCGGGGTGATGTCTGGCATCGTGCGCGCTGTCCGCCGTGCTGTTCAGGTTTTCCACGAGAGGATCTGGGAGTACATCGTGGAGGCCGCAGTGAAGATCGAGCTACGACAAACAATGCGTAACGAGGGGAATCTCGGTCAGTGGCTTGATGAAGTCCCGCGGCGCGACGAAGGTGGCACCGAGGCTTCGGGGCGTGACGTGAACCCACAGGTGTGACACCGGGGTTCTCGTGTGTTGGCGTGCGTTGTAATACGTGTGCCCCCTTCTGACTAAAGTAGGAATTTCCTCCATGTTCTGACTAGTGTATCCCTGTGTCTCGAGCAGCTGCCCGACAGGGACCAGCTGCTAGTTTCTGACCTTGTGACTTGACGGCGTCTTCGACGCTGGCGGCATGCCAAGGAGTCGCTGGACTTCTGGGCGACCCGGGTTTCTTCGAGTGAGGTTACAGCGCGGACGTGCGTCAAGGGGGAACATGCCGAGTAGCGACTGTGGGCATCAAGGACGCTTGTACATTTTACTTTTGCCGCACCCTCCTTGTAAACATCCTCCGACGAATACAAGAAGGGGTTTTGAGTTGAAACAAATCACCTGCGTCCCCCGGTAGACTCGTGAGACTACACTCCACGCTCGCCCGTATGCTAGGTAGACTTCTGCATGCTTCGTCTCCTTCTGGAGTGGTGTGGGCGGAGCTGGCACCTAGTCGAGGTAGACGCGCGAGCACGGCTGCTTCCCAGCGGCAATGACTCCTGTACTCGCTGCCGTGTGGCGTGCGTGAGGATAATAGCCACGCACCTAGTTTGTGCTCCGTGGGATGCACATAGGGGCAAGCCTCTGGTGAGCCTTACCGATGCTCCGCAGAATACACCCAGAGGCAAGCCTCTGTCGCGTCTTGTGCATATTTCGCAGGGATAACATTCGCGTCTTATTTATACTCCGTAGAGTGCGTGCGGAGGCGGACCTCGACGCTACATCTTATTTATACTCCGTAGAGTGCGTGCGGAGGCGGACCTCGATGCTACGTTTTATTTATACTCTGTAGAGTGTGTGCGGAGGCGGACCTTGACGCTACGTTTTTTTATACTCCGTAAAGTGCGTGCGGAGGTGGACCTCGATGCTACATCTTATTTATACTCCGTCGAGTGTGTGTGGAGGCGGACCTCGACGCTACGTCTTATTTATACTCCGTAGAGTGCGTGCGGAGGCAGACCTCGACGCCATGTCTTATTTATACTCCGTAGAGTGCGTGCGAAGGCAGGCCTTGATGTTACATCTTATTTATACTCCGGAGTACGCGCGCAAACGCGTGTCTTTGTTTATACTCACACGGAGAGCGAGCTTGTCGCCTGCTCCGGAGTGCGCGCGCAAACGTGTGTCTTTGATTATACTCACAAAGAGTGCACGCGGAGGCAAGCCTCCGCGCGTTTTTGCAAATAGCAAGACGAGTTTGGCAAACGGTGAACTTTATTGAATTTCCGTTTGCGCGGGTGAGTGATTACAAAAGACGAGGTACTACTGATCGCTCAAGGGCGGGAATGGCGGCAGCTGTCATTGCCGTGGCGGCGAGGCGGGGCACAGTCGAAGTCTCTAGTTCCAGAGCAATCCACGCGGGAGCTTCCTGAGGCTGCCGAGGGTCCTTGTGCTGACATGCCCGGCCTAGGTGTCCCGTTGAGTCTCGTGATGCGGACCTCTGGTGCCGAGCTCTATGAGCCGAGCCATATCTTGGTCGCCTTGGGCAGTGATAATGCCTCGCGGGCCAGGGAGCTTCATGCATAGGAAGCCGTGGTGTGCAACTGCCCCGACAGAATTAAGGATCGGTCGCCCCATTATAGCATTGTAAGGGTAGGGGATATCGACGACGTCGAAGGTGGCGTCTTCACTCCTCACGTTGTCATCCCGGCCAAAGGAGACCTGCAGGCATATCTGGCCTAGCGCCCTGAGGGGCTGACCTCCAAAGCCTTGCAGTGGGGTTCCCGAGGGGCCTAGGCGGCTTCGGGGGATCCCCATCTGGTCGAAGGCCGCAGCGAACAAAATGTTCGCGGAGCTTCCTCCATCGACTAGGACACACTTGACCTTGCATCCCGCGATGGCGACTTGGATGACCAGGGGATCTTGGTGGGGGAACTCCACGCCTTCGGCATCAGCGGGTGTGAAGGTAATTTCGTGCAGCGCCCAGTCCGGCGATGCCTACGTCGGGTATGCCGCCACGTGGTGTAGTCGCCGCACGTAGGCCTTTCGTTGCCACGCCGAAGCGAACTCCAACGAGGAGCCCCCGGAGATGACGTTTATGATTCTACGCTGGCCTCCCTCCAAGGCCTGGATCCGTAGGGGGCCCTTCTGGGGTTGCCGCACATGGGCTTGTATCCGCAGGGGGCCCTCCTGAGGCTGCAACCCTTGATCTTGGATCCGCATGGGGCCTTCCAAAGGATGCTGGACGTGGGCTACGATGGGCGGTCGTACCTCGGGGTTTCTGTCCCTGGCTACGCTCTACCGGAGTGCAGCGATGGTGGTGCATGCGCGCGTGTTGTGGCTGCCCCGCACGTGCACCTCGCACCATAGGCCGTGTTGCTGATCGTCATATTCCGCGCAGGTCCGATCATCACGACCCCGACCGCGCCCCCGGCCCCGGCGAGCTCTGCCGCCGTGACCAGTGGGGGCGTTGTCTTCGGAGCCGCCTTCGATGTCGAAGATGTAGCGGGCTCTGCAAGACCTCTGCTGGCCATGCTTAGGCTTGTCACCCGGTGGGTCCTTGTGCGGTGCGTCCTTGCGCTCGGGGGCATCGCTTGGTGGCTCCTGCTTGTGCTTGCCCTTCGAGGAGACTTCATTCGGTGAATCCCCGGTCTTCGTCGTGCCCTCCGCTTGGTTGGTGTCGGAATCGTCACCTTGGCGCCGCCGCACGTCTTCTTCTGCCCTGGCGTATTCTTCCATCTTATCGAAGAGCTTCGCCACTGTCTTGATTGGTTTTCGCGCATTGTACTCGGCTAGCTGCCCCAGGCGGAGGCCATGTATCGCTGCATTGATGATGGTGGTCTCGTTGACATCCTTGACCTGGCAGCGGACCTTCGCGAAGCGCTTGAAGTACTCCCGGAGCTTTTCCAAGGGTTTCTGCTTGACCGCAAAGAGCTGGTCTGCGTCGACACGCTCGACATAGTTCCCTTAGAAGTTGTTGTAGAGTCAATCGTGGACCTGCTCCCATGCATAGATAGAATTTGGCTCGATGATGAAAAACCAAGAGAGCGCCACTCCTTGTAGAGCGAGGGGGAGTCCTTTCGCCTTCGTGGTATCGTTCCCGTCGGCAGCTTCAATGGCGGTCTCGTACACACGTACGAACTTGTCGGGACCCCGGATTTCCAAACCCGGACCCTCTGTGTATTTCTGCACTAGTCCCAGATCAAAGCTAGTGCACACAGTTAAACAGAAATGATTCATGACCAACAACGTATTTATTACAAATATAAAGAGTACTGACCACCAGGTCTCATTATTACAACTGAGGTTTCAAGACCTCACACACACACAAAACACAGCGGAAGCAGAAGATAAATCCAGCGATGACCCATCAATACGCCACAGGCAATTGACTGGGGAAGCGCGACCTAGTACTCCGGAAATCCTTCGTCGAATCCACAAGCGAAGTAGTCGTAGTCACCTTCTTGAGTTTCATATTCTTCTGAGATTTATTTTTAAGTGTAGCATGTGAGTACATAAAGTACTCCGCAAGTCTTGGGAAAAATGCATAGATGCAAGGCTTGACAAAGAAAGGCTATATGGTTCTTTTGCACAAAGCAATATTTTAAATTTTCAATTACTACTAATTATTTTCGAAGGCATCCATTTAATAAAGTAAATGTTTTAGCAGAAACTATCATTGACTTTCTAGTGAAGGTTCCATCTACCAACACTAGCCAACAACTTGAACAAGTTTAATACTGCGGGTTAAATCCACCCTCTCTGGCTCCAACCGCCAGGATACCCTTCCGAGAGTTCCCTCCACTCCCGGAATACAAAACTTTTGATTTTAAAACAAAACCAGAAATCTACCATGTGAATGCATTCTTTGCCCGCCCTTGACCGTGGGCACGGCTATTCGAATAGTTTTACACTCTGCAGAGGTTGTACAACTTTACCCACAAGAGATAAATTATCCTAAAAGTCAACATGCTTCCTTTGGCATGAGACCCAGATAAAATATCACAAAGCCTTTACCTTACTCTAATCTAGCTAGATACCACCCGCTGAGGTTTCACCGCAGGTAGGCTAACCGCCCGAACCGAAGCCCCCTCTTGCGCCATATGAGTACAGTAAATCCCTGTCCCTCACTGTGAATAACCAGTCCATCCCTGGCATCCACTTTCCACTGGTGGCACCTAAACTAGACTATCGTAAGTTAGTCAGCTAGGTCGTACCCATATAGACTTGTGGTTGTACGGTTAATGCTCAGTCTGGACAAACACAAGCGTCGGTCCTTAATTGACTAGGGTGGAACATACACTTTACAAGATCTCGTGCTTCCTGCACCAATCCAAACTAACCATCCACCCTAATCTAAACCAATTTTCACATTTTAGTTTATTTTAAAAGAACAGTGGCAACTCCAATTACCACTAACTTTATAAAAACAAGGATATTACAATAATTCATAATTTCCCATTTTCAAGATTTCAAAGGTATTAAATAGCGAGACTAAGCATTATACTACCATTCCACTATTCACCAAGATTCAGTAATAATCTCATTATTGAGACAAATGAAATTCTAGGGTGACAAAGGTACATGGCATTCAATTTCAATGGAGGGTATAACAAGGTTGGTTTAACTAACCCTTAAGATTTGAACTAATATTTTATATAAATAGCAATGCACATAATTTAAAATAATTAAAACATTTCGAAATCATAGGTTCAAGATGATCAAAGGAGAGTTGCCTTGCTTTGAAGTTTTGCTGAGGTTTGCCGAAATTATACTCTTCGGATTAGTCGTAGTCTACACGTGAAAAGCCAGAACAAACTAAACTCAAATAAAATCCAAATGAAATCCACAAATTATAAAATATATATTGATGGATAGATTATGATTTCAGATGAATTTAGGAGAAAGAATCAACGGATTCGGAGTTCGTATGAGGGAGATCGAATATTTGAAAGTTTTGGACATCACATGAAATGATAACAACATCCGAGAATTACTTTTTGAATAGTACGGTGTCGATTGGCTACAAGGTGGCTGGCGAATGGGCAAAATAGAATGCTGGAAATGAGACGAAGGTGGTGACACAGGTATGGCGGCGAGGAACGGCGGCAATCACCGGCAGTCACTGAAAAACGGCACCGACTGCACGGTAGCGACAACAGCAGGTTGGAGAGATAGTACCGGGTATGGAACGTGGAGATGTAAGATGAGCGTGGGGTAGTACATGGCATGGTGAAGTTAGGAAAATTATTGGCTAAGCTGAAAATTAATCGGAGACGATACAGTCGACGTTTGAATGACGACAGTGGAGAAACAGGAAAAATTTGATACCTTGGTGCTCGGTAGAGCGAATCCAAAACCATTTGAAAGGTAGCTACTTGGGATGGTTTGGCACGATATGACGCGAACGGATTGGGGAAAACATCGCCGGATAGATGGGGACACGAGATGCCATTGGTGGCCATGGCGAGGTGTCGGAAGTGAAAATTTGTGGAGGCTTTTTGGGGAAACGGAAGGAAGCATGGCTTAGAACGTGGTGAGTCAAGTCTAAGAAAAATTACGGCATGGGCTAAGGCTTACCGGAGGCGACGAATCAACGTCGGGAGTCACAAACGGCCATTTTCACGGAAAGCTCAATTCCTGACATTTGGCTCCACGAAAAATTAAACAAAATGGTAGAAAAATTTCTTAGAGGCTAGGACACAATATGACGCGAACAAAAATCAAAGCGCTCACCGAAAAGGGGTGTACGCGCGAAGGTACAGTTTTAGTGTCTGGGCCTGACAAGGTCGACGAGGACTCGGGAAATCTTTAGGCGATGGCAATGGGAGCGCGACGTAGAACGCGTCGAGGCAAACTCAACGGTGCAAACTGCTCGGCCAAAGGACATCGGATGGTGGCGGAACACGGTGGAGAAGACATTTTGCGACCGTCGGGTAGACATTGGCATTTCGGGCAAACGGAGAGAAGTTAGCATGTGAGGTTTTCGGCGAAACGAAGAGTAGAGCGTGGGGAACGTGATGCTCACCTTGGTTTTGGTCGGGCATGCACGGACGGCCGGTGGCGACGCGAGGAACGACGACGCGCTACGGTGGCGACGGTGTTCTGGCGAAGTTCCGGCGAAGGCGAGGTGAGCACCGCGTAGAACGCGACGAGGCGAATCCGGGGATGTGCTCAAAAGTGGCGGGGCTCCACCGGACGAGGCGCAATAAGCCGAAGAACGCCGTTTGAAACACAAAAGAAAAACTCCGATTGCGCCCAAAAGAAGAGGAGTGGGGACTTGATATTTTCGGGGTTGAGTGAGGATGAGGAGGGGCTCACGGTGCTCCCTTTTATAGGGGCGGGGGAGGTCCGAGATGGGAGATCAAGAGACCATGTCCATCAATGACATGGGTTAATTTCTCGCGAAACGGCTCATGAATGAGGGGAAAACGGTAGGGAATTGAAAGAGTTTGATGAGAGGAGATGAATGCAATTTATTTCACTAAAAACCGTTGAGAAATTCAAAAGTTATGGAAGGTTTAAGATGCAGCCATGGCAGCTCGCGCGTGCTGCTCTCTGGAGAATCTTTCGAACGGTGCAAGATGATGAATAGTGAGGAGAGAGAAAATAATAATAAAATAATATTTTTTTAAAGAAAACAAATAAAATAAATTCGAAAAATTCAGAAAAATTCTATAAAAATCCTTGGAAAACGAAAAGACTAAATAAAATAATTTCGGATTTATTTGAGGTATATTTTAGCCATTTAAAATATTTTTACTTTCTAAGCTTTAATTTAATTCAAATAAATTCGAAAATTCCAAAAATTTGAAAAGAGGATAGAAATGGATAGATTGGAATTTTTGATGAGTTTAGAAATTTGAATGGGCTCATTCGGAGTTAAAATGAAGAAATACGATATTTTGGTAGTTTAAAAGGAGAGAAAAAGAATAAACTGATTTTCTGGAATTATTTTTGAACTGAAAAATCCGATTATGACATCATCAAGGGAAATGATTTTCAGAGGAATTATAGTTCTATGGAAAAGTAATTTATGATGTTAGGGTGACGTCAGCAGAGATTTTGATTTTCTGGCCGAATTATTTTTCAACAGGAAAAGAGTTTTATTCACTGACAGGTGGGATTGGGCTGTTGGCGAGAGGGAAGAGAAAGGAGGAAGAAGTGGACGGTCGGACGAATGCCACGAGGTGAAAGAGAAATCAGGGCCACCGGATTAGAACGAAGGGGTAAGTGAAGGCAGGTGGCTGAGATTAAACCGGGGTGAGGATGGATTGAATCAAGGAACGACACGTGATGGCCGAGTAAAGAGGTTGAGGATTAAATTTGATTTAGATTTTGAAATAAAATTTAGATAAATCCAAATAAAGTTCAAATACTTTAAATTAATTAATTTGAAATTAAATTTTTCAGAGAACGAAATTTTGGGATGTTACAAACCTACCCCTCTTAGAAAGAATCTCGTCCCCGAGATTCGGACGGACTAGGAAAAAGAAAGGAGAGGAAAACTCGGCTCTTAGGTCCTCTTCACGCTCCCAAGTTGCTTGACTTCGAATGGTTGCTCTACTGTACTTTGTGGAACTTTATGGTCATGCTTCTTGCGCGGCGTTCAGCTTCCTTCATGATTCTATCTTGTTGTTCGATGCTCTGAAGTATTCCTTTAACTGAGAAATATGGAAGACGATAACAAATCGGACTGGTACATCTTTAGTCGCTTGCAAGCTCTGGGTTAACTTCAATTGCCTTTATCATATCGATTAATTCAGGATTCCACCAAAAAGGGCTTAACTTCCACAAGTATTCATCCGAGAGAGACATAATTATTTCAACTCTTCAAAATTCTTGATTCCAAAATCACATACCACAAATGCACTTTGTTGATTTCAACAAATAATCTCATTAACTTTTACTCTCTGCTCTAATTTGAATCGACGTCAAACCATAGAATTTTTCCAACAAGAATCCAATAACATTGTAATTTGTGATTTCCACCAATTGTTTTATGATCATTATCTAGTCCAACAGATCCATAACTCTGATCAAATAATATAAAATTAATCCAATCTTTTAGTAATCATCAATCAAGTTTAAGATCATCTAAGCCATAATTTAATATTCATTAGTCCTCCAACATCAATCTCTTGATAATCATCATTTTGGTTCCACCAAATTTGAATGATCTCAAATACCTCAATTAATTCTTATCAGACAATCTCTCAACTAATTCTTATTGGACAATCTATCTCCCATAATTAATTTAAATCCTTCAGGTTATCCATTTTAACATCCTTAAATAATCTAGTTAATCCCATTAGTTAAAATCCAATTACCTAGCAATGATCTACTAAATCCACCAAATTCAAATTGACATATCAAAGTCCACTTTGCAATGATAAAATTAATCCACCAAGATATCTAAGTGTATATCTTCTGGAATTCCACTAGTATCCACTCATCATCAATAGGTCCACCAAACTCTGATAATCAATTAACTCCACAAAATTCATCTACTCTTCATGATTCAACCAAAATCACCCAAAATTGATATCATGAATTGTTTGTGATAATTCAACTTCTTAATCTTTTAATCTCTCCCTTTACTGGATCAATCTCTTAATACTAATTCTCCAATGATCACAAATAATCCCTTCAACAAACATCTTGTGTTGCTCCTTTCAATCCTAGATAATAAATCCAAGGTAAAGTTTAGACTCTTCCCATGATCTAATTAGCTTTCCCAAGCTCAACTTTATATTTAATCTCTAGTCAATCCACAAAGATGACACTTTTTAGATTTATTTATAATCAATTGGTATCCACAAATATACCCTTTTATCTCAATCTTCTCGAGTATTATTCAATCTTGTCAATTATAAATCCAAAACAATTCTCCAAATTACCTAACTTGACATGCACTAATTATCACGGCTTTCCCGACAAGAGTACTTTCCATAAATTTGTTGTCTTCCATATACTCTAGGTCTCCCAGGATTCTCCAAACTTGGACTTCGGTGAAAGAATTGGAGCTTGTACTATTGCGGTAACTGGGGTTAGCAAAAGATAAGAGGGAAGTAGCACAGATAAGAGATCAGGGGAACGACTAAACACCATCCCAAACAAACACACAAGAGAGAAACAAACAACAACTAGGAGAAGCTTAGCTTGAAATCAAAATAGTTTTTAAGGATGACTGTACTACAAATATTCAAAGACCTGGTACAGTCCACCTAATACACAAGCAAGTAATATATAAGCGTTCTAAAATCGTAAGACTTTACTTGGGTATTTCAACTAAAGAGCTAGTCCTTGCTCCTTCATGATGATGAGCTTCTCCAAGTGCTTCTTAGACGTAGCCTTACTGAGCCATCTATAGAAATTACAAAGGAAAGGGGGTACAATTACCGTTCCAAAAAGGAAATAAGCAGATAGATAAGGGAGAATGCCATGACGAAGGTAAGGATAGAAAGACAAGAAAAGACAAGGATAGCATGTTATTAAATTTTTATTTTATAAAATAAATTTTGAAACTCTTCTTTTAACGACCATTCTAACTAGGTCACGTCCTACAGTCAAATTGGCTCTGATACCACCTCTGTCGGGACCCCGGATTTCCAAACCCGGACCCTCTGTGTATTTCTGCACTAGTCCCAGATCAAAACTAGTGCACACAGTTAAACAGAAATGATTCATGACCAACAACGTATTTATTACAAATATAAAGAGTACTGACCACCAGGTCTCATTATTACAACTGAGGTTTCAAGACCTCACACACACACAAAACACAGCGGAAGCAGAAGATAAATCCAGCGATGACCCATCAATACGCCACAGGCAATTGACTGGGGAAGCGCGACCTAGTACTCCGGAAATCCTTCGTCGAATCCACAAGCGAAGTAGTCGTAGTCACCTTCTTGAGTTTCATATTCTTCTGAGATTTATTTTTAAGTGTAGCATGTGAGTACATAAAGTACTCCGCAAGTCTTGGGAAAAATGCATAGATGCAAGGCTTGACAAAGAAAGGCTATATGGTTCTTTTGCACAAAGCAATATTTTAAATTTTCAATTACTACTAATTATTTTCGAAGGCATCCATTTAATAAAGTAAATGTTTTAGCAGAAACTATCATTGACTTTCTAGTGAAGGTTCCATCTACCAACACTAGCCAACAACTTGAACAAGTTTAATACTGCGGGTTAAATCCACCCTCTCTGGCTCCAACCGCCAGGATACCCTTCCGAGAGTTCCCTCCACTCCCGGAATAGAAAACTTTTGATTTTAAAACAAAACCAGAAATCTACCATGTGAATGCATTCTTTGCCCGCCCTTGACCGTGGGCACGGCTATTCGAATAGTTTTACACTCTGCAGAGGTTGTACAACTTTACCCACAAGAGATAAATTATCCTAAAAGTCAACATGCTTCCTTTGGCATGAGACCCAGATAAAATATCACAAAGCCTTTACCTTACTCTAATCTAGCTAGATACCACCCGCTGAGGTTTCACCGCAGGTAGGCTAACCGCCCGAACCGAAGCCCCCTCTTGCGCCATATGAGTACAGTAAATCCCTGTCCCTCACTGTGAATAACCAGTCCATCCCTGGCATCCACTTTCCACTGGTGGCACCTAAACTAGACTATCGTAAGTTAGTCAGCTAGGTCGTACCCATATAGACTTGTGGTTGTACGGTTAATGCTCAGTCTGGACAAACACAAGCGTCGGTCCTTAATTGACTAGGGTGGAACATACACTTTACAAGATCTCGTGCTTCCTGCACCAATCCAAACTAACCATCCACCCTAATCTAAACCAATTTTCACATTTTAGTTTATTTTAAAAGAACAGTGGCAACTCCAATTACCACTAACTTTATAAAAACAAGGATATTACAATAATTCATAATTTCCCATTTTCAAGATTTCAAAGGTATTAAATAGCGAGACTAAGCATTATACTACCATTCCACTATTCACCAAGATTCAGTAATAATCTCATTATTGAGACAAATGAAATTCTAGGGTGACAAAGGTACATGGCATTCAATTTCAATGGAGGGTATAACAAGGTTGGTTTAACTAACCCTTAAGATTTGAACTAATATTTTATATAAATAGCAATGCACATAATTTAAAATAATTAAAACATTTCGAAATCATAGGTTCAAGATGATCAAAGGAGACTTGCCTTGCTTTGAAGTTTTGCTGAGGTTTGCCGAAATTATACTCTTCGGATTAGTCGTAGTCTACACGTGAAAAGCCAGAACAAACTAAACTCAAATAAAATCCAAATGAAATCCACAAATTATAAAATATATATTGATGGATAGATTATGATTTCAGATGAATTTAGGAGAAAGAATCAACGGATTCGGAGTTCGTATGAGGGAGATCGAATATTTGAAAGTTTTGGACATCACATGAAATGATAACAACATCCGAGAATTACTTTTTGAATAGTACGGTGTCGATTGGCTACAAGGTGGCTGGCGAATGGGCAAAATAGAATGCTGGAAATGAGACGAAGGTGGTGACACAGGTATGGCGGCGAGGAACGGCGGCAATCACCGGCAGTCACTGAAAAACGGCACCGACTGCACGGTAGCGACAACAGCAGGTTGGAGAGATAGTACCGGGTATGGAACGTGGAGATGTAACATGAGCGTGGGGTAGTACATGGCATGGTGAAGTTAGGAAAATTATTGGCTAAGCTGAAAATTAATCGGAGACGATACAGTCGACGTTTGAATGACGACAGTGGAGAAACAGGAAAAATTTGATATCTTGGTGCTCGGTAGAGCGAATCCAAAACCATTTGAAAGGTAGCTACTTGGGATGGTTTGGCACGATATGACGCGAACGGATTGGGGAAAACATCGCCGGATAGATGGGGACACGAGATGCCATTGGTGGCCATGGCGAGGTGTCGGAAGTGAAAATTTGTGGAGGCTTTTTTGGAAACGGAAGGAAGCATGGCTTAGAACGTGGTGAGTCAAGTCTAAGAAAAATTACGGCATGGGCTAAGGCTTACCGGAGGCGACGAATCAACGTCGGGAGTCACAAACGGCCATTTTCACGGAAAGCTCAATTCCTGACATTTGGCTCCACGAAAAATTAAACAAAATAGTAGAAAAATTTCTTAGAGGCTAGGACACAATATGACGCGAACAAAAATCAAAGCGCTCACCGAAAAGGGGTGTACGCGCGAAGGTACAGTTTTAGTGTCTGGGCCTGACAAGGTCGACGAGGACTCGGGAAATCTTTAGGCGATGGCAATGGGAGCGCGACGTAGAACGCGTCGAGGCAAACTCAACGGTGCAAACTGCTCGGCCAAAGGACATCGGATGGTGGCGGAACACGGTGGAGAAGACATTTTGCGACCGTCGGGTAGACATTGGCATTTCGGGCAAACGGAGAGAAGTTAGCATGTGAGGTTTTCGGCGAAACGAAGAGTAGAGCGTGGGGAACGTGATGCTCACCTTGGTTTTGGTCGGGCATGCACGGACGGCCGGTGGCGACGCGAGGAACGACGACGCGCTACGGTGGCGACGGTGTTCTGGCGAAGTTCCGGCGAAGGCGAGGTGAGCACCGCGTAGAACGCGACGAGGCGAATCCGGGGATGTGCTCAAAAGTGGCGGGGCTCCACCGGACGAGGCGCAATAAGCCGAAGAACGCCGTTTGAAACACAAAAGAAAAACTCCGATTGCGCCCAAAAGAAGAGGAGTGGGGACTTGATATTTTCGGGGTTGAGTGAGGATGAGGAGGGGCTCACGGTGCTCCCTTTTATAGGGGCGGGGGAGGTCCGAGATGGGAGATCAAGAGACCATGTCCATCAATGACATGGGTTAATTTCTCGCGAAACGGCTCATGAATGAGGGGAAAACGGTAGGGAATTGAAAGAGTTTGATGAGAGGAGATGAATGCAATTTATTTCACTAAAAACCGTTGAGAAATTCAAAAGTTATGGAAGGTTTAAGATGCAGCCATGGCAGCTCGCGCGTGCTGCTCTCTGGAGAATCTTTCGAACGGTGCAAGATGATGAATAGTGAGGAGAGAGAAAATAATAATAAAATAATATTTTTTTAAAGAAAACAAATAAAATAAATTCGAAAAATTCAGAAAAATTCTATAAAAATCCTTGGAAAACGAAAAGACTAAATAAAATAATTTCGGATTTATTTGAGGTATATTTTAGCCATTTAAAATATTTTTACTTTCTAAGCTTTAATTTAATTCAAATAAATTCGAAAATTCCAAAAATTTGAAAAGAGGATAGAAATGGATAGATTGGAATTTTTGATGAGTTTAGAAATTTGAATGGGCTCATTCGGAGTTAAAATGAAGAAATACGATATTTTGGTAGTTTAAAAGGAGAGAAAAAGAATAAACTGATTTTCTGGAATTATTTTTGAACTGAAAAATCCGATTATGACATCATCAAGGGAAATGATTTTCAGAGGAATTATAGTTCTATGGAAAAGTAATTTATGATGTTAGGGTGACGTCAGCAGAGATTTTGATTTTCTGGCCGAATTATTTTTCAACAGGAAAAGAGTTTTATTCACTGACAGGTGGGATTGGGCTGTTGGCGAGAGGGAAGAGAAAGGAGGAAGAAGTGGACGGTCGGACGAATGCCACGAGGTGAAAGAGAAATCAGGGCCACCGGATTAGAACGAAGGGGTAAGTGAAGGCAGGTGGCTGAGATTAAACCGGGGTGAGGATGGATTGAATCAAGGAACGACACGTGATGGCCGAGTAAAGAGGTTGAGGATTAAATTTGATTTAGATTTTGAAATAAAATTTAGATAAATCCAAATAAAGTTCAAATACTTTAAATTAATTAATTTGAAATTAAATTTTTCAGAGAACGAAATTTTGGGATGTTACAGAACTCCCGGGGGTCCATGTCGCCCTTGTACGGCTCTATGGCACTGGGGAACTTGAAGTCCTCTGGCCATGCCGCCTGCTGCAAGCCCACAGAGAGTGGGGACTCCGGGTCCACGCGTCGCAGCGGGACGCGACTGGATGTAGGGGCATCACGGCTATCCACTCGTTCTAGCATGGGCTCCGGCGCGACCACCGGCGGGGTCTGGTGACTCCGAGCCTCTTTCATATCCTGCACGGCCCTGCGGAGATCTGCCAACTCCCGCTGGAACGTGCCGAGGGCCACCAGCAAGGCTGTCGGGACCCCGGATTTCCAAATCCGGCCCTTTGTGTATTACAGCACTAGTCCCAGATCAAAGCTAGTGCACACAGTTAAACAGAAATGATTCATAACCAACAACGTCTTATTACAATATTAAAGAGTACAGACTGAAAGGTCTCATTATTACAAATGAGGTTTCAAGACCTCGCACACACGAAACACAACGGAAGCAAAAAAATAAATCCAGCGGAGACCCATCAATACGCCACAGGCAATTCACTTGGGAAGCGCGACCTAGTACTCCGGAAATCCTTCGTCGAATCCACCTGCGAAGTAGTCGTAGTCCCCCTCTTGAGCTTCGTATTCCTCTGAGTATTATTTTTGAGTGCAGCTTGTGAGTACATAAAGTACTCCGCAAGTCTTGGAAAAAATGCAGTAGATGCAAGGCTTAACAAAGGAAGGTTATTTGGTTCTTTTGCACAAAGTAATATTTTATTTAAATTAATACTAAATATTTTCGAAGGCATCATTTTAACCAATTAATTGTTTTAACTGAAACTAATAAGCATTGAATAGTGAAGGTTCTATCCACCAACACTAGTTAACCAACTTTAACCGATAAAGTTTAAAACTACGGGTTACATCCACCCTCTCTGGCTCCAACTGCCAGCATACCCTTCCGAGAGTTCCCTCCACTCTCGGAATACCAAAATTTTGATTTTAAAACCAAAACAAAAAATCTACCATGTGAATGCATTCCTTGCCCGCCCTTGACCGTGGGCACGGCTATTCGAATAGTTTGACACTCTGCAGAGGTTGAACAACTTTACCCCCAAGAGATAAATTATCTTAACAGTCACCACGCTTCCTTTGGCATGAGACACAGATAAAATATCACAAAGCTTTTTCCTCACTCTAGTCTAGCTAGACACCACCCGCTGGGGTTTCACCGCAGAAGGGTTAAATCCACCCAGTCTGAAGCCCCCTCTTGCGCCATATGAGTACAGTAAATCCCTGTCCCTCACTGTGAATAACCAGTAAATCCCTAGCACCCACTTTCCACTGGTGACACCTAAACTAAACTATCATGATTTAATCAGCTAGGTCGTACCCATATAGACTCGGGGTTGTACGGTAGTGCTCAGTCTGGACGATCACAAGCGTCGGTCCTTAATCGACTAGGGCAGAACATACACTTTACAAGATCTCGTGCTTGCCACACCAATCCAAACCAACCATCCACCCCATTCTAAACCAACTTCACATTTTTATTTTTAAAAATACAGTGGCAACACTAGTCACCACTGATTTTCTAAATACAAATACCATTTGAATGACATATGGTTTCCCATTTCAAGATTTCAAAAGAATTAAATAGTATGACTAAGCATTATACTACCGTCTAATATTACCAAAGGATTATGTAATTCTCATTATTGAGACAAAGGTTATACTAGGGTTTCAAAGGTACATGTCATTCAAGTTCAATTGAGGGCATAACAAGGTTGGATTTAACTAATGCCTTAACACCAAAATTAGAGTTCTAATTAAATAGCGATGCACATAAATTTAAAATAATTTAAAAAAAGCATTTCACAAACATGGGTTCAAAATGGTCAAAGGAGACTTGCCTTCTTGCACGCTCTCTGGGTCTTCTTGCTGCGGAGTGGAGAGATCTTCGACAACGGTGGAATCTACGCGCGAAAAAGACGAAGCAAATAAAATAAATAAATACAAAAAAATTCAAATAAAACTAAAAATTCAAATAGAGCCCATATTTGGATAGATTATGATTTTAGAAGAATTTAGAAATTTGAACGGCTTAATTTGGAGTTAAAATGAGAAAGTTATGCTTATTTAAAGATTTCAGTTTGAATAAATCCAGAAATTGTTAAGTTTCTAGCAGGTGGGACCCACTGGCAGTATTTAATTTTTAATCTTTTATTTTATTTCTTTACTCTGAGTCTATGACAGGTGGGACCCACATGTCAGTGAGACTCACTGAGCTCCAACTCTGACAAGTGGGACCCCTCTGTCAGTGGCCACAGGCTGTCGGCCACTGACAGGTGGGACCCTTCAGCTCTGGGCCCACATGCCAGCGGGAGTACTGATTGACGGGGCCCAGCTGTCAGCCGGCCCACAGACCGACAGCAGCTGACGGACGGGGCCCGCATGTCAGCGCGGGATTTAAAAGAAATGGCTCAACCTCAGCATGCGGAGCCGGGGGCTCGAACGCGCGCCAAGGGAGCCAGGGGGATAACGCGGCTAGCCAACTGGCCACTCGGGTGTTGCTTACCCATATAGGGTAAATAACCCCTTTGAGGTACCTGCTGGAGGGGGGCCGGGCAGAGGTGGCCGGCGGCGAGGGGTGGCCAGAGTGGTTCAGGTGAGGTGCTAAACGGGGTCCCGGTGCGAAGGCGGTTCTGTCGGAGGGGTCGCCGTGGCTCGGGGATTAGCGAAGGCGGCCGGCGACGGGAGGAGCGGCGGCGCAGCACGGGTGCTCCGGTGCGGTGGCGATCTGGCGGCGGGGAGAGGCGGCCGAGGTGTCCCCGAGGTACGCGCGGGCACGGTGAAGGTGGTGGCGGCGTCAGCCGGGCGCGAGGGTGATCGAGGCTCTGGCGATTTCTCAGCAGAGGTGGAGGCGGTGGCGGAGCCGAAGGCTCACGGCGCGGGGGCTCTCGGGTGGCGGAGAGGGGCAATTAGAGGCGGAGTGGGGTGGGACGAGATGGGGTGGAGCTCGGGGCACCTTTTATAGGGGCGGAGGGGGAGCAAGGGCGCGGCGATTGCTCGCCGGGGCTGGCGGCCGGAAAAGGAAGGGAAGGCGGGAGGAAAGGAAAGGGTGGGCAGAGAAGGAAGGGAGGAGCGGGATTAGGGGGATTTGGTCGCGGCGGTGCCCGAGGTTTCCAAAGCCGGAGAGAGCCGGGGAAGGAAAGGTCGGATTGGGCGCGGATATGGTCGCCGGAGCAAGAAAGGAAAGAGGGGGAAGAAAGAAGGAATGAGGCGGTGCCGCGGGGAGGAAAGGTCTGACGGGCGGGGCCCAGGCGGCAGCGGGAGCGGGGCGTGGGCGTCTGACGGGCGGGGCCCGCGGGGCAGTGAGAGGAGGGGAGAGGGGGGCGCGGGCGCCAGACGGACGACGGATCGGGTGGCCACGTGTCGCCCAAACGGGAGGGGAAGGCGGGATGGCTGACTGACGGGCCGGGCCCGCTTGGCGGAGGGAGAGGGAAGTGCGGCCTGGATTGGGCCGTGCGACGACGTGGGCGGATCTGAGCCGTCCACGCGTCGGCTGGAGGTGGAGGGGAGGAATTTTTAATTTTATAATTTATTTTTATTTTCAGAAAAGGCTAGGAAATTATTTAGGCCTTAGAAAAATATGAAAATACCTCCCAAAATTCCAGAAAAATTCACAGAAGCTCCTGGAGATATTTTGGACTTAATAAAATTATTTTGAACTAATGTTGGTATTTAATTTTCATGCTTTAAAATACTTTTTAAATTTTAAAAATAGGTTTGAAACTCCAGAAAATCCAGAAAACCAAACAAAAGCCAAATAAAATCCAAATATTTTAAAATAATTAATTTAAAATTAAATTTTTCCAGAAAGCAAATTTTGGGATGTTACAAAGGCGTTCTCCGCCGTAGGCGTAGCCGGGGCGGTCGGCACGCCTGGTCGTGCTGCCGTGACAGCGGCGACCACGGCCTGCGCTCTTACGTTGCCTGCTGTGCCAGCATGGTGGGCTCTGGAGTCGAAGATGAGGCCTGTGTTGCCGCCGGAACCGCTCGCCGCTACCAAACCGGGTGCAAGGGCGGTGGCCGTGCCGTCGTGGGCACCGGCGCTGCCGGCTCCAATCACCCTGCCGGCGTTGGCCGTCATACAAACGGTGGGATCACTCGCACGTGCGGGGCAGTGTCGGTCATCGTGGCGATGGTGGCGGGGTCGAACGTCGTGGCAGCAGTGGCGGGGTCGGCTGTCGTGCCGTGGACGCCGATGTTCGTGGTCGTCGCACCCGCATCGCCGTCCACACCTGCGACTGCTGATGCCGAAGCCCTGGTGTTCACGCGAGACTTCATCGCACCCACCGCCTTCTTCTTTGCCGTCAATGACGAAGCTTTCTTTGGTGCCATCCTTCTTCGGATCTTGAGGCTTGCTCTTGTCCTCCTGACGGACGGCGCCAACTGTTGTGGTTACAGACCAAACAGAGAGAGAATGGTAGTGGAGAGTTAGGTGAGCAAGTGCTTAAGGTTTCCCCCATGGCCTGTACTGTATATATATATCCACATGGGGAGTGTTTTTACAACAGTACCCTTACATTTGAGTATCCCTCTCAGGGGCACTTATGTCATTATACATGCTCCATTTTGGGCCTTACAGTCTTCTAGCAGGCCGGTTGGGCTTAGGTGGGGCCACCCCTACAACAGTCCCCTTCAACCACGGCTTGGACTTCGACTACGGCCCCTCGACTTTGGTCGTGGACTGACTTCGTCCACGACCCTTCAACTTCGATCACTTCCTCCTTTGACCACGGTTTGGACTTCAACTACAACCCTTCGACTACGACCATGGCCTGACATTGATCACAACCCTTTGACTTCGACCACGGGCCGACTTCGTCCACGGCCCTTCGACTTCGATCACTGCCACCTTCGACCATTGTCCACTTCGACCACTGCTTGGACTTCGACTACGGCCTAACTTCGACCACGGCCCTTTGACTTTGACCACCGCCCCTTCGACCACAACTTCGACTTTGACCACGGGTCTTTGACTTCGACCACGGCCCCCTTCAACCACAGTTTCGACTTCGACCATAGCCCCTCGACTTCAGCCATGACCCCTCAACCACAGCCCCATTCGACCATGGCACCAACTTCAACGACCATCTTGGGAGACCAAAATCGCCAGACAGCGCGACGGGCTACGAGCAAAGAGAAGGAGGAGGTAGAGAGGCTCATCGAGCAAGCGACTACTGGGCGGCGACAACGGGGGAGAGCCACGTGGGCGGGTGTAGTAAGGGGAAGCCGCCGCCGCCATCGTCGAGTGCCGTTCTCTCTATCCATCGGCCGCTGTCGCCGTGCGCCATTCTCTCCGATCCACTGACCGCTGTCGCCGAGCGTTGTACCGCTGGTTGGAGGGGCGATGGAGATGGAATTGGTGGCTGCGCCCTGGGGAAAGTTGGGGGACTATGACCAGAGGCTGCCGCGTGAGGAAAGAATTGGTGGCGGCGCCGAGGAGGAGGAGGAGGAGGAGGAGGCACGGCACAAGGGTTCGTGGGAGAAGAAGGCGGCGGTTGCGGGAAGTGGATGTGGCGAGGTGGCGGCGAGCAGATGGGGAGAGGAGGCAACGGGCAAATGCGTTGGGGAGACGGCAACGGGGGGATGCAACACTGTTGGGGGACTGCAACCAGACGCTGCTACACAGAGAAGGAATTGGTGGCAGCGCTGAGGAGGAGGAGGCGCGGCACGAGGGTTTGGGGGAAAGAAGGAGGCGGCGGTTGCAAGAGGTGGAGTGGTTGCGGGAGGCGGAGGATGCGGGGAAGAGAAGAGGAGGAGCGCGGCACATGTGTCATCCTGACCTTTTCTATGAGGAGCGGAAGAACTACCTATATGTAAATTTGGACGGCTAATCTTTAATCGGACAGCTGAGAAAAGAGGAAGGAGAATGAACCGACGACCACTAACTCACATTTTTATAATAGTAAAGATACTAGTTCAAACATTCCTGTCACAACCTCAACCTTTTTGTGACTGGTCCATACACACTCCCACATATATTACAAGATTATTTTTAGTCCTTGGAGCGAGCAAAGATTTGATGATAAAGAAAGGTGGAAGAAAAATGAAGGAAGCCACTTGGTGCACATCCTCCTCAGAACATTGTCATTTGCTTCTAGGTGGTTCAGTGGTTGCGACCATCCTAGCATGGCCATGGTCATCAGTCATCACCACCATGACCGGCGACGTCGACGGCGACGCTCTCCGCGCCGTTATCGACTACGGAGAGCTCCTCGAGCCTCCTCTGCAGCTCGGCCCGCTCGTCCCTCAGCCGGGAGTTCTCGCCGAGGACGCGGTCGCAGTCCCTGATGGCGCGGTTGAGCCGGTCGAGCAGGTCGCGGTTGGTGTCCCGGAGGTGCACGACCTGCGCCCACAGCTGGCCCAGCTGCTTCTGCTTCCGCATGCGCGACCGCCGCGCCGACTCCCGGTTGGACACCATCCGCCTCTTCCTCCTCTCCTCCGCGAGCAGCAGCCCGCGCTGCCGGTCGCCGTCGGCCGACTCGTCGGAGTTCCACACGTTGGGCGCCACCACCGGAGGGCTGGCATGATCAAGAAACGGCTCGCCTGCGTGCTGCAGGTAGTACTGTGCAGCAGAGTATGGCAGCACCAGATTGCTGCTGCTGTACTGGAACAAGAAGCGATCATCAGCAGCTATGTGGTAATGGGGTCCAAAAGAGGTTGTGCTTGCAGCAGGTGGCAAGTATGGGAGAACAACACTTGCAACCCCACCAGGGTACATGTTGCTTCTTGTTGTGTTAGTGAGGAGAGAGAGAATATGACTGAGGTGGAGATGAGAGAGGAATTGAGGCTAGAGGCTTGTGAAAGGAAGCAAGAGGGCAGGGTGGTGGATTTATAGCCTGGAAAGGATCATGGTGACCGTACATACAGGTTGCATGACCCACACACCTGAAGAATGTTCAGATATATGGCTTTTCTGAGAGAGCTCCCCAAGCCGAAGAGGAAGCACAGCCCAGGGCGGCCAGGCAGGGACAGCAACAGGCCGGACCTGTACACACACGCACACATGACTCGTGGGCTGATATCAACCACCGGATTTCTTCGATGCTTATCACCGTGTCATGTTCTATTATCGTGCCGGCTTTTTGGGCGTGCCCCCGAAAGAGCCTGCATCTAGACTGTCGATCAGGGAAAAATCATTTGGTTTGCAAAAAGATTTGGAGGACGGCAAAAAGCAATGAAATACCGAAATTTCATTTATTTCAGCTAAAAATTCACGCAAAATATTCAAACATCATTTGAATTTTTATGAAATTCAACCAAAAATTAAAGAAATTTAGATAAATTTCAAATGAGGATAAATTCGGCCAAAATTTGGTCGAATGCTTTTCCTTTTGGCACCGACCGAAACGAATGAAATTTCGATAATTTTAGCAAAATTTCACCAAAATGTTTAACCATGCTGTCGATTTGCGATCAGACAGTGGCCTTAGGGCACACAGCCAATTATCTTTCTTTCTAACTATCCTTCTATCTATTATATTCTATTTTATATATCTATCTATTATCCTCTGTTATTATCTTATTAAAAACAAAGAAAAAAGAAGCTACCATATCCACTATCAAGTGGTAGAAATTATCACGTTAATCAGAATAAAGAGTGAAAAAATCTATACTATCGATTTTTGGTAGGTCCAGATTATAACTGTGCCAATTAAACATGTGTTTAGTAAAATTGTATAACAAATATACCTTACAGAGTTAACAATGAAATACATATAACATATGGAATATTATGGTTCTTTCATCTTTGTATTTGTTGTGCCTACTGATCAAACAGTAAAGTAGGAGAGTAGTGGAGTGGTTGAGATGATGAACAATACTTACCCTCTTTCCATATGCGGGGCGTGTATATATTTCTTTATAAAGCACAATTACAACCTTGCCCTTATAGTCATACGTCTCCCCTAAAGATATATATAGGTCATTACATATATCTTGTTGGGCCTTACAATTTTCTAACAGACTGGATGAGCTCAGGTGAGGACCACCCCTACCACAGTATTCTTTGCATGCCCATATATAAAATAAAGCAAAGGTGCATGAAAAATCGTACGAGAGACAAAGTCCAGCTCATCTTTCACGCCTCGCCGAGAAATCCTTTGGAAGTCTCAATGAGAAAACCCTTTCGTTGCCACACTCGCACCCATGCACAAACTCGCGGAAGTTTGCGTGCTTATCGATCGGCAAGGTCTTGTGCTCTCGTGCCTCACGGCCATCGGAAAGTTCGAGTCGCTGACAAAGGACTTCGTTGCTAGGCCACTAGATGGGTTGCGGCGGCAACTGCAAGGAAAGGGCGCTTGAGGTGTTCATACGCTTGGATCAAGGAAGAAACGTGGCAACAAAAAGAAACATGAAGACGCATGGAGACGGCTAATGTCCACAATGTCAAGCCCAACAAAAGATGAAGATGCACGCATTAATTGCATGAGGTTGAGGCTGCTGGTGAACGGCCGTACGCATCGAGAAGAGGCGGCGGTAGTGTTGCACTCTGGTGTGGATCTTGCTGGCGTCGGAGTTGATGAAGAAGCCAGCAAGGAGGATGCACACTGACGTGGAAGATGAGCTTGAGTTGGAGCAGCAGAAAGATGTTGCCCGGTACGATAGCTGGCCAGGACGGCAAGAGTTGGGGTCCGTGAATCAAAGCCAACCTGAAACCCACCTGCTTCGCTGGCTACTTCGGCCGCGGCAGACACTAAGCTAGTTTCACAACTTTACCTCAATCTTTTAGCCCTTTGCACCATCTTCATGGAGAAAGACCCCCACAGTCCTGACAAGCTGGACTAGGGAGAAGATGATTTCCATGATGAAGATGATCTGGAGGACTTCCTTGGGCTCTCCCATGTCTCAGAGACGCCGCCAGCCGAGGCTCACACTGCCAGTGAAAGGACTACCTTGTGGACCTCGCCACCCCACCCTATGCGTCCTTTACTCTAGTTGCTTCTGCGAAGGAAAAAGAGACTGACCTCCCAACACAACCTTGTGTAGCCGCGACTCCCCTGACCCATGCTCCTCAACTGAAGCGTGTAGAGGTAAGCAAAGCTCCTAAACCCTTTACTGCATCTTAGGCCGCCATTACTGCGGCCAGCATTGATGGCCATAGGCCACAGCTGCTGCCATTCTTGCCAGAGCGCCCTCCTGCTTCGTGGTAGCAGAGAGTAGTAAAGCGGCCGATGGACAAGATCTTTCACCAATCAAGCGCACGGCGCCTGCGACGCAGGAGCCCGAGAAGACGCAGCTGCCAAAATCCTGTTAGTGATATGCCCTAGAGGCAACATGGAGATGTTATATATATTACATACTATGTTTATGATGCATTACTTTGTTCCTTGAAATAGACATTATCATTATTGATTAATGAGTATGTGACTTATTCATGAGACTCTTAATGCTAAAATGTTGCTATTTCTAAATGATCCCTGATCATATATCATATGAGGAACAAATATGATTCAAAGATCAGCATATGTATTGATTGATGATCATGTCTCATGGATCATGGTATGGTGATACCAAATCAATAATATGGACATGTGTTAGTGAACATATGTTGGATAGACCCGCCATGAGACACTGCAGAGATTCCATGTGTCATCAGTTGGTCTCAAGTAGTGTTTATGTAGAATCCTTAGACTTGAGATCATCATGGTTCCCAATATGCGTAGTAGCTTATTTTGGGACTACTAAACACTACTCCGTAACTGGGTAATCATAAAAGTAGTCTTCGGGTTTGCCATGAAACATGTAGTGGGATGTGAATGATCAAGATAGAATTTGCCCCTCCTTATGGGAGAGATATCTCTGGGCCCCTCGATGTAATGGATTATGAAAGTGCATGGCCATGCCAAGGTGATTGAGGAGTCAATCACAAGTTTATAATCCATTATGGAATCGAGAGAGTGATTGAGCTATTAAGAGGATGACATATGTCTCGCCTTGAGCTCAATCTATATCGTGAGGCAAAGGGATTCGTACATGAGAACATTACATGTTCAGCCGATATGATCTTTACGTATACTTTGGGGTTAATATGTCTTACTAGAGGCCGCTATTAACAAGGTGACCGGAAAGGCATTTTTGGGTCGCGATCAAGTATACGTGAACCTACAGGGTCGCACACTTAACGGGTTGGAACACTAATTCGAATGTGATTCGGATGTGGGCTCAATTCGGATAGAGATCCGAATAGACTCCTATTGGGCCTCGGTCTACAAGGCCCAAGTGAGGAGGTCTATATATATATATGGTGGCGAGGGGCTGAGGAAAACACACGCTTCTGTTAACCTCTAGAAAAACCCTAGCCGCCACCTTTCGAGCCAAACCCTAGCCGCTCACGAGTGCTAGTACACTCGCGATCGGCGTTCCAGCCCCGGACGTGTGGATACCGGTGGAGGCGCTGCTCGTTGCGGTGCTGATCGACATCAACAACCTACAGATTGGATCTGCTCGTGGTGTGGTTAATCGCGTGGAGGAGATGACCTGTTCGGGACGGTCGGCTAATTCCACTACTACCTCGACGCGCGTGGTTGGATCAGCTTCTCCAACTCTTCTCCAGCTGCGCTGCGAGTCTAGTGGTAACGATTCATGATCCCTCCTTAAGCATGATGTCCTTGTGTGTGCGGTAGAAAAGTTTTGTTTTCTACTTTCGTAGCCTACGCGCATTCCTTTAAATCCATCACCATGGCTCCTCCTCATCGGCTTGGAGCAAAACAGCTAGGCAACTTAAATGCATCACAACCACCTTCCTCTACTTGGCAAATGGTGAAGCCAAAATTCTGGTGGAGGATATGGAGCATGCTAATTCAGACCTTGCATTCAAGCTAGCTTAAACAGTAATCACTTACCTCAATCACTGCAAGAAGAGCTTCGGGGGGGCTTTAGGTGCCTTGCAAGAGACCACTAAGTAGCTAGATGTAGAGACCCCATCAAATGCCTCATTTGTAGATGCAGTGGCCATATTGCTCAATTTTGTCATGCCAACAAACAAATCCACACATGCCTGTCTAAAGTCCAGCACCAGGTGCAAATCGCCATGGAGTACCTACCTTGGTGACCGAAGCAGCAGTCTCAATATGCCGAGTGCACCATCATACTCTCCCAGGCGATGATGGAAGAGGCGGACAAGCTCCATGAACATGTAGTGTTGATCTCCATCGTCGGGGCGTGCACCCCATAGCCTCCTCAATCACATACAATGCTGCCAAGGCCCTTAAGACCTGCCTTAGGATTCCATGGGCAAACCTACGTGTCATAAGGCATCACTCAAATGATTTCTTTGCTTGGTTTGACCATCCGGTACAGCGCGAGGTGGTGCTCCGTGCAAGATCTATCGACTACAAGGATGTTAGCTACTCGGTGAAGCCGTGGCGAGAATCTGAGCATGGCACGCACCGCCCTTGGTGGCACCACGCTCAGATTAGCATTGAAGGCCTTTCCTTGAATGCTTGGACGACAGAAGCCGTGGAGGAAGCCCTTAGTGGCCGTTGCCGCTTTGAGCGGATTGACCATCGTTCACACAGCTGCGAGAACATGGCGATCTTTTGGGTCTGGGTGTGGGTCTCCACCCTGGACAACATCCTCAAGTCTGCAAGCTGTACTTTTTTTTGCATCAACAGAAGTACACGGGCATCGCGTGCCGGACAAGGCTCGCCGGGGTCATCACCGCTACTCTAAGGCTCACCGGAGGGGACCACCTTCGAGTTGCTAATCCATCTGGACACCACTAAAGACTACACACTCGCAACTGCCGATCACCACGGAAGGGGCATGTGGCCCAAAATCACCTCCTCTGATTAGGCACAAGGCATGCCTGATGGTTCGGCTTACGGATGCCGCTGCACCAGCGATGTCTGATGTAGGCTCGGTATAAACTTTGGAGGAAGCGACCAAGACAAACACAGCCAGGATGATGATGACTGATAGAGAGGTCGCCGCCACAACCACCGCGGCCGCCAATCCTGGGCAAAGCAGTTGTTTGGCCGTGGCTGATAGTAGGATGGCAGCACTAGGGGGCAAAAACTACAACACATGCTCTCTGCATGACCAATGTCGGCACCACAGAACTCAGCCTAGGGATGAGCTTGGTGGGGGACGCACATCCTGTCACAGTGCCTCCCCATGGGACCACCATTTCATGGTCTCCCCACAAGCCTGCCATCACAGCTGCTCATCAGAAGACTGACGCCATCAGTGACTGAGGCTGGCTGAGCCCTATCTCCACTCAAGGCCGTCACAAAGGGCGCAGGAACCAAAGCTACACACCTTGAGTGTGGCTCCTAAGACGTTGGGCTGACGTGGCTCCCTAGGTGCTGACCAGGCTCCTATAAACATCTCCTCACCAAAGAAGCTAGTGGCCCTTGGGGAGCTTGCCCGTGGTGCCACCTGCGAGATCTGCCATAACCCCCGTGATCGTTGAGAAGAGGATGGCGTCAGACCCAGATTCCTCCCTCTTCCTCCTACAACAAGACTTTCTCAGCTATCAAGCGGGGCATCCAACTTTCTGTGTGGACCCCATGTTGGAAGAAATGGTGTTCATGTCCACCACTCCTCTTAGTGCAGGCAGCTCCTTGCCATCCTAACTGCTTTATGTGGGGAGGCATAGCTATCTCTCGGGCCAGCCTAATCCCATGTAGTAGACCATGTGAACAACTTCCTTCACGTAATTTTTATCAAGCCATAGCCCCCACTGATTGATGCACCTCCTACAACGGCCAACACTGCGAGGGTAGACACACCTAGATGCAGCTTTCGCCTCATGTCCAAGCTCCAAACCGTGCTAATGGCCAAGCTCACTGTAAACATCCTAGCATGACGCTTAGGTTTCTGCACCTCGCAAGAGGACGTCTCCAAGATTGCCCTCAGTCAGTACTTGAATATGTTCAACAACCCCCGTCGGATGATGTCGTCCGAGCGCTCAAAGCAATCCGTCGACTTGAGGATACTAGGGAGCAAGTAATTGTAGCACTTGCAGCAATGGGAGTTACCAACTAGGCCATTCTAGAGCCGTGAGGGACAAACAAGCCAACTACAACATCAATCATTTAGACTTTATTTAGTTTGATTATTTCTCACTAATTATGTTTGTCGACTTCATGTCTCCCCCTAGTATGCTGGTAGCCACCAGCTCGATAGGGCCTTTTTCCCTCTAGTGCCCACCTGCCACCCCTAATTATAGGCTCATCGCATTAGGTTTTCAGGTATCGACGCTGTTGTGCCCCTCTATCTTAATAGAAATGATGGTGTACTTTAATGGCCCCTCGCTACTGCTAGCCTTCAGTACTACCCCATTGCTTTCTTATTATCATGATTAAACATCACTGCACTATTCTCAGTCGGAATGTGTGAGGTTTGAATAGTGCAACACGATGGGACACACTTAGATAGCTACTTGAAACTACTCGATGCTCTGTTGCCAGCATCCAAGAGATAAAAATTTAGCTTTTCGATCAATAGACCATCCTACAAATCGGTGGCCAACAACTCTCAAGCAATATCTACTTGCTAGCCAATGGAACTAGGGGGTGTGCTGCTCCTGTGGGATGTAAACATGGTCAAAATTACCTTACCTATTTTGGGAAATCACTCTCTGACAGCCACATTTTTCCTTTGGTAATAAAACATCACTTTTCTGCTAACCACATTCTATGGCCCATCCGAGGACAAAACCAAGCTATGCTTTCTTCAAGAGCTCAACTATGTCGTGCCACTAGCTTTGACGCCACAGATAATCCTTGGAGATTTTAACCTCATATATGAAGTGCATGAAAAAAACAATTCAAACCTAAATCAAAGGTTGATGGGCCAGTTTTGAGCATTGCTAAACTGTTGTGAGCTCAAAGAAATTGCACTGCAAAACAGAAAGTACACATGGAGCAGTGAATGACAAGACCCAATTCTTGTCAAATTACATGGAGTATTCTTTAACCATGAGTGGGATATCCTCTTCTCAACCCACTTGCTGCAGGCACTCTCAACCTCCATGTCAAATCATTGTCCACTCCTCCTCACTAGCGAAAATGGACCAACGACACTAAGGACCTTCAAATTTGAGAACTTCTGGCCACAGCTACCAGGATTCGCAACTATAGTATAAGAAGCTTGGTCGGCTCCCTACCACCACACAAGTCCCATGAGGTGCCTAGCATACAAACTGAGGCACATGGCCAAGAAGCTAAGAGAGTAGAGTAGGAAAATGCTCAGTGGTGTGAAGCTACAGCTCATGGCAAATGAAGTAATCCTTTGACTAAATGTGGCACAAGAAAACACTCACGCCGGCTAAATTTGAATTAAGAAGGATGTTGAAACAAAGAGTGCTTGGCCTAGTGGCAATAGAAGAGGTGCGAAAATTCCAGGCAGCTAGACTCATTTGGATTAAAGAAGGCGATTCTAACACATGTTTTTTCACCTGAAGGAAAATGCGTGGTGGCATCAAAACTTCATCCAAACACTCCAAACTTCAAATGGCGCTATCAGTTTACATCAAGACAAGGCACAAGAGCTTCACATTCACTTCACTACCATCATAGGAACAAGGACACCTCGGTGGCACAACATTGATTAGACTAATGTAACATCCCAAAAATTTTATTTGCATTTTATTGATATTCTGGAGTTTATTTGGATTTATCTAGATTTTATTTCAAAACCTAGAGTAAGAAAATTTATTTTAAGAATTTTTATTAAGCCAAAAAGAATTTATTTTTTGATTTTCCTAAGTTATCCTTGAATTATAGTATTTTTGGCAATTTTCTAGAATTTAAAAGTCAATTTTGAGAGCTAAAAAGTGTTTTTGTAAAAATTAAAATATCAAATTTAAGTTGAAAATATTTTTCCTATGTCTAAAATGTCTTCATGAATTTTTATGATTTTCCAAGAATTTTTAGACTTTAAATATTATTTTCTAAGTATTTATAAAGCTATCTGGCATTTTTGAAAATTAAAAACGAATTTAAAAGCCAAAAACCCCTCGGGCTGACATGTGGTGCTACTGAATCGCATCCGCCCTCCGCCCAATTTAATCTGGGCCATCCCCATCCACTTACCCTTTCAATTTGAATCCAACGGCCCGATCTCCTCCTTGTGCGCGTGGCTCAAATCCGGCCGTCCGCCCCTCCCCTTCTCTTTTCTCTCTCTCTCTCTCTCGCCAACATGCGGTGCCCACATGTCAGGCCCTTCTCCCACCTCCCCCTTCTTCTCCAACCAGCCGGCCTCCATTAATACCATAACCGAGCTTTTAAAGCTTCGGTTACTCCCCCAAATGACCGGCCATTGATGTCATTAGTAGCCCTAGCGATTCCACACTAGTAATCGCCCCCACCTCGGCCGTTTCCCGTGCCTTTAAGCCCCATTCCGCCGCCGCACCCGTTTTCAATTGCCTTAACTCCGGCAAGCCCATGCTCGGCCGATGCTCCTTCCCCGCGCCTTTAAAAGCCCCTTCCCGAGCCGCCCTCCCCTCCTTTGCCTCCCCAGTGCGCTGAGAGCCCCATCCCCCTCTTCCCCGAGCCCGAGTGCCGCATCCCCTTTTTCGGCGCCGGCGAGCTTTGGCGAGAAATTGACGCCACCCCGGTCTCTCCCGCGCCTCACCGACGACGTCTTTGTGACCCCCAAGCGCCGGCGACCACCTTCCCCATCTCCCGCCAAGCGACGCCGCCACCGGAGCCCTGTCGCCACCGAGACCCGTGCACCGTCGCCGCTACACCTCGCCGCCGCCCCCTTCCTGCGCCTCTCGGACCCCGCGCGCAGGTGAGCCCGAACCCTCGTCCTCCCTTCTTGCCGTTGCGCATCACCGCCGCCGTCGCCTGGCGCCGGAGCGCCGGCGAGCCGCACCACCCGAGCGCCGCCTTCAGCCGGCGCCGCCCCGTCAGCACGCGTGCCCGCGTGGCCGCCTCGTCAGCAACCGGCCGCCACCTCCTCCTTTGGGCCACGTCGGCCGTGGACCAAGTCCACAGTGGACTATGCCGACCCGTGAACTCAGTCCACTGTGAACCGGCCCCACTTGTCATATTAACAACCCCTTTTACGGTATAAAAATAATTCAATCTGAAAAATAAAATAGATGCTGACGTCATAAAGATGATTTTTCAATATAAAAATAATGCAGAGAATCAGTCTTTTTCTTTTTCTTTAGATTTAAACTTCCGAAAGCCATAACTTCTCCATTTTAACTCCAATTTGACCCGTTCAAATTTCTTCTAAATTTTTGAATTTTATTTGAATTTCTTTTGGTTCTTCGCATGTAGATTACGACAAATCCGGAGAGTTTTTCTTTGACAAATCGCAGCAAAACTTTGAGCAAGGCAAGTTACACTTTTGACCATATTGATCCCAGTAATTTAAATTATTTATGTTGTTTTTAAATTTATATGCATGCCTACTTTTATTCAAACTAGTTCTAATGTGGTTTAAACTTTAGTTATTCCCAAATTCCTTTGTGTAAGGCCAATCTTGCTATTGAACAAACATACCTTGTCACCATAGATAAAAACCTAGTTGGTACATTAGTATTAACTAGAACATTTTATAGAATTGCTTAGCCATGCTTGGAATAATTTAGGTGGGAAGAATGGTTTCACTTAAAATGTTGATTTATAAAATTTATTCTTGACTTTGGTGAGTCAAGAAAGTCTATGAAAGTTTGATAAAATAAAATTATAAAACATGTTTTAGACTTAGGCATTGGTATGGTGGTGGGTGCTTGCTGGCATGCATCGTAGTTGTTGACTCGATGTTGACTGCCAGGCATAAGGGGTATGTGGGTAGGCCTAAGTCAAGCTAAGGACCGGTCTGTGAACTACTAATACAAAGTCACACCATACTACCACAAGTCTGGTATGGGACAGACCTGGCTAAGTAATTTGTGAAGTTCCATTTTAGTTTCGCTATAGGCTGAATGTGAGCGTGGCGTAGGCCATGAGAAGTCTCACATGGCACAAGAGGGGGCTCCAACATGTGGATTCATGTTGTGGTGAAATCTTAGTGGCGGTGTAACTAATTTGGCAATGGAACATTGGAACAGCCTTGTCATGAACTCTCAGCCGCACACCTAAGGCAGTGTGTAAATCGCGTGGCAAAACGAGAGGACATGTCTTGTGGGTAAAGTTGTACACCTCTGCAGAGTAACAAACTATCCTGGATAGCCGTGTCCACAGTCAAGGACATGCTTAGTATGGTTTTTCACGGATTAGACTTTGGTTTTAATAAAATTTGGTTTATGGAAATTGGTGAATCTTTTGGAAAGATGGTCCGGGTCGGATACCCGTGGATAGGTTAGTGTTAGGTTGTTGCCTACACTAACGTTATTATTTTAGTTAAAAGAATATTTTACATATTATATCAAATTCAGCTTTTGCACTTACTTTACTGTATTTAATCCAATAATGCTTTTTATGCAAATAAACCATAATATGCCTTCCTTTGTAAATCCTTATGCATGCATCCAATCTGTTATAATTCCTGGTGTAACTTGTGGAGTACTTTATGTGCTCACCTTGCTTAAACACTGTTGCCAGAGGACGACGACGTCGACTATGTTGAGAATTGCGACGAATAGGCCACGTCTTACAGTCATTCGCCTTTGAGCAGGCAGGATGGGCTGCTCCTTTTATTTATCTTCCGCTATTTAGTTTTATGTTTGGCCATGAAACCACCTTATTGTAAACTTGGCCATAAGGCCCGTACTTTTGCTTTATAATAAAGTTTAGTTATCATGCATGATATGTATCACTGTTAAATCTGTGTGCACTACCTTTTCCTGGGATAGTGCGATTTACACAGTGGGTTCTGGAGTTGTTGCTCCGGGTCCCGACAACTAAACTAGGATTGCCTCCCCATGACCTCTAGGACCTGGAAGCTCCTTTCACTGAGGTAGAAGTGCGCCATGCAATTGCATAGCTATTGACAGAAAAGGCTCCTAGACTAGACGGCTTCACAGGCACCTTCTATAGCCACTGCTGGATATCATCAAAGAGGACATCATGATGGTTTTCCCATGCATGCACAACTGCTCAGTGATTGTTTTTTATCCTCTTATTGAAGAAACCATAGCGCTAATACCAAAACAAGATGGAACAGTAGTGGCAACAGATTTCTAGCCAATTAGCCTAATTCACTCCAAAACCAAATTGTTCTCAAAAGTGCTTGCTATTCAGCTTTCTAGACATATAGACAGGCTGGTTTTGAGTTCACAGAGTGCTTTTATTAAGGGTCGATCCATTCAAGACAACTTTCTCTTTGTTAGGAACCGAGTCAGAGCATTGCACAAAAGTCGCACACCGGTGGTAATGCTCAAACTGGGCATAACCAAAGCTTTTGATTCCGTGTCCTGGGAATACATACTGAACCTTTTGTAGGCTAGAGGTTTTGGGCCAAAATGGAGAGAGTGGATGGCAATCTCCTTTGCAACAATATCTTCAAGGATTTTGCTTAATACCAGGGCACCAGATAAAGCACTGAAAGAGACTGCGCCATGGTATCCCCTTTTGCCCTTCCTTTTCATCCTGGCAATCAACCCTTTACAGTACATCCTGTAGATCACCACTAAGCTAGCGGTTCTGGCACTCCTAAGAGGTCGAGCTACAACAATGAGAGTGTCACTTTATGCAGATGATGCGATATTATTTCTAAACCTAGATAAGACGTAGATAGAAGCAACAATCGCCATCCTAAAAGAATTTGGAAGTGCCTCTAGGCTAAAAGTACATCTAGATAAGAGCTTGGCTGTCACAATAAGATGCCAAGACATTGATGCCCAAGCTGTCTTGCAACCTTTTACGGGAGCCCAGGTCATGCTCCTGATCAAATACCTTGGCTTGTCACTAACCATGGGAAAACTAATGATCTACAACCAATTCATGATAAGGCAACAACAAGACTAGTGGATTGGCAACTGAAGCACCTATCTCTAGGAGGATGATTCACACTTAAAGTCTGTTCTCAGTTCCCGACATACCTGCTCATTGCACTCAAATCGCTAAAAAAATTCTTTAAGGATTTTGACAGGGTCAGATGAAACTTCCTTTGGGCAGCAACTGCAGACACACACAGAGGAAAATGCAAAGTTAACTGAAACAAAGTGTGCCGCCTAATAGAGTTGGAGGGATTGCGAGCGTTGAACCTAGAGAAATTTGCAGCCGCATTGACACTCAGATGGCTTTGGTATGTGTAGGACCGAAATGGCAACAGAGGAGGGGGTGAATAGTACCTTCAAACCGCCCCAAGTATCCACAAACTCTTCTTCTCCGATAGCTATAGTAGCTATGAAGCAAGAAGAGAAATGTTTAATGGAAATTCAAAGGGAGCAGAAAACAACAAGGACAACAAGACCAGAAAACTAATGCAGGCAACTGAAGGCAGATCACGAAGCCGGTCTGACCGCAGAGCATACCCGGTCTGATCGCCGGAGAACTGTTGGTCTGACCGCTGGGGCACAACCGGTCTGACCGCCGGTGTGGTAGCGGTCTAACCGCCAAACCCTACCGGTCTAACTGCCAAAGGGGGAGCGGTCCGACCACCAAGGAATTCCCGGTCTGACCGTGTAACATCCCAAAATTTCGTTCTCTGAAAAATTTAATTTCAAATTAATTAATTTAAAGTATTTGAACTTTATTTGGATTTATCTAAATTTTATTTCAAAATCTAAATCAAATTTAATCCTCAACCTCTCTACTCGGCCATCACGTGATCCTCCCTGATTCAATCCATCCTCGCCCGATTTAATCTCAGCCTTCTCCCCGGTCAACGGACCCAGTCCACAAAAGCCGGTCCCACCTGTCAGTAAATAAAACCATTTTTCCTGTTGAAAAATAATTCGGCCAGAAAATCAAAATCTCTGTTGACGTCACCCTAACATCATAAATTACTTTTTCCATAGAAAAATAATTCCTCTGAAAATCATTTCCCTTAATGATGTCATTTCAGTTCAAAAATAATTTCAAAAAAAATCAGTTTATTATTTTTCTCTCCTTTTAAATTTCCAAAATATCGTATTTCTTCATTTTAACTCCGAATGAGCTCATTCAAATTTCTAAACTCATCAAACATTCCTATCTATCCATTTCTATCCTTTTCTCAAATTTTTGGAATTTTCGAATTTATTTGAATTAAATTAAAGCTTAGAAAGTAAAAATATTTTTAATGGTCAAAATATACTTCAATTAAATCCGAAATTATTTTATTTGGTATTTTCGGGTTCCAAGGATATCTGTGAAATTTTTCTAAATTTTTTTTTTGGAATTTATTTTTTTTTGGAAAAACAATTATTATTTTATTATTATTTTCTCTCTCCTGCTACAGTATTCTTCTTCACGGACGATACCTGTTCCCGAGCGCGTACGCGAGCGCTATGGCTGAGTTCTTAAAACTTCCATAACTTTTGATTTTCTCAACGGTTTTTAGCGAAATAAATTGCAATCAATTCCTCTCATTAAGATCTTTCATTCCCCCACCGTTTCCCCTCAAATTAATGAGCCGTTTCGCGGGATTTAACCCATGTCATTCAAAGACATGGATGCTTGATCTCCCTCCTCGGGCCTCCTCAACCCCTATAAAAGGGAGCCCCGTGAGCCTCTCCTCATCCTCACTCAACCCCGAAAATCTCAAGTCCCCACTCCCTCTCTATTGGCCGCAATCGGAGTTCTTGTTTCGTTGTTCAAGCGCTGTTCTTCGGCCTTTTGCGCCTCGTCCGGTGGAGCCCCGCCGCGTTTGAGCACATCCCCAGCTTCGCCTCGCCGCGTTCTACGCGGTGCTCACCTCGCCTTCACCGGAACTTCGCCGGAGCACCGTCGCTACCGTGGGCCATAGCGCGTCGTCGTTCCTCGCGTCGCCACCGGCCGTCCGTGCATGCCCGACCAAAACCAAGGTGAGCATCACGTTCCCCACGCTCTACTCTTCGTTTCGCCGCAAACCCCACATGCTAACTCCTCTCCGTTTGCCCGGAACGCCGATGTCAACCCGACGGTCGCACAATGTCTTCTCCACCGTGTTCCGCCACCATCCGATGTCCTTTGGCCGAGCCGTTTGCACCGTTGAGTTTGCCTCGACGCGTTCTACGTCGTGCTTCCATCGCCATCACCTAAATATTCCCCGAGTCCTCGTCGACCTTGTCAGGCCCAGACACTAAAACTGTACCTTGCGCGTACACCCCTTTTTGGTAAGCGCTTTGATTTTTGTTCGCGTCATATTGTGTCCTAGCCTCTAAGAAATTTTTCTACCATTTTGTTTAATTTTTTGTGGAGCCAATTGTCAGGAATTGAGCTTTCCGTGAAAATGGCCGTTTGTGACTGCCGACGTCGATTCGTCGCCTCCGGTAAGCCTTAGCCCATGCCATAATTTTTCTTAGACTTGCCTCACTGCGTTCTACGCCGTGCTTCCTTCCGTTTCCCCGAAAAGCCTCCACAAAATTTCGCCTCCAACACCTCCCCATGGCCGCCAATGGCATCTCGTGTCCCCGTCTATCCAGTGATGTTTTCCCCAATCCGTTCGCGTTATATCGTGCCAAACCATCCCAGGTAGCTACCTTTCAAATGGTTTTGGATTCGCTCTACCGAGCACCAAGATATCAAAATTTTCCTGTTTCTCCACTATCGTCATTCAAACGTCGATTGTATCGTCTCCGATTAATTTTCAGCTTAGCCAATAATTTTCCTAACTTCACCATGCCATGTACTATCCCACACTCACCTTACATCTCCACGTTCCATACTCGGTACTATCTCTCTCCAACCTGCAGTTGTCGCTACTGTGCCGTCGGTGCAGTTTTTCACTCACTGCGGGTGATTGCCGCCGTTCCTCGTCGCCGTACCCATGTCACCACCTTCGCCTCATTGCCAACATTCCATTTTGCCCATTCGCCAGCCACCTTATAGCCAACCGACATTGTACTATTCAAAAATGTAATCCTCGTATTTTGTTATCATTTCATGTGATGTCCAAAACTTCCAGATATTGGATCTCCCTCATACGAACTCCGAATCTGTTGATTCTTTCTCCTAAATTCATCTAAAATCATAATCTATCCGTCAATATATATTTTATAATTTTTGGATTTTAATTGGGTTTTATTTGAATTTATTTTGTTTGGTTCTTCGCGTGTAGACTACGACTAATCCGGAGAGTTCGATTTTAACGATTCGCAACATCAAGTCTCCGAGCAAGGCAAGTCTCCTTTGATCATCTTGAACCTATGATTTCAAAATGTTTTAATTATTTTAAATTATGTGCATTGCTATTTATATAAAATATTAGTTCAAATCTTAAGGGTTAGTTAAACCAACCTTGTTATATCCTCCATTGAAATTGAATGCCATGTACCTTTGTCACCCTAGAGTTTCATTTGTCTCAATAATGAGATTATTACTGAATCTTTGTGAATAGTGGAATGGTAGTATAATGCTTAGTCTCGCTATTTAATATCTTTGAAATCTTGAAAATGGGAAATTATGATTTATTGTAATACCCCTGTGTTTATGAAAATTAGTGGTAATTGGAGTTGCCACTGTTCTTTTAAAATAAACTAAAATGTGAAAATTGGTTTAGATTAGGGTGGATGGTTAGTTTGGATTGGTGCAGGAAGCACGAGATCTTGTAATGTGTATGTTCCACCCTAGTCAATTAAGGACCGACGCTTGTGTTTGTCCAGACTGAGCATTAACCGTACAACCACAAGTCTATATGGGTACGACCTAGCTGACTAACTTACAATAGTCTAGTTTAGGTGCCACCAGTGGAAAGTGGGTGCCAGGGATGGACTGGTTATCCACAGTGAGGGACGGGGATTTACTGTACTCATATGGCGCAAGAGGGGGCTTCGGTTCGGGCAGTTAGCCTACCTGCGGTGAAACCTCAGCGGGTGGTATCTAGCTAGATTAGAGTAAGGTAAAAGCTTTGTGATATTTTATCTGGGTCTCATGCCAAAGGAAGCGTGTTGACTTTTAGGATAATTTATCTCTTGTGGGTAAAGTTGTACAACCTCTGCAGAGTGTAAAACTATTCGAATAGCCGTGCCCACGGTCAAGGGCGGGCAAGGAATGCATTCACATGGTAGATTTCTGGTTTTAGTTTTAAAAACAAAAGTTTTGTATTCCGAGAGTGGAGGGAACTCTCGGAAGGGTATCCTGGCAGTTGGAGCCAGAGAGGGTGGATGTAACCCGCAATATTAAACTTGTTCAAGTTGTTTAAGCTAGTGTTGGTAGATGGAACCTTCACTAGAGAATTATTAATAGTTTCTGCTAAAACATTTACTTTATTAAATTGATGCCTTCGAAAAATAATTAGTAGTAATTGAATTTAAAATATTGCTTTGTGCAAAAGAACCATATAGCCTTCCTTTGTCAAGCCTTGCATCTATTGCATTTTTCCCAAGACTTGTGGAGTACTTTATGTACTCACGCGTTGCTCTCAAAAATAAATCTCAGAAGAATACGAAGCTCAAGAAGGAGACTACGACTACTTCGCGTGTGGATTTGACGAAGGATTTCCGGAGTACTAGGTCGCGCTTCCCCAGTCAATTGCCTGTGGCGTATTGATGGGTCATCGCTGGATTTATCTTCTGCTTCCGCTGTGTTTTGTGTGTGTGTGAGGTCTTGAAACCTCAGTTGTAATAATAAGACCTTTCGGTCTGTACTCTCAATTATTGTAATAAAGCGTTGTTGATTATGTAATCATTTCTGTTTGACTGTGTGCACTAGCTTTGATCTGGGACTAGTGCTGTAATACACAGAGGGTCCGGGTTCGGAAATCCGGGGTCCCGACAGAGGTGGTATCAGAGCCAATTTGACTGTAGGACGTGACCTAGTTAGAATGGTCGTTAGTAGAAGAGCTTCAAAATTTATTTTATAAAATAAAAATTTAATAATGTGCTATCCTTGTCTTTTCTTGTCTTTCTATCCTTACCTTCGTCATGGCATTCTTCCTTATCTATCTGTTTGTTTCCTTTTGGAATGGTAATTGTACTCCCTTCCCTTTGTAATTTCTATAGACGGCTCAGTAAGGTTGCGTCTAAGAAGCACTTGGAGAAGCGCGACATCATGAAGGAGCGAGGACTAGTTCTTTAGTTGTAGTACCCAAGTAAAGTCCTACGATTTTAGAACGCTTATATATGACTTGCTTGTGTGTTAGGTGGACTGTACCAAGTCTTTGTATACTTGTAGTACAGTTATCCTGAAAAAAAAAAAACTATTTTGATTTCAAGCTAAGTTTCTTTCAAGTCGTTGTTTACTTCTCTCTTGTGTGTTTGTTTGGGATGTTGTTTAGTCATTCCCCTGATCTCTTATCTATGCTACTTCCCTCTTATCTTTTGCTAACCCCAGTTTCCACAATAGTGCAAGCTCCAATTCTTTCACCGCAGTCGAAGTTTGCAGAATTCTTGTAGACCTAGAGTATATGGAAGACAACAAATTTATGGAAAGTACTCTTGTCGGAAAGCCGTCATAATCAGTGCATGTCAAGTTAGGTAATTTGGAGAATTGTTGCTAGAGTGATATATTTTGGATTTATAATTGACAAGATTGAATAATATTCGAGAGGATTGAGATAAAAGGTATATTTGTAGATACCAATTGATTATGAATAAATGTGAAGAAAGTAATACTTGTGGATTAAATAGATCATGGAGAATGAGTATAGTAGTAAACTTGGTGGAACTAATTAGATCATGGCAAGTGTCTAAAATTGATACCTTGGATTTATTATCTAGGATTGAAAGGAGCAATTGGATGCAAAACAAGATTTTTGTTGTGAAGGGATTATTTGTGATTATTGGAGAATTGGTATTAAGAGATTGATCAAGTAAAGGGAGCGATTAAAAGATTAAGAAGTTGAATTATCATAAACAATTCATGATATCAAATTTTGGTGATTTGGTTGAATCATGAAGAGTAGATGAAGTTTGTGGAGTTAATTGATTATTAGAGTTTGGTGGACCTATTAATAAGTGGATACTAGTGGAATTGTAAAAGATAATACACTTAGATATCTTGGTGGATTAATTTTATCATCGCAAAGTGGACCTTGATATGTCAATTTGAATTGGTGGATTTAATAGATCATTGTTAGATAATTGGATTTTAACTAATGGGATTAACTAGGTCATTTAAGGATGTTAAAATGGATAACCTGGAGGATTTAAATTAATTATGGGAGATAGATTGTCCAATAAGAATTAGTTGAGAGATTGTCTGATAAGAATTAATTGAGGTATTTGAGATCATTCAAATTTGGTGGAACCAAAATGATGATTATCAAGAGAATGATGTTGGAGGACTAATGAATATTAAATTATGGCTTAGATGATCTTAAACTTGATTGATGATTACTAAAAGGTTGGATTAATCTTATATTATTTGATCAGAGTTATGGATCTGTTGAATTAGATAATGATCATAAAGCAATTGGTGCAAATCACAAATTACAATGTTATTGGATTCTTGTTAGAAAAATTCTATGGTTGGTTGTCGATTCAAATTAGAGCAGAGAATAAAAGTTTATGGGATTATTTGTTGAAATCAATGTGAATCAATAAGGTGCAATTGGGGTATATGATTTTGGAATCAAACATTTTTTGAAAAGTTGAAATAATTATATCTTTCTCGGATGCAAACTTGCGGAAGTTAAGCCCTTTTTGGTGGAATCCTGAATTAATCGATATGATAAGGGGGCAATTAAAGTTAACCCAGAGCTTGCAGGCGGCTAAAGAGGCACCAATTCGATTTGTTGTTGTCTTCCATATTTCTCAATTAAAGGAATACTTTAGAGCATCGAACAATAAGATAGAATCATGAAGGAAGCTGAACGCCGCGCAAGAAGCATGACCATAAAGTTCCACAAAGTACAGTAGAGCAACCATTCGAAGTCAAGCAACTTGGGAGCGTGAAGAGGACCTAAGAGCCGAGTTTTCCTCTCCTTTCTTTTTCCTAGTCCGTCCAAATCTCGGGGACGAGATTCTTTCTAAGGGGGGTAGGTTTGTAACATCCCAAAATTTCGTTCTCTGAAAAATTTAATTTCAAATTAATTAATTTAAAGTATTTGAACTTTATTTGGATTTATCTAAATTTTATTTCAAAATCTAAATCAAATTTAATCCTCAACCTCTCTACTCGGCCATCACGTGATCCTCCCTGATTCAATCCATCCTCGCCCGATTTAATCTCAGCCTTCTCCCCGGTCAACGGACCCAGTCCACAAAAGCCGGTCCCACCTGTCAGTAAATAAAACCATTTTTCCTGTTGAAAAATAATTCGGCCAGAAAATCAAAATCTCTGTTGACGTCACCCTAACATCATAAATTACTTTTTCCATAGAAAAATAATTCCTCTGAAAATCATTTCCCTTAATGATGTCATTTCAGTTCAAAAATAATTTCAAAAAAAATCAGTTTATTATTTTTCTCTCCTTTTAAATTTCCAAAATATCGTATTTCTTCATTTTAACTCCGAATGAGCTCATTCAAATTTCTAAACTCATCAAACATTCCTATCTATCCATTTCTATCCTTTTCTCAAATTTTTGGAATTTTCGAATTTATTTGAATTAAATTAAAGCTTAGAAAGTAAAAATATTTTTAATGGTCAAAATATACTTCAATTAAATCCGAAATTATTTTATTTGGTATTTTCGGGTTCCAAGGATATCTGTGAAATTTTTCTAAATTTTTTTTTTGGAATTTATTTTTTTTTGGAAAAACAATTATTATTTTATTATTATTTTCTCTCTCCTGCTACAGTATTCTTCTTCACGGACGATACCTGTTCCCGAGCGCGTACGCGAGCGCTATGGCTGAGTTCTTAAAACTTCCATAACTTTTGATTTTCTCAACGGTTTTTAGCGAAATAAATTGCAATCAATTCCTCTCATTAAGATCTTTCATTCCCCCACCGTTTCCCCTCAAATTAATGAGCCGTTTCGCGGGATTTAACCCATGTCATTCAAAGACATGGATGCTTGATCTCCCTCCTCGGGCCTCCTCAACCCCTATAAAAGGGAGCCCCGTGAGCCTCTCCTCATCCTCACTCAACCCCGAAAATCTCAAGTCCCCACTCCCTCTCTATTGGCCGCAATCGGAGTTCTTGTTTCGTTGTTCAAGCGCTGTTCTTCGGCCTTTTGCGCCTCGTCCGGTGGAGCCCCGCCGCGTTTGAGCACATCCCCAGCTTCGCCTCGCCGCGTTCTACGCGGTGCTCACCTCGCCTTCACCGGAACTTCGCCGGAGCACCGTCGCTACCGTGGGCCATAGCGCGTCGTCGTTCCTCGCGTCGCCACCGGCCGTCCGTGCATGCCCGACCAAAACCAAGGTGAGCATCACGTTCCCCACGCTCTACTCTTCGTTTCGCCGCAAACCCCACATGCTAACTCCTCTCCGTTTGCCCGGAACGCCGATGTCAACCCGACGGTCGCACAATGTCTTCTCCACCGTGTTCCGCCACCATCCGATGTCCTTTGGCCGAGCCGTTTGCACCGTTGAGTTTGCCTCGACGCGTTCTACGTCGTGCTTCCATCGCCATCACCTAAATATTCCCCGAGTCCTCGTCGACCTTGTCAGGCCCAGACACTAAAACTGTACCTTGCGCGTACACCCCTTTTTGGTAAGCGCTTTGATTTTTGTTCGCGTCATATTGTGTCCTAGCCTCTAAGAAATTTTTCTACCATTTTGTTTAATTTTTTGTGGAGCCAATTGTCAGGAATTGAGCTTTCCGTGAAAATGGCCGTTTGTGACTGCCGACGTCGATTCGTCGCCTCCGGTAAGCCTTAGCCCATGCCATAATTTTTCTTAGACTTGCCTCACTGCGTTCTACGCCGTGCTTCCTTCCGTTTCCCCGAAAAGCCTCCACAAAATTTCGCCTCCAACACCTCCCCATGGCCGCCAATGGCATCTCGTGTCCCCGTCTATCCAGTGATGTTTTCCCCAATCCGTTCGCGTTATATCGTGCCAAACCATCCCAGGTAGCTACCTTTCAAATGGTTTTGGATTCGCTCTACCGAGCACCAAGATATCAAAATTTTCCTGTTTCTCCACTATCGTCATTCAAACGTCGATTGTATCGTCTCCGATTAATTTTCAGCTTAGCCAATAATTTTCCTAACTTCACCATGCCATGTACTATCCCACACTCACCTTACATCTCCACGTTCCATACTCGGTACTATCTCTCTCCAACCTGCAGTTGTCGCTACTGTGCCGTCGGTGCAGTTTTTCACTCACTGCGGGTGATTGCCGCCGTTCCTCGTCGCCGTACCCATGTCACCACCTTCGCCTCATTGCCAACATTCCATTTTGCCCATTCGCCAGCCACCTTATAGCCAACCGACATTGTACTATTCAAAAATGTAATCCTCGTATTTTGTTATCATTTCATGTGATGTCCAAAACTTCCAGATATTGGATCTCCCTCATACGAACTCCGAATCTGTTGATTCTTTCTCCTAAATTCATCTAAAATCATAATCTATCCGTCAATATATATTTTATAATTTTTGGATTTTAATTGGGTTTTATTTGAATTTATTTTGTTTGGTTCTTCGCGTGTAGACTACGACTAATCCGGAGAGTTCGATTTTAACGATTCGCAACATCAAGTCTCCGAGCAAGGCAAGTCTCCTTTGATCATCTTGAACCTATGATTTCAAAATGTTTTAATTATTTTAAATTATGTGCATTGCTATTTATATAAAATATTAGTTCAAATCTTAAGGGTTAGTTAAACCAACCTTGTTATATCCTCCATTGAAATTGAATGCCATGTACCTTTGTCACCCTAGAGTTTCATTTGTCTCAATAATGAGATTATTACTGAATCTTTGTGAATAGTGGAATGGTAGTATAATGCTTAGTCTCGCTATTTAATATCTTTGAAATCTTGAAAATGGGAAATTATGATTTATTGTAATACCCCTGTGTTTATGAAAATTAGTGGTAATTGGAGTTGCCACTGTTCTTTTAAAATAAACTAAAATGTGAAAATTGGTTTAGATTAGGGTGGATGGTTAGTTTGGATTGGTGCAGGAAGCACGAGATCTTGTAATGTGTATGTTCCACCCTAGTCAATTAAGGACCGACGCTTGTGTTTGTCCAGACTGAGCATTAACCGTACAACCACAAGTCTATATGGGTACGACCTAGCTGACTAACTTACAATAGTCTAGTTTAGGTGCCACCAGTGGAAAGTGGGTGCCAGGGATGGACTGGTTATCCACAGTGAGGGACGGGGATTTACTGTACTCATATGGCGCAAGAGGGGGCTTCGGTTCGGGCAGTTAGCCTACCTGCGGTGAAACCTCAGCGGGTGGTATCTAGCTAGATTAGAGTAAGGTAAAAGCTTTGTGATATTTTATCTGGGTCTCATGCCAAAGGAAGCGTGTTGACTTTTAGGATAATTTATCTCTTGTGGGTAAAGTTGTACAACCTCTGCAGAGTGTAAAACTATTCGAATAGCCGTGCCCACGGTCAAGGGCGGGCAAGGAATGCATTCACATGGTAGATTTCTGGTTTTAGTTTTAAAAACAAAAGTTTTGTATTCCGAGAGTGGAGGGAACTCTCGGAAGGGTATCCTGGCAGTTGGAGCCAGAGAGGGTGGATGTAACCCGCAATATTAAACTTGTTCAAGTTGTTTAAGCTAGTGTTGGTAGATGGAACCTTCACTAGAGAATTATTAATAGTTTCTGCTAAAACATTTACTTTATTAAATTGATGCCTTCGAAAAATAATTAGTAGTAATTGAATTTAAAATATTGCTTTGTGCAAAAGAACCATATAGCCTTCCTTTGTCAAGCCTTGCATCTATTGCATTTTTCCCAAGACTTGTGGAGTACTTTATGTACTCACGCGTTGCTCTCAAAAATAAATCTCAGAAGAATACGAAGCTCAAGAAGGAGACTACGACTACTTCGCGTGTGGATTTGACGAAGGATTTCCGGAGTACTAGGTCGCGCTTCCCCAGTCAATTGCCTGTGGCGTATTGATGGGTCATCGCTGGATTTATCTTCTGCTTCCGCTGTGTTTTGTGTGTGTGTGAGGTCTTGAAACCTCAGTTGTAATAATAAGACCTTTCGGTCTGTACTCTCAATTATTGTAATAAAGCGTTGTTGATTATGTAATCATTTCTGTTTGACTGTGTGCACTAGCTTTGATCTGGGACTAGTGCTGTAATACACAGAGGGTCCGGGTTCGGAAATCCGGGGTCCCGACAGACCGGAGAGCAAAGTCTGATTCAAGAAAAGGACACAGAAAAACTGCTGTATGAAAATACACAGACTGTAAACAGGCTGATTGGTGAAAACAAGCCAGAGATAAGATAAATAGATCAGAAATCCTCCCAGTGACCAGAGCAACTGAGAGTAAAATCTTTTTGAGATGAAGACCTTGATTCCCAACTTGAGATAAATCGAATTTCTTGGATGAGAACAATCTGCAGATAAACTCACACAGTAACTACCGCAAGACTGAAACAAGGAACAGAAGAAGATACTCAAATCCAAACAGCTTGTGATTCTTAGGACTTTTGATCATGAGTCTTTTGATTTCAATAGGGAATGACTTCACAACGAGAAAGCGCAAGCCTAGAGCCATCTTTTCGCTGAGACAACAAGAGAACACAAATCCTCTGCCAACAAAAACAGTGAAACCCTAGAAACAGAGCATGACTGCAGCAAACAATTCTTGGAGAGAAATACTGATGTTTTGCCCTTTGCTCTCGGGAATGAACTGGTGAATTGACCTTGAGGCTGAATCCCCGTACAGAGCAGATCAAGAACAGAGGCTACCCGAACAAAAACTCAATTCATAACCAAGAAAATCAGACAACAGCAGAGAAAGAACTGGAGCAAACAAAATGAAAGCAAACAAAAGAAGGATAAGTAATCAGAACATCTCAACCACAAGCCTTCTCAAATTGATTCAGAGAGATGAATGATTACACAGGCTGTTCTACAACCAATTCATGCAAGATTTCACATTCTAGGCAACACTCACACATGAAATTAAGACACTAGTACTGCTGAACCACCAACTCACGTAGACACACAAAAAAAGCAAGAAACTGCTCTGCTCAACAACTCCTCACCAGAACATGAGACAAAAGCAAAAACCCATACCATCCACCAGGGAATAACCCTCCTATTTATAGTCTTTTATTACCGGGTTTACAATTTGTTTTGCCCATTAAAGCTCAGTGCTTTACCCATTATCTCCAACCGAATCTGCTTCCACTTTGCAGCTTTGCGCTTTTTACCAAAATACCACTCCTGCACCTTTCTGGAAGCTTCCTCTTTGCTTGCTGTCCAAGCCTTGCAACCACCTTTAATCCTCGCCGTCTTCGGCATCTCCTGACTGCTTTGACCTCAGCACCGCCTGTGCCTAGTCCGGCCATCCCATGCCTCGCCACGACTTAGCCTCAAAGTCCTGCAACCATCACAGACAAGAAAATATCACATAGCACCGCTCGAAACACTGCAATCATACATTTGCATCAGAAGAAAGCACATAAGCCCGAAATTCACAAATCAAACTCAAACTTTCTAAAAACAAGTGTCAATTACTCATCACAAGACATGTGGTCACCTCCACATGATCTCTCAATCTCTTTCTTGATGAGTATATTGACAAACACAGAAAAAGCATAAAATTGAGTTTGTTTGAAAGTCACACATGGTTTAAAAGAAAAAACAAAGAGAGTCAAGACCATGTTGACAGAAGAGAACACTGGAGAGAAAACAGAGAGAGCAAAATTTTCTCCAAAGCTCAAGAAAATTCCTTGGAAATGGCTTTTTCTCCATTATTCTCCCCCATTCGGAAATAAAATAATCAAGATGCATGGAGAAAAATAGAGCATGACTTGAGTGCAATGGTTGTATTGTATTCAATCTAAGCAATTAGAGCCATGAAGATTATCCAAAATAACTTTTGAAGTATTACACCAAGCCATAACACAATTGGATGTTATCGAGATCATGACAAGACATGTATAATCAAGCTAAACCAAAAGGGCATAATCTGAAATTTAGTCGAATTTTTTAGCACGTCAAGTCATCCAAGATTATAGTCTAGCTAGAGGTATCCAAAGATGATGCAGGTCATGTCAATATTCTAAGTGGAATCAAGAAGCTAAAAATTGAGTCAGTTTAGAGTGATACAAGTTCAAGAATGAATCATTTGTTTAAGTACTTGGTCTTTTTGTAATTAAGCAAATTTAGCACAATTGACATATTTTTCCTTTTAGAAACTCATGGTTGTTTCCAACCAAAAATTTTGTTAGTTATGTGCTAGATCTCAAGCCTTATGCGACCACTTCAAGCTAGAAGCTTAAGAAAATGATCTTGGTCAATCAAAACTCCCCCTGAGTTCATGCCTAGTGCAATGGCAAACAGTCTCATGAGAAAGAATTGGTGAGATCAGTTTATTCGCACAAAAGAGATCTTTTTTGCTTTTACTGAATTTAGTTCAAGAACAAGGAGTTAACAATAACTAATGCTTAATAAAGGAACTAGCATAGCTCAATCTAAAGCGTAATAAAGATTCAAGACTCAACTTAGCCTATTCGATATGGCATGAATAATAAACGGATAACTAAAGACAGACTAGTCTCAAGAGCTAACATGACATGAATTAATTCAAGTTGTGCATTTTTAATCTGTCGGGACCCCGGATTTCCAAACCCGGACCCTCTGTGTATTACAGCACTAGTCCCAGATCAAATCTAGTGCACACAGTTAAACAGAAATGATTACATAACCAACAGTGCTTTATTACAATAATAAAGAGTACTGACCAAAAGGTCTCATTATTACAAATGAGGTTTCAAGACCTCGCACACATGAAACACAGTGGAAGCAATCAGCGGAGACCCATCAATACGCCACAGGCAATTGACTGGGGAAGCGCGACCTAGTACTCCGGGAATCCTTCGTCAAATCCACCCGCGAAGTAGTCGTAGTCTCCCTTTTTAGCTTCGTATTCCTTAGAATATTATTTTTGAGTGCAGCATGTGAGTACATAAAGTACTCCGCAAGTCTTGGGAAAATGCAGTAGATGCAAGGCTTAACAAAGGAGGGTTATATGGTTCTTTCGCACAAAGCAATATTTTATTTCAAATACCATTAAGTAGTTTCAAAGGAATCATTTTGACCAATTAATTGTTTTAACTGAATCTAATAAGCATTGTATAGTGAAGGTTCTATACACCAACACTAGTTAACCAACTTTAACCGATAAAGTTTGAAACTGCGGGTTACATCCACCCTCCTTGGCTTTGACCGCCAGGATACCCTTCCGAGAGTTCCCTCCACTCTCGGAGTACAAAAATTTGTTTTTAAAATGAAAACCAAGGGTCTACCATGTGAATGCATTCCTTGCCCGCCCTTGACCGTGGGCACGGCTATTCGAATAGGTTGACACTCTGCAGAGCTTGTACAAGTTTACCCCCAAGAGATAAATTATCCTAACAGTCACCACGCTTCCTTTGGCATGAGACCCAGATAAAATATCACAAAGCTTTTATCCTCACCCTAGTCTAGCTGGACACCACCCGCTGAGGTTTCACCGCAGAAGGGTTCCATCCACCCAGTCCGAAGCCCCCTTTTGCGCCATATGAGTACAGTACATCCCTGTCCCTCACTGTGAATAACCAGTAAATCCCTGGTACCCACGTTCCATTGGTGGAACCTAAACTAGACTATCGTAAGTTAATCAGCTAGGTCGTACCCATATAGACTCGGGGTTGTACGGTAATGCTCAGTCTGTACAATCACAAGCGTTGGTCCTTAATCGACTAGGGTGGAACATACACTTTACAAGATCTCGTGCTTTCCGCACCAATCCCAACCAACCATCCACCCCAGTCTAAACCAACTTTCACATTTTATTTTATTTTTTTAAAACACAGTGGCAACACCAGTCACCACTTATTTCTAAATACAATTACCAGTTGAATGACATATGATTTCCCATTTCAAGATTACAAAAGAATTAAATAACATGACTAAGCATTATACTATCGTCTAATATTACCAAAGGGTCATGTAATTCTCATTATTGAGACAAAGGTAATACTAGGGTTACAAGGGTACATGACATTCAAGTTCAATTGAGGGCATAACAAGGTTGGATTTAACTAATGCCTTAACACCAAAATTAGAGTTCTAATTAAATAGCAATGCACATAAATTTAAAATAATTAAAAACATTTCACAAACATGGGTTAAAAATGATCAAAGGAGACTTGCCTTCTTGCACGCTCTCTGGGTCTTCTTGCTGCGGAGTGGAGAGATCTTCGACAACGGTGGAATCTACGCGCGAAAAAGACGAAGCAAACAAAGCAAATACAAACAAACAAAATTTAAATAAAATCAAAAATTCAAATAGAGGCCATTTTTTGATAGATTATGATTTTAGAAGAATTTAGAAATTTGAATGGCTCAATTTGGAGTTAAAATGAACAAGTTATGCTTATTTGAAATTCTTGGATTGAATAAATCCAGAAATTATTAAATTTCTGACAGTTGGGGCCCACTGGCAGCATTTACTTTTTAATCTTTTACTTTATTGCTTTACTCTAAGTCTATGACAGGTGGGACCCACATGACAGTGAGCCCACTGCGTCGGTCTCTGACATGTGGGACCCCTCTGTCAGTGACCATACACTCTGTTGGTCACTGACAGGTGGGACCCATCAGGCTCTGGGCCCATATGTCAGCGGCCAGCGTAGACGAGTGGGGCCCAGGCGGCAGTGGCCAGCGCAGACGACGGCCGCTGACGTGTGGGGCCCATCTATCAGTGCGAAAAAATAAGGGAAAGGCTCAACCTCAGCGTGCGGAGCCGGGGGCTCGAACGCGCGCCGAGGGAACCGGGGGGAGGGAGGGATAGCGCTGATAACCAACTGGGCTCACGGGTGTTTCTTACCCATAAAGGGTAAATATACCTTTTGAGGTATCTGCCGGAGGGGTTCGGCCAGAAGCGGACGGAGGCAACGGCGAGGGTGGCCGGAGGGGTTCGGGTGCTCCGGTGCAGCGACGTTCCGGTGGCGGGGAGGATCGGCCGAGGGGTCTGGGGTGGTCGCCGATGCACGGGGAAGACGACGGAGGCGGCGGAGAGGCGAGGCGTTGCCTGAGCAGGCGGCGATTCCTCGCCGGAGTCCAAGACAGCGGCGGAGATGAGTGCGCATGACGCGGGGGCGGTGGAGCGCACGGGAGAGAGAGGGAAGTGGAGGGGGAGGGGGTGCGGTGAGAGGGGAGGCCGATGGGGGTATTTATAGGAGGCGGAGGACAACGGGCCGGTGGCGATTTGTCACCGGAGATGGCGCGGCGGGCTGTGATTACGGGCGGAATTAGGGGAGGATGGGGCGTGGAAGGAAAGGGGGCGCGACATAAGGGGGATTTGGTCGTGGCGGTTTCCAAACCGGAGAGGAGCGGCGAGCGATGGCCGGATTCCACGTGGGCTCGGTCGGCCGGAGTAAAGAAGGAAAGAGGGAGGGAGAAGAAGGAAGGTGGCGCGAGGAAGGGGAAGGCCCTGACAGGCGGGGCCCGGGCGGCAGCGGGAACAGGGCGCAGGAGGCTGACAGACGGGGCCCGCGGGTAGTGAGAGGAGAGAGGAAGCGGGGCGTGGACGGCAGGATGGGCAGGCGCGGGCGATGTGGCGCGCATCGGGCCAGCCAGGTGGCGGCCCGAGAGGAGGGGAAGGCGGAGCCGACTGACGGCCCGGGCCCGCTTGGCGGAGGGAGAGAGAGAGAAGTGGCCGGGATTAGGCCGGGCGGCGACATGGGCGGATCTGGGCCGTCCACGCGTCGGCCGGAGGGAGGGGTTGGGAATTTTATTTTTGAGAATTTGATTTTGATTTTCAGAAAAGGCTAGGAAATTATTTGAGCATCAGAAAAATATGAAAATACCTCCAAAAATTCCGAAAAAAATTCACAGAAGCTCCTAGAGATATGTTGGACTTAATAAAATTATTTCCAACTAATGTTGGTATTAAATTTTTATACTTTAAAATACTTTTTAATTTTAAAAATAGGTTTGAAACTCCAGAAAATTCAGAAAACCAAACAAAAGCCAAATAAAATCCAAATACTTTAAAATAATTAATTTGAAATTAAGTTTTTCCAAAAAGCAAATTTTTGGGATGTTACATAATCAACCTATCATGGCAAAGACTAGACTACACATATAAAATCATGATAAATCTAGCAATTTAGCACAGATTATGGCAAGATGTAAAGCAGTTGTTTTATGTCATAAAAGGATAATAATCAAGGCTCTATATAGTTATATCACAATGCAGAATGACAAGAAAGCAAGAAAATCCAGCTCCCCCTCAATAGTAGATGCACTTTTAGTTCAAGTTGAGTTATCAATATTAAGATCTAGCAAGTCCCAGAAGAACTCCCCCTGAACCAAAGCAATAAGAACGAGAAGCTAGGAAGAAGATCAGAAAAGTCAGTCCTTAAATCATAGATAAGATATAGATAATACTATGGCTCAGACTGACTCTCATCTACCCCATATGACACTAGGACTATCAGTTGATCTGCTAACACACTAGGGAGTAAACATGTTCCCTGTCTACCCAAGGGTGGTCCAATCCTCGCTAGACCTATAAGAAGTGAGTGAACTCAACCTAGTAAGAAGAGAGACAGATAATAAGCAGCATCCTAAAATTACAAGATGAGAGGAAGAAGTCTAAGCAACTCGGCGAGAGAATCACTCTAATCTATGCTAGAAGGACTAACCCAAATGCACCCTCATGCAATGCAGCAGAATGAAACAGAAGTAGATAAACAATGAGGTGCACAAAAGCAAGTAGCTCCCCCTCACAATAAACCATAAGGACAGACCACCCCAAGCTCTCCCTGCAAGGCTGAAACCCAGAACTATCCAAAGTCTTGATAAAGATATCGGCCAACTAGTGGTCACTCTCCACAAACTAGAGCACTATATCACCCTTCTCTACATGGTCTCTAAGAAAATGATATCTGATATCAATGTACTTGGTCCAAGAGTGCTGCACTAGGTTCTTGGCAATGTTGATGACAGAAGTGTTATCACAAAAGAGTGGAACACTATCTACATCTAACCCAAAGTCCCGCAAGGTCGAAACCATCCAAAGTACCTGGCTGCAGGAACTAGCGGCAGCAATGTACTCGGCCTCTGCGGTGGAATGTGCAACACTGGACTGCTTCCTAGAAGACAGGAGACAAGAGATGTGCCAATGAATTGGCAAGTGCCAGACGTGCTCTTCCTATCTATCCTACAGCCAGCAAAGTCTACGTCGGAGTAGGCTCTGAGAGAAAGACAGGAAGATGAAGAGTACTAGATACCATAGTCTATGGTTGGTCGAAGGTACCGAAAGATACGCTTCACCGCCTGGTGGTGAGATATGCGAGGGAAGGCCTGAAATCGAGCACACAGACACACGGAGAAGTGTATGTCCTGTCTCGAGGCAGTGAGGTACAAGAGGGAGCCAATCATACTACGGTACTCCTTCTGATCAACTGGCTCGCCATCCTTATCTGGATCGAGTGAGGCTGATGATGCCATTGGAGTTGACACCGGCTTACCATCACTCATATCAATGCGTCTCAGGAGGTCACGAGTGTACTTGCCCTGATGCAAGAAAGTACCCTCTCGAGTCTGTTTGATCTGAAATCCAAGGAAGAAACTCAACTCATCCATCATGCTCATCTCAAACTCTGTGCTCATGACATCAAAGAACTGGGAAACAAGAGCATGAGAGGAGCCACCAAAGATGATATCATCCACATAAATTTGGACGAGTAGAAGGTCATTTCCATACCTACGAATGAACAATGTCTTGTTTACTTTACCTATCTCAAACCTATGACTCAACAGATAGGACTTAAGCCTCTCATACCAAGCTCTAGGGGCTTGCTTAAGTCCATACAGGGCTTTGAAAAGCTTGTAGACATGGTTGGGTATTTGGGGTTCTCAAAACCTGGGGGCTGCCTAACATAGACCTCTTCCTCAATATACCCATTGAGGAAGGCACTCTTGACATCCATCTGGTAAACTTGAAGCCCTTAGACACTACGAATGCAAGCAAGATCCTAATGGCCTCTAGCCTAGCTACAGGGGCAAAGGTCTCCTCAAAATCTAAACCCTCAACCTGGGAGAAACACTGAGCTACCAAACTAGCCTTGTTTCGAATGACATCCTCACTCTGCTTGTTTTTAAACACCCACTTGGTACCTATGACATTATGACCTCTATGGGGCTCAACAAGCGAACAGACCTTGTTTCTCTCAAAATTTTCTAACTCCTCATGGATGGCATTGACCTAAGACTCATCAGAAAGAGCATGACTAACATCCTTGTGCTCAAAAGAGGCAATGAAGGCAGAGTGGAGACAGAAATGAGACATGCCATATTTTGAGTGTGACGCGCTCAAAGAGATCTCCTATCATCTGCTCTAATGGATGATGATTTAAGATATGACGGAGAGGTCCTGGATGAGAAGAAGAAGTGGCCTCTACATCATGAGCTGACGAGGTAGGAACAGAGCCACTAGCTCCAGAGGATGCGGAAGGAATGGGCTGATCTCCTCGAGGTGCGTTGGTAGAGGCAGGCACCTCAAGGGGAGGAGGAACTGGATCGAGTAGACAACCCTCATCTCCATCCTATACATCATCCACAAGATGGTCTCGGACTACTCTTCAGAACCTGAGATGTCGGGCCTAGTCCTCGGACTGGCCTCATCGAAAGTCACCTCACAGGTTTCTATCATTTTGCTAGACTCGCAGTTCCATATTCTATACGCCGCGAAGAAGTCGAGTAACCTAGAAAGATACCATCACAAGATCGTGACTCGAACTTATCTAAGTTCCCAGACTTCAGAATAAAAAACTTGCAACCAAACACACGAAAACACGAGACGTTGGGCTTTCGCCCATATCTCAACTCATAAAAAGTGCGATGTAAGTGTGCCCTAAAAAAACTCTATTCGAAACATGGCACGCGGTAGCTATAGCCTCAGCCCAAAACTTCCTTGGTGTAGAGTATTCATCAAGCATCGTCCTGGCTATTTCGACCAAGGTACGGTTCTTCCTCTCCACGACGCCATTTTGCTGGGGGACATGCGGAGAAGAGAACTGATGCTCTACACCTGTCTTATCGCAAAACCTCTTAAAGTAGGAATTCTTGAACTCCGTGCCATTGTCACTGCGGATGGCTCATAAGGCACCTGGAAGCTCAACAGAAAGCCTACTGAAAAGACCCCAAAAATGGGTAAATGTCTCATCCTTCGAGGCTAAGAAAAACACCCAAGCGTACCTCGAGAAGTCTTCGACCACGACAAGAACGTGCCACTTACCTCCTGCCGACTGCACTCTAGCTAGACCAACTGTGTCCATGTGAAGCAGCTGTCCTGGTGCATCGGTCATAGTCACTGTGACTAGATGATGAGAAGCGGCAACCATCTTGCCAAGCCGGCAAGGAGCACAAACTATGTCTTTGACCATCTTGAGTTTGGGCAGACCACGAATAAGATCATGGCCGCTAACTCGAGTCAAATGATCAAAGCTGATGTGACCAAGTCTCCTATGCCAGAAGGTGAGATCACGGGACTCTGAAGCAACTAAACACCTGAGAGGATCGCCAGAAGACTCAATAAAATCAGCACGAAAGATCCTCCCATATCTAGAGATCCTGCAAACCAGACTCCGAAGAATCAAGAATTTTGCAAGCGTTTTTCTTGAAACTTACCTCGAAATTGTCATTGGTAAGCTAAGAAACAGAAAGCAAATTGTATTGTAGCTTACTCACTAAGGCAACATCTTTTAAAACAAAAGAATCATTAACACGCACAGTACCTTTACCGATGACACGCCCAGATGAGGCGTCTCCGAAGGTGATAGTCTCATCACCTGGAACTCAGACAAATGAAGAGAACCAACGAGAGTCTCCGGTCATGTGTCGAGAACAGCCGGAGTCTACGAGCCAAACCTCTCCGTTTCCTACCCGGCGAACCTGAGTCAACAAGAGAGGGATGGCTCAGTACTGGGATAAATCAAAAGAGATTCTGAAACCCAATACTGAGTCACACGATGAGCAGAAGAAGTAGTCACATACGACTGACCTCTAACTACCCTACGCTCTCCGTCGCTCAGAAAGCCAGAAGGTCTATGAGCAGACCTGAAACTGTTGTTAGGCTTGACTGCTATGAGAAAGCGAGTCGGAGCACCAGCAACATGCTGATCTCGCCGCGAGTAGCTATCTTGACGAGGAAAACGAGATCTACCCTCAGGACGGCGGATATCACGACCAGAGGCAAATCGAGGACAAAAATCAGAGAAACCAGAAAAGCCAAGTCCTCGACTCTGCCTAAACACCTCAACCTGATCAACCCTAGACCTAGTGTTGGTCTTAGGTGCACTCAAGGTCTGGGGCTGACCCTGAATATGCCTAAGAGTGCGAACACGATCTCTCTACACGATCTTGGCACGCTTGAAACATCCCATCCTTCTGACAGAAGATACAATGAAACTTCGCCTTTTGGGAGGTCGAAGCAACAGGTGTTACCACCTTACTGTCAGAGATCCCTTGGACAAAGCCCACAGATTTGAACTCAACCTCTTTGGTTCTGGGCTTGACCTCAATCACACCTGCTGCTATGGGTCTGAGAACAGCAGGTGGATGCCTCCTAATATCCTCAAGAAAATCGTATCCTAGACCTTGATTAAACTTGCAAATCTTGGACTTGTCTAGAATAAGATTCAGTTTCTTCTTGCCTCCGACAAATCTCTCAAGAGTGTTCATAAGATACTGATACTCCTGAAAGAGAGAGGTGCAAGAAGAGCAGGGGAAGAGGAGACAGCAGGAGGAGACGAAGAAGAATCAACAGTAGAAGAACGAATAGCATGTGCATGACTCTCCTTGTGCACAGCCACCTCAACTTTGAGGGCTTCGCAGGACATGGAAGGGACAATGCTACTTCTAGCCAATTGGTCCTCGCGGCTCAGTGTCTCTACCATATCATTAGGCTTCTCCCCCACCACAGCACACGCATCACAACAAGATTGTGGCTTCTCTAGTAGGTCCTTAGTTAGCTTCACACATTTATCATTCAAAGCAACGAGTTCAAATTTTAGTTTTGTTGTTGTGGTCAATCATTTCTTGAAACTGTTTTGAGACAGATTCAAGTTCAGCAGTTAATTTGGGACAATTGGTGCAAGACACAATGGGCTCTAGCAAGGAAGCATGCAATTCAGCAATTTTATGATCTGCCTTCTTTAGGTTAATCTTTAAGTTATTACAACTTTCACAATTTTCAGGCAGATCAAGAAGCATAGTGTAAAGACATCTAAAAGCATTGTCCTTAACCTCACATGAGGTGCAAGAAGTAGTCTCAATAGTAGTAGATGAAAAAGCAGCAATCCTAGTCATTTCTAATTCAGCTAACAGACTAACATTCTCCACCTTAAGTATATCTAGCTCAGAAGTCACACTATAATGAGAGATCCTTAACTTCTCCATATCTCCAAGCAAAGAAGTACACACATCACTTTCATCACCGGAGGGAGCAGATATAAGTGAAGTAAGCTCCCGTGACAGTCTCTCTACTTCCTTTTCAAGATCAACAACCCCAGCTCTAGATCTAGCATAAAATTTTTCTAGCTTTAGAAATGCATCATTGAGCTGGTCATAGGAGGGACATACCTCATCGGAATCAGTGTAGAGGTCGTTGTTGCTGACATCAGTCTCGTTGGCCATGAAGCACATGCTGATGAAGTCGTCGCCATCTTGGGGTCTTGATCATTCTTGCCGTCGTCATCACTCCACCCTTCCATGTCGCTGAAGTTGATGTCATTGAAGGCGGTGAGGATGTGGTGGAAGAGCTTCTTGGCTTTGCTAAGGTTGCGGTACATCTTCTCTTTGCCTTGGGCGTGAGCTGGGGGCTTCTTGTTGTGGTTCTTGTTGGTGTAGTCGTTCTTACTCACACCGCCGTAGTCATTCTTGCCCTTCTCCAGCTTGGGGCAATTTGCCCGAATGTGGTTGGGCCACCACACTCGAAGCAAATCACGGGCCATCCTCTCTTCTTGTCCCTCACTCTCTTGTATGCATGGGAGAACTTTTTGGCTAGAAGGCTAATTGGTCCTCTGGTAGCTGCTCTAATTGATTATCGGTTACTTCACAGCCAGTAGCATTATCAGAGAAAACACCAGAAGCAGGACTGGATCGGTGACCAATGCCATCGACTGGGATTTTGACTTGCGAGAGACAATGTCAATCTCGTGAGTCTTGAGGCGTGAACACAGCGCGTCAAGAGTTAGGGTCGAAAGATCGGTCATGTCTTTGATGGTGGTCACCTTTATTTCCCAAACTCGCAAATCCAAAGCAGAGAGCATCTGTGAGCATTGTCCGAGTCAGGGTATGTGAGACCAACTGCTCTGAGGTTGCTCAAGATTTTGTGAAACCTCGCAAAACACTCATCAAGGGACTCTCCAGCGAGCATTTCAAACTTGTTGTAATCTCGCTAGTACTGGTCCTATCGTACCGTCTTGATTTCGGTAGTGCCCTCATGGTATGCATCGAGGGTCACCCAAATGTCGTAGGCCGACGTAAGATGAGAAATGCGATCAAATTCGCTTCTGCTAAGACCTTGGATTGTGATGTTCCTTGCCTTTGCATTTGCCTCAACATCTGGCATGTTTGCCACTGTGATGTTCTCATCGGCAGGAACAAGAAAGCAAGTTTTGACCTTTCTCCAGATTGCATAGCCCTGAGACTGTATATAGGTCTCCATCCTACTCTTCCAGAAGGGATAGTCAATCTCATCAAAGATAGGGGGCTTGGTGGAATACTTGTCCGTTGCCATGGCTCATAGACCAGTTAAGATCTATATGGAGGAGCTAGCCGGCTCTGATACCAATTGTAGGACCGAAATGGGAACAGAGGGGGGTGAATGGTGCCTTCAAACCGCCCCAAGTATCCACAAACTCTTCTTCTCTGATAGCTATAGTAGCTATGAAGCAAGAAGAGAGATGTTTACTGGAAATTCAAAGGGAGCAGAAAACAGCAAGGACAACAAGACCAGAAAAATGATGCAGGCAACTGAAGGCAGATCATGAAGTCGGTCTAACCGCAGAGCGACCGCCCGGGCACAGTCGGTCTGACCGCTCGGGCACAACCGGTCTGACCGCGGGTGTGGTAGCGGTCTGACCGCCAAACCCTACTGGTCTAACCGCCAAGGGGGAGTGGTCTGACCGCCGAGGAATTCCCGATCTGACCGGAGAGCATAGTCTGATTCAAGAAAAGGACGCAGAAAAACTGCTGACTGAAAATACGCAGACAATAAACAGGCTGATTGGTGAAAACAAGCCAGAGATCAGATAAATTGATCAGAAATCCTCCCTATGACTAGAGCAACTGAAAGTAAAATCTTTTCGAGACGAAGACCTTGATTCCCATCTTGAGATAAATCGAATTTCTTGGATGAGAGCAATCTATAGATAAACTCACATAGTACCTACCTCAAGACTGAAACAAGAACAAAAGAAGATACTCAAATCCAAACAGCTTGTGATTCTCAGGACTTTTGATCATGAGTCTTTTGATTTCAATAGGGAATGACTTCACAACGATAAAGCGCAAGCCTAGAGCAATCTTTTCGCTGAGACAACAAGAGAACACAAATCCTCTGCCAACAACAACAGTGAAACCCTAGAAACAGAGCATGACTGCAGCAAACAATTCTTGGAGAGAAATAATGATGTTTTTGCCCTTTGCTCTCGGGAATGAACTGGTCAATTGACCTTGAGGCCGATTCCCCGTACAGAGCAGATCAAGAACAGAGGCTACCCAAACAAAAACTCAATTCATAACCAAGAAAATTAAACAACAGCAGAGAAAGAACTGGAGCAAGCAAAATGAAAGCAAACTAAAGAAGGATAAGTAATCAGAACATCTTAACCACAAGCCTTCTCAAATTGATTCAGAGAGATGAATGATTACACAGGGTTTTTCTATAGCCAATTCATGCATGATTTCACATTCTGGGCAACACTCACACAGGAAATCAAGACACTAGTACTGCTGAACCACCAACTCACGCAGACACAAGGAAAAAGCAAGAAACTGCTCTGCCCAACAACTCCTCACCAGAACATGAGACAAAAGCAAAAACCCATACCATCCACCAGGGAACAACCCTCCTATTTATAGTCTTCTATTACCGGGTTTACAATTTACTTTGCCCATTAAAACTCAGCGCTTTACCCATTATCTCCAAGCGAATCCGCTTCCACTTTGCAGCTTTGCACATTTTACCAAAATGCCACTCCTGCATCTTCCTGGAAGCTTCCTCTTTACTTGTTGTCCAAGCCTTGCAACCACATTCAATCTTCGCCGTCTTCGGCATCTCCCAACCGCTTCGACTTCAGCACCGCCTGTGCCTAGTCCGGCCATCCCATGCCTCGCCACAACTTAGCCTCAAAGTTCTGCAATCATCACAGACAAGAAAACATCACATAGCACCGCTCGAAACACTGTAATCATACATTTGCATCAGAAGAAAGAACTTAAGCCCGAAATTCACAAATCAAACTCAAACTTTCTAAAAACAAGTGTCAATTACTCATCACAAGACATGTGGTCACCTCCACATGATCTCTCAGTATGAATGGAAATCGCCGCAAAAACCATGGGTAGAGCTTCCAATGCCATGTGACAGTAGGGACAAAGAGCTCTTTGTAGTGGCCACTAAGGTATACATAGGAAATGGCCACAAAGCAAAATTCTGGACCTCTCATTGGATTAATGGAGTCGCGCCATGTTATCTTGCCCCAAAATTATAAAAGCATTTACAGCAAAAAAATAGGTCAGTTGTAAATGCCATTCAAGATATGAATTGGATACGAGACATTCAACATAGTCTCACCACCGACCTGTTAGTTGAACATGTGAGCCTATGGGGCAAGGTACTGTAGATTGATATCAATCCAGAGATTGAGGATGAGATCCTATGGAATCTAACTACCGGTGGTGCTTATTGAGCATCCTCGACCTATCGAGAATAGTTTCTAGGATCAGTTCGAACCTCATGCCAAGCCATCATTTGGAAAGCCTGGGCGTCCTCGCGCTGTAAGTTATTCGCTTGGTTGGTGTTGCAAGACAAAATCTGGACAACCCAAGGACTGTAGTCTCAAGGATGGCCAAACAACTACTTCTACCAAATGTGCAATAAAAACCTTGAAACTACAATGCATCTTTTCATCAACTGCCCGGCAATCTGGTAGATATGGACTAAAATAGCAAAATGGCTACACCTGCCGATGCTTGACCCAATAAACTGGGGCTAACTGATGACAATTAAGCATTTGTGGCTCAAGCAGGTCAACTCCCTGATCAGCCTCACAAAGGCTACGAACACACTCATCATCCTTGTCCTCTGGCAATGGTGGAAGGAAAGAAATAGACACATCTTCCAAAATAAGCTTTCGATACAACATGATATCTTAACACTAATCAAGGACGAGGCCAAGCTCTAGGAGTTGGCTAGAGAAAAACATCTCCTGAATAGAGTATGGCTCCCAGCGCATGTCATCAGCGGTGAGGTGGTTGAGGTGCTTGATGAAGTTGTCGTACACACGGGTGACCTGGAGTTATGCAAATTGTGCCTACAACCTAGAACAGTGGTTACAAAGGATGACCTGTAATACACGTATAGTAAAGATTCAGGAGAGTACGTACCTATCTATGGCCAGTCCACAGTGTCCCTGTGGTACGCATCTGTGCAGTATGGACCACTATCGAGCAGCATAGGGGGCAGCCGTGCGGATGTGGTACGCATCCTTGCGGTATAGGGGGCAGCCTATGAGGACTGGGGTTGTCCTTGTCCTGCGGCAAGTGTCGCACATGCCGCGGTACATCGTGGCAAGTTCGATTAATCCCTAGCTATAGTTCACCTCGTCCCAATCGGCGACCTCGTCCCAATCGGCGATGGCCCTCGCATACCACACAAGGCGGGCATTGACGGAGTTACCATTGCTGCTAGTAAACAGTACCCAACCTCCACAAACAAAAAAAATAGTAAGCTTGTCATATGTTAAGAATAGTGCATGACTAATCAGGGAAAATAGATAGCATATGTACCCAGAATTGTGAAAGCAACCGCATGAGGGGGCCATGCTTCTGTCATGCTACGAAGACGTAATATGCTGTCGTTGCCTCGGTCGAAAGAACCCCATAAAACCTGCCCAACGGGTCATTGTGCCAGTTGGCAGGCGCATTCGTTAGGGAGACAACTTCTCCCGCGATAGGCAGGCTCAGCAGCATCGCAACATCCTATAGAGTGGGGACCATCTCCCCAAATGGGAGGTGAAAGGTGTGCATCTCGGGCCGCTACTGGTCCAGAAGAGCTATCAACAATGACCGATCAAATAAGAATCGTCATGACCACTTCGGGCCGGCCTGGACCTCCTCGGCCTCCTCGATTGGAACACCATCCTCTTCGGTGGCCTCCACCATCCGTGCGAGAGGTAGAAGGCCGGCATCGCTCAGATTGCAAAGCACGAAGAAGTAAGCACATAGCATAAATATCGTAAAAAAAAACATGCTGTAGTCTGTACACAAACTTATCTCTCTAGCGTTGGTCTAGTCTTCAACCCATCGGGGTGTCTGCATACGGACCACCCCTAACTGGGCCTCTTCGTCCTCACACTCAGGATGCGGTACATGACAGCTCGCGCAACTATTGCAGAGGCTAACCACGCAATTGCGCAAGCAACTCGGCTAGTTCTTGTAAGTAATGTCAGCAATGCCGGCTTGGTGCTCCGGCCGTTCAGAGGGACGGTGGTTGGCTAACAATGGCGGCCATTTGCAGTGAATTGTGGGAGGAAACTGTATGATCATGGATTGACACTATTGTACGGAATGCGGTATACGGTCTGGACTCTCGAGCAATCATTCCTACATGCGAATGATCGATCGGCCGACGATGTAAGCATACTGTAGTTGCGTTTCTTGATGGGGTTTCTACTTCTGGGGGACTCATAGGGTCTGTTCTTTTTGGCTAAAACTTATAACTTTTGGTTGTGACTTGTGGCTTCTGGGTTATTTATGCGAGAGATTATAAAGTAACAGAAACTCACGTACAGTTTTTGCCGATATGAATAAAGTCGGTAAAGATGTTTCGTTTAAAATCTAGTTACTGTAGAAAAGTCGAAAAGAACAAGCCATAATTGAACTTCAGAAGGAGCAATGGATAGAGATGCCGATGAGAGCACTAGCTAGCTAGCTAGCCGTGCTCTGGTCTGGATGGCATGCATTTTATTCCTCATCCTTCAACTGATGCTTTCACTTTCTTGCAGAGCTTACGTAGTGGGAGTATCTTTCTGAAAGCAAGAAGGAAAAGGAGGCAGTTGTGGTTTGTGGTTCATGGCCACTAATGTTGGCCCCCATGCATGGACTTGGACTCTTGAAATTTGTTTGGATAAACAGAATATGCACTTGTGCAGATGTCATTATTTATTCTCATCGACAGTTATATATGTGAGTCTCTCTATATACATATGTATATGGATATGTATATGTATATGTGTATATGTATATATATGTATACATATATGTCTATATATGTATGTATGTATCTATGAATACATGTATATATGTATGTATATGTGTGTGTATGTATACGTATGTATATGCACGTATATATATATATATATGTACGTATGTATGTAGATATATATGTATATGTATGTGTATATATGTATGCATATGTACGTACATATGTATGTATGTATATGTATATATGTATGTATATGTATATAGACATATATATACATATACATATGTACATATTTACATGTACGTATGTATATGTATATGTACATATACATACATATATACATATACATATGCATATACATGTATATGTGTGCATGTGTATATATATGTATGTGGACATATATATGTATATGTGTGTGTATACACACACATGTACATACATATATATGTATGTATATATGTATATGTATATATCTATGTATGTATATGTGTACATATACATATATACATACATATATGTATATACGTATATGTATGTATATACATATGTATATGTATATGTGTATTGTCAGACATATGTAGAGTTATTGTCAGTTGTAGCACTACGCAACTAGCAGTAACTCTATATGCATTTGACAGTTACTTTCCGGCGCGCACAGTGCACGCTAGCACAGAATAACAGAGTTGTATATGTATATGTGCATGTGTATACACATGTACATGTATATACATACATGTATGTGTATATATATATATATATATATATATATATATATATATATATATATATATATATATATATATATATATATATATATATATATATATATATATATATATATAGGAAAAATACTTTTTACTCCCGGGTGTAATTACACCCACCTCTAATATACCACCTAAATAAATTTGAAATACTCCTTTATCACTTTAGGTATACTCATATACTAATTATAAGATATTCTAATGTGAACCACATGAAAAAATTGCAAGGGAGTCCATAGTTTTTAGCGTATTTTGTAAATATCTTTATATACGTACATAAAAAGGAGTATGTTGAAAAAAAATATACATACCACATCTGAAAAATTGTTCATACCACCTATATAGTCTTAAATACTCCTATACTACATGTACATACTCCTCGTTATGCGAGATACTCCCTACGTTGTGAGATACGACATAAGGTGTAATTACACCCGGGAGTAGAAAAGAGGCTTCCTATATATATATATATATATATATATATATATATATATATATATATATATATATATATATATATATATATATATATATATGTATACGTATGTATATATATATATATGTATACCTTTATGAAATTTTCAACACTTTGAGTTGTTTACTCTCTCAGTGCTTCTAGAATTCTTGCATGATAAGCGTGCCCTTAGGAAGTGTATTCCTTTATACTGAATGGAGAGCTGGCGCATATCATTTTCATGAAGGAGGTCCTATTCATTATGTGGTGTTTTTTTCTATCGGGCAGCTGATCTATTTGAGATTTGTAGCTAAGCTGAAGGGACATCTCACATCTGAAACCCTGAATCATGGATCATAGGGTAATGTGAGCCTATATGATTTCTTCACGATGTCTTTTTTCGACCCATAGTAAAGCCTTTTGTGCTACTAATTATCACCACATTTTCTTGCAGCTTTACCTATCATGGTCGTTGTTATACGTATCTACACCTGATTTGTTGCATGGAAAATTCTTGCTATGATAGCGGTCTTCATGTCTGCATTTCTGGTACCCGGACACCACAGAGGAGCATGATATATCGTTGTCTCCAGAAACTGACAAACACCCTGCATTCACAAGATACACTTGTGGAGTGGCGATGATGTACTAGAGAATGAAGAGATAATAACTGAGTAACATCATAAGTTTACAGATAGTGACATGTGCAATCGTGCAGAAACCATGTACTGAAGTATTCACTGAAAATCAGTGTGGTTTGCCATGTGCAATCGTGCAGAAACCATGCACCGAAGTATTCACTGAAAATGAGTGTGGTTTACCTCAGTCGTTCCTCAGTCGCTGACTTGTGGGTCCACCCGCTCAGCGATCAGCGAACACCTGGGCGAATAGACAAGCCCTGATGCAAGATTTCATTAAATTAAAAGGAAGAAAGAAAAAAAAACTAATAACAAACATGAGAAATTTTAACCCTCTTCATATTGGCTTCTAAAGCTACTTTTTTTATAGTAAATGATTTTTCTACAATACCTAGCTTTCAAACAGAGTGTCTTTTCATGATGTCTATATTTGATTGTAGTACATACTATACTAACTTTATTATATTGGTCAAAATCGTATGTAATTTTCTCTCTCCATATGGCATCTACAAAGTAATATTATTCATAAGCTTAAATCAAAAGTCGTCAGAAAAAACTAATATAAATGGACAGTTTAATAGCATTTGTTGAATATAATTTGGAGGTAGTAGCAAGGCGGAATAGCTATGCAAACACATCACTGAGGTTTCCTTTAGCTCATAGGAGAGGTCAAGATCAAGAGGATTCGATCAAAGATTCCAAACACCATTAATATCATTTCACACCTTACCTTAGCCCTATCCAGTATCCACTCCATGTTTACGAGTCGTTGGACTTTTTCTATGACCAACACAAGCCTGCGTGGCCGAGCTACGAGACAATCGCGTTTTTAGGATAAGAAAATCTTATCTCGCGCCATCGTTAGATCTCAAACGCAAACGCAAGAACGAACCAAAGAACTTGCAAAGAACGTCTCGGTGAGGGAGAAAGGAGATTGTCGTTTGATTTCACTCATTGATTTTTGACAAAAAAAACTGTCACCTTTCAAGGCAAAGAAAACATGTCTGAACTTGCAACAATTCATACTAGTCCGATGTCTGATTGGCCAAATTATGAAGATCAGAGCCGTGTCTTCGTGCAGAAAATCTATGTTGTCCATGGTGATTTGGGCTGAAAATATGTATGCAGTATGACATGATCGATAATACGACAAGGGTTTCTCTAACATGATTAATATTTCTACTCGATTTGATCAACCAGGCCTAGGTTGGACTAGTTTCTTCATAGTAGAGAATTGAGAGGTCACTGTTTGCTTACTAGCTCCGCATCTGTACACTTCAGCTGTCTATTAGGCAACAGTAGTACAGGACATCGCTGGCCCATCCAGCAAACAGATTAAATAGCATTTGAATTTGACATAGACCATCCAAATCTGAATACTAGTAGCACAATACAGATATGGTATGGGTTTGTTATGGAGTGATGTTACACACTGATTTTAAATTGAAAGGTGAACATATAGTACATATTGTCGTCAGGGATTGAAAGTTCTCAGTTGATTGTTTTCAAAGGAAATTGTCAGTTGTCAGTAACATATAATATATGCAGGAAACCACACGATGAGTGATCATCTATTTGCTACGCGTTTCTTCGGTGCAGGCGAAAGAATCCGTGTCTGCCCGGCAGCTGCCATCGTCGGTTCAAATCGTGCCCCCCAAAGCCGGCGACCCCGGCCGGACAAAGAATCCTCCGGCCGTTGGATCACGATCGCCCCGTCGCCGTTGGAACCCCACTCCGTCACGCACGCAGCGAGAGGAGAAGAGGACAATAATAATAGCGCGTCGCTCCGCGTTGTGGGCGAGCGCGGGGACCACGCTTACGCATGGGCACGACACTCGGTCGGTACTTTGGATTGTGGATCGAGTCGACAGAAGTGCATGTTGTCTGATGACTCCCAGCTAAAAGTAAATAGTTGTAACAAAAAAAATATGACTTTTAGAAGAATAAAATAAGCGATGAGAAAAATAAAGAAAAATACATACGAGACAAGAGCGAGAGAAGTAAGATATGTGATGCGCTGTAATTCCTACATTATCTCCGAAGCAAGATAAGAGCGAGATGAGTGAAGAAGTCGAGTGTTCATATTGGCTTTAATAAACAGAAAAATATAAACAGATCTAGGAAGAAATAATATAGTTGTACGGACTTACGGAGGGCTTCTCGAGGTTGATCTGTACATAAGAAAGGGTGATGGGCAGAGGCTGAAATTGTGCATATCATAGACGCATAGTGGGTGCAAACAGAGCAGATAATTTCCATCCGATCGATCGACTAAATACTCGCAGAGCGAATACAGTAGAGGTAAGTGGGTACCTAGCACTATCTTTATCCGACTCCGAGAGAAAAAAATATAAAATAAGATATGAGATATCTGTCCGCATACGTCAAGTGATATGAGAAAATCTGTTGTGACTTCACTTAGAAACAAAATAACAAATAGACGGATTGCCATATCTAAACAAGCGAGGAATACTAAGTGCTCTTCTTTCGATTTCTCGACGATTAGTCTTTCCGTATTCGCTATGATTGCACCATATTATTCATCTTTTATAAAGAAGCGGATAATTTTCGTCTAACTGACTATTCGAAGATTTATAAAACGAATACAGAATAGAAAATAGGTATCTAGTATTATTTGTACCTAACTTTAATTCTAAAAAAAATATAGAATAACCGATATCGGTTCGTATCCGTACACTGTATACGGCTCACCTCTTTCAAGCCTATCGTGACCATACATCATCGCAACTGCCGAGAGTCAAATTTTTAATGTAAAATATTGTAGGTCTACTCCCTGCAAGGTAGCGGCATGTGGTACGTGAAATGCCGTGAAATGTTTAACCGTGGAGTAGTCACTCGGTATGGGTGAAACATTTGAGCATTAAGTACTGATACCGACGCAAAAAAACACATAAAACGGAAATATTTGCTCCGAGTGCAAACGTTCATCCGTATAGCTCGTATGGGATCTTATGGACGAGTCATCCAATTTCGGCGGGAATAAGTTGCAGTGGTAGCTCAAAACAGCTTAGACTTCGGACTTATTATTCAATATTTTTTTTCTGGTTTTTTAGTTTTTTTAGCTTTTCTGTCGGTTTTTTTTCTCGTATTCGTTTGTACTATTCGTGATGGGCTAACTTGTTTTTTCTATTTTTAATTTTTTTTAAATTTAATTACGCCTAATAAGTCACCATCAGCTACAGTGCAATTTCAGTCAGTTACGGTGCTTTTAGTCATAAGTCATTCAAAAAAGCCATTTCGAACACCAATTAATCCAAAATAAAGAAACCAGACCCATTTTTCTCACTGTGCTCCATCCAGAATTCCAGACCGTTCATTGTTGATCGGATTCGTTCAACCACTACAGCGGAGCCGAATCCCACCTGTTTTGTGTGCGCAGAGTAGCAATGAGCTTTTGTATTAGGGCGAGCAGTCTTGTATCCAATACGAAACCAACGCCCCGTGGGGGTATGAGCCAGTACTAAAAAGCTCAAAACTATAAATATAAAGAATGGGCTATCATTATAGATCAATCAAATTATATCAATAAAGAAGATCATTGGATTGCTCTCTCTCATCTTTTGTGTCAATTGTTCATCTACTTTTACTCTTGCTAATTGTTATGATTATGTTCACTTCTAGTTGTATTGATTGGCTATTGTCTTACTCAGTGACACTAATTTTTCATCATGTTACAACATCAACTGCTCTACAGGCCATGGTTTGTGTCGTTCGCTGTGCAAGTTTGATCATCGACCATGCAAACCTAGATTCATTTGCATGTACTCGTTGCAATCTAAAAAAGAGGCCATCGACACTGTAGCCGATCTAGCTGCCAGCCAGAACACCAGCGTGGCCATCGGCCAGAAGGCCAGCGCTGTCGCTGGCCCATGCGCCGTGTTGGCGTTGTCATCGGCCGACCACCGCTGCCGCCGTTCTTCGCTCTTACCTCGGTCGCCGCATGTGGCACCGTCAATCCCGCCACATCGCATTGATGTCACCTCGGTCGCTGTCACTGGCAGTCTGGCACACCCATACACGCACGTGTCGACCCCCATGTCACCGTCATCATCGCCTGTGTGCCCAAACACCGCCACTCCACGTCGATGTCTCCGCCCTCCATCGTCACTACCACACCCGTGCGTGTGTGCACTAACCACCACACCGATATCGCTAACCATAGGCACCACACCATTGTCGTTGCTGTTGCCGTCATTCGCCACGCCCGAACATGCAAGTGTTACAACCGCATTGTAGTTGCCACTGCATGCGTGCTGACTTCTATCGCCATCGCTGTTGTGCCGAACGCACAGGACGACACCTCTGCTATTGACAGTGTTGTCGTCGACACTACTAGCCGCTACATCGTTGGCCACCCGCGCCCAAGCGTAATACACGTACTACTCCATTATCGCTGAGCACAATTCAATGGAGCACTTCCCTGAATAAATAGCCTATATTTACTTTGATCCTAAATATTACCTAAGTAGATCAAAAGGTTGTACTCTTTTTTCTTTTCATGCGTTTTTATTAGGAGTTTTCTCACATGAATGTTTTTAACAAGGCAACTAGTGCATACAGCTTGCATATGTGATGTACTCTTTTCTCCATTTCTATTTCCCCCACTAGGTTTTTAGAAGAAGTTTTTAATGAGGCATTTATATATTGTGATATCCACCCAAGGGAGAGCGTTAAGAAACTTATCCCATAAGAGGTGTGGTTAGGCCAAGTGGCCCGTATAGTTTCTTTCTTGGACTCCAAGTTGGAGATGTGGACATATACCAAAAGAACTGTAGACTATAAATAAAGATGAAATGCTTTCATTGTAAATGGATTTTTGGATATTAATAAAGAAGATCGATGACTCTCTCTCAGGTGTTGTGTCAATTGTTCATTTACTTTTGCATTGTCAAATTGTATGGTTGTTCTTGTGTGAGACATTTTAGAGGTCACCCTATGTTGTGTGATGAGAATTTGACTTTGTTGTACTTCATTGTTGAAGATTGAGTTTCATTTTATGTCATTTGCATTATCTAGTTTTGTTGTCAAGTGATTAGCTATCTGACCGGAGTGGTTTGGCCAACTTTGGGTGGCGATCTGACCGGAGAGCGATTGTACCAGCCCATAATTGGTGTTACATTTTTCCATAGAGGTCCTTGTTTTGTTGCACAAAGAATTTGAGAGTAGTGCGACCGACCATATGATAGCGATTCAACCAACGGTATGTCAAGCGGTCTTATCGATATGATTGTCATGGTCAGACTACCTACTCTATTACCAGCTTTGACTGGAGTTGACTAGTACAGTCAGACTGGCCAATTGTTGGCGGTCCGACTAGTTAGGTAGGGTTCAGGAGAATCATTTGAGTATATATGCATGGCATGGGTGCCGGTGTTTTGTGTGGTGTATTGCATGATACATTACTTTGACTAACACGAGTTAAGTGCATGGAACTTATACTCGACATAGTTGCTTGCTCTTTGGATATGTATGTGGCTTAGAGAATGTTAGCAGATGATGGTAATGGACCCGAGCTAGGCGGGGGAGCTTGTCGAGACCAGAATATGCAAATCCGGACTCTCTGTGTATACCGCACTAGTCCGCGATCATGCTAGTGCACACAGTGTAACATAGATGAAATATCAACCATATGCACGACAAGTAAAAAGAAAAGGCTAAAATATTAATAATTATCATAGTACGACCATATGGCCAAGCCTACAATTAATTGTCCTAAAGGCTTAAAGAAACTAGCACCGAAAAACAAGAGTAAGCATAGTAGTCGTTCGACATGCCCACAGGCAATCGTCTGGGAAGCGAAGTCCTAGTCCGCGAAGACGTCGTAGAGATCTCCTTCAAACACCTCTAGTTGATATGCCTCTCCTTCAACAACTGACCAAATATGGATATAACTGTAATATCCTGGAAGACTTTCGACCGTTAATCGTTTAATCGGAGGGAAGGACCTTAAAGGGAAGTATAAAATATCAAGTTTAGAGGGGGTTTTTCTGATTTTCCCTGGCAACCTGGGCCTGGGCCTTGGCCCAGGTGGGGATTTCGGCCAGCAAAGGGGGGGGGGGCGCCACCTTTCCCCCCCCTCTAACCCTAGCCGCCTCTCCCCCCTCTCCCCCCTTGGTGCGCCCTCCCCTCTGCCTTGCGCCGTCCAGAAGCGCCTCCTCCTCCCCTCTCCTCCATTGCCGGTGATCAAGACCACCAATTGTTGCCGAATGATCGGGGGAAAGGAATAATTTGCAGCTAGGCGATTGGACTCGAAGGAAGGGAAGAAGAAGGGGCAAAGAGGAAAAGAAGGAGAGGAGAGATTCGTGGGGTGTTCGTGGTAATTCATCGGCTTCCGGCGTTCTTCAAGGGTAACGAAGAGTCTCTATCGCCGTATGTTTTGTATTAGATGCGTTTATGAATTCGTTTAGTAGATCGATTGTCATTAGCTGCTAGATCGCGTTTCTGTCCAGATTATTAAACGGCAGTTTTCACGACTTTAGAAGCAGAATCTGGGGATCACTTCTCTTAGATAAAGTTGGGTTGTGTCGTTAGCTTTCCGTGGCCGCCAAGAAAGCCCCGATCCGATCAACGGTTAGAAAGTTATGAATTGTTTAGTGCCGCTGTCCTGTTAATCTGTCATCATCCTGACAGTCTGTAGAAATCTGAGTTAATCTATTAGGTAAAGACGAACTCAGAGGATCTTGTTATAATGCAAAAGATGGGTAATTTCCTCACCTTTCCAGAAAGCTAAAGAACGCATGAATTGCACTTTCGTACCAAAAGTTATGATAATTTTAGTGTACTGTCCAGAGAACCCGACGTGATAATTGATGTTCTGTAGATTGGCTTGGTAGGGGCAGTATATGGAAGAATCAGAAGGGCTCCCCAACTAAGTTTGTTTAGTAAATTTAATTATACTTCCAGAAAATCAGAGAACGCCCTATTCGGACTTCTGTACCATTAGATAAGGATTTTTGAAGTTGACTGTCTATAGAGGGGGACAGGGTAGCCGAAAGGATTTGGGGTTTGAGTCAAGTTAAACATGTTGGGATAGTGGGGGTGTTTTTGTTTAATCTAAAGACTCGTTACTGTTGCCTTAGCGATTATTAAAATTATGGTTCAGGAGGAGGACGGATTCCAGGGGCCGCGCCTTCTGCTCATCCCCCGTTTCCTCGCGGTTAAGGCAAGTATATTTATGGATATAATAGATATTATCGAATGGTATAGTTTGATAAATTCTATGAGAATTTGAGTTGTTCATGATTGTTATGGTGATATGATTGGTAATGTTCATGGTTGCTAATGCTATGAGTTATGTGTTAATCACGGATGTTTGAGAGTTATGAAGTCTATGAATATGAGCTTTTGTAGTATGAATATGTTATTCATATGCAATGTTGATGCGGATGCATGTTGTATTAATGAGAGAATTTCTGGTGCATAGTAATCGTGAATGCAATTTTATTTATTGAGATATTCACGTTTGTGCATCATGTTGATTATTGAGATCTTGGTCACGAGACGACCATGCATTGAGGTCCCCGTCATGTTGATGTCATGACGGGCTAAAGGTCCCCATACTTGTGGAGTATGGGCAATTGGTCCCTGTACCAGATGGTACAGGCATGGGTGTGCATTGACGGATGCACACTCCGCATTACCGGTAAAAATGCGAAAGAGAAGAGATAAAGAGATTCTTTTGATCATATTGCATAGCATGATTTATTTATGTGATTGATGGTTGAACATGAGGAATGATGTTCACTTTTACTCTTGTTGCCACTATTTATATTTGCTGAGTCGTTGGACTCACTCTTGTTGTTGTTGTGGTTGCTGTTTGTTTTTAGGTACCTACATGGGACCGGCATGCATGGGGATAAAGATGGATTAGCTTGGTTGCACTTGCACGGTCCATTCACCTTGGAAGAAATAAAGAACCTTAAACATTATTTGTTGAATAACTTAAGTGGTAACTGATTAAAGATCATCAAGTTTAGATTGTAATAAAGGTTTAGAACTTTTACATTGCTTCCGTTCTTTATTTAAATATTGTGGTTGCGAGTGTGATGGCAAACATAATTCAGTTTGTTTAGAATTGAATATTTATTGTTTACTATTATTCAGATCATTTGTCTATGCATGTTGAAACCTTTGATTTACTCATTAAACAAAGGAGGTTCTGCCGAAATTTTGTAAGGTGAATATAGGTTCGTCTTTAATATGTCGTTAGTTTAGTAGCATTCCAGGTCATTGCTTGGCTGGGGTGTTACAGTTGGTATCAGAGCGGGCTTTAGGTCCGTGGTAATTGAATAATTAAATTGACACACAGTGCACAGTAGGATGGGAATGGGTGAAGCATTGCATTTACGTTTCCGTTATGTTGTAATGATGATTGTGGTTTGAGATGATATATTATATCTATATTATAAAATTGTAGATATTATGTGTGGGGATAACCCATGTTGAGAGGTTGAGGTCGTGGTTGTGGCCTTGGGCTGTACCAGGTTACACCACCGTTAGCGGTATGAGAATATGAAGGCGGTAACCTCGGATATCTTAGAATAGGCATTGATAGTGAGTATCTCTAGAAGAGTTGTCCTCCTCTTTGACTTTGAATTTTGTCAACTCTAGTCCAGTTGGGCTCGATGAGTTTCTCTTGGGTTATTAGTTCATTACGGTTGATCGGTTGCTTATTAGAAAGGATAGTGTGTTTTGATTGGGCTGAATTTGTCCTGTAAAGCAATCATTGTTTTTCCAGCCGATGAGTTATTCTTACGACTGGTGAACTTGGTTGGTGGTCAAGTTTGACCTTTATATTGGAGTTTTGTTTTCCTCATGGGAAATCTTGATCCATTTATTCGCTTGATGTTTTTGGGTTAATGAAAGTTTCCTTCTGCAAGTCCTTTAGTTCGTGGAGGCTTTTACTCATTGTATCTCTCTTGGGTATTTTGAGTGTTGAAGCTTAATGGATCTCTTTTATGAAAGAAGATGTTAAACCCTTTGACGATGTGTTGTCATGATAAGATGAGAGGTTATAATCAAAGCACTTAATGAATATGATATGGATTATCAAGATTGGGTTGCAGTGTGTGCATGACTGATCTTAGCTAAGATCCTTGAAAGGAAAGTTGAATAAGTTGAGGTTGTTCTCTAGTAGTTCTTGATGAGCTGTGACTGTGAGTATGACTATATTTAGGTGGAATCAACAGAGTTAATAACAAGTAGGGAACGTTGACGAAACTGGTTTGATCACTATAGGTGATATATTTTGATAAGCTTCTCGGATAGAGGGGACCTGCGGGTCTCAACGGATTAATCTAACCCTTTGGGATGGATAGGTCCAGAAGATGTTAGAATATTGTCATAGTGGATATTAATCTTGGAGTTACCTTTTATGGATAAGTACTGATCATATGTAATTGCTAGGTGCATTTATTACGTATCGAAGTATGGTTTTGAGCACCACTAAGAGATGAACTGATGGAATGTAATTGGTGATTTTTGTTACCTGATGGTGGAGTGGTAGGATAATAGTATGTCTTTGATGAGAAGGTTGATCCTTAAAATTGTTTCGTTTACTAAACTGGTTGGATTACTTGATCTCAATGGATTCATTTAACTGTGTAGGAAGGAAGAGTTAAGGATGTTTTTGGTTTCTTGATGGTCTTATGTTTGCTAGTTGGAACGCAAATAGAGGAATGACCGTAAATCCTTCCATGACGGTATAATCGTCAACTGTTTACGATAACCATTAGATTGGAATTGGTGTGCACTAAATTGATGTTGAGCATTGCTAATAGGTTAATGATTGGAATTTAAGGGTGATCTAAATAGGTGTGTTGTGAGGATGACCTGGGCAGCATGCCTTAGTTAAAAGACGGTTTACTTCGATAGTGGGGTTTGTGCATTAGTTATCCTCTTGACCAGGTTGAGTATTGCAACCTTATAGAAAAATATATGAAATAGGTTATTGTGTTTCCCTGGGAAGGTTAATGATGGGATAGTGAGTTATGTTGGTTCATGCCAGGAGTGCATGATGTGATGTTAGAAAGGCTAGCAGTTATGGTTGCTAGAGTGATGTTGATTCCTTTAAGAAGAGATTAATTTGATTGCCTTTCGTGATATTTCGTAAATAAAAATGTTTCAAGTTTTGCGGCGGAGATCATTTAGATCTCATGATTTATTTGGTAGTTGAACTGTTCCGAGCAAAGTGAAGTGTGAAAGATCTTATTGGTTCTTAAGTGGTTCTTATGGTTGGGTCTTAAGAACTTGTCTTGTTCGAGCTGACCAAGTGTTGTTGTAGTCAAGGAATTGTTTTCTATGTTAACGGAAAGAGTGCATTAGGAGTATTTGAGGTCTGAAGCCAAGTTTCGTATCTTGCGATTTGATATCCTCTTCTTGGGGGATTGTGCCTTCAATTGTGGACTCCCCTTATGTTTTCCGAGTTCATTGCCAATTGACTGTTCCTCTTGGTCTGGTGTTTACCATGATTGGTAAACGTTTATCTGAGCGCTGAAATTATTATTCTTATTGGCCTCTTCTTTTGAGAAAGGATTAACTGATTCATATTGCAAAGCCTTTAGAGATGAATGTTGGCAACTGGATAGTGGTGGTCGAGTAGATGATTCTGTGAGGCTTCAGGTGTCAAGATGTTTGAGATGCATGGCGCAATAAATCGATTTATTAGAATAATCCTTGGAAAGGATTTGATTTAAATAGAATGTTTGTCTTTGGAGTTAATAGGTTTCGTTGTCGCAACTAGTAGGACCTATAGCGAGATGTGGTCCAAGATCTTGTGTTCATCTTGATAGAATATTAGAACTAGCAAGTATGGAAATCTTGATTAGTTTCTTAGAGTATCGCATTTTGGGTACTCGGTAAGATTGTATAGAACATTTATGATGAGAGTAGTATAGTATAGAGGAATCTAATAGTCGTGTTAATTAATGGGATAGCGAGGATGGTTGAGTTATTGTTAAGGATGACTCGGCCTCAGTGAGTAACCCTTTGTGAGATAGATTATCTCTAAGGATAACTTGGTCAATCAGTTAGAAATGGCTACTTTGTGGTCGCGTAGCTAAATTGGATTGGTGTGGGTTAGAGAAGGTCTAAGATTGGTGAAATGAATCGCCTTGGGCGGTTACTTGATTGGTGAGAAGTGTTGACCTTAGTGACCGAGGTTATAGTTGAGTTGTGTGAAAAGTTTAGTCATTAGATCTGAGGATTACCTATCAAGTATACCAGAAATTCATTGTAAGAGTCTTAAAGGATGAAATGTGGGCTTTGCATTTTTTTATGCTAGCATCTTGGTTTTCCATGATTAGATTCCAAGAGTTATGGTGATGTTCGATAGAATCCTTGGGAAGCAGTAAATGAGCATGAAGGTGGTGAATTTAAAGTTGATCATCCTTAACGGATTTAGGTGATGTGAATGTGTCTGTAAGCTATATCGTGGTGTGTTGGGAATTATTTATCAAAGTAATTCCTCTGCTAGAGAAGTTGATCAGGGTATGTTATTGTGGATTGAAAGAGTCTCTTTACATAGGTGTGGAATTTGTGTTCAGCTTGAGCATAGCCATAAGGTTGCTAATTTAAGAGAAAAGAGTTAGAATGTTATGCGACGATTTGGGATCCTATGGTTTAAGAGAAAGTTAAATTCTTAAAAGAAAAATGGTGGAAAAGAGCGTGATCTTGCTTAGTGAGATATTCTCTTAGTTTTTATTTGAGCTTTGTGTTTATGACGGATGTCTATTACATATTGAGTGGGTTCTTGTTGATTTGTCTGGTTCTTTTCAGTTAAGAAAAAAAGGTTAATCTGGTTATTCGAGGGGTTTCGTTTTTGGCTTATGTGGTATTTATTTCTAAACTGTCTACTTGAAAGGTGGAAAAGTTTTCATGTTGAGTCTTTGTCTTTGGATTGGGCTCTTCTGAAGGGAAGATGGTTTTGAGTTGGTTGCATTAAGACTCTTTTGTTTTCAGTCGGGAACTGTTGTGCGTCCCTGGTTAAAAGAGGTGCTCATTGTTAAAGTGAAGAGATCGATTGATACAAGGAGCAAGAATTTTGTGTGTTTGTGCAGGTTGTGTGGTTTAGTACCCAAGGGAGTGTTGGCCCAAGGTATAATGGTTGTTTCTGAAAGTTGGAGAGACTTGGTAGAGAGCGTATTGCTAGAACCGTCTTGAGCCCTAGCGTAGCGCACAGATCGTTTTGTATGACCTAGTGTCGAGGGAGTACTGGAGGAATCTGGAGCATGAAGTTTCGTTTGAGCCGTTGACCCACGGGTAAGACCGTGCCTTCGAGACATGTCTGTCGAGTGACTCTTGAAAGGATGGGACTAGTAGTAAGGCGTAACGCGTCAGTACGTCAAGGTGTTTTGTCGCAGCAGACCGAGAGAGAGGCCACTTGGGAATTGGAGTCTCGCATGCGCGAGCAATATCCGGAGTTATTCACAGCAGGTACGTGGCAATGTTAGTAAGTTTTAGCTGTGATCATATTTCTTGGCGTAAGCGTGGTTAGAATTCGGGGTCGAATTCTGTTTAAGGGGGGTAGAATGTAATATCCTGGAAGAGTTTCGACCGTTAATCGTTTAATCGGAGGGAAGGACCTTAAAGGGAAGTATAAAATATCAAGTTTAGAGGGGGTTTTTCTGATTTTCCCTGGCAACCTGGGCCTGGGCCTTGGCCCAGGTGGGGATTTCGGTCAGCAAAGGGGGGGGGGGGCGCCACCTTTCCCCCCCTCTAACCCTAGCCGCCTCTCCACCCTCTCCCCCCTTGGTGCGCCCTCCCCTCTGCCTTGCGCCGTCCAGCAGCGCCTCCTCCTCCCCTCTCCTCCATTGCCGGTGATCAAGACCTCCAATTGTTGCCGAATGATCGGGGGAAAGGAATAATTTGCAGCTAGGCGATTGGACTCGGAGGAAGGGAAGAAGAAGGGGCAAAGAGGAAAAGAAGGAGAGGAGAGATTCGTGGGGTGTTCGTGGTAATTCATCGGCTTCCGGCGTTCTTCAAGGGTAACGAAGAGTCTCTATCACCGTATGTTTTGTATTAGATGCGTTTATGAATTCGTTTAGTAGATCGATTGTCATTAGCTGCTAGATCGCGTTTCTGTCCAGATTATTGAACGGCGGTTTTCACGACTTTAGAAGCAGAATCTGGGGATCACTTCTCTTAGATAAAGTTGGGTTGTGTTGTTAGCTTTCCGTGGCCGCAAAGAACGCCCAGATCCGATCAACGGTTAGAAAGTTATGAATTGTTTAGTGCCGCTGTCCTGTTAATCTATCATCATCCTGACAGTCTGTAGAAATCTGAGTTAATCTATTAGGTAAAGACGAAATCAGAGGATCTCGTTATAATGAAAAAGATGGGTAATTCCCTCACCTTTTACAGAAAGATAAAGAACGTATGAATTGAACTTTCGTACCAAAAGTTATGATAATTTTAGTGTACTGTCCAGAGAACCCGACGTGATAATTGATGTTCTGTAGATAGGCTTGGTAAAGGCAGTATATGGAAGAATCAGAAGGGCTCACCAACTAAGTTTGTTTAGGCAATTTAATTATGTTTCTAGAAAATCTGAGAACGCCCTATTCGGACTTCTGTACCATTAGATAAGGATTTTTGAAGTTGACTGTCTATAGAGGGGGACAGGGTGGCCGAAAGGATTTGGGGTTTGAGTCAAGTTAAACATGTTGGGATAGTGGGGGTGTTTTTGTTTAATCTAAAGACTCGTTACTGTTGCCTTAGCGATTATTAAAATTATGGTTCAGGAGGAGGACGGATTCCAGGGGCCGCGCCTTCTGCTCATCCCCCGTTTCCTCGCGGTTAAGGCAAGTATATTTATGGATATAATAGATATTATCGAATGGTATAGATTGATAAATTCTATGAGAATTTGAGTTGTTCATGATTGTTATGGTGATATGATTGGTAATGTTCATGGTTGCTAATGCTATGAGTTATGTGTTAATCACGGATGTTTGAGAGTTATGAAGTCTATGAATATGAGCTTTTGTAGTATGAATATGTTATTCATATGCAATGTTGATGCGGATGCATGTTGTATTAATGAGAGAATTTCTGGTGCATAGTAATCGTGAATGCAATTTTATTTATTGAGATATTCACGTTTGTGCATCATGTTGATTATTGAGATCTTGGTCACGAGACGACCATGCATTGAGGTCCCCGTCATGTTGATGTCATGACGGGCTAAAGGTCCCCATACTTGTGGAGTATGAGCAATTGGTCCCTGTACCAGATGGTACAGGCATGGGTGTGCATTGACGGATGCACACTCCGCATTACCGGTAAAAATGCGAAAGAGAAGAGATAAAGAGATTCTTTTGATCATATTGCATAGCATGATTTATTTATGTGATTGATGGTTGAACATGAGGAATGATGTTCACTTTTACTCTTGTTGCCACTATTTATATTTGCTGAGTCGTTGGACTCACTCTTGTTGTTGTTGTGGTTGCTGTTTGTTTTTAGGTACCTACATGGGACCGGCATGCATGGGGATAAAGATGGATTAGCTTGGTTGCGCTTGCACGGTCCATTCACCTTGGAAGAAATAAAGAACCTTAAACATTATTTGTTGAATAACTTAAGTGGTAACTGATTAAATATCATCAAGTTTAGACTGTAATAAAGGTTTAGAACTTTTACATTGCTTCCGTTCTTTATTTAAATATTGTGGTTGCGAGTGTGATGGCAAACATAATTCAGTTTGTTTAGAATTGAATATTTATTGTTTACTATTATTCAGATCATTTGTCTATGCATGTTGAAACCTTTGATTTACTCATTAAACAAAGGAGGTTCTGCCGAAATTTTGTAAGGTGAATATAGGTTCGTCTTTAATATGTCGTTAGTTTAGTAGCATTCCAGGTCATTGCTTGGCTGGGTTGTTACAATAACCATGAGTACAAAGAGTACTTAGCAAGTCATTTGTAACAAAGAATGCAATATAGTAAGCATGGTTTACCAACGGATGACTAAAAGGTTATTTCGTAGAAAGTGACAATTTAAAGTAAATACAATAGATAAATTGAAAGCGAACTTTGAAAATGATTAATAAGTAAATAATCAAAAGAATTGAGAATAACCACAAGTGAACTAACCATTCACTCCAATGAACCACTCGTGAACTAACCATTCACCTTCTGTCAGGACCCAGATTTTACAATCTGGATTCCTCTGTGATTCCACCGCACTATTCCCTAGATCAGTAGATAGTGCTCACAGATTACAGTTCTGATTATCAAAGTACATGTCATGCGGAAGCGTAAATATAATAGTAGGCTTACTCATGGGCCGATTAGGCCGAAATCATTAAATTGCAGCAGGGGAAGAACGAAGCACACAGGTGGGACCTTCAAGACATGCCCACAAGCAGCCAACTGGAGGTTCGCGACCTAGCCCTTGACGACTTCATCTTCATCTTCATTATAACCAAAAGTATTGCTGAAGCGTAGTGATCTGATTCCTGCTTCTGGATTTGTTATGAGAGTGAGTGTGAGCACACTAACCACCGTGCTCCGCGAGCCAATACACAAAATGCAAATAAATAGTATGCATGGCTTATCAAAGGAGAGGCTCGGGTTATTTTATTTGCAAAAATCGCTTTTGGTAGTATTATTATTATTACATCATAGTGTTATTAATTCTACCTAAACTCCACATGGCGATTGCCATAATTGACTTAATCCACCAAAGACACACTGACCTTACTGATTGCTGTCTAAGACTCCAAACAGCAAGTATCATTATTACTTAACCCACCGAATATACTCTTTCCAAATTGATTGCTGTCTAAGACTCTAAACAGCGAATGACATCATTTAATTAATCCACCAATCATACACTTTCTATATTGATTGCTATCTAAAACTCCAAACAGCGAATAACATTAATTATACAATCTACCAATCAATTGCTGCCTAAATCCCCAATCAGCGAATATCATAATTTATATAATCCACCGATCAATTGCTGCCTAAAACTCCAAACAGCTAGTGACATCATTTATCTAATATCATTTAATTAATCCACCGAACACACATTTGCTATATTGAGTGCTGCCTAAAACTCCAAACAGCGAATATCGTCAATTATACAATCCACCAATATCTTTTGTATTCCAAATTTCTAACAACCCATTCGTTTTGTTATTGATCCACATCCACAATTTGCTCTTCCAATAATCAACCTTATTTTCCATTATCTATCTCTACTAATTCACTAATATACCTTCACCAAGAATATCATTGATCAAATCTACGATTCACTAATATACATCCACCAAGAATATCATTGATCAAGTTTATACTCCAAGAATTGTTATCATACCTCCAAAATTCAATTGACTCATCTAGTAATCGATTCTATTAATCCCAATATTGTCATCATCTTCTAAGAATTATAATAGTTATCAATGTTGTAATCCAGGAATTACTTTCACACTCCCTAATTCTCCAAAAAAATCATTTAAATCATCTATCTAACCTATATACTCAATTAGAGTCTACCAATGTATTTCTTCCAGCATCTGCACTACCATTTCCTTTTTATGCTCGACATGAGTCCACGAATATCTTTATGTGTTTACCACAACATCCATCTCCTTTACTCCCGACTCTATTTATTCCTCCCTATATTTCATTTTGTAAGAAGGGAAAACATTTTACTTTTGAAATATGATACATAAAAATTTCCTGAGACCTAGCAGTTTTGAACAAAAACATAATGTGTAAGGAAATGCACTTAATAATAGCGATCCAGATTCCATCCACCGTTATATGGCATCTGCACCATATAGCATCTTTCAGCGTTATAGCCGCTTAACTTACCACTGGGACGACACCCAGGACAATTCAAATCAGGGCTTTCCACTGCCCTCCACTTTTTCCATTCGCACCCACAAAGTTTTCGAAATAGAACTATATCAAGTTAAGTTCCCATGTCCGCCTATGACCGTGGGCACGGCTATTCGAATAGTTTTGACTCTGCAGAGTTTGTACACTTTCACCACAAGAGACAATCAACTCATTGCCCCACACGATTCCTTAGTCATGTGGTTGAGCAGACTATCACAGTGACTTTTCAAAGTATTTAGTCCCTTTTGTCATCTCACTTTATGGGCTTCTCCCACTTGCGGTGGGTCCCATCTATGCACGGGATGTTCCCCACAGTTACTAACGCAGCCGGGCTTCTCAACTCCCCGCAACGCTTAGAACAACTGGGAAACTTCACCCTCCACTGGTGTCCCTTAAGGCCCCCTTGCCTTTGCGTATCCACTTCTATCCACTACCCGTGAGATGAGTCCGGGGATTTCGATAAATGTACTTAGCCAAGTTGTACTTTACAGACTTGTGGCTGTACTGTTTTACACAGGAGGTCATGACAAGATTCAATCCTTAGTGGTATCTGGGCGGTTCTACCACTAACCCACTTTGTGCTTCCACTGCACCACATTCACACCCTCGAACCATCTGCCCAAATATTTAAGCAAGTTGGGGTTTTTGGAAATATAAAATAATCATACCAACATATACCAGTCATTACCACCATGACTTCCCAAACCAGTTTCTCATGATTGAAAATGACAATGACGCTTGGGGCATTTCAGCGCCCCTGATTATCTATGCAGTACTAAGCATAGCGTATAGTTAGGGACTTATTTTCGAAAGGTTACTATTATAGTTTTGCTAGGGCAACAAGGTTCACACACTCAATTATTCCAAAGGAGGTATAATAATATTCAAGGTAAACCATGGGCGTATAACTAGAATCTTGAATTAATCATGTATTTGCATATAAAAACAGCATGCAATTTGATAATTTAAACAAAAATAATTTACAGAAAATGTAGGTTCAACATGATCAAAGTATTGACTCGCCTGGCACGGTTTACCGCGGTCTTGAGCTCAAACGATGCCTTCTCTTGAGTTTCTATTCCTTATCTTCGCTCTGCTCTGACCACGCTTGATTCGTGAAATCTTCAGGACTCCAGTTTCTAATTACGTGATAGATGACTGAATCCAAATAAAAGCAAATAACTCAAAAGATCCAAATAAATCCGAATAAACTCAATTTAGTTCTATTATGAGTTAATGGGTGATTCAGTGATTTGAGGCAAGGTTGGTAATAGCATATGATAACTTGATCTTTTTATTATGAACTTCTTCTACTATTTTTATATTTATTAAGGAAGTTCCATGAGTTAGGTTGAACCTATGAATTGATGTATTTTGTCAAGTGTTAATATTTAGGGCATTTACGTTTATATTACAAGTAAAAGTAGCCTTTATTGCATGTGGATATTTAACCAAAGTCACTATATTTTAATATCCAATTATGACCTTTTAACTGAAGGTATTATGAGGATCAACTAACATTTTTATTTTATTGTTTAGCTTGGCATTTGTCACAAGTTAATATTACCTAAATCCTTATTCTCATAAAGCCAACCTGTTATATGGGTCCTTTCTCAATAGCGTTATCTAATTAAGTCTACCTCTGAGACTCTAGTAATGGAGGCATGATAGGTTAGGACACATATCTTAATTCTAATTAGGGGAAATCTTTAAACTTTCGCTTTTATGGGTAATCGTATTTGTCGTAGGGATGGCCCCCACCTAAACCCAGCAGGCCTGGTAGGAGATTATAAGGCCCAGAATAGGCCATGTGTAATGACATAACTGCCCCCAGAGGGGATAACCAGATGTAAGGGTATAACTGTAAAAGCACTCCTCATGTGTATATATATATGAGTAAGCCATGGGGAGGACCCAGGCCATTACACTTATCTTCATCACTCTCCACTACCATCTCTCTCTCTGTTTGGTCTGTAGCCACAACAGTTGGCGCCGTCCGTGGGGAGGACAGGACAAGCCTGAAGACCGAAGAAGAAGGATGGCACCGAAAAAAGCTTCTTCAGCAGCGGCGAAGGGGAAGAAGGCGGCTGGGCCGGAGCATCGTATGAGTACCAGGGCTTCGGCATCGGCAGCGGCGGGCGCGGGTAGCGACGCAGGAGCGGCGGCCGAAGACGTCGACGTCCGCGCGGCGACGACCAACCTCGTCATCGGCACCGCGACGACCAACCCCGTCACCGGCACCGCGACGACCCACCCCGCCACCGGCGTTGCGGGGACGGACCCCGCGGTCGAAGACGTCGACGCGGGTGCGGCGACAACCGACCCCGCCGACGCAACGACAGCCGACCTCGCCGCCCCCACTGCAACCCTCGCTGGCGGCGCGGACCGGGCGGTTCGAGGTAGCCACGACGGAGCGACCGGCAGCTCGGGACCTCGCGACGCGGTCGTCCCCGCGCCGATCCGCCCGTATAAACAAAGACGCACGTTCGCGTGTGCACTCACCGTAGACAGGGGTACGGGACTGAGTATAAACCAAAGACACACGTTCGCGTGTGCACTCGCCGTAGCCAGGGGTACGGGACTGAGTATAAACCAAAGACGCACGTTCGCGTGTGCACTCGCCGTAGCCAGGGGTACGGGACTGAGTATAAATCGAAGTCGCACGTTCGCGTGTGAACTCGCCGTAGCCAAAGGTGACGGGCCTGAGTATAAACAAAGACGCACGTTCGCGTGTGCACTCGCCGTAGCCAGGGGTACGGGACTGAGTATAAATCAAAGACGCACGTTCGCGTGTGCACTCGCCGTAGCCAGGGGTACGGGACTGAGTATAAACCAAAGACGCACGTTCGCGTGTGCACTCGCCGTAGCCAGGGGTACGGGACTGAGTATAAACCAAAGACGCACGTTCGCGTGTGCACTCGCCGTAGCCAGGGGTACGGGACTGAGTATAAATCGAAGTCGCACGTTCGCGTGTGCACTCGCCGTAGCCAAAGTTGACGGGCCTGAGTATAAACAAAGACGCACGTTCGCGTGTGCACTCACCGTAGACAGGGGTACGGGACTGAGTATAAACCAAAGACGCACGTTCGCGTGTGCACTCGCCGTAGCCAGGGGTACGGGACTGAGTTTAAACCAAAGACGCACGTTCGCGTGTGCACTCGCCGTAGCCAGGGGTACGGGACTGAGTATAAACCAAAGACGCACGTTCGCGTGTGCACTCGCCGTAGCCAAAGTTGACGGGCCAGAGTATAAACAAAGACGCACGTTCGCGTGTGCACTCACCGTAGACAGGGGTACGGGACTGAGTATAAACCAAAGACACACGTTCGTGTGTGCACTCGCCGTAGCCAGGGGTACGGGACTGAGTATAAACCAAAGACGCACGTTCGCGTGTGCACTCGCCGTAGCCAGGGGTACGGGACTGAGTGTAAATCGAAGTCGCACGTTCGCGTGTGAACTCGCCGTAGCCGAAGGTGACGGGCCTGAGTATAAACAAAGACGCACGTTCGCGTGTGCACTCGCCGTAGCCAGGGGTACGGGACTGAGTATAAATCAAAGACGCACGTTCGCGTCTGCACTTGCCGTAGCCAGGGGTACGGGACTGAGTATAAACCAAAGACGCACGTTCGCGCGTGCACTCGCCGTAGCCAGGGGTACGGGACTGAGTATAAACCAAAGACGCACGTTCGCGTGTGCACTCGCCGTAGCCAGGGGTACGGGACTGAGTATAAATCGAAGTCGCACGTTCGCGTGTGCACTCGCCGTAGCCAAAGTTGACGGGCCTGAGTATAAACAAAGACGCACGTTCGCGTGTGCACTCACCGTAGACAGGGGTACGGGACTGAGTATAAACCAAAGACACACGTTCGCGTGTGCACTCGCCGTAGCCAGGGGTACGGGACTGAGTATAAACCAAAGACGCACGTTCGCGTGTGCACTCGCCGTAGCCAGGGGTACGGGACTGAGTATAAATCGAAGACGCACGTTCGCGTGTGCACTCACCGTAGACAGGGGTACGGGACTGAGTATAAACGAAAGACGCACGTTCGCGTGTGCACTCGCCGTAGCCAGGGGTACGGGACTGAGTATAAACCAAAGACGCACGTTCGCGTGTGCACTCGCCGTAGCCAGGGGTACGGGACTGAGTATAAACCAAAGACGCACGTTCGCGTGTGCACTCGCCGTAGCCAGGGGTACGGGACTGAGTATAAATCGAAGTCGCACGTTCGCGTGTGCACTCGCCGTAGCCAAAGGTGACGGGCCTGAGTATAAACAAAGACGCACGTTCGCGTGTGCACTCACCGTAGACAGGGGTACGAGACTGAGTATAAACCAAAGACGCACGTTCGCGTGTGCACTCGCCGTAGCCAGGGGTACGGGACTGAGTATAAACCAAAGACGCACGTTCGCGTGTGCACTCGCCGTAGCCAGGGGTACGGGACTGAGCATAAATCGAAGTCGCACGTTCGCGTGTGCACTTGCCGTAGCCAGAGGTGACGGGCCTGAGTATAAACAAAGACGCACGTTCGCGTGTGCACTCGCCGTAGCCAGGGGTGCGGGACTGAGTATAAACCAAAAAGCGCACGTTCGCGTGTGCACTCGCCGTAGCCAGGGGTACAGGACTGAGTATAAACGAAGTCGCACGTTCGCGTGTGCACTCGTCGTAGCCAAAGGTGACGGGCCTGAGTATAAACAAAGACGCACGTTCGCGTGTGCACTCGCCGTAGCCAGGGGTACGGGACTGAGTATAAACCAAAGACGCACGTTCGCGTGTGCACTCGCCGTAGCCAGGGGTACGGGACTGAGTATAAATCAAAGACGCACGTTCGCGTGTGCACTCGCCGTAGCCAGGGGTACGGGACTGAGTATAAACCAAAGACGCACGTTCGCGTGTGCACTCGCCGTAGCCAGGGGTACGGGGCTGAGTATAAACCAAAGACGCACGTTCGCGTGTGCACTCGCCGTAGCCAGGGGTACGGGACTGAGTATAAATCGAAGTCGCACGTTCGCGTGTGCACTCGCCGTAGCCAAAGTTGACGGGCCTGAGTATAAACAAAGACGCACGTTCGCGTGTGCACTCACCGTAGACAGGGGTACGGGACTGAGTATAAACCAAAGACACACGTTCGCGTGTGCACTCGCCGTTGCCAGGGGTACGGGACTGAGTATAAACCAAAGACGCACGTTCGCGTGTGCACTCGCCGTAGCCAGGGGTACGGGACTGAGTATAAACCAAAGACGCACGTTCGCGTGTGCACTCGCCGTATCCAGGGGTACGGGACTGAGTATAAATCGAAGTCGCACGTTCGCGTGTGAACTCGCCGTAGCCAAAGGTGACGGGCCTGAGTATAAACAAAGACGCACGTTCGCGTGTGCACTCGCCGTAGCCAGGGGTACGGGACTGAGTATAAATCAAAGACGCACGTTCGCGTGTGCACTCGCCGTAGCCAGGGGTACGGGACTGAGTATAAACCAAAGACGCACGTTCGCGTGTGCACTCGCCGTAGCCAGGGGTACGGGACTGAGTATAAATCGAAGTCGCACGTTCGCGTGTGCACTCGCCGTAGCCAAAGTTGACGGGCCTGAGTATAAACAAAGACGCACGTTCGCGTGTGCACTCACCGTAGACAGGGGTACGGGACTGAGTATAAACCAAAGACGCACGTTCGCGTGTGCACTCGCCGTAGCCAGGGGTACGGGACTGAGTTTAAACCAAAGACGCACGTTCGCGTGTGCACTCGCCGTAGCCAGGGGTACGGGACTGAGTATAAACCAAAGACGCACGTTCGCGTGTGCACTCGCCGTAGCCAAAGTTGACGGGCCTGAGTATAAACAAAGACGCACGTTCGCGTGTGCACTCACCGCAGACAGGGGTACGGGACTGAGTATAAACCAAAGACACACGTTCGTGTGTGCACTCGCCGTAGCCAGGGGTACGGGACTGAGTATAAACCAAAGACGCACGTTCGCGTGTGCACTCGCCGTAGCCAGGGGTACGGGACTGAGTGTAAATCGAAGTCGCACGTTCGCGTGTGAACTCGCCGTAGCCGAAGGTGACGGGCCTGAGTATAAACAAAGACGCACGTTCGCGTGTGCACTCGCCGTAGCCAGGGGTACGGGACTGAGTATAAATCAAAGACGCACGTTCGCGTCTGCACTCGCCGTAGCCAGGGGTACGGGACTGAGTATAAACCAAAGACGCACGTTCGCGCGTGCACTCGCCGTAGCCAGGGGTACGGGACTGAGTATAAACCAAAGACGCACGTTCGCGTGTGCACTCGCCGTAGCCAGGGGTACGGGACTGAGTATAAATCGAAGTCGCACGTTCGCGTGTGCACTCGCCGTAGCCAAAGTTGACGGGCCTGAGTATAAACAAAGACGCACGTTCGCGTGTGCACTCACCGTAGACAGGGGTACGGGACTGAGTATAAACCAAAGACACACGTTCGCGTGTGCACTCGCCGTAGCCAGGGGTACGGGACTGAGTATAAACCAAAGACGCACGTTCGCGTGTGCACTCGCCGTAGCCAGGGGTACGGGACTGAGTATAAATCGAAGTCGCACGTTCGCGTGTGCACTCGCCGTAGCCAAAGGTGACGGGCCTGAGTATAAACAAAGACGCACGTTCGCGTGTGCACTCACCGTAGACAGGGGTACGAGACTGAGTATAAACCAAAGACGCACGTTCGCGTGTGCACTCGCCGTAGCCAGGGGTACGGGACTGAGTATAAACCAAAGACGCACGTTCGCGTGTGCACTCGCCGTAGCCAGGGGTACGGGACTGAGCATAAATCGAAGTCGCACGTTCGCGTGTGCACTCGCCGTAGCCAGAGGTGACGGGCCTGAGTATAAACAAAGACGCACGTTCGCGTGTGCACTCGCCGTAGCCAGGGGTGCGGGACTGAGTATAAACCAAAAAGCGCACGTTCGCGTGTGCACTCGCCGTAGCCAGGGGTACAGGACTGAGTATAAACGAAGTCGCACGTTCGCGTGTGCACTCGCCGTAGCCAAAGGTGACGGGCCTGAGTATAAACAAAGACGCACGTTCGCGTGTGCACTCGCCGTAGCCAGGGGTACGGGACTGAGTATAAACCAAAGACGCACGTTCGCGTGTGCACTCGCCGTAGCCAGGGGTACGGGACTGAGTATAAATCAAAGACGCACGTTCGCGTGTGCACTCGCCGTAGCCAGGGGTACGGGACTGAGTATAAACCAAAGACGCACGTTCGCGTGTGCACTCGCCGTAGCCAGGGGTACGGGGCTGAGTATAAACCAAAGACGCACGTTCGCGTGTGCACTCGCCGTAGCCAGGGGTACGGGACTGAGTATAAATCGAAGTCGCACGTTCGCGTGTGCACTCGCCGTAGCCAAAGTTGACGGGCCTGAGTATAAACAAAGACGCACGTTCGCGTGTGCACTCACCGTAGACAGGGGTACGGGACTGAGTATAAACCAAAGACACACGTTCGCGTGTGCACTCGCCGTAGCCAGGGGTACGGGACTGAGTATAAACCAAAGACGCACGTTCGCGTGTGCACTCGCCGTAGCCAGGGGTACGGGACTGAGTATAAACCAAAGACGCACGTTCGCGTGTGCACTCGCCGTAGCCAGGGGTACGGGACTGAGTATAAATCGAAGTCGCACGTTCGCGTATGAACTCGCCGTAGCCAAAGGTGACGGGCCTGAGTATAAACAAAGACGCACGTTCGCGTGTGCACTCGCCGTAGCCAGGGGTACGGGACTGAGTATAAATCAAAGACGCACGTTCGCGTGTGCACTCGCCGTAGCCAGGGGTACGGGACTGAGTATAAACCAAAGACGCACGTTCGCGTGTGCACTCGCCGTAGCCAGGGGTACGGGACTGAGTATAAACCAAAGACGCACGTTCGCGTGTGCACTCGCCGTAGCCAGGGGTACGGGACTGAGTATAAATCGAAGTCGCACGTTCGCGTGTGCACTCGCCGTAGCCAAAGGTGACGGGCCTGAGTATAAACAAAGACGCACGTTCGCGTGTGCACTCGCCGTAGCCAGGGGTACGGGACTGAGTATAAATCAAAGACGCACGTTCGCGTGTGCACTCGCCGTAGCCAGGGGTACGGGACTGAGTATAAACCAAAGACGCACGTTCGCGTGTGCACTCGCCGTAGCCAGGGGTACGGGACTGAGTATAAACCAAAGACGCACGTTCGCGTGTGCACTCGCCGTAGCCAGGGGTACGGGACTGAGTATAAATCGAAGTCGCACGTTCGCGTGTGCACTCGCCGTAGCCAAAGGTGACGGGCCTGAGTACAAACAAAGACGCACGTTCGCGTGTGCACTCACCGTAGACAGGGGTACGGGACTGAGTATAAACCAAAGACGCACGTTCGCGTGTGCACTCGCCGTAGCCAGGGGTACGGGACTTAGTATAAACCAAAGACGCACGTTCGCGTGTGCACTCGCCGTAGCCAGGGGTACGGGACTGAGTATAAATCGAAGTCGCACGTTCGTGTGTGCACTCGCTATAGCCAAAGGTGACGGGCCTGAGTATAAACAAAGACGCACGTTCGCGTGTGCACTCGTCGTAGCCAGGGGTACGGGACTGAGTATAAACCAAAGACGCACGTTCGCGTGTGCACTCGCCGTAGCCAGGGGTACGGGACTGAGTATAAATCGAAGTCGCACGTTCGCGTGTGCACTCGCCGTAGCCAAAGGTGACGGGCCTGTGTATAAACAAAGACACACGTTCGCGTGTGCACTCGCCGTAGCCAGGGGTACGGGACTGAGTATAAACCAAAGACGCACGTTCGCGTGTGCACTCGCCGTAGCCAGGGGTACGGGACTGAGTATAAATCGAAGTCGCACGTTCGCGTGTGCACTCGCCGTAGCCAAAGGTGACGGGCCTGAGTATAAACAAAGACGCACGTTCGCGTGTGCACTGACCGTAGACAGGGGTACGGGACTGAGTATAAACCAAAGACGCACGTTCGCGTGTGCACTCGCCGTAGCCAGGGGTACGGGACTGAGTATAAACCAAAGACGCACGTTCGCGTGTGCACTCGCCGTAGCCAGGGGTACGGGACTGAGTATAAACCAAAGACGCACGTTCGCGTGTGCACTCGCCGTAGCCAGGGGTACGGGACTGAGTATAAATCGAAGTCGCACGTTCGCGTGTGCACTCGCCGTAGCCAAAGTTGACGGGCCTGAGTATAAACAAAGACGCACGTTCGCGTGTGCACTCACCGTAGACAGGGGTACGGGACTGAGTATAAACCAAAGACACACGTTCGTGTGTGCACTCGCCGTAGCCAGGGGTACGGGACTGAGTATAAACCAAAGACGCACGTTCGCGTGTGCACTCGCCGTAGCCAGGGGTACGGGACTGAGTATAAATCGAAGTCGCACGTTCGCGTGTGAACTCGCCGTAGCCAAAGGTGACGGGCCTGAGTATAAACAAAGACGCACGTTCGCGTGTGCACTCGCCGTAGCCAGGGGTACGGGACTGAGTATAAAGCAAAGACGCACGTTCGCGTGTGCACTCGCCGTAGCCAGGGGTACGGGACTGAGTATAAACCAAAGACGCACGTTCGCGTGTGCACTCGCCGTAGCCAGGGGTACGGGACTGAGTATAAACCAAAGACGCACGTTCGCGTGTGCACTCGCCGTAGCCAGGGGTACGGGACTGAGTATAAACCAAAGACGCACGTTCGCGTGTGCACTCGCCGTAGCCAGGGGTACGGGACTGAGTATAAACCAAAGACGCACGTTCGCGTGTGCACTCGCCGTAGCCAGGGGTACGGGACTGAGTATAAATCGAAGTCGCACGTTCGCGTGTGAACTCGCCGTAGCCAAAGGTGACGGGCCTGAGTATAAACAAAGACGCACGTTCGCGTGTGCACTCACGGTAGACAGGGGTACGGGACTGAGTATAAACCAAAGACACACGTTCGTGTGTGCACTCGCCGTAGCCAGGGGTATGGGACTGAGTATAAACCAAAGACGCACGTTCGCGTGTGCACTCGCCGTAGCCAGGGGTACGGGACTGAGTATAAATCGAAGTCGCACGTTCGCGTGTGAACTCGCCGTAGCCAAAGGTGACGGGCCTGAGTATAAACAAAGACGCACGTTCGCGTGTGCACTCGCCGTAGCCAGGGGTACGGGACTGAGTATAAATCAAAGACGCACGTTCGCGTGTGCACTCGCCGTAGCCAGGGGTACGGGACTGAGTATAAACCAAAGACGCACGTTCGCGTGTGCACTCGCCGTAGCCAGGGGTACGGGACTGAGTATAAACCAAAGACGCACGTTCGCGTGTGCACTCGCCGTAGCCAGCGGTACGGGACTGAGTATAAATCGAAGTCGCACGTTCGCGTGTGCACTCGCCGTAGCCAAAGTTGACGGGCCTGAGTATAAACAAAGACGCACGTTCGCGTGTGCACTCACCGTAGACAGGGGTACGGGACTGAGTATAAACCAAAGACACACGTTCGCGTGTGCACTCGCCGTAGCCAGGGGTACGGGACTGAGTATAAACCAAAGACGCACGTTCGCGTGTGCACTCGCCGTAGCCAGGGGTACGGGACTGAGTATAAATCGATGTCGCACGTTCGCGTGTGAACTCGCCGTAGCCAAAGGTGACGGGCCTGAGTATAAACAAAGACGCACGTTCGCGTGTGCACTCACCGTAGATAGGGGTACGGGACTGAGTATAAACCAAAGACGCACGTTCGCGTGTGCACTCGCCGTAGCCAGGGGTACGGGACTGAGTATAAACCAAAGACGCACGTTCGCGTGTGCACTCGCCGTAGCCAGGGGTACGGGACTGAGTATAAATCGAAGTCGCACGTTCGTGTGTGCACTCGCTATAGCCAAAGGTGACGGGCCTGAGTATAAACAAAGACGCACGTTCGCGTGTGCACTCGCCGTAGCCAGGGGTACGGGACTGAGTATAAACCAAAGACGCACGTTCGCGTGTGCACTCGCCGTAGCCAGGGGTACGGGACTGAGTATAAATCGAAGTCGCACGTTCGTGTGTGCACTCGCTATAGCCAAAGGTGACGGGCCTGAGTATAAACCAAAGACGCACGTTCGCGTGTGCACTCGCCGTAGCCAGGGGTACGGGACTGAGTATAAACCAAAGACGCACGTTCGCGTGTGCACTCGCCGTAGCCAGGGGTACGGGACTGAGTATAAATCGAAGTCGCACGTTCGCGTGTGCACTCGCCATAGCCAAAGGTGACGGGCCAGAGTATAAACAAAGACGCACGTTCGCGTGTGCACTCACCGTAGACAGGGGTACGGGACTGAGTATAAACCAAAGACGCACGTTCGCGTGTGCACTCACCGTAGCCAGGGGTACGGGACTGAGTATAAACCAAAGACGCACGTTCGCGTGTGCACTCGCCGTAGCCAGGGGTACGGGACTGAGTATAAATCGAAGTCGCACGTTCGCGTGTGAACTCGCCGTAGCCAAAGGTGACGGGCCTGAGTATAAACAAAGACGCACGTTCGCGTGTGCACTCGCCCTAGCCAGGGGTACGGGACTGAATATAAACCAAAGACGCACGTTCGCGTGTGCACTCGCCGTAGCCAGGGGTACAGGACTGAGTATAAACGAAGTCGCACGTTCGCGTGTGCACTCGCCGTAGCCAAAGGTGACGGGCCTGAGTATAAACAAAGACGCACGTTCGCGTGTGCACTCGCCGTAGCCAGGGGTACGGGACTGAGTATAAACCAAAGACGCACGTTCGCGTGTGCACTAACCGTAGACAGGGGTACGGGACTGAGTATAAACCAAAGACGCACGTTCGCGTGTGCACTCGCCGTAGCCAGGGGTACGGGACTGAGTATAAACCAAAGACGCACGTTCGCGTGTGCACTCGCCGTAGCCAGGGGTACGGGACTGAGTATAAATCGAAGTCGCACGTTCGCGTGTGAACTCGCCGTAGCCAAAGGTGACGGGCCTGAGTATAAACAAAGACGCACGTTCGCGTGTGCACTCGCCGTAGCCAGGGGTACGGGACTGAGTATAAATCAAAGACGCACGTTCGCGTGTGCACTCGCCGTAGCCAGGGGTACGAAACTGAGTATAAACCAAAGACGCACGTTCGCGTGTGCACTCGCCGAAGCCAGGGGTACGGGACTGAGTATAAACCAAAGACGCACGTTCGCGTGTGCACTCGCCGTAGCCAGCGGTACGGGACTGAGTATAAATCGAAGTCGCACGTTCGCGTGTGCACTCGCCGTAGCCAAAGTTGACGGGCCTGAGTATAAACAAAGACGCACGTTCGCGTGTGCACTCACCGTAGACAGGGGTACGGGACTGAGTATAAACCAAAGACACACGTTCGCGTGTGCACTCGCCGTAGCCAGGGGTACGGGACTGAGTATAAACCAAAGACGCACGTTCGCGTGTGCACTCGCCGTAGCCAGGGGTACGGGACTGAGTATAAATCGATGTCGCACGTTCGCGTGTGAACTCGCCGTAGCCAAAGGTGACGGGCCTGAGTATAAACAAAGACACACGTTCGCGTGTGCACTCACCGTAGACAGGGGTACGGGACTGAGTATAAACCAAAGACGCACGTTCGCGTGTGCACTCGCCGTAGCCAGGGGTACGGGACTGAGTATAAACCAAAGACGCACGTTCGCGTGTGCACTCGCCGTAGCCAGGGGTACGGGACTGAGTATAAATCGAAGTCGCACGTTCGTGTGTGCACTCGCTATAGCCAAAGGTGACGGGCCTGAGTATAAACAAAGACGCACGTTCGCGTGTGCACTCGCCGTAGCCAGGGGTACGGGACTGAGTATAAACCAAAGACGCACGTTCGCGTGTGCACTCGCCGTAGCCAGGGGTACGGGACTGAGTATAAATCGAAGTCGCACGTTCGCGTGTGCACTCGCCGTAGCCAAAGGTGACGGGCCTGTGTATAAACAAAGACACACGTTCGCGTGTGCACTCGCCGTAGCCAGGGGTACGGGACTGAGTATAAACCAAAGACGCACGTTCGCGTGTGCACTCGCCGTAGCCAGGGGTACGGGACTGAGTATAAATCGAAGTCGCACGTTCGCGTGTGCACTCGCCATAGCCAAAGGTGACGGGCCAGAGTATAAACAAAGACGCACGTTCGCGTGTGCACTCACCGTAGACAGGGGCACGGGACTGAGTATAAACCAAAGACGCACGTTCGCGTGTGCACTCACCGTAGCCAGGGGTACGGGACTGAGTATAAACCAAGGACGCACGTTCGCGTGTGCACTCGCCGTAGCCAGGGGTACGGGACTGAGTATAAATCGAAGTCGCACGTTCGCGTGTGAACTCGCCGTAGCCAAAGGTGACGGGCCTGAGTATAAACAAAGACGCACGTTCGCGTGTGCACTCGCCCTAGCCAGGGGTACGGGACTGAATATAAACCAAAGACGCACGTTCGCGTGTGCACTCGCCGTAGCCAGGGGTACAGGACTGAGTATAAACGAAGTCGCACGTTCGCGTGTGCACTCGCCGTAGCCAAAGGTGACGGGCCTGAGTATAAACAAAGACGCACGTTCGCGTGTGCACTCGCCGTAGCCAGGGGTACGGGACTGAGTATAAACCAAAGACGCACGTTCGCGTGTGCACTAACCGTAGACAGGGGTACGGGACTGAGTATAAACCAAAGACGCACGTTCGCGTGTGCACTCGCCGTAGCCAGGGGTACGGGACTGAGTATAAACCAAAGACGCACGTTCGCGTGTGCACTCGCCGTAGCCAGGGGTACGGGACTGAGTATAAACCAAAGACGCACGTTCGCGTGTGCACTCGCCGTAGCCATGGGTACGGGACTGAGTATAAATCGAAGTCGCACGTTCGCGTGTGCACTCGCCGTAGCCAAAGGTGACGGGCCAGAGTATAAACAAAGACGCACGTTCGCGTGTGCACTCACCGTAGACAGGGGTACGGGACTGAGTATAAACCAAAGACGCACGTTCGCGTGTGCACTCACCGTAGCCAGGGGTACGGGACTGAGTATAAACCAAAGACGCACGTTCGCGTGTGCACTCGCCGTAGGCAGGGGTACGGGACTGAGTATAAATCGAAGTCGCACGTTCGCGTGTGAACTCGCCGTAGCCAAAGGTGACGGGCCTGAGTATAAACAAAGACGCACGTTCGCGTGTGCACTCGCCATAGCCAGGGGTACGGGACTGAGTATAAACCAAAGACGCACGTTCGCGTGTGCACTCGCCGTAGCCAGGGGTACGGGACTGAGTATAAATCGAAGTCGCACGTTCGCGTGTGCACTCGCCGTAGCCAAAGTTGACGGGCCTGAGTATAAACAAAGACGCACGTTCGCGTGTGCACTCACCGTAGACGAGAAATTTCAATATTTGACACTGAATACGTGCGCCTCTCAACTTTTAACTCCCAATTCGCACGCCTTTGAAAATTTAACCCTGTCACTACGAATTCTTTTGATTCAAGGGATTCTCCTCATTTTCTCTCCTTTTCTATTTTGACACTTGTCACTGCGAAAATGAAGAGAATCCCTTGAATTAAAAGAATTCGCAGTGACAGGGTTAAATTTCCAAAGGCGTGCGAATTGGGGGTTAAAAGTTGAGAGGCGCACGTATTCAGTGTCAAATATCGAAATTTCTCACCGTAGACAGGGGTACGGGACTGAGTATAAACCAAAGACACATGTTCGTGTGTGCACTCGCCGTAGCCAGGGGTACGGGACTGAGTATAAACCAAAGACGCACGTTCGCGTGTGCACTCGCCGTAGCCAGGGGTACGGGACTGAGTTTAAATCGAAGTCGCACGTTCGCGTGTGAACTCGCCGTAGCCAAAGGTGACGGGCCTGAGTATAAACAAAGACGCACGTTCGCGTGTGCACTCGCCGTAGCCAGGGGTACGGGACTGAGTATAAACCAAAGACGCACGTTCGCGTGTGCACTCGCCGTAGCCAGGGGTACAGGACTGAGTATAAACGAAGTCGCACGTTCGCGTGTGCACTCGCCGTAGCCAAAGGTGACGGGCCTGAGTATAAACAAAGACGCACGTTCGCGTGTGCACTCGCCGTAGCCAGGGGTACGGGACTGAGTATAAACCAAAGACGCACGTTCGCGTGTGCACTCGCCGTATCCAGGGGTACGGGACTGAGTATAAACCAAAGACGCACGTTCGCGTGTGCACTCGCCGTAGCCAGGGGTCCGGGACTGAGTATAAACCAAAGACGCACGTTCGCGTGTGCACTCGCCGTAGCCAGGGGTACGGGACTGAGTATAAACCAAAGACGCGCGTTCGGGTGTGCACTCGCCGTAGCCAGGGGTACGGGACTGAGTATAAACCAAAGACGCACGTTCGCGTGTGCACTCGCCGTAGCCAGGGGTACGGGACTGAGTATAAATCGAAGTCGCACGTTCGCGTGTGCACTCGCCGTAGCCAAAGGTGACGGGCCTGAGTATAAACAAAGACGCACGTTCGCGTGTGCACTCGCCGTAGCCAGGGGTACGGGACTGAGTATAAACCAAAGACGCATGATCGCATGTGCACTCGCCGTAGCCAGGGGTACGGGACTGAGTATAAACCAAAGACGCAGGTTCGCGTGTGCACTCGCCGTAGCCAGGGGTACGGGACTGAGTATAAACCAAAGACGCACGTTCGCGTGTGCACTCGCCGTAGCCAGGGGTACGGGACTGAGTATAAATCGAAGTCGCACGTTCGCGTGTGCACTCGCCATAGCCAAAGGTGACGGGCCAGAGTATAAACAAAGACGCACGTTCGCGTGTGCACTCACCGTAGACAGGGGTACGGGACTGAGTATAAACCAAAGACGCACGTTCGCGTGTGCACTCACCGTAGCCAGGGGTACGGGACTGAGTATAAACCAAAGACGCACGTTCGCGTGTGCACTCGCCGTAGCCAGGGGTACGGGACTGAGTATAAATCGAAGTCGCACGTTCGCGTGTGAACTCGCCGTAGCCAAAGGTGACGGGCCTGAGTATAAACAAAGACGCACGTTCGCGTGTGCACTCGCCGTAGGCAGGGGTACGGGACTGAATATAAACCAAAGACGCACGTTCGCGTGTGCACTCGCCGTAGCCAGGGGTACAGGACTGAGTATAAACGAAGTCGCACGTTCGCGTGTGCACTCGCCGTAGCCAAAGGTGACGGGCCTGAGTATAAACAAAGACGCACGTTCGCGTGTGCACTCGCCGTAGCCAGGGGTACGGGACTGAGTATAAACCAAAGACGCACGTTCGCGTGTGCACTAACCGTAGACAGGGGTACGGGACTGAGTATAAACCAAAGACGCACGTTCGCGTGTGCACTCGCCGTAGCCAGGGGTACGGGACTGAGTATAAACCAAAGACGCACGTTCGCGTGTGCACTCGCCGTAGCCAGGGGTACGGGACTGAGTATAAACCAAAGACGCACGTTCGCGTGTGCACTCGCCGTAGCCAGGGGTACGGGACTGAGTATAAATCGAAGTCGCACGTTCGCGTGTGCACTCGCCGTAGCCAAAGGTGACGGGCCAGAGTATAAACAAAGACGCACGTTCGCGTGTGCACTCACCGTAGACAGGGGTACGGGACTGAGTATAAACCAAAGACGCACGTTCGCGTGTGCACTCACCGTAGCCAGGGGTACGGGACTGAGTATAAACCAAAGACGCACGTTCGCGTGTGCACTCGCCGTAGGCAGGGGTACGGGACTGAGTATAAATCGAAGTCGCACGTTCGCGTGTGAACTCGCCGTAGCCAAAGGTGACGGGCCTGAGTATAAACAAAGACGCACGTTCGCGTGTGCACTCGCCATAGCCAGGGGTACGGGACTGAGTATAAACCAAAGACGCACGTTCGCGTGTGCACTCGCCGTAGCCAGGGGTACGGGACTGAGTATAAATCGAAGTCGCACGTTCGCGTGTGCACTCGCCGTAGCCAAAGGTGACGGGCCTGAGTATAAACAAAGACGCACGTTCGCGTGTGCACTCGCCGTAGCCAGGGGTACGGGACTGAGTATAAACCAAAGACGCACGTTCGCGTGTGCACTCGCCGTAGCCAGGGGTACGGGACTGAGTATAAACCAAAGACGCATGTTCGCGTGTGCACTCGCCGTAGCCAGGGGTACGGGACTGAGTATAAACCAAAGACGCACGTTCGCGTGTGCACTCGCCGTAGCCAGGGGTACGGGACTGAGTATAAACCAAAGACGCACGTTCGCGTGTGCACTCGCCGTAGCCAGGGGTACGGGACTGAGTATAAACCAAAGACGCACGTTCGCGTGTGCACTCGCCGTAGCCAGGGGTACGGGACTGAGTATAAATCGAAGTTGCACGTTCGCGTGTGCACTCGCCGTAGCCAAAGTTGACGGGCCTGAGTATAAACAAAGACGCACATTCGCGTGTGCACTCACCGTAGACAGGGGTACGGGACTGAGTATAAACCAAAGACACACGTTCGTGTGTGCACTCGCCGTAGCCAGGCGTACGGGACTGAGTATAAACCAAAGACGCACGTTCGCGTGTGCACTCGCCGTAGCCAGGGGTACAGGACTGAGTATAAACGAAGTCGCACGTTCGCGTGTGCACTCGCCGTAGCCAAAGGTGACGGGCCTGAGTATAAACAAAGACGCACGTTCGCGTGTGCACTCACCGTAGCCAGGGGTACGGGACTGAGTATAAACCAAAGACGCACGTTCGCGTGTGCACTCGCCGTAGCCAGGGGTACGGGACTGAGTATAAATCGAAGTCGCACGTTCGCGTGTGAACTCGCCGTAGCCAAAGGTGACGGGCCTGAGTATAAACAAAGACGCACGTTCGCGTGTGCACTCGCCGTAGGCAGGGGTACGGGACTGAATATAAACCAAAGACGCACGTTCGCGTGTGCACTCGCCGTAGCCAGGGGTACAGGACTGAGTATAAACGAAGTCGCACGTTCGCGTGTGCACTCGCCGTAGCCAAAGGTGACGGGCCTGAGTATAAACAAAGACGCACGTTCGCGTGTGCACTCGCCGTAGCCAGGGGTACGGGACTGAGTATAAACCAAAGACGCACGTTCGCGTGTGCACTAACCGTAGACAGGGGTACGGGACTGAGTATAAACCAAAGACGCACGTTCGCGTGTGCACTCGCCGTAGCCAGGGGTACGGGACTGAGTATAAACCAAAGACGCACGTTCGCGTGTGCACTCGCCGTAGCCAGGGGTACGGGACTGAGTATAAACCAAAGACGCACGTTCGCGTGTGCACTCGCCGTAGCCAGGGGTACGGGACTGAGTATAAATCGAAGTCGCACGTTCGCGTGTGCACTCGCCGTAGCCAAAGGTGACGGGCCAGAGTATAAACAAAGACGCACGTTCGCGTGTGCACTCACCGTAGACAGGGGTACGGGACTGAGTATAAACCAAAGACGCACGTTCGCGTGTGCACTCACCGTAGCCAGGGGTACGGGACTGAGTATAAACCAAAGACGCACGTTCGCGTGTGCACTCGCCGTAGGCAGGGGTACGGGACTGAGTATAAATCGAAGTCGCACGTTCGCGTGTGAACTCGCCGTAGCCAAAGGTGACGGGCCTGAGTATAAACAAAGACGCACGTTCGCGTGTGCACTCGCCATAGCCAGGGGTACGGGACTGAGTATAAACCAAAGACGCACGTTCGCGTGTGCACTCGCCGTAGCCAGGGGTACGGGACTGAGTATAAATCGAAGTCGCACGTTCGCGTGTGCACTCGCCGTAGCCAAAGGTGACGGGCCTGAGTATAAACAAAGACGCACGTTCGCGTGTGCACTCGCCGTAGCCAGGGGTACGGGACTGAGTATAAACCAAAGACGCACGTTCGCGTGTGCACTCGCCGTAGCCAGGGGTACGGGACTGAGTATAAACCAAAGACGCATGTTCGCGTGTGCACTCGCCGTAGCCAGGGGTACGGGACTGAGTATAAACCAAAGACGCACGTTCGCGTGTGCACTCGCCGTAGCCAGGGGTACGGGACTGAGTATAAACCAAAGACGCACGTTCGCGTGTGCACTCGCCGTAGCCAGGGGTACGGGACTGAGTATAAACCAAAGACGCACGTTCGCGTGTGCACTCGCCGTAGCCAGGGGTACGGGACTGAGTATAAATCGAAGTTGCACGTTCGCGTGTGCACTCGCCGTAGCCAAAGTTGACGGGCCTGAGTATAAACAAAGACGCACATTCGCGTGTGCACTCACCGTAGACAGGGGTACGGGACTGAGTATAAACCAAAGACACACGTTCGTGTGTGCACTCGCCGTAGCCAGGCGTACGGGACTGAGTATAAACCAAAGACGCACGTTCGCGTGTGCACTCGCCGTAGCCAGGGGTACAGGACTGAGTATAAACGAAGTCGCACGTTCGCGTGTGCACTCGCCGTAGCCAAAGGTGACGGGCCTGAGTATAAACAAAGACGCACGTTCGCGTGTGCACTCGCCGTAGCCAGGGGTACGGGACTGAGTATAAACCAAAGACGCACGTTCGCGTGTGCACTCGCCGTAGGCAGGGGTACGGGACTGAGTATAAATCGAAGTCGCACGTTCGCGTGTGAACTCGCCGTAGCCAAAGGTGACGGGCCTGAGTATAAACAAAGACGCACGTTCGCGTGTGCACTCGCCATAGCCAGGGGTACGGGACTGAGTATAAACCAAAGACGCACGTTCGCGTGTGCACTCGCCGTAGCCAGGGGTACGGGACTGAGTATAAATCGAAGTCGCACGTTCGCGTGTGCACTCGCCGTAGCCAAAGGTGACGGGCCTGAGTATAAACAAAGACGCACGTTCGCGTGTGCACTCGCCGTAGCCAGGGGTACGGGACTGAGTATAAACCAAAGACGCACGTTCGCGTGTGCACTCGCCGTAGCCAGGGGTACGGGACTGAGTATAAACCAAAGACGCATGTTCGCGTGTGCACTCGCCGTAGCCAGGGGTACGGGACTGAGTATAAACCAAAGACGCACGTTCGCGTGTGCACTCGCCGTAGCCAGGGGTACGGGACTGAGTATAAACCAAAGACGCACGTTCGCGTGTGCACTCGCCGTAGCCAGGGGTACGGGACTGAGTATAAACCAAAGACGCACGTTCGCGTGTGCACTCGCCGTAGCCAGGGGTACGGGACTGAGTATAAATCGAAGTTGCACGTTCGCGTGTGCACTCGCCGTAGCCAAAGTTGACGGGCCTGAGTATAAACAAAGACGCACATTCGCGTGTGCACTCACCGTAGACAGGGGTACGGGACTGAGTATAAACCAAAGACACACGTTCGTGTGTGCACTCGCCGTAGCCAGGCGTACGGGACTGAGTATAAACCAAAGACGCACGTTCGCGTGTGCACTCGCCGTAGCCAGGGGTACAGGACTGAGTATAAACGAAGTCGCACGTTCGCGTGTGCACTCGCCGTAGCCAAAGGTGACGGGCCTGAGTATAAACAAAGACGCACGTTCGCGTGTGCACTCGCCGTAGCCAGGGGTACGGGACTGAGTATAAACCAAAGACGCACGTTCGCGTGTGCACTCGCCGTAGCCAGGGGTACGGGACTGAGTATAAACCAAAGACGCACGTTCGCGTGTGCACTCGCCGTAGCCAGGGGTACGGGACTGAGTATAAACCAAAGACGCACGTTCGCGTGTGCACTCGCCGTAGCCAGGGGTACGGGACTGAGTATAAATCGAAGTCGCACGTTCGCGTGTGCACTCGCCGTAGCCAAAGTTGACGGGCCTGAGTATAAACAAAGACGCACGTTCGCGTGTGCACTCACCGTAGACAGGGGTACGGGACTGAGTATAAACCAAAGACACACGTTCGTGTGTGCACTCGCCGTAGCCAGGGGTACGGGACTGAGTATAAACCAAAGACGCACGTTCGCGTGTGCACTCGCCGTAGCCAGGGGTACGGGACTGAGTATAAACCGAAGTCGCACATTCGCGTGTGAACTCGCCGTAGCCAAAGGTGACGGGCCTGAGTATAAACAAAGACGCACGTTCGCGTGTGCACTCGCCGTAGCCAGGGGTACGGGACTGAGTATAAACCAAAGACGCACGTTCGCGTGTGCACTCGCCGTAGCCAGGGGTACAGGACTGAGTGTAAACGAAGTCGCACGTTCGCGTGTGCACTCGCCGTAGCCAAAGGTGACGGGCCTGAGTATAAACAAAGACGCACGTTCGCGTGTGCACTCGCCGTAGCCAGGGGTACGGGACTGAGTATAAACCAAAGACGCACGTTCGCGTGTGCACTCGCCGTATCCAGGGGTACGGGACTGAGTATAAACCAAAGACGCACGTTCGCGTGTGCACTCGCCGTAGCCAGGGGTACGGGACTGAGTATAAACCAAAGACGCACGTTCGCGTGTGCACTCGCCGTAGCCAGGGGTACGGGACTGAGTATAAACCAAAGACGCACGTTCGTGTGTGCACTCGCCGTAGCCAGGGGTACGGGACTGAGTATAAACCAAATACGCACGTTCGCGTGTGCACTCGCCGTAGCCAGGGGTACGGGACTGAGTATAAATCGAAGTCGCACGTTCGCGTGTGCACTCGCCGTAGCCAAAGGTGACGGGCCTGAGTATAAACAAAGACGCACGTTCGCGTGTGCACTCGCCGTAGCCAGGGGTACGGGACTGAGTATAAACCAAAGACGCACGTTCGCGTGTGCACTCGCCGTAGCCAGGGGTACGGGACTGAGTATAAACCAAAGACGCATGTTCGCGTGTGCACTCGCCGTAGCCAGTGGTACGGGACTGAGTATAAACCAAAGACGCACGTTCGCGTGTGCACTCGCCGTAGCCAGGGGTACGGGACTGAGTATAAACCAAAGACGCACGTTCGCGTGTGCACTCGCCGTAGCCAGGGGTACGGGACTGAGTATAAACCAAAGACGCACGTTCGCGTGTGCACTCGCCGTAGCCAGGGGTACGGGACTGAGTATAAATCGAAGTTGCACGTTCGCGTGTGCACTCGCCGTAGCCAAAGTTGACGGGCCTGAGTATAAACAAAGACGCACGTTCGCGTGTGCACTCACCGTAGACAGGGGTACGGGACTGAGTATAAACCAAAGACACACGTTCGTGTGTGCACTCGCCGTAGCCAGGGGTACGGGACTGAGTATAAACCAAAGACGCACGTTCGCGTGTGCACTCGCCGTAGCCAGGGGTACGGGACTGAGTATAAATCGAAGTCGCACGTTCGCGTGTGAACTCGCCGTAGCCAAAGGTGACGGGCCTGAGTATAAACAAACACGCACGTTCGCGTGTGCACTCGCCGTAGCTAGGGGTACGGGACTGAGTATAAACCAAAGACGCACGTTCGCGTGTGCACTCGCCGTAGCCAGGGGTACAGGACTGAGTATAAACGAAATCGCACGTTCGCGTGTGCACTCGCCGTAGCCAAAGGTGACGGGCCTGAGTATAAACAAAGACGCACGTTCGCGTGTGCACTCGCCGTAGCCAGGGGTACGGGACTGAGTATAAACCAAAGACGCACGTTCGCGTGTGCACTAACCGTAGACAGGGGTACGGGACTGAGTATAAACCAAAGACGCACGTTCGCGTGTGCACTCGCCGTAGCCAGGGGTACGGGACTGAGTATAAACCAAAGACGCACGTTCGCGTGTGCACTCGCCGTAGCCAGGGGTACGGGACTGAGTATAAACCAAAGACGCACGTTCGCGTGTGCACTCGCCGTAGCCAGGGGTACGGGACTGAGTATAAATCGAAGTCGCACGTTCGCGTGTGCACTCGCCGTAGCCAAAGGTGACGGGCCAGAGTATAAACAAAGACGCACGTTCGCGTGTGCACTCACCGTAGACAGGGGTACGGGACTGAGTATAAACCAAAGACGCACGTTCGCGTGTGCACTCACCGTAGCCAGGGGTACGGGACTGAGTATAAACCAAAGACGCACGTTCGCGTGTGCACTCGCCGTAGGCAGGGGTACGGGACTGAGTATAAATCGAAGTCGCACGTTCGCGTGTGAACTCGCCGTAGCCAAAGGTGACGGGCCTGAGTATAAACAAAGACGCACGTTCGCGTGTGCACTCGCCATAGCCAGGGGTACGGGACTGAGTATAAACCAAAGACGCACGTTCGCGTGTGCACTCGCCGTAGCCAGGGGTACGGGACTGAGTATAAATCGAAGTCGCACGTTCGCGTGTGCACTCGCCGTAGCCAAAGGTGACGGGCCTGAGTATAAACAAAGACGCACGTTCGCGTGTGCACTCGCCGTAGCCAGGGGTACGGGACTGAGTATAAACCAAAGACGCACGTTCGCGTGTGCACTCGCCGTAGCCAGGGGTACGGGACTGAGTATAAACCAAAGACGCATGTTCGCGTGTGCACTCGCCGTAGCCAGGGGTACGGGACTGAGTATAAACCAAAGACGCACGTTCGCGTGTGCACTCGCCGTAGCCAGGGGTACGGGACTGAGTATAAACCAAAGACGCACGTTCGCGTGTGCACTCGCCGTAGCCAGGGGTACGGGACTGAGTATAAACCAAAGACGCACGTTCGCGTGTGCACTCGCCGTAGCCAGGGGTACGGGACTGAGTATAAATCGAAGTTGCACGTTCGCGTGTGCACTCGCCGTAGCCAAAGTTGACGGGCCTGAGTATAAACAAAGACGCACATTCGCGTGTGCACTCACCGTAGACAGGGGTACGGGACTGAGTATAAACCAAAGACACACGTTCGTGTGTGCACTCGCCGTAGCCAGGCGTACGGGACTGAGTATAAACCAAAGACGCACGTTCGCGTGTGCACTCGCCGTAGCCAGGGGTACAGGACTGAGTATAAACGAAGTCGCACGTTCGCGTGTGCACTCGCCGTAGCCAAAGGTGACGGGCCTGAGTATAAACAAAGACGCACGTTCGCGTGTGCACTCGCCGTAGCCAGGGGTACGGGACTGAGTATAAACCAAAGACGCACGTTCGCGTGTGCACTCGCCGTAGCCAGGGGTACGGGACTGAGTATAAACCAAAGACGCACGTTCGCGTGTGCACTCGCCGTAGCCAGGGGTACGGGACTGAGTATAAACCAAAGACGCACGTTCGCGTGTGCACTCGCCGTATCCAGGGGTACGGGACTGAGTATAAACCAAAGACGCACGTTCGCGTGTGCACTCGCCGTAGCCAGGGGTACGGGACTGAGTATAAACCAAAGACGCACGTTCGCGTGTGCACTCGCCGTAGCCAGGGGTACGGGACTGAGTATAAACCAAAGACGCACGTTCGTGTGTGCACTCGCCGTAGCCAGGGGTACGGGACTGAGTATAAACCAAATACGCACGTTCGCGTGTGCACTCGCCGTAGCCAGGGGTACGGGACTGAGTATAAATCGAAGTCGCACGTTCGCGTGTGCACTCGCCGTAGCCAAAGGTGACGGGCCTGAGTATAAACAAAGACGCACGTTCGCGTGTGCACTCGCCGTAGCCAGGGGTACGGGACTGAGTATAAACCAAAGACGCACGTTCGCGTGTGCACTCGCCGTAGCCAGGGGTACGGGACTGAGTATAAACCAAAGACGCATGTTCGCGTGTGCACTCGCCGTAGCCAGTGGTACGGGACTGAGTATAAACCAAAGACGCACGTTCGCGTGTGCACTCGCCGTAGCCAGGGGTACGGGACTGAGTATAAACCAAAGACGCACGTTCGCGTGTGCACTCGCCGTAGCCAGGGGTACGGGACTGAGTATAAACCAAAGACGCACGTTCGCGTGTGCACTCGCCGTAGCCAGGGGTACGGGACTGAGTATAAATCGAAGTTGCACGTTCGCGTGTGCACTCGCCGTAGCCAAAGTTGACGGGCCTGAGTATAAACAAAGACGCACGTTCGCGTGTGCACTCACCGTAGACAGGGGTACGGGACTGAGTATAAACCAAAGACACACGTTCGTGTGTGCACTCGCCGTAGCCAGGGGTACGGGACTGAGTATAAACCAAAGACGCACGTTCGCGTGTGCACTCGCCGTAGCCAGGGGTACGGGACTGAGTATAAATCGAAGTCGCACGTTCGCGTGTGAACTCGCCGTAGCCAAAGGTGACGGGCCTGAGTATAAACAAACACGCACGTTCGCGTGTGCACTCGCCGTAGCTAGGGGTACGGGACTGAGTATAAACCAAAGACGCACGTTCGCGTGTGCACTCGCCGTAGCCAGGGGTACAGGACTGAGTATAAACGAAATCGCACGTTCGCGTGTGCACTCGCCGTAGCCAAAGGTGACGGGCCTGAGTATAAACAAAGACGCACGTTCGCGTGTGCACTCGCCGTAGCCAGGGGTACGGGACTGAGTATAAACCAAAGACGCACGTTCGCGTGTGCACTCGCCGTAGCCAGGGGTACGGGACTGAGTATAAACCAAAGACGCATGTTCGCGTGTGCACTCGCCGTAGCCAGGGGTACGGGACTGAGTATAAACCAAAGACGCACGTTCGCGTGTGCACTCGCCGTAGCCAGGGGTACGGGACTGAGTATAAACCAAAGACGCACGTTCGCGTGTGCACTCGCCGTAGCCAGGGGTACGGGACTGAGTATAAACCAAAGACGCACGTTCGCGTGTGCACTCGCCGTAGCCAGGGGTACGGGACTGAGTATAAATCGAAGTTGCACGTTCGCGTGTGCACTCGCCGTAGCCAAAGTTGACGGGCCTGAGTATAAACAAAGACGCACGTTCGCGTGTGCACTCACCGTAGACAGGGGTACGGGACTGAGTATAAACCAAAGACACACGTTCGTGTGTGCACTCGCCGTAGCCAGGGGTACGAGGACTGAGTATAAACCAAAGACGCACGTTCGCGTGTGCACTCGCCGTAGCCAGGGGTACGGGACTGAGTATAAATCGAAGTCGCACGTTCGCGTGTGCACTCGCCGTAGCCAAAGGTGACGGGCCTGAGTATAAACAAACACGCACGTTCGCGTGTGCACTCGCCGTAGCTAGGGGTACGGGACTGAGTATAAACCAAAGACGCACGTTCGCGTGTGCACTCGCCGTAGCCAGGGGTACAGGACTGAGTATAAACGAAGTCGCACGTTCGCGTGTGCACTCGCCGTAGCCAAAGGTGACGGGCCTGAGTATAAACAAAGACGCACGTTCGCGTGTGCACTCGCCGTAGCCAGGGGTACGGGACTGAGTATAAACCAAAGACGCACGTTCGCGTGTGCACTCGCCGTAGCCAGGGGTACGGGACTGAGTATAAACCAAAGACGCACGTTCGCGTGTGCACTCGCCGTAGCCAGGGGTACAGGACTGAGTATAAATCGAAGTCGCACGTTCGCGTGTGCACTCGCCGTAGCCAAAGGTGACGGGCCTGAGTATAAACAAAGACGCACGTTCGCGTGTGCACTCGCCGTAGCCAGGGGTACGGGACTGAGTATAAACCAAAGACGCACGTTCGCGTGTGCACTCGCCGTAGCCAGGGGTACGGGACTGAGTATAAACCAAAGACGCATGTTCGCGTGTGCACTCGCCGTAGCCAGTGGTACGGGACTGAGTATAAACCAAAGACGCACGTTTGCGTGTGCACTCGCCGTAGCCAGGGGTACGGGACTGAGTATAAACCAAAGACGCACGTTCGCGTGTGCACTCGCCGTAGCCAGGGGTACGGGACTGAGTATAAACCAAAGACGCACGTTCGCGTGTGCACTCGCCGTAGCCAGGGGTACGGGACTGAGTATAAATCGAAGTTGCACGTTCGCGTGTGCACTCGCCGTAGCCAAAGTTGACGGGCCTGAGTATAAACAAAGACGCACGTTCGCGTGTGCACTCACCGTAGACAGGGGTACGGGACTGAGTATAAACCAAAGACACACGTTCGTGTGTGCACTCGCCGTAGCCAGGGGTACGGGACTGAGTATAAACCAAAGACGCACGTTCGCGTGTGCACTCGCCGTAGCCAGGGGTACGGGACTGAGTATAAATCGAAGTCGCACGTTCGCGTGTGAACTCGCCGTAGCCAAAGGTGACGGGCCTGAGTATAAACAAACACGCACGTTCGCGTGTGCACTCGCCGTAGCTAGGGTACGGGACTGAGTATAAACCAAAGACGCACGTTCGCGTGTGCACTCGCCGTAGCCAGGGGTACAGGACTGAGTATAAACGAAGTCGCACGTTCGCGTGTGCACTCGCCGTAGCCAAAGGTGACGGGCCTGAGTAGAAACAAAGACGCACGTTCGCGTGTGCACTCGCCGTAGCCAGGGGTACGGGACTGAGTATAAACCAAAGACGCACGTTCGCGTGTGCACTCGCCGTAGCCAGGGGTACGGGACTGAGTATAAACCAAAGACGCATGTTCGCGTGTGCACTCGCCGTAGCCAGGGGTACGGGACTGAGTATAAACCAAAGACGCACGTTCGCGTGTGCACTCGCCGTAGCCAGGGGTACGGGACTGAGTATAAACCAAAGACGCACGTTCGCGTGTGCACTCGCCGTAGCCAGGGGTACGGGACTGAGTATAAACCAAAGACGCACGTTCGCGTGTGCACTCGCCGTAGCCAGGGGTACGGGACTGAGTATAAATCGAAGTTGCACGTTCGCGTGTGCACTCGCCGTAGCCAAAGTTGACGGGCCTGAGTATAAACAAAGACGCACGTTCGCGTGTGCACTCACCGTAGACAGGGGTACGGGACTGAGTATAAACCAAAGACGCACGTTCGCGTGTGCACTCGCCGTAGCCAGGGGTACGGGACTGAGTATAAACAAAAGACGCATGTTCGCGTGTGCACTCGCCGTAGCCAGTGGTACGGGACTGAGTATAAACCAAAGACGCACGTTCGCGTGTGCACTCGCCGTAGCCAGGGGTACGGGACTGAGTATAAACCAAAGACGCACGTTCGCGTGTGCACTCGCCGTAGCCAGGGGTACGGGACTGAGTATAAATCGAAGTCGCACGTTCGCGTGTGAACTCGCCGTAGCCAAAGGTGACGGGCCTGAGTATAAACAAACACGCACGTTCGCGTGTGCACTCGCCGTAGCTAGGGGTACGGGACTGAGTATAAACCAAAGACGCACGTTCGCGTGTGCACTCGCCGTAGCCAGGGGTACAGGACTGAGTATAAACGAAGTCGCACGTTCGCGTGTGCACTCGCCGTAGCCAAAGGTGACGGGCCTGAGTATAAACAAAGACGCACGTTCGCGTGTGCACTCGCCGTAGCCAGGGGTACGGGACTGAGTATAAACCAAAGACGCACGTTCGCGTGTGCACTCGCCGTAGCCAGGGGTACGGGACTGAGTATAAACCAAAGACGCACGTTCGCGTGTGCACTCGCCGTAGCCAGGGGTACGGGACTGAGTATAAACCAAAGACGCACGTTCGCGTGTGCACTCGCCGTAGCCAGGGGTACGGGACTGAGTATAAACCAAAGACGCACGTTCGCGTGTGCACTCGCCGTAGCCAGGGGTACGGGACTGAGTATAAATCGAAGTTGCACGTTCGCGTGTGCACTCGCCGTAGCCAAAGTTGACGGGCCTGAGTATAAACAAAGACGCACGTTCGCGTGTGCACTCACCGTAGACAGGGGTACGGGACTGAGTATAAACCAAAGAAACACGTTCGTGTGTGCACTCGCCGTAGCCAGGGGTACGGGACTGAGTATAAACCAAAGACGCACGTTCGCGTGTGCACTCGCCGTAGCCAGGGGTACGGGACTGAGTATAAATCGAAGTCGCACGTTCGCGTGTGAACTCGCCGTAGCCAAAGGTGACGGGCCTGAGTATAAACAAACACGCACGTTCGCGTGTGCACTCGCCGTAGCTAGGGGTACGGGACTGAGTATAAACCAAAGACGCACGTTCGCGTGTGCACTCGCCGTAGCCAGGGGTACAGGACTGAGTATAAACGAAATCGCACGTTCGCGTGTGCACTCGCCGTAGCCAAAGGTGACGGGCCTGAGTATAAACAAAGACGCACGTTCGCGTGTGCACTCGCCGTAGCCAGGGGTACGGGACTGAGTATAAACCAAAGACGCACGTTCGCGTGTGCACTCGCCGTAGCCAGGGGTACGGGACTGAGTATAAACCAAAGACGCAGGTTCGCGTGTGCACTCGCCGTAGCCAGGGGTACGGGACTGAGTATAAACCAAAGACGCACGTTCGCGTGTGCACTCGCCGTAGCCAGGGGTACGGGACTGAGTATAAACCAAAGACGCACGTTCGCGTGTGCACTCGCCGTAGCCAGGGGTACGGGACTGAGTATAAACCAAAGACGCACGTTCGCGTGTGCACTCGCCGTAGCCAGGGGTACGGGACTGAGTATAAATCGAAGTTGCACGTTCGCGTGTGCACTCGCCGTAGCCAAAGTTGACGGGCCTGAGTATAAACAAAGACGCACGTTCGCGTGTGCACTCACCGTAGACAGGGGTACGGGACTGAGTATAAACCAAAGACGCACGTTCGCGTGTGCACTCGCCGTAGCCAGGGGTACAGGACTGAGTATAAACGAAGTCGCACGTTCGCGTGTGCACTCGCCGTAGCCAAAGGTGACGGGCCTGAGTATAAACAAAGACGCACGTTCGCGTGTGCACTCGCCGTAGCCAGGGGTACGGGACTGAGTATAAACCAAAGACGCACGTTCGCGTGTGCACTCGCCGTATCCAGGGGTACGGGACTGAGTATAAACCAAAGACGCACGTTCGCGTGTGCACTCGCCGTAGCCAGGGGTACAGGACTGAGTATAAATCGAAGTCGCACGTTCGCGTGTGCACTCGCCGTAGCCAAAGGTGACGGGCCTGAGTATAAACAAAGACGCACGTTCGCGTGTGCACTCGCCGTAGCCAGGGGTACGGGACTGAGTATAAACCAAAGACGCACGTTCGCGTGTGCACTCGCCGTAGCCAGGGATACGGGACTGAGTATAAACCAAAGACGCATGTTCGCGTGTGCACTCGCCGTAGCCAGTGGTACGGGACTGAGTATAAACCAAAGACAACGTTCGCGTGTGCACTCGCCGTAGCCAGGGGTACGGGACTGAGTATAAACCAAAGACGCACGTTCGCGTGTGCACTCGCCGTAGCCAGGGGTACGGGACTGAGTATAAACCAAAGACGCACGTTCGCGTGTGCACTCGCCGTAGCCAGGGGTACGGGACTGAGTATAAATCGAAGTTGCACGTTCGCGTGTGCACTCGCCGTAGCCAAAGTTGACGGGCCTGAGTATAAACAAAGACGCACGTTCGCGTGTGCACTCACCGTAGACAGGGGTACGGGACTGAGTATAAACCAAAGACACACGTTCGTGTGTGCACTCGCCGTAGCCAGGGGTACGGGACTGAGTATAAACCAAAGACGCACGTTCGCGTGTGCACTCGCCGTAGCCAGGGGTACGGGACTGAGTATAAATCGAAGTCGCACGTTCGCGTGTGAACTCGCCGTAGCCAAAGGTGACGGGCCTGAGTATAAACAAACACGCACGTTCGCGTGTGCACTCGCCGTAGCTAGGGGTACGGGACTGAGTATAAACCAAAGACGCACGTTCGCGTGTGCACTCGCCGTAGCCAGGGGTACAGGACTGAGTATAAACGAAGTCGCACGTTCGCGTGTGCACTCGCCGTAGCCAAAGGTGACGGGCCTGAGTATAAACAAAGACGCACGTTCGCGTGTGCACTCGCCGTAGCCAGGGGTACGGGACTGAGTATAAACCAAAGACGCACGTTCGCGTGTGCACTCGCCGTAGCCAGGGGTACGGGACTGAGTATAAACCAAAGACGCACGTTCGCGTGTGCACTCGCCGTAGCCAGGGGTACGGGACTGAGTATAAACCAAAGACGCACGTTCGCGTGTGCACTCGCCGTAGCCAGGGGTACGGGACTGAGTATAAACCAAAGACGCACGTTCGCGTGTGCACTCGCCGTAGCCAGGGGTACGGGACTGAGTATAAACCAAAGACGCACGTTCGCGTGTGCACTCGCCGTAGCCAGGGGTACGGGACTGAGTATAAATCGAAGTTGCACGTTCGCGTGTGCACTCGCCGTAGCCAAAGTTGACGGGCCTGAGTATAAACAAAGACGCACGTTCGCGTGTGCACTCACCGTAGACAGGGGTACGGGACTGAGTATAAACCAAAGACGCACGTTCGCGTGTGCACTCGCCGTAGCCAGGGGTACAGGACTGAGTATAAACGAAGTCGCACGTTCGCGTGTGCACTCGCCGTAGCCAAAGGTGACGGGCCTGAGTATAAACAAAGACGCACGTTCGCGTGTGCACTCGCCGTAGCCAGGGGTACGGGACTGAGTATAAACCAAAGACGCACGTTCGCGTGTGCACTCGCCGTATCCAGGGGTACGGGACTGAGTATAAACCAAAGACGCACGTTCGCGTGTGCACTCGCCGTAGCCAGGGGTACAGGACTGAGTATAAATCGAAGTCGCACGTTCGCGTGTGCACTCGCCGTAGCCAAAGGTGACGGGCCTGAGTATAAACAAAGACGCACGTTCGCGTGTGCACTCGCCGTAGCCAGGGGTACGGGACTGAGTATAAACCAAAGACGCACGTTCGCGTGTGCACTCGCCGTAGCCAGGGGTACGGGACTGAGTATAAACCAAAGACGCATGTTCGCGTGTGCACTCGCCGTAGCCAGTGGTACGGGACTGAGTATAAACCAAAGACAACGTTCGCGTGTGCACTCGCCGTAGCCAGGGGTACGGGACTGAGTATAAACCAAAGACGCACGTTCGCGTGTGCACTCGCCGTAGCCAGGGGTACGGGACTGAGTATAAACCAAAGACGCACGTTCGCGTGTGCACTCGCCGTAGCCAGGGGTACGGGACTGAGTATAAATCGAAGTTGCACGTTCGCGTGTGCACTCGCCGTAGCCAAAGTTGACGGGCCTGAGTATAAACAAAGACGCACGTTCGCGTGTGCACTCACCGTAGACAGGGGTACGGGACTGAGTATAAACCAAAGACACACGTTCGTGTGTGCACTCGCCGTAGCCAGGGGTACGGGACTGAGTATAAACCAAAGACGCACGTTCGCGTGTGCACTCGCCGTAGCCAGGGGTACGGGACTGAGTATAAATCGAAGTCGCACGTTCGCGTGTGAACTCGCCGTAGCCAAAGGTGACGGGCCTGAGTATAAACAAACACGCACGTTCGCGTGTGCACTCGCCGTAGCTAGGGGTACGGGACTGAGTATAAACCAAAGACGCACGTTCGCGTGTGCACTCGCCGTAGCCAGGGGTACAGGACTGAGTATAAACGAAGTCGCACGTTCGCGTGTGCACTCGCCGTAGCCAAAGGTGACGGGCCTGAGTATAAACAAAGACGCACGTTCGCGTGTGCACTCGCCGTAGCCAGGGGTACGGGACTGAGTATAAACCAAAGACGCACGTTCGCGTGTGCACTCGCCGTAGCCAGGGGTACGGGACTGAGTATAAACCAAAGACGCACGTTCGCGTGTGCACTCGCCGTAGCCAGGGGTACGGGACTGAGTATAAACCAAAGACGCACGTTCGCGTGTGCACTCGCCGTAGCCAGGGGTACGGGACTGAGTATAAACCAAAGACGCACGTTCGCGTGTGCACTCGCCGTAGCCAGGGGTACGGGACTGAGTATAAACCAAAGACGCACGTTCGCGTGTGCACTCGCCGTAGCCAGGGGTACGGGACTGAGTATAAATCGAAGTTGCACGTTCGCGTGTGCACTCGCCGTAGCCAAAGTTGACGGGCCTGAGTATAAACAAAGACGCACGTTCGCGTGTGCACTCACCGTAGACAGGGGTACGGGACTGAGTATAAACCAAAGACGCACGTTCGCGTGTGCACTCGCCGTAGCCAGGGGTACAGGACTGAGTATAAACGAAGACGCACGTTCGCGTGTGCACTCGCCGTAGCCAAAGGTGACGGGCCTGAGTATAAACAAAGACGCACGTTCGCGTGTGCACTCGCCGTAGCCAGGGGTACGGGACTGAGTATAAACCAAAGACGCACGTTCGCGTGTGCACTCGCCGTATCCAGGGGTACGGGACTGAGTATAAACCAAAGACGCACGTTCGCGTGTGCACTCGCCGTAGCCAGGGGTACAGGACTGAGTATAAATCGAAGTCGCACGTTCGCGTGTGCACTCGCCGTAGCCAAAGGTGACGGGCCTGAGTATAAACAAAGACGCACGTTCGCGTGTGCACTCGCCGTAGCCAGGGGTACGGGACTGAGTATAAACCAAAGACGCACGTTCGCGTGTGCACTCGCCGTAGCCAGGGGTACGGGACTGAGTATAAACCAAAGACGCATGTTCGCGTGTGCACTCGCCGTAGCCAGTGGTACGGGACTGAGTATAAACCAAAGACAACGTTCGCGTGTGCACTCGCCGTAGCCAGGGGTACGGGACTGAGTATAAACCAAAGACGCACGTTCGCGTGTGCACTCGCCGTAGCCAGGGGTACGGGACTGAGTATAAACCAAAGACGCACGTTCGCGTGTGCACTCGCCGTAGCCAGGGGTACGGGACTGAGTATAAATCGAAGTTGCACGTTCGCGTGTGCACTCGCCGTAGCCAAAGTTGACGGGCCTGAGTATAAACAAAGACGCACGTTCGCGTGTGCACTCACCGTAGACAGGGGTACGGGACTGAGTATAAACCAAAGACACACGTTCGTGTGTGCACTCGCCGTAGCCAGGGGTACGGGACTGAGTATAAACCAAAGACGCACGTTCGCGTGTGCACTCGCCGTAGCCAGGGGTACGGGACTGAGTATAAATCGAAGTCGCACGTTCGCGTGTGAACTCGCCGTAGCCAAAGGTGACGGGCCTGAGTATAAACAAACACGCACGTTCGCGTGTGCACTCGCCGTAGCTAGGGGTACGGGACTGAGTATAAACCAAAGACGCACGTTCGCGTGTGCACTCGCCGTAGCCAGGGGTACAGGACTGAGTATAAACGAAGTCGCACGTTCGCGTGTGCACTCGCCGTAGCCAAAGGTGACGGGCCTGAGTATAAACAAAGACGCACGTTCGCGTGTGCACTCGCCGTAGCCAGGGGTACGGGACTGAGTATAAACCAAAGACGCACGTTCGCGTGTGCACTCGCCGTAGCCAGGGGTACGGGACTGAGTATAAACCAAAGACGCACGTTCGCGTGTGCACTCGCCGTAGCCAGGGGTACGGGACTGAGTATAAACCAAAGACGCACGTTCGCGTGTGCACTCGCCGTAGCCAGGGGTACGGGACTGAGTATAAACCAAAGACGCACGTTCGCGTGTGCACTCGCCGTAGCCAGGGGTACGGGACTGAGTATAAACCAAAGACGCACGTTCGCGTGTGCACTCGCCGTAGCCAGGGGTACGGGACTGAGTATAAATCGAAGTTGCACGTTCGCGTGTGCACTCGCCGTAGCCAAAGTTGACGGGCCTGAGTATAAACAAAGACGCACGTTCGCGTGTGCACTCACCGTAGACAGGGGTACGGGACTGAGTATAAACCAAAGACACACGTTCGTGTGTGCACTCGCCGTAGCCAGGGGTACGGGACTGAGTATAAACCAAAGACGCACGTTCGCGTGTGCACTCGCCGTAGCCAGGGGTACGGGACTGAGTATAAATCGAAGTCGCACGTTCGCGTGTGAACTCGCCGTAGCCAAAGGTGACGGGCCTGAGTATAAACAAACACGCACGTTCGCGTGTGCACTCGCCGTAGCTAGGGGTACGGGACTGAGTATAAACCAAAGACGCACGTTCGCGTGTGCACTCGCCGTAGCCAGGGGTACAGGACTGAGTATAAACGAAGTCGCACGTTCGCGTGTGCACTCGCCGTAGCCAAAGGTGACGGGCCTGAGTATAAACAAAGACGCACGTTCGCGTGTGCACTCGCCGTAGCCAGGGGTACGGGACTGAGTATAAACCAAAGACGCACGTTCGCGTGTGCACTCGCCGTATCCAGGGGTACGGGACTGAGTATAAACCAAAGACGCACGTTCGCGTGTGCACTCGCCGTAGCCAGGGGTACGGGACTGAGTATAAACCAAAGACGCACGTTCGCGTGTGCACTCGCCGTAGCCAGGGGTACGGGACTGAGTATAAACCAAAGACGCACGTTCGTGTGTGCACTCGCCGTAGCCAGGGGTACGGGACTGAGTATAAACCAAAGACGCACGTTCGCGTGTGCACTCGCCGTAGCCAGGGGTTCGGGACTGAGTATAAATCGAAGTCGCACGTTCGCGTGTGCACTCGCCGTAGCCAAAGGTGACGGGCCTGAGTATAAACAAAGACGCACGTTCGCGTGTGCACTCACCGTAGACAGGGGTACGAGACTGAGTATAAACCAAAGACGCACGTTCGCGTGTGCACTCGCCGTAGCCAGGGGTACGGGACTGAGTATAAACCAAAGACGCACGTTCGCGTGTGCACTCGCCGTAGCCAGGGGTACGGGACTGAGTATAAACCAAAGACGCATGTTCGCGTGTGCACTCGCCGTAGCCAGGGGTACGGGACTGAGTATAAACCAAAGACGCACGTTCGCGTGTGCACTCGCCGTAGCCAGGGGTACGGGACTGAGTATAAACCAAAGACGCACGTTCGCGTGTGCACTCGCCGTAGCCAGGGGTACGGGACTGAGTATAAACCAAAGACGCACGTTCGCGTGTGCACTCGCCGTAGCCAGGGGTTCGGGACTGAGTATAAATCGAAGTTGCACGTTCGCGTGTGCACTCGCCGTAGCCAAAGTTGACGGGCCTGAGTATAAACAAAGACGCACGTTCGCGTGTGCACTCACCGTAGACAGGGGTACGGGACTGAGTATAAACCAAAGACACACGTTCGTGTGTGCACTCGCCGTAGCCAGGGGTACGGGACTGAGTATAAACCAAAGACGCACGTTCGCGTGTGCACTCGCCGTAGCCAGGGGTACGGGACTGAGTATAAATCGAAGTCGCACGTTCGCGTGTGAACTCGCCGTAGCCAAAGGTGACGGGCCTGAGTATAAACAAACACGCACGTTCGCGTGTGCACTCGCGGTAGCTAGGGGTACGGGACTGAGTATAAACCAAAGACGCACGTTCGCGTGTGCACTCGCCGTAGCCAGGGGTACAGGACTGAGTATAAACGAAGTCGCACGTTCGCGTGTGCACTCGCCGTAGCCAAAGGTGACGGGCCTGAGTATAAACAAAGACGCACGTTCGCGTGTGCACTCGCCGTAGCCAGGGGTACGGGACTGAGTATAAACCAAAGACGCACGTTCGCGTGTGCACTCGCCGTAGCCAGGGGTACGGGACTGAGTATAAACCAAAGACGCACGTTCGCGTGTGCACTCGCCGTAGCCAGGGGTACGGGACTGAGTATAAACCAAAGACGCACGTTCGCGTGTGCACTCGCCGTAGCCAGGGGTACGGGACTGAGTATAAACCAAAGACGCACGTTCGCGTGTGCACTCGCCGTAGCCAGGGGTACGGGACTGAGTATAAACCAAAGACGCACGTTCGCGTGTGCACTCGCCGTAGCCAGGGGTACGGGACTGAGTATAAACCAAAGACGCACGTTCGCGTGTGCACTCGCCGTAGCTAGGGGTACGGGACTGAGTATAAACCAAAGACGCACGTTCGCGTGTGCACTCGCCGTAGCCAGGGGTACGGGACTGAGTATAAATCGAAGTCGCACGTTCGCGTGTGCACTCGCCGTAGCCAAAGTTGACGGGCCTGAGTATAAACAAAGACGCAAGTTCGCGTGTGCACTCACCGTAGACAGGGGTACGGGACTGAGTATAAACCAAAGACACACGTTCGTGTGTGCACTCGCCGTAGCCAGGGGTACGGGACTGAGTATAAACCAAAGACGCACGTTCGCGTGTGCACTCGCCGTAGCCAGGGGTACGGGACTGAGTATAAATCGAAGTCGCACGTTCGCGTGTGAACTCGCCGTAGCCAAAGGTGACGGGCCTGAGTATAAACAAAGACGCACGTTCGCGTGTGCACTCGCCGTAGCCAGGGGTACGGGACTGAGTATAAACCAAAGACGCACGTTCGCGTGTGCACTCGCCGTAGCCAGGGGTACAGGACTGAGTATAAACGAAGTCGCACGTTCGCGTGTGCACTCGCCGTAGCCAAAGGTGACGGGCCTGAGTATAAACAAAGACGCACGTTCGTGTGTGCACTCGCCGTAGCCAGGGGTACGGGACTGAGTATAAACCAAAGACGCACGTTCGCGTGTGCACTCGCCGTAGCCAGGGGTACGGGACTGAGTATAAACCAAAGACGCACGTTCGCGTGTGCACTCGCCGTAGCCAGGGGTACGGGACTGAGGATAAACCAAAGACGCACGTTCGCGTGTGCACTCGCCGTAGCCAGGGGTACGGGACTGAGTATAAACCAAAGACGCACGTTCGCGTGTGCACTCGCCGTAGCCAGGGGTACGGGACTGAGTATAAACCAAAGACGCACGTTCGCGTGTGCACTCGCCGTAGCCAGGGGTACGGGACTGAGTATAAACCAAAGACGCACGTTCGCGTGTGCACTCGCCGTAGCCAGGGGTACGGGACTGAGTATAAACCAAAGACGCACGTTCGCGTGTGCACTCGCCGTAGCCAGGGGTACGGGACTGAGTATAAATCGAAGTCGCACGTTCGCGTGTGCACTCGCCGTAGCCAAAGTTGACGGGCCTGAGTATAAACAAAGACGCACGTTCGCGTGTGCACTCACCGTAGACAGGGGTACGGGACTGAGTATAAACCAAAGACACACGTTCGTGTGTGCACTCGCCGTAGCCAGGGGTACGGGACTGAGTATAAACCAAAGACGCACGTTCGCGTGTGCACTCGCCGTAGCCAGGGGTACGGGACTGAGTATAAATCGAAGTCGCACGTTCGCGTGTGAACTCGCCGTAGCCAAAGGTGACGGGCCTGAGTATAAACAAAGACGCACGTTCGCGTGTGCACTCGCCGTAGCCAGGGGTACGGGACTGAGTATAAACCAAAGACGCACGTTCGCGTGTGCACTCGCCGTAGCCAGGGGTACAGGACTGAGTATAAACGAAGTCGCACGTTCGCGTGTGCACTCGCCGTAGCCAAAGGTGACGGGCCTGAGTATAAACAAAGACGCACGTTCGTGTGTGCACTCGCCGTAGCCAGGGGTACGGGACTGAGTATAAACCAAAGACGCACGTTCGCGTGTGCACTCGCCGTAGCCAGGGGTACGGGACTGAGTATAAACCAAAGACGCACGTTCGCGTGTGCACTCGCCGTAGCCAGGGGTACGGGACTGAGTATAAACCAAAGACGCACGTTCGCGTGTGCACTCGCCGTAGCTAGGGGTACGGGACTGAGTATAAATCGAAGTCGCACGTTCGCGTGTGCACTCGCCGTAGCCAAAGGTGACGGGCCTGAGTATAAACAAAAGACGCGCCGGGGGGATGCCCTCGCGCGCGCCAGTCTCCGGACTATAAAGAAGACGTAGCGTCGAAGTCCGCTTCCGCACGCACCAGTCCACGGACTTTAAATAAGACGTAGCGTCGAGGTCCGCCTCCGCACGCAAAAGTCTCCGGACTATAAAGAAGACGTAGCGTCGAAGTCCGCTTCCGCACGCACCAGTCCACGGACTTTAAAGAAGACGTAGCGTCGAGGTCCGCCTCCGCACGCAAAAGTCTCCGGACTATAAAGAAGACGTAGCGTCGAAGTCCGCGTCCGCACGCACCAGTCCACGGACTTTAAATAAGACGTAGCGTCGAGGTCTGCCTCCGCCCGCGCGAGTCTCCGGACTATAAAGTAAGACGTAGCGTCGAGGTCCGCCTCCGCACGCACTAATCCACGGACTCTAAATAAGACGTAGCGTCGAGGTCTGCCTCCGCACGCGCGAGTCTCCGGACTATAAAGAAAGGCGAAGTGCCGAGGTCCGCCTCCACATACGCCTGTCTACGGACTCTAACAAGGCAAAGTGTGGAGGTCTGCCTCCGCACACGCCAGTCTACGGGCTGTCCGTTCTAAGGAACCCCGGCGCAGCTACTTCGCCAACGGTGGCATCAACACACAGCGCATATCCTAAATGACAGGAAGTCTGCATACCGGAAAAATCACAAGTACAAAGGTCCGGCAACACCCCTGCCGCTCTAAGCTGCTATCCCGCGGGTTCATCCTTAACACGCGCTAAAGCCGGGGCTTCGCTCGAAGACGGCCGGCTCGCCCAAAAGTCCAGCGACTCTTCGGCCCTTCGCCAGCGTCGAAGGCGTCGTCGGGTCGAAAGGTCGGCCGCAAGAAGCCGGCCCCCGCGAGGAAGCTGCCCGGGATATAGGCGAAAGTCAGAATGCATGCAGCAAGGGCGTACTTTATTCGCAAAGACAAGGAACAGTACAACGCACGCCTACACCTAGGCACCACGGCGTCAGACCTGCAGGTTCCCGGCGCCTGCGGAGGGCCAGCGCCGCCATCGTCGCGTCGAGGGACCCCGTCTAGAAATTGGCCGAGGCTCCCCGTCCCGTAGAGCGACTTCTGGAGCTCGATCCGTGCAGCATCCGGCCCGACGTAACCCCAGATCCGGTCGAAGAAGGGCCCGAGGGCAAGGCGAGCGGAGCGGACGGCGCCGGACATTACTCCGGCCCCGCCAGGCATCTCCAGCTGGGGATCATCCAGCGCGGCGACGTGCGTACAACCGCGGTGTTGCAGGAGCGCGCACACCAAGCATGCCGACGTGTACGCGCAGTGGGTGCCGATGGACGTCGCCGCGTCGCGCACGACGTTGGCGGCATCCCCGACCCAGCGGAGCGTCCGAGACAGCTCCTCCGGGTTGAAGGCGCGGCCCGGCACCTCAGCTACCAGCCCTTGAAGATGGCTCTCCAGCGCTTGCATGGCGTCCCACGCAACCACCGAGGCGTCGCCCAGCGTCCGGTTGCGCTCCGCTAGAGTCAAGGCAAGCTCGCCTTTTTTCCTTCTCTAGCGCGGCGACCTGCTCCAGGAGCCCGTCCCGCTCCGCCGCGAACTTTCGTTCAGCAGCTGCCGCGGCCGACTCCTGCGCCGATGCAGCCAGTCCCTCGGCGTGTGCCCTTGCTTCGGCACATTCCGCTTCCAGCTGGCGGATGCGGGCGTCCTGGGCAGAGCAGGCGTCCTTTTGGCTACGAGCATAGGCCGTTTGCAGGGCCTGCCCCAGCACAAGTGTCTGTAGAAGGGACAAGACTTAGCAAACTCAGCTAAGCTCAGGCATGGTCGTATGAGTACTTACCCTCACCCCAGACACCTCGAAAGCGTCCCCGAGGCGCCCCGCACCGTAGGCCTGCAGCACTTGCGGGTCGACGCTCGTGCCCGCGTCATTCACAATCCCGCGCCACGCCCTCAGCATCTCCGGAGGCGGCACGAAGTCCGCAGGGCTCACGTGCTCGGAGGCCCCGTGTTCCGCCGAGTGCTCCCCCTCCGGAATGAGCAACACTGTAAACAAGGATACGGGTGAGCACCCCAAGGCATAAAAGCATACACCAGAGTAAGCTAAGCCACCCTACCTTCGGTAGCAGAAGGAATGGTCCCACCGCGAGCGGAGGCCTCCGCGTTCGGGGAGGACGACGGTTGTCCCTGCGCGGCGGGCGGTGTGGCCAGAGGGGCAGAAGGCGCATAGGCCGCAGGGCCCCCGGTGCTTGCGCTGGAGTCCCACAAGCTTCTGATGCCCGTGGCTATGACAAATCCCCGCGGTGTCCGGTGGAGCTCCGGCCGCACACATGGCCGTTTGGCCGGGGCAGCCAGCAGAGCCACCGCCCCCGCAGCCGTGGTTGGGGAAGACCCCGCGGCTGCTGCGCCCGGGGGCGAAGGTTTCACGGTGGCAGTCGTCGCAGGGGGCACCTCGGTTCCCGCTGCTATTGGTAAAGACAGCACGGCTGCGTGCGCCCCCGCGGAGGGCACCTCCGGCACCACAGCGGTCGCGGTCGAGGGCTCCACCTCGGCATCGCCGGTCCGCACGGGGTCCGCCTCGGCGACTTCGGCGGGCGGTGAAACTTCCCCCCTCTTCTTCACTCCACCATCATCTGGAGCGACACGGTCCGGCACGGCAAGGCCCAGGACCTCGCACACGCGGTTTATTCGCCCCAGCCCCGCCTTGGCGATAGCAGACGCGCGCTGCTCGTGCTCCCTGGCGATGTACGGTCCCAGGAATACGCACGCGGCTTGCTCCGCCTCCTCCAAGGAAATCCCTGAAGCAAAGGAGAATAGCATCAGCATACAACGCATTTTGCGTCAACAAAGGAGGGACGCAATCGAAGGCTTACGAGGACCGGGCGGCGCCAGCAGCGAGCAAACCCACGGTGAAACATTGTCGTCTCGATGCCTCTCGGCGGCAAGACGCCAGTCGTAGGCAAGCGGTGCCACGCCGTACATCACGTACTCTTCGGCGAGGTCGCGCATGTTGAGGCGGGCGGCCACGCCTACGAGCCGCTTGACCCTCCGCTTGTCCTCATCATCGAGCGTTTGGCCGGGCGAGGGCTTGAACGCGTTTGGTCGGCCTGTGCACTCAAGGCCACTCCCGCTCTCCACGCGGTGGTAGAACCACCGCTTCATCCAGTAAGACTCCCACTTCCCGCGAGTTGAGTTCGCAGGGAAGAGCTTCTTGCACGACGAGCGAAGAATAAAAGTGACGCTACCGAAGCTCGACAGCGTCCCGTCCTTCTGGCCCTTCGGCTGGCATCGTGCCTCGTGGAGATAGGCGAACAGCGACGCGCTGGGCCAGCATGCCCCCGAGCGCAAGGCCCAGCTGTACACCGCGAGCCGGGCCACGGCGTTTGGAGTCAGTTGCGCCAGCTCCAGCCCGAAGGTCCGCAGCACATCGCCCACCACAGTCGCCGCTGGGATCCGGAGCCCCGCGTCGAAAAAGGCAACGAATACGACCGCCTCCAACCTCTCGGGATGCGGTTCCGTCTCGTCGGCAGCGGGCAATCGTACGTCCTGGCGCCCGGACAACTTCCCCGCGCGCACGAGCCCTTGGATCGTCTTCTCGGTCACGAGCGAGGGGCCTAGCTCGCCGGAGAACGTGCCTTCCTCCTCCACCACCAGCCGCTCCTGGTCCGCCGTCGCCGGGTCGCGCTCTTGGAGCGCGTATTTCACCTCCAACGGTGAGGATCGCCGGCGAATGGCAGGGCCACCAACCGCCTGGCCGCGCTCGCTACTGGAGGCCATCGCTTCCCACGACGAGACTGAAGCGGTGAAGATAGCGCGAAGGTGTGGAAGGCGGAGCAGACAGGAAAGAGGGCGTAAAGGTGCGGGGACGCTGTTACGGGGGGGCTATATCAAGCCACCTCGCCCATACCGCCGCTACCGAAGCGTCGCAACGGTTCGCGTGCCGGATGCAACCGCAGCGGTGTAAAGGCCCGCCCCGCACGATTCCCCGTAATTGAAAGCGAAGGGTCGCGAAGGTCCGGGTACGAGGCGCGACCACAGTCGTACAAGCGCCCGTCCAGCGCAACGCCCCACCCAACGCTGGAAGGTCACGACCACAGGCGCCAAGGACCGTCACAACACGGCGTTACCTAGCCGCTATTATAGGCGCACCAGTGGGCCAGGGGATCACAACAGCTCCGGCGCCGTGCCATTCACTGCCCGCCCCGTGTCCCCCTTGCCTAGGGAAGAGGCGAGCGGCTGCAAACACGCAACCGTCCACATCCCGCCGCCCACTAGTCATAGGCCGCCGCGTGCCCCGGGCGCGTCGGGTCGCACGGTACGGGAACCTAACCCTGGCAGACCAGGGGCCGGCGTGATTCCAGGAACCTGTACAGCGCAAGGCCGCATCAAAGACCCCAAGTCACCGCCCACGCGGCGGTGTTCGCAGGGCGAAGGCGCCAGCTTCGCTCCCACCCCTTCGAGGGGTAGGGGACGGAGCGCGCGCGTCTACTTCGACTAGGCGCCAGCTTCGCTGCCACCCGTTCGATGGGTAGGGGACGGAGCGCGCGCGTCTACTTCGACTAGGCGCCAGCTTCGCTGCCACCCGTTCGATGGGTAGGGGACGGAGCGCGCGCGTCTACTTCGACTAGGCGCCAGCTTCGCTGCCACCCGTTCGATGGGCAGGGGACGGAGCGCGCGCGCCTACTTCGACTAGGCGCCAGCTTCGCTGCCACCCGTTCGATGGGTAGGGGACGGAGCGCGCGCGTCTACTTCGACTAGGCGCCAGCTTCGCTGCCACCCGTTCGAGGGGTAGGGGACGGAGCGCGCGCGCCTACTTCGACTAGGCGCCAGCTTCGCTGCCACCCGTTCGACGGGTAGGGGACGGAGCGCGCGCGTCTACTTCGACTAGGCGCCAGCTTCGCTGCCACCCGTTCGACGGGTAGGGGACAGAGCGCGCGCGTCTACTTCGACTAGGCGCCAGCTTCGCTGCCACCCGTTCGACGGAAGGGGACGGAGCGCGCGCGTCTACTTCGACTAGGCGCCAGCTTCGCTGCCACCAGTTCGATGGGCAGGGGACGGAGCGCGCGCGCCTACTTCGACTAGGCGCCAGCTTCGCTGCCACCCGTTCGATGGGTAGGGGACGGAGCGCGCGCGTCTACTTCGACTAGGCGCCAGCTTCGCTGCCACCCGTTCGATGGGTACGGGACGGAGCGCGCGCGTCTACTTCGACTAGGCGCCAGCTTCGCTGCCACCCGTACGAAGGGTACGGGACGGAGCGCGCGCGTCTACTTCGACTAGGCGCCAGCTTCGCTGCCACCCGTTCGACGGGAAGGGGACGGAGCGCGCGCGTCTACTTCGACTAGGCGCCAGCTTCGCTGCCACCCGTTCGATGGGCAGGGGACGGAGCGCGCGCGCCTACTTCGACTAGGCGCCAGCTTCGCTGCCACCCGTTCGATGGGTAGGGGACGGAGCGCGCGCGCCTACTTCGACTAGGCGCCAGCTTCGCTGCCACCCGTTCGATGGGTAGGGGACGGAGCGCGCGCAACTACTTCGACTAGGCGCCAGCTTTGCTACCACCCGTTCGAGGGGTATGGGACGGAGCGCGCGCGTCTACTTCGACTAGGCGCCAGCTTCGCTGCCACCCGTTCGATGGGCGGGGGACGGAGCGCGCGCGTCTACTTCGAATAGGCGCCAGCTTCGCTGCCACCCGTTCGATGGGCAGGGGACGGAGCGCGCGCGTCTACTTCGACTAGGCGCCAGCTTCGCTGCCACCCGTTCCATGGGCAGGGGACGGAGCGCGAGCGTCTACTTCGACTGGGCGCCAGCTTCGCTGCCACCCGTTCGATGGGTAGGGGACGGAGCGCGCGCGTCTTGCTTCGACTAGGCGCCAGCTTGGCCGCCACCCGTTCGATGGGTAGGGGACGGAGCGCGCGCGTCTACGTCGACTAGGCGCCAGCTTCCCCGCCACCCGTTCGATGGGTAGGGGACGGAGTGCGCGCGTCTACGTCGACTAGGCGCCAGCTTCGCTGCCACCCGTTCGATGGGTAGGGGACGGAGCGCGCGCGTCTACTTCGACTAGGCGCCAGCTTCGCTGCCACCCCTTCGAGGGGTAGGGGACGGAGCGCGCGCGTCTACTTCGACTAGGCGCCAGCTTCGCTGCCACCCGTTCGATGGGCAGGGGACGGAGCGCGCGCGCCTACTTCGACTAGGCGCCAGCTTCGCTGCCACCCGTTCGATGGGTAGGGGACGGAGCGCGCGCGTCTTGCTTCGACTAGGCGCCAGCTTCGCCGCCACCCGTTCGATGGGTAGGGGACGGAGCGCGCGCGTCTACGTCGACTAGGCGCCAGCTTCGCTGCCACCCGTTCAAAGGGTGGGGGGCGGAGCGCGCGAGTCCACTTCGGCAGGGCGCAGCAAAGACGGGGGTCTTGTCCTGCGAAATCTACCTCGTTTTCCTTAACAGGCCACCTACAGTGCATCAACATACAAGGTAATGCCGGCGGGCTCCCTCAGGAACACCGACTCTAGGTAGGCCTGTTAAGAAAAAAAGGGCAGACCTAGCTGTCGCCTACGGAAGCACGGTGCGGGGTCAGGAAGCACGGCTGGCTGTCGATAACCGGCGCTGATCAAGCTCCCAGGAAAAATAGACCTCCTTCTGTGCATCAACATTCCCCCAAGCCGCTCAGCGTCACCCAGGAATGTTGATGCACGGCAGGGGCCCATTTTAGGGGAACAGCTTCTATCACAATATACGCAGGAGCAACGCCTCACCAGCGCCATATATATACCCCAATCAGCAGGGGAACCAACCGGCGGAAGGCCAATCGGCAGAAGTCCAGCTGCCGGAAGTCCGCCGCCACATTAATGGTCACGACGCCTCAACGCCCGCACCACGCCAAGCACGCTGCACCACGCGGACGCCCGGAAGTCTGAGCGTCGCAGCAGCGCGCACGTCTGCTTCGGCTACAGCGCAGCTCCGGAAGTTTGGAAAAGTTCACAGGCCGCGGGGACGGAGGGGGCCAAAGGACTCGGCAACATGGCTTCGGCCTTGTGAAGCCCTTTACCATGAGAGGCTCCTGTCGTAGGGATGGCCCCCACCTAAAGCCAGCAGGCCTGGTAGGAGATTATAAGGCCCAGAATAGGCCATGTGTAATGACATAACTGCCCCAGAGGGGATAACCAGATGTAAGGGTATAACTGTAAAAGCACTCCTCATGTGTATATATATATGAGTAAGCCATGGGGAGGACCCAAGCCATTACACTTATCTTCATCACTCTCCACTACCATCTCTCTCTCTGTTTGGTCTGTAGCCACAACAGTATTATTCATTTTTCCTTAATCGTAATCTTGAATGTGTCTTTAATTAGGATATTTGTTAACTTTGGACTTTAAGTTAAATCATATTTTATTCATGCCTTTATTTGATAATTAGACCTCAATTAACTATTTAGGCTATATTAGTTGTCCATAATTTTCACCAAAATTTCAAATGAGCTCTAAAATTCCTGGTTTTTATTTCATTGGATAGATCTTGAATTTAGATGAATTTAGAAATTCGTTTCATTCAATTTGGAGTTAAAATGAATAAGTTATGCCCATTTAAAGTTTTCAATTTAATTAAATCCAGAAATTATTAAAATCCTGACAGGTGGGTTCCACTGTATATTTTTATGTCATTCTTTTATTTTTATATTCTATGCACTAGCATATGACAGGTGGGGTCGGCTATTATTTAAATAATTGGGGCATGGCCCACATGTCAGTGAGGACTTCCTGTTTTAATCCAACATTAGTGTTTATGGTGATCATTAATCACTAATTAATTGCCTTTAGTCTCTATTAACTATGTATAAGCATTGATTAAACTTGTCTATACTCTAATAACTCTTTTGCATATTGTTGGACCAAAATGGCGACAGAGGGGGGGGGGGTGAATGTCGACTTTAAAGCTTACCCCCAAATCGATTTCCTTTCCAATAGCTATGAGAAGCTATGACAAGGAAATCAATTGCCAACCCAAGAGACTACTGAAAAGACATGAAAAATAGCAAAAGAGGAACCAAGCAAAATCAAGGAAAGAACCTAGAAGAATGCTGCACAGAAATCAAGGCACTGCGGAGGGGGGCCGGTCAGATCGCCGTGTTGGGGCCGGTCTGACCGCCACCTTGCCGCCGGTCAGACCGCCCCGACCATGCTGGTCTGACCGCCATTTCACAACCGGTCTGACCGGTTACCTAGGGGCGGTCTGACCGCCTCTCGGGGGCAGACAACAGCAGGGTCAGTTTTTCAGAATACAAAGATGGAACTTCAAACTGCAGCAAAAATAGAGAATTTCTTCCAGATTTCTCTGCCCAGATAAGTGAGACTACCTCTCAAATAATCTATAGGGCCTAGAAAACAGTGAGAAAACAACTCATGAGCCCAAATTTCAGAAATGGACAAAAACCTAAAAACTAATAGGGACTCCACCAAAAACCAAATTACTCCTCAACCTTTGATCCTTTGGCCATTAAACTTTGAGGGTAGCTAATGGATAGCCCCTGAACTCTAGGCACCAAATTTCATGCCATCTCAAGAGAGGAAACGAAGATTTGCACCAAACCCTAGAAATGTCCAAAAGTCTGAAAAACTACCGAGGGGAGCACAAGAAACCCAAATTGCTCAAGATTCACAAGTCCTTTGCACATGAGATTTTACAATCAAGTTAGCAATAATCTAAGGACATGCCAGCAAGAACCTCAGGCCATTTCCTCAAGGGAAACAAGAAATTCATCAAAACCCTAGAAGAGGAAATGAAGAACAGAGGGAGGTCAAAACTCAAAACTGAAATTAAACTTGATTTGCTCTTGGAACCAGCTGACCAAAGGGTCCAGAAATGCAATTCCATCACTGAACAACCCATTTTGGCACTCCCCAGCAAGAACCGAGCAAATACTCAAAAATCACACATAGGAAACATCGAAGGCAAAAACCAACAGAGAGCCAGAGACTTGAGCAAATTCAGCCAAAACCATCTCATATTGATATTGAGGAAAGGAGATACATGATTGATACAAGAGAAATGATTACAAGCTCATCAATCCATCCTCTCCCTCTCACAATCCCAAGAACACACTCCCTACATGTTTCTTGGAGAGACACAACACAGAGAGGAGACACGAAGGAGACACAGCCTGTGCTCCACACCCACTCTCACCAACTAAAGCCTAAAGCCAAAACAACCCTCTAAAGCTCATTTTGACTAAAGCAAACCCTAGAAATCCTTGGAGTGCATGCAGCCACAAGGAGGCACCTCCTCCTTATATAGCCTTCGGCTAACGGGTCCCCAACACGTTACGCCCGCCAGATCCAACGGAACCCACTCCCGCTTGTGCAGCCTCAAGAAATTACCCATTCGCCCCTCCTGCACCTTCCGGGAAGCTTCCGCGCTCCTTGTCATCCACGACTCGCAACCACATCGAATCTCCGCCATCTTCGACACATCCGACCGTTCTAACCTCGACACCGCCTGTGTCTAGTCCGGTCACCTCGTGTCTCGCCACGACTCTGCTCATCACAGACAAGAAACACATCAAATAGCACCGCTCGATACATGAAGGCACATTAGCATCAATGAACCATATTAAGCATGAAATAGCCCAAACCTGACAAGTCGACATAATATGCATCCTAACCACTTTGACCAGGTTTGCCCAAGTCCGACCGAGCCCGATTGCACCATGCAACGTCAAGGTCCGAACCAACCAAATCAAACTCGACTTCCCTAAACTGATGTCAATTACTCATCACACACAAGGGATGACCCCCACATGGTCTCTCACATATTAATTACTTTCTTAATCGCCTCTTTACTGCAGCTTAGCAAAACATCTAAAATCAACATTTTATAGCGGTCACAGGACTCGAACGCGGGTGGCACAGGCGAACACGCACTCGGCTAACCAACTCGGCTCGGGTGTTACCTGACCGATGGGGGTGAATGAATTCACTTGAACCGGTGGTGGGGGCATTGGAGCAGAGGAGGCTCGGGGCGGTGGTGCCGGCAGCGAGGGGTGGCTGGAGGTGGGCGGGGGAGTTCCAAAATGGAATGCCGGTGCTGCGGTGATGCCGATGGGAGTGCCGGCGAGGACCGGGAAGCTCGGTGGCGGGCCGACGGCGAGCGGCGGCGGTGACTCGGGAGGGAGCTCCAGTGCCGACGAACTACGGTCTACGAGAGGTGCGGAGAAGGCCAGGAATAAGACTGTGATGTTCCGAGGATGATGTGGGGAGTGGGAATCGGGTTTTTATGGCGGGATTCGGTGGAAATCGATGTGGCCTGAGTTGGGGAAGATGAGGGCGCCGGCGAGCTATGTGCGGTGGCGCCCGATTGCAAGCTGTGGGAGGAAGTAGAGAGCTCGGGGAAGGGTTTAGCGGGCTCGGTGGTCTTAAAGACGGGCGGATAGGGCTGGCTTTGAGAGGCGGTTCGTTGGGTCATGTCGACGAGCGGCGGGAGCAGAGGCGGTTGCAGGCGGCGGGCAGAGCAGAAGATATGGCGAGATTTGGCATGATGCCCTAGCGCCGCGTGTGGAGTGGTAGAGAGAGCTGACGCTGCGTGCATGACGAGACCGGGCGGGGCGAGAAAAAGAGGCAGGTGGCGGTGGGGACCGTCTGGCGCGGTCAGAAGTAGTAGTGACCACCGGTCCGAAGCAGGTAACCATCTGTCCGAACGCGGGCATGGAGGCGGGCTGGGCTGCAGAGGTGAGGTGAGCGAGCGAGCCACGGCCTGGGAAGGGAGCGAGCGAGTGGGCTCGGGGAAGAAGAAAAACAGTGCGGGCAGGTGGGGGAAGCTAGGCCCGCGGAGCGTGAAGAGGGAAGAGGGGGTTGGGCCGTGTAACAGCCCAGCTGTTTATTTCAAAATTTTTAGTAAAAAAAAATTGAAAAGTTATTTTAATTTAAAAATAAAATCAAGTGTTCTTTGGTTGCTTGAATTTTTTTTTTTTTTGAGTTTTTGAATTTATTGGATTAAATTAAAGCTTAGAAAGTAAAAATATTTTAAATGGTTAAAATATACCACAATTAAATCCGAAATTATTTTATTTGATATTTTCGTTTTCCAAGGATTTTTGTGAAATTTTTCCTGAATTTTCCGAATTTATTTTATTTTCGGATTTTTTTTCCTCTTTCCATTTTCTCTCTCCTGCTTTCTTCTCCATTCTCCATTGCAACCGTTCGTCTGTGTCCCGTGCGAGCGCCGCCATGGCCGAACCTTGGAGCTCCTTAATCCACAAGATTTTCTCAACGATTTTTCGTGCAATCAAGTGCATTCATTTGCTCTCTTCATGACTCCTCCATTCCCGACCGTTCCTCTCCTCCTTTATGTGCATTTACACAAAAATGAAACCGTTGCTCTAAATGACATCGTTGGTTGATCTCCCTCTCCCGTCCATCTCCACACCTATAAAAGGGAGCACCAGGTGCCTCTCCTCATCCTCATCCACCCCCGAAAATTTCACGTCCTTTATCCCTTCCTCCTCTCCGCAATCGGTGATTTGCTTTCATCAACTGAGCGTCGTTTCTCGGCCTTTTGCGCCGCTTAGAGTGGAGTTCCGCGACTTTTGACCATACCACTGGCTTCACCTTCGCGCGTTCTACGCGGTGCTTCCCTCGCCTTTGCCGGAGCCTCGCCGGAGCATCGCCGGACCACCATGGCCAAACCACGCCGTCGCTTCTCTCCTCGCTGCGAGCCAACCATGCATGTTCCACCATAACCAAGGTGAGCACTGCGTTCCTTGTGTTCTCTTCTTCGTTTCGCCGCAAACCTCACCCATTAACTCCTCTCCGTTTGCCCGGAACGTCGATGTCAACCCGACGATCGCAAAAAGTCTTCTCTGTCGTGTTCCGCTATCATCCGATGTTGTTTGGCCGAGCCGTTTGTACCGTTGAGTTCGCCTCGACGCGTTCTACGTCGTGCTTCTATCGCCATCACCTGAAGATTCCCCGAGTCCTCGTCGACCTTGTCAGGCCCAGACACTAAAACTGTACATTCGTGCGTACACCCCTTTTCGGTGAGCGCTTTGATTTTTGTTCGCGTCATATCATGTCCTAGCCTCTAAGAAATTTTTCTACCATTTTGTTCAATTTTTCGTGGAGCCAATTGTCAGGAATTGAGCTTTCCGCGAAAATGGCCGTTTTTTTACTCTCGACGTCGATTCGTCGCCTCCGGTAAGATTTAGCCCATGTCGTAATTTTTCTTAGACTTGCCTCACCGTGTTCTATGCCATGCTCCCTTCCTTTTCCCTGAAAAGCCTCCACAAATTTTCACCTCCGACACCTCGCCATGGCCACCAATGGCATCTCGTGTCCCCATCTATCCGTTGGTGTTTTCCCCAATCCGTTCGCGTCATATCATGCCAAACCATCCCAGGTAGCTATGTTCCAAATGGTTTTAGATTCGCTTCACCGAGCACCAAGATATTAAGTTTTTCCTTTCTCTCTACCGTCGTCGTTCAAACGTCGATGGTATCGTCTCCGTTCCTCGTCGCCGTATCCATGTCACCACCTTCATCTCATCGCCAGGATTCCATTTTTGCCCATTCACTAGCCACCTCGCAGCCTGCCGACACCATACTGTTCAAAAAGTAATTCTCAGATGTCGTTATCATTTCATGTGATGTCCAAAATCTCCAGATATTCGTTCTCCCTCATACAAACTCCGAATCTGTTGATTCTTTCTCCTAAATTCATCTACAATCATAATCTATCTGCCAATATATATTTTATAATTTTTGGATTTTATTTCGATTTTATTTGGTTGGTTCTTCACGCGTAGATTTCGACGAATTCGGAGAGAACGACGCCGACGATTCGCACCAGGTCTTCGAGCAAGGCAAGTTACACCTTTGATCATATTGCTCCCAATAATTTAAACTATTTATATTGTTTTTAAAATTATTATGCATGCGTATTTTTATTCAAATTAGCTCAAATGTGCTTAAAACTTTAGTTACACCCAATTTCCTTTGTATGGCCAATCTTGATATTGAACAATCATACCCTGTCACCTTAGATGAAAACCTAGTTGGTACATTAGTATTAACTAGAACAATTTATGGAATTGCTTAGCCATGCTTAGAATAATTCGGGTGGGAAGAATTGTTTCACATAAAATGATAAGCTTTTGAACTGTATTCTTGACTTCGGTGAGTCAAGAAGGTTTATGAATTATTTTGAAAACAAATATAAAACTGGTTTAGACTTAGGCAATTGGTTAGAGTGGTGGGTGCAGGCATGCCCTGTTGGTTGGAGCCGCAGTGGTTGATTGTCGTGCACAGGGGATTGTGGTTGGGCCTAAGTCAGATTAAGGACCGGTCTGTGAGCTACTGTTGCAAAGCCCTATCGTACTACCACAAGGCTGGTATGGGACAGCCCTGGCTGAATAATTTGCGGGTCCCAACCTAAGCCATTTCGTAGGATGAAAGTGAGCGTGGCGTAGGCCATGAGAAGTCTCACTCGGCTCAAGAGGGGGTCCCGGTCTGGTGGATTCCTTACCGGGGTGAAACCTTAGAGTTGGCTTGGCCAGGTTGAAGGCTTTGCATTGTAAAGGCCTTGTCACGACTCCTAACCGCACACCTAAGGAAGTGTGTAATCTAGTGGTAAAACGGGATGATCGTGTCTTGTGGGTAAAGCTGTACAACCTCTGCAGAGTGTATAACCTATCCTGGATAGCCGTGCCCACGGTCATGGGCAAGCTGAGTGAAGTTTTTCACGGATTAGACTTTGCTTTTGAAAATATTTTTGAAAACCTTGTGGATGGATGGAATCCACGAGAGATGAAAACCTTGCGGATGGATGGAATCCGTGAGAGATTGAAATCTGGTGAATGGATGGAATTCATCAGAGTTGCGCAGTGAAAGCGTGTGGATGGATGGAATCCATACGTGAGCTTTTGGAAAATATGGTCCGGGTGGGATGCCCGTGGTTAGGTTAGTGTGGGGGATGGACCTGCACTGACGGTATCTATTTTGCTTACAACATTGTTTTACTTAATGTATCAAATTCAGCTTTTGCACTTACTTATGATATTTACTTCAATGTCGCCTTTTATGCAAATAAACCATATTATGCCTTCCTTTGATATTCCATATGCATGCATCTATTCTGTTAAACCTCCTGGTGTAACTTGTGGAGTACTTTTTGTACTCATGTTGCTATATCTAACTCTTTCAGAGGAAGCCTTCGACGACTTCGGTGAGGATTGCGACTAGGCCACGTCTTACAGTCATTCGCCTTGTGGGAAGGCTGGATGGGCTGCTGCTTTATGTATTTCTTCCGCTGTCTTCTTTTGCTATTATTGTAAACTTTGGCCATCAGGCTCATATTAGCTAAATAAAGTTTGTCATTACGCATGATAATTGTCTTTGTGATACTGTGTGCACTAGCTTTTCCTGGGATAGTGCGATTAACACAGAGGGTTCTGGAGTTGCTGCTCCGGGTCCCGACAGAGATGGTATCAGAGCAATAATGACTCTAAGACGTGACCGTTGATAGAATAGAATGGTTGGACCTTAAGGATATATTTTAATAACAAGTAATTTCAAAAGTTTTCTTATTCTTACCTTTCAATCTATGCTACCCTTATCTCTTAATCTTTGCTTGCTCTCATCTTCCAATTCACCCCTATCTTTATGTCATTACTTGAAAATTCATTTCTAAATCTTCCCCTTGCTCAAAACAACTATAGATGGGCAATGGTTGAACTTCATCGACTCTGCCGCAACCTCAATCTTTGCACCAAAGGATCATGCTTTGTACGTCAAGAGCTACGAAGGATCACTCCAAGACAACCCTTACCCTTTTAGGTTAAGTTGTTAAGCTAGACAGTAGACGAAGTTATGAGCTGTCAGTTTTCTCTTTTGTCGGCAGCCGTAACTATTGCTTGTTGTTTGCTTAATAAAGGTTTTGCTAGTTGTTTTGTTTTGGGTTGCGCAAAACATCCATTGTTCCTCTTTGCCTTGAGTCTCCTCTCTCCTAATCTTTGGAAGCATCAAGCTGAAGCACCAACCGCCAACAACCTTTGCGAAAAGACGACTGAACCAGATCTCAGCACAAGCCACACAGAGTAAGATCCAAACCTATTTCTTTGCTAGCCCGTGCGAATCTCGGGGACGAGATTCTGTTTAAGGGGGGTAGTTTGTAACAGCCCAGCTGTTTATTTCAAAATTTTTAGTAAAAAAAAATTGAAAAGTTATTTTAATTTAAAAATAAAATCAAGTGTTCTTTGGTTGCTTGAATTTTTTTTTTTTTTTGAGTTTTTGAATTTATTGGATTAAATTAAAGCTTAGAAAGTAAAAATATTTTAAATGGTTAAAATATACCACAATTAAATCCGAAATTATTTTATTTGATATTTTCGTTTTCCAAGGATTTTTGTGAAATTTTTCCTGAATTTTCCGAATTTATTTTATTTTCGGATTTTTTTTCCTCTTTCCATTTTCTCTCTCCTGCTTTCTTCTCCATTCTCCATTGCAACCGTTCGTCTGTGTCCCGTGCGAGCGCCGCCATGGCCGAACCTTGGAGCTCCTTAATCCACAAGATTTTCTCAACGATTTTTCGTGCAATCAAGTGCATTCATTTGCTCTCTTCATGACTCCTCCATTCCCGACCGTTCCTCTCCTCCTTTATGTGCATTTACACAAAAATGAAACCGTTGCTCTAAATGACATCGTTGGTTGATCTCCCTCTCCCGTCCATCTCCACACCTATAAAAGGGAGCACCAGGTGCCTCTCCTCATCCTCATCCACCCCCGAAAATTTCACGTCCTTTATCCCTTCCTCCTCTCCGCAATCGGTGATTTGCTTTCATCAACTGAGCGTCGTTTCTCGGCCTTTTGCGCCGCTTACAGTGGAGTTCCGCGACTTTTGACCATACCACTGGCTTCACCTTCGCGCGTTCTACGCGGTGCTTCCCTCGCCTTTGCCGGAGCCTCGCCGGAGCATCGCCGGACCACCATGGCCAAACCACACCGTCGCTTCTCTCCTCGCTGCGAGCCAACCATGCATGTTCCACCATAACCAAGGTGAGCACTGCGTTCCTTGTGTTCTCTTCTTCGTTTCGCCGCAAACCTCACCCATTAACTCCTCTCCGTTTGCCCGGAACGTCGATGTCAACCCGACGATCGCAAAAAGTCTTCTCTGTCGTGTTCCGCTATCATCCGATGTTGTTTGGCCGAGCCGTTTGTACCGTTGAGTTCGCCTCGACGCGTTCTACGTCGTGCTTCTATCGCCATCACCTGAAGATTCCCCGAGTCCTCGTCGACCTTGTCAGGCCCAGACACTAAAACTGTACATTCGTGCGTACACCCCTTTTCGGTGAGCGCTTTGATTTTTGTTCGCGTCATATCATGTCCTAGCCTCTAAGAAATTTTTCTACCATTTTGTTCAATTTTTCGTGGAGCCAATTGTCAGGAATTGAGCTTTCCGCGAAAATGGCCGTTTTTTTACTCTCGACGTCGATTCGTCGCCTCCGGTAAGATTTAGCCCATGTCGTAATTTTTCTTAGACTTGCCTCACCGTGTTCTATGCCATGCTCCCTTCCTTTTCCCTGAAAAGCCTCCACAAATTTTCACCTCCGACACCTCGCCATGGCCACCAATGGCATCTCGTGTCCCCATCTATCCGTTGGTGTTTTCCCCAATCCGTTCGCGTCATATCATGCCAAACCATCCCAGGTAGCTATGTTCCAAATGGTTTTAGATTCGCTTCACCGAGCACCAAGATATTAAGTTTTTCCTTTCTCTCTACCGTCGTCGTTCAAACGTCGATGGTATCGTCTCCGTTCCTCGTCGCCGTATCCATGTCACCACCTTCATCTCATCGCCAGGATTCCATTTTTGCCCATTCACTAGCCACCTCGCAGCCTGCCGACACCATACTGTTCAAAAAGTAATTCTCAGATGTCGTTATCATTTCATGTGATGTCCAAAATCTCCAGATATTCGTTCTCCCTCATACAAACTCCGAATCTGTTGATTCTTTCTCCTAAATTCATCTACAATCATAATCTATCTGCCAATATATATTTTATAATTTTTGGATTTTATTTCGATTTTATTTGGTTGGTTCTTCACGCGTAGATTTCGACGAATTCGGAGAGAACGACGCCGACGATTCGCACCAGGTCTTCGAGCAAGGCAAGTTACACCTTTGATCATATTGCTCCCAATAATTTAAACTATTTATATTGTTTTTAAAATTATTATGCATGCGTATTTTTATTCAAATTAGCTCAAATGTGCTTAAAACTTTAGTTACACCCAATTTCCTTTGTATGGCCAATCTTGATATTGAACAATCATACCCTGTCACCTTAGATGAAAACCTAGTTGGTACATTAGTATTAACTAGAACAATTTATGGAATTGCTTAGCCATGCTTAGAATAATTCGGGTGGGAAGAATTGTTTCACATAAAATGATAAGCTTTTGAACTGTATTCTTGACTTCGGTGAGTCAAGAAGGTTTATGAATTATTTTGAAAACAAATATAAAACTGGTTTAGACTTAGGCAATTGGTTAGAGTGGTGGGTGCAGGCATGCCCTGTTGGTTGGAGCCGCAGTGGTTGATTGTCGTGCACAGGGGATTGTGGTTGGGCCTAAGTCAGATTAAGGACCGGTCTGTGAGCTACTGTTGCAAAGCCCTATCGTACTACCACAAGGCTGGTATGGGACAGCCCTGGCTGAATAATTTGCGGGTCCCAACCTAAGCCATTTCGTAGGATGAAAGTGAGCGTGGCGTAGGCCATGAGAAGTCTCACTCGGCTCAAGAGGGGGTCCCGGTCTGGTGGATTCCTTACCGGGGTGAAACCTTAGAGTTGGCTTGGCCAGGTTGAAGGCTTTGCATTGTAAAGGCCTTGTCACGACTCCTAACCGCACACCTAAGGAAGTGTGTAATCTAGTGGTAAAACGGGATGATCGTGTCTTGTGGGTAAAGCTGTACAACCTCTGCAGAGTGTATAACCTATCCTGGATAGCCGTGCCCACGGTCATGGGCAAGCTGAGTGAAGTTTTTCACGGATTAGACTTTGCTTTTGAAAATATTTTTGAAAACCTTGTGGATGGATGGAATCCACGAGAGATGAAAACCTTGCGGATGGATGGAATCCGTGAGAGATTGAAATCTGGTGAATGGATGGAATTCATCAGAGTTGCGCAGTGAAAGCGTGTGGATGGATGGAATCCATACGTGAGCTTTTGGAAAATATGGTCCGGGTGGGATGCCCGTGGTTAGGTTAGTGTGGGGGATGGACCTGCACTGACGGTATCTATTTTGCTTACAACATTGTTTTACTTAATGTATCAAATTCAGCTTTTGCACTTACTTATGATATTTACTTCAATGTCGCCTTTTATGCAAATAAACCATATTATGCCTTCCTTTGATATTCCATATGCATGCATCTATTCTGTTAAACCTCCTGGTGTAACTTGTGGAGTACTTTTTGTACTCATGTTGCTATATCTAACTCTTTCAGAGGAAGCCTTCGACGACTTCGGTGAGGATTGCGACTAGGCCACGTCTTACAGTCATTCGCCTTGTGGGAAGGCTGGATGGGCTGCTGCTTTATGTATTTCTTCCGCTGTCTTCTTTTGCTATTATTGTAAACTTTGGCCATCAGGCTCATATTAGCTAAATAAAGTTTGTCATTACGCATGATAATTGTCTTTGTGATACTGTGTGCACTAGCTTTTCCTGGGATAGTGCGATTAACACAGAGGGTTCTGGAGTTGCTGCTCCGGGTCCCGACAGGCCGCGGGCGGAAAAAGGGAAAGAGAGGTGGGGGCTGGGCCAGGCCAGTCGGCTGGCCTGACCCCACTGCTTCATTTCATTTTTTTCCTTATATGCGTATGTGTATATATATATACACAATTATATATATATATATATATATATTCCTATTCAATGGTTTATTTACATATGTATATTTCCTTTTATGTCCATTCTGTACATATACATTTTTTATGGTTTATTTACATATGTATATTTCCTCCCACGACTTCGCGAAACTCTCTCCAATTTGCTCGCTCATTCCGCCGTCGACATCAGGTGAGACGAGGTTTCCCGGACGCGGTGAAGGATCGAGCAACGAGGGTGCGCATGAAGTTTCTGTTCTTGTTGCGCAGGACGTGGCACAGGCGTCTGTTGCTGCCGAAGCCGTCGACGAGGAGGGGCCGAGGCCCATCGTCTCCAATTTCAACCCACGGTCGGAGATGCTCCGCGTTCTTAATGAAGCCGCGGAGCACACCATCAGCAGCTTGGACCGGCAGATGCTGTCAACATGCGGGGGAGACCTTCTGGCACTCGCGCTGGGTGCCTCGGAGATAAGGGTATGTAGCGGGTTCACGGACCACGCCCTTGCCCGGTGTATTTCTAACTCCCATGGTTTCTTCCAGACCCTTGTTCTCAGCCGAGCCCTGGAGGAGACCCGTGTCCACGAGCGAAGGGTGCTGGAGGACGAACTTCCTGCTGCGGATGTGGCTCACACCGCCAAGGACGAGCACATTCGTATGCTGGAGGCTGAGAACGCGAGGGAGGCTGAGAGCACATTCGAGCGTCGCCCTCCGTAGTGCGAAATCCTTCGGCGAGCACTGTGGCTTTATTAGTGCTTGCCTCGCCTTCGCCATGCTCCACACTCATGGGTGTAGGCACGTCAACGAGTTGGCGAACCCTCAGCTGGATCTTCCTGCCAGGCCCGAGGCGATGTCCGACGCCATCCGCTTCATCCAGCTCGACCTCAAGAACTTCCACAATCAGATCTGGGGCTACATCGGGGAGGATGCAGCCAAGGTCGCGCTGCTGCGAACGCTGCGTGACGAGGGGGACTTCCTTCAGTGGCTCAAGGAAGTTCCTCGGCACAACGAAGACAGCGCGAATCCGCAAGAGGAAGCTCCTCGGCCCAACAAAGACGACGCGGATTCGCAAGCGTGATGCCGGGGTTGAGTGTGCTGTGCTGTATATGCCTATTTTTACAGTTGCACTGCGACCTCCTCTTTTATAAGAACGAATCAATACTTGTCCAAAATCTTTCTTGCCGTTCTCTACCCCTCTACCATGGGCAAATGTCACGTAAGAGTCGGATTTTCGCGTTGACCTTACCTCGCCTACGCGCGAGCGCTCCGTCCCCTACCCTTCGAAGTGGTGGCGGCGGAGCTGGCGCCTAGTCCAAGTAGGCGCGCGAGCGCTCCGTCCCCTACCCTTCGAAGTGGTGAAGGCAGAGCTGGCGCCTAATTGAAGTAGACGCGCGAGTGCTCCGTCCCCTACCCTTCGAAGTGGTGGCGGCGGAGCTGGCGCCTAGTTGAAGTAGACGCGCGAGTGCTCCGTCCCCTACCCTTCGAAGTGGTGGCCGCGGAGCTGGCGCCTAGTCGAAGTAGACGCGCGAGTGTTCCGCTCCGTGCTTCACGCGCGCGAGTTATAGTGCGCTGCGAAGGGAGGCTTCTAGGGCGTCTTGTTAATGCTCGAGGTGCGTGGGACACGTCTTATTTATACTCCAGAGAGTACGTGCAAGGACAATGCCCACGTCTTATTCGTACCCCGTAGAGTGCGTGGGAACATCAACCACGTCTTATTTATACTCCGGAGAGTACATGCAGGGGCAATGCCTGCACGTGCGCGGGGACATCCACGTCTTGTTTATACTCAGTAGAGTGCGCAGGGACAACATCCGTGTCTTGTTTATACTCCGTAGAGTGCGCACGGAGGTATGCCTCAATGCTGCGTCTTATTTATACTCCGTAGAGTGCGCTCGGCGGCGTCCCCCATTGCGTCTTATTTATACTCCGTAGAGTGCGTGCGGAGGCGGATCTCGGTGCCACGTCTTATTTAGAGTCCGTGGACTGCGCGTGGGGGCAAGCCCCCGCGCGTTGCAGGGGTGAAGGTGCGTGCGGAGGCGGACCTCGACGCTATGTCTTATTTATACTCCGTAGAGTGCGTGCAGAGGCGGACCTTGACACTACGTCTTATTTAGAGTTCGTGGACTACGCACGGGGGCAGGCCCCCACGCGTTGCGGGCGGTGAAGGTGCGTGCGGAGGCGGACCTCGACGCTATGGCTTATTTATACTCCGTAGAGTGCATGCGGAGGTGGACCTCGACGCTGCGTCTTATTTAGAGTCCGCAGACTGCGCGCGGGGGCAGGCCCTTACGCGTTGCGGGCGGAGAAGGTGCGTGCGGAGGCAGACTTCGACGCTACGGCTTGTTTAGAGTCCGTGGACCGAAGGTCGGCTTTATTAATTTCCCGTTTGCGTGGGCGAGCGTCTTACAATGGGTAAGGTGCCGATGTTGCTACATGCTTCCCCTTCTGTCCTAGACGTAGTACCGCCGTAGCCTGTCTGCGTTCCATGTATGTTGGAGTATCTGCCCTTCCAACGTGGCCCGGCGGTATGCTCCCTTCTGCAGAGCTTCCGTGACAATGTACGGTCCTTCCCATTTGGATTCCAACTTGCCGATCGTCTCCGCATGAAGCGCCATTTTGAGGACGAGATCCCTAGGATGCAATTCTCGCGGGTACACGAAGCGACTGCGAGCGCGCTCCATCTGCCGTGCGTACTTCATGACGTGCTGAGTTGCACTTAGTCGCTCTCCATCGAGAAGGTCTAGGGACAATTGGCGCTCCTCTTCAGGCTCTTGGACGAGGACTCTTCTCGAACCGGTCTTGATTTCCTCGGGCGTCATTGCTTCATCGCCGAAGAGGAGCTTGAACGACGTGAATCCCGTCGGTCGCGTCACCATTGTGTGGAGGGACTAGAGGACGCTGTGTAGTTCGCCTGGCCACTTGCCCTTTGGCAGCCCTACAAGGCGCTTCTTGACTCCAGCGGAGATGGCAACGTTTGCCTGCTCGACTGCTCCGTTAGATTGTGGGTGCCCAACCGAAGCGAAGCGGAGCGTGATGCCCATGCTGTTGCAGAAGTCCTTGAATGGGGTGGCGTCGAACTGCAGGCCGTTGTCGACGGTGAGCTCCCTAGGCACGCCAAAGCGACATATGATGCTCTGCCACAGGAAGCGTTGCATGGCTGCTGAGGTTATCCTGGCTAGAGCTACGGCCTCTGGCCACCTGGAGAAGTACTCCAAAGCGACCACTACAAACCGCAGGTCACCTGGGGCTCGGGGGAGTGGTCCTACAACGTCGATGCCCCACCGTGCCAGCGGCTAGATCGGGGGAATGGGGTTGAGGCTTTTCGGAGGCCTGCGAATGACTCGTCCCATCCACTGGCAACCTTGACACCGACGCACTTGGTCCTGCGCATCAGCGACGGCAGTTGGCCAGTAAAAGCCTTGCCTGAATGCCTTGCCAACCAGCGACCTCGGCGCGAGATGCGAGCCGCAGATGCCCGCGTGAATGTCCGCAAGAAGCTGCTTTCCTTCCTTCCGCGAGAGGCACCGCAGGAGCGGTGCACAAACCCCTTTCTTGTACAGTATTCCATCGAGCACCTGGAAGGATCTGGCGCGATGCTGCAGGCGTCGGATCTCGACAGGGTCATCCAGCTCTACGATGCCCTGCAAGAAACCAAAGATGGGCTCCCGCCAATCGCCCTGCTGGGTGATCTGGTGGATGAGGGCAGCATCGCGGTTGTCCTGCACAATGGCGGCTGTTGGTAGGACTTCGTAAAATGCCCCCTCGGGAGTTGGGAGCTACTGACTGGCGACCTTTGCCAGGACGTCGGCTTGTTCGTTGTTCGCCCGAGGCATGGCTTTCACGGTGACACCCAAGAAGTGTCGCTCCTTCGCTCTTACGGTCGCTAGGTACTTGGCCAGCTCCGGGTCCTTGGCCTGATATGACTTGTCTACGTGGCCCGCGACCAAGCGCGAGTCAGTGCAGACCAGGACTCGCCGCGTGCCCAGCGCCTTAAGCTTCGCGAGGCCAAAGAGTAATGCCTCATACTCGGCCGTGTTGTTGGTGGCGGGGAACGCGAGTCGCGCCGAGTACAATAGGTGGTGCCCCTCAGGCGTGGTGACCACCGCACCCACGCCTGCACCCGCGACACCGTAGGCTCCATCGGTGTTGAGCATCCACACTGGGTCCTCTGGCTGCTGAGTAGGCTGGGCCGACGGGGTCCACTCCGCCAAGAAGTCAGCAAGGACTTGAGATTTAATCGCCATTCTCGAGGCATACGTTAAGGAGAACGGGGCGAGCTCGGCTGCCCACTTGCCAATTCGCCCTGTAGACTCCTTATTGTGTAGCATCTCCGCCAGGGGGAATGAGGATGGCACCGTGATAGGGTGGGCTAGGAAGTAGTGCCGGAGCTTCCTCGAGGCCATGACCAGCGCGTAGGCAAGCTTCTCGAGCTCCGTATACCGCGTCTTAGCGCCCTGAAGGGCTTCAGAGATGAAGTACACAGGACGCTGGAGAGCGCCTTCCTCGAGTACGAGGACAGCACTGACTGCTGTCGCCGACGCGGTGAGGTAGAGCAGGAGGGGAGCCTCTGGTGCCGGAGCGACTAGAGTTGGGAGGCTGGCGAGGTGTTTCTTAAGGTCGTCGAAGGCCTTCACACAATCGTCGTCCCAATGGAACCCGTTGTAACCGCGGAGGGTCTTGGAAATAGGCAAGCCCCGCTCCGCTACCCTAGAGAGGAAGCGGCTCAGAGCGGCCAAGCGGCCGGCGAGCCTCTGGACCTCCCTTGTTGTCTTGGGCGGCTCCATGGCAAGGATTGCGTCGACCTTATCGGGATTCGCCTGGATGCCTTGTCCGGACACTAGGAAGCCCAAGAGCTTGCCCGCTTGCACATCGAAGACACACTTGTCCAGATTGAGCTTGATGCCCGCCTTCCTAAGGTTGTCGAAGATTTCCTGGAGATCCTTTCCATGAAAGGCGATTTGTCTGGTTTTGACCACCACGTCGTCGACGTAGACCTCCACATTCCTCTCAAGCTGTGCGGCCAGCGCCAGCGCGACGAGGCGGGTGAAGGTTGCGCCCGCATTCTTCAACCCGAAGGGCATCCTGACGAAGCAGAAAGTCCCGACTGGTGTGATGAAGCTGGTCTTGTCCTCATCGTCCTTAGCCATATAGATCTGGTGGTAGCCAGAATACGCGTCCAGGAAACTCATGAGCTCACATCTCGTGGTGGCATCGACCAGTTGGTCTATGCGCGGCAAAGGGTAGTCGTCCTTTGGGCATGCCTTGTTGAGGGCAGTGAAGTCGATCACATACGCCAGGCGCCACTAGCCTTCTTGACCAATACCGGGTTGGCAAGCCAATTCGGATGCTGGACTTCGCGAATGACCCCGGCCTGGAGGAGCTTCTTTACTTCCACCTTAGCCGCTTGCTGTCGGTCCATGGACATGCGCCAAAGCTTCTACTTGACCGGCTTGGTGTCGGGGTGGACCGCCAAGTTGTGCTCGATGAGGGCGCGGTCCACGCCTTTAATGTCCTCCGGGGACCATGCGAAGACGTCCGCATTGCTCTAGAGAACCTGGAGCAAGTCACGCTCTACCTCCGGGGGAAGGCCTTCTCCGATTGATATGAATTGCCCTTCAGCTCGGAGGGGCACCTTTTTGACTCCGCCATCCGGCTGGGGCTTGGGCGTCCATCCTGGAGCGGATGGCGTGTCCTCCTTCAGCTTGTCGGTGAGGATGTGCACCCTGCGGTGTGGACCTCTGACGCCGACTTCCCCGCGGGCCCGGAAGCTTCATGCACAGGAAGGCATGGTGCGGGACCGCCCCGAAGGAGTTGATGGCGGGTTGGCCCAGTATGGCGTTGTATGGGTGTGGGGTGTCTACCACATCGAAGACCATGTCTTCGCTCCTGGCATTAGCGCCTTGAAAAAAGGAAACTCGGAGGCATACCTGACCCAAGGCGTTCAGTGGTTGGCTCCCAAAACCCTGAAGCAGGGTCCTTGACGGCCCCAAACAACCCCAGGGAATCTCCATGTGATCGAGGGCTCCCACCACTAAGATGTTCGCAGAACTGCCTCCGTCAATGAGGACACGCTTGACGTCGCAGCCTGCAATATCGGCTTGGACGACCAGAGAATCCTGGTGGGGGAACTCCACGCCCTGGGTGTCGGCCAGCGTGAAGGTGATGTTGCAGCACGGCATTCTCGGAAGCGGTTGCGCCGAGGTCCCCGGCGAAGAGCCCCCGGAGATGACGCTAATGATGTGGTGTTGGCACACTTGCGGGGGACTTCCCGGTGGCTGCCGCACGTGTGTTACGGCAGGGGGCCGTGCTTCCAGGGCCCGGGTTCTAACGGCTACTTGCTGCAGCTCCCTGACCGCGGTGCACATCCGCGTGACATGAGTGCCGTAGCCATGCACCTCGCACCACCGGTCGTAATCCATGATCTCCTGTTCCACGCGCGGTCTCTCATCGAGGGCGTCCTCCGTGCCGAGGACGTGGCAAACCTTCTGGGTCCTGCGCTGGTTACGCCGGGGCTTGCGCCTTCCGCTTGGCGAGCTCTCGCGTCCCCCGGCGTCACCACTTTTAGGGGCGTCTCCCGCGGACTTCTGCTTGCGCTTTCCTGTCGGGGAGTCACCTCCCATGCTTGCTTCTTGCGACCGCTCCTCCGCTAGCATGGGGTCGAAGTTGTCGCCCTCGCGTCTTCGCGCATCTTCCTCTGCCCGCGCGTACTCTTCCATTTTGTCGAAGAGCTTCGCCATCGTCTTGATTGGCTTCCGTGCGTTGTATTTGGCCAACGACCCCGGGCGAAGACCCTGTACTGCTGCATTGATGATGGTCGTTTCGTTGACATCCTTGACCTGACAGTGTACCTTCGCGAAGCACTTGAAGTAGTCCCGGAGTTTCTCTGAGGGTTTTTGCTTGACTGCGAAGAGCTGATCCGCGTCAATGCGCTCGATGTAATTCCCTTGGAAGTTGTTGTAGAGCTGGTCGCGGATCTGCTCCCACGTGTAGATGGAATTTGGCTCGATGGTGAAGAACCAAGAGAGCGCCACCCCCTGCAACGCGAGGGGGAGCCCCTTCGCCTTCGTGGTGTTGTCTCCGCCGGCGGCTTCGATGGCGGTCTCGTAGAAGCGCACGAACTCCCGTGGGTCCGTGTCACCCTTGTACGACTCGATGGTGCTTGGGAACTTGAAGTTCTCCGGCCATGCCGCCTGCTGCAAGCCTGCGGAGAGTGGGGACTCCGGGTCAACACGCCGCAGCGGGACGCGACTAGATGTGGGAGCATCTCGGCTGTCCGCCCGCTCCGGCATGGGCTCTGGCGCGACCGTTGGTGGAGCCTGCTGGCTTCGAGCCTCTTGCATACCTGCCGTGGTGGCGTGGTGGACGTCGGAGTCGACGGCGAGGCCCATGTTGCCGCCGGGACCGCTTGCCTCCTCCGCACCGGGCGGGGGGACGACGGCCGCGCCAACGTGGGCGCCAGCGCTGCCGCTCCCGGCCACCCGGTCAGCGTTGTCGACGGTTGTCGCCGTGCCTGCGGTGGGACCTCCCGGCGTACGCGGTGCGGTGCCGACCGTCGTGGTGGCAGTGGCGGGGTCGGTTGTCGTGACAACGGTGGCGGGGTCGGCCGTCATGGCGTGCTCGTCGGCGTTCACTGCTGATGCGCCCGCGCCGTCATCCACGCCCACGGCTACCGACGCTGAAGCCCTGGTGTTGACACGAGACCCCGTCGCTCCCGCCTTCTTCTTCTTCGCCGCCGACGCTGGAGCTTTCTTCGGTGCCATCCTTCTTCAGATCTTGAGGCTTGCTCTCCGTTCCTCCCCACGGACGGCACCAACTGTTGTGGCTACAGACCAAACAGAGAGAGTGTATGGTAGTGGAGAGTTAGGTGAGCAATGGCTTAGGGTTTCCCCATTGCTGGTATGATGCATATATATATCCACATGGGGAGTGCTTTTACAGCAATGCCCTTACATTTGAGTATCCCTCTTAGGGGCATTTATGTCATTACACATATCCCATTTTGGGCCCTATAATTCTCTTAGCAGGCCAGCTGGGCTTAGGTGGGGCCCACCACTACAACAAAAACCATTTTGTATAACTAACACAAATGATAACATTAAGTCAAAAATAAATAACTAATCACATGTGATGATAAACCCAACGTAACTAAAAGCATGGCTAAGCAATTTAAATGTACAACCCATTTGACAACTGTTGGTGATATGCCCTAGAGGCAACATGGAGATGTTGAATATATCACATACTATGTTTATGATACATTGCTTTGTTCCTTGAAATAGACATTATCATTATTGATCAATGAGTATGTGACTTATTCATGAGACTCTTAATGCCAAAATGCTACTATTTCTAAATGATCCCTGATTATATATCATATGAGGAACAAATATGATTCAAAGATCAGCATATGTATTGATTGATGATCATGTCTCATGGATCATGGTATGGAGATACCAAATCAATAATATGGACATGTGTTAGTGAACATATGTTGGATAGACCCACCATGAGACACTGCAGAGATTCCATGTGTCATCAGTTGGTCTCAAGTAGTGTTTATGTAGAATCCTTAGACTTGAGATCATCATGGTTCCCAACATGCGTAGTAGCCTATTTTGGGACTACTAACCACTACTCCGTAACTGGGTAGTCATAAAAGTAGTCTTCGGGTTTGCTATGAAACATGTAGTGGGATGTGAATGATCAAGATAGAATTTGCCCCTCCTTATGGGAGAGATATCTCTGGGCCCCTCGATGTAATGGATTATGAAAGTGCATGGCCATGCCAAGGTGATTGAGGAGTCAATCACGAGTTTATAATCCATCACGGAATCGAGAGAGTGATTGAGCTATTAAGAGGATGACACAGGTCTCGCCTTGAGCTCAATCTATATCGTGAGGCAAAGGGATTCGTACATGAGAACATTACAGGTTCAGCCGATATGATCTTTACGTATACTTTGGGGTTAATATGTCTTACTAGAGGCCGCTATTAACAGGGTGACCGGAAAGGCGTTTTCGGGTCGCGACCAAGTATACGTGAACCTACAGGGTCGCACACTTAACGGGTTGGAACACTAATTCGAATGTGATTCGGACGTGGGCTCAATTCGGATAGAGATCCAGATAGACTCCTATTGGGCCTCGATCCACGAGGCCCAAGTGAGGAGGTCTATATATACGGAGGTGAGGGGCTGAGGGGTGTATGCTTCTGTTAATCCCGAGCCAAACCCTAGCCGCCACCTCCCGAGCCAAACCCTAGCCGCTCGCGAGTGCTGGTACACTCGCGATCGGTGTTCCAGCCCCAGACGTGTGGATACCGGTGGAGGCGCTGCTCGTTGCGGCGTTGATCGGCATCAACAATCTACAGATTGGATCTTGCACGTGGTGTGGTTGATCGCGTGGAGGAGACGATCTGTTCGGGACGATCCACTAATTCCACTACTACCTCGACGCGCGTGGTTGGATCGGCTTCTCCAACTCTTCTTCCGCTGCGCTGCGCGTCTAGTGGTAACGATCCATGATCCCTCCTTAGCATGATGTCCTGGTGTGCGCGGTAGAAAAGTTTTGTTTTCTACTATCGTAGCCTACGCGCATTCCTTCAACAACTAGTATTGCATCATTAGATACTTACCCATCATACGGTGATAATGGAATAAATGCATTCAAATTATCAAGAAGGGATTAATCAAATAGGGCATTAACTACCAATACAAAGTTTGTAATGAAATAGCAATGCATGATAATTTAAAATAAAATAATACATAATAGATTTGAAAACTAGGTTCAACATGATCAAAGGACATGACTTGCCTTGGCCTTGCTCGGTTATAAATTCTTGATCTTCTGGTGGTGCTTCCACTCCTTCGAAGACATGATCCAACGACAATACTGCAGAATATGCCATCACACACGGTTGAAAAATATCATCACGGACAGTTTCGTGAGCCGTCTGAGTTTATGGATCAATAATAATATGAGGTCTTCACAGACGGCTTTTGAACCATCTATGATGAAGTATTTCACAGATGGTTTTAACTACAAATTGTCTGTGATAGTCTACTATCATGGATGGTTTGTAGTTGAAACCGTATGTGATATAAGACTTATCACTGATGGTTTCAACTATGAACCGTCTATGATAGTAGAAATCACAGACGGTTCATTGTTGAAACCATCTGTGATAAGCCTTATATCACAAATGATTTTAGCTACAAACCATCTGTGATATTAGAAACCACAGACGGTTTGTAGTTAAAATTGTCTGTGATATTCGTTTCTATTCACAAATCTATTTCTATTAGTTGGATAGCCTCAAGAAATGCTAGCCATGTCCTCTGAAATAAACTTATCAACATAGTATATATATATATATCCAATTCACATTTATTCATTTCAGAAGGAAGAAATCCATTTTACAAATCAATTAACTAAAATGAAATAAATTGTCCATCCATGAATAAATACATGTACACATGAATAATTAAGCTCAACTTTATCCCAGTGAAATTTGTTATACATTGTGGAATTCCGCATCTTCTTTTATGACTTTAAACCACAAGAAGTACACACACTGTCCTCAAATCTCTGAGAGGTCAGGCTATTCCAACGGAGTTGTATCAATGGAGAGATCAATGGCATGCATACATATGTAAATTGATAAGTATGAAATAACTATCGCAAGATTGACAAATTAACCTAAGAATTAATATTGATCTTCGTGGAATCGACGAGTAGTTGCATCTTGTGCCAAACATAGAATCCACAGGTGTTGCCCGGTAGCTGTTGGTGGCACTACAAAAATAGAATTTATTAGTTTAACAAGCATTACTACGAAGTGTTATGTAGGATTAATATGTACAAGTGAATATCGAGAAATGTAGATCGTGCCGCAAGTCATCCATCGTATTGGATTTTCGTACCTTTGCAACGTACGTGACGAATGACCTATGTGATTTCAAGAAGATAGCCTTAGTCATTGGGAATGAAAGACTAAAATAAAGTTATCTATGGAGGAAATATGTTTACCTGTCGATTAATTATTGGACAATTGTGAAGTCAGTTTGGGTCCACTTTAGGGAATCAAGGTATATTACCTTGTTTCGTTTTGGTATAATTACAATTAAAATGTAATGGAACATACACAGATATGTCATGGTCATTAAACCTAAGTTCGTGTTGCTTATAAAGTACAAATCAACATGTATAGCCATTAGTACAACACTTACCCCTGGTTGCAGGGTATAAGTATGAATTTCTTGTTGTGGTAAGCCTCCAATGCATTCATGATGTAATTCTCGGTGAATGATGCATCCTCGTTTATAGTATCCATGGCGACTAAGCGTGGGTCGAGAAAACCAATTAGTGATTTTGTTACTCTAGCTTTAGTCACCATGTATGTATATATATACACACAAAAGCAATGAGTTATATATGACATTTTTCAGTATTACATGAACGCAGATTGTGATTGTATACACTAATAGTATCTAGCATCGAATGAGTGAGGCGTCGAGGGCGTTAAGTGTGTAGGGATTGAATAAGTCTTCAAAAGTCATCGTGAAGATACAGTCGTGAACATTGTGCTGAAAACGATCCGACGTGCACTTGACGGTGAAACCCGAACGCCGTTGTTCCTCCGGCTTGTTGGCCTATTTCATGTACCATGCATGTAATCTCTAGCAAACCAGTCCTAGGGTTAGGAGGAACTCTTTTGGGGTGACCAATGACTCACCTAGCACGAAGTTTTGGGCTAACAACATGTAGGGCATCTCATCATCGGTCTTCTTTAGTTTGCCCTTACTGCCTCAGCTGTAGGTCGGCTTCACAGTAGTCGACCGGGCATGAGATGTAGATGCACTACACCCTTGCTGCATCTATGCAGGTAGCTCCGGTGCAGATCGCTCCTGTGGAATTAGCACCAGTGCAGATAGCTCATGTAGACTTGGCACCAGTGTAGATAACTCGAGTGGACTTAGCACCAGTGCAGGAGACTCCAGGCAAATGTCCCTCTTGGACCACTGGATGAATGTTCCAATGGCTTGCCCTAGAGTCACAACCTCATCGTTTGAGGGTATCTACAGTGGGACTACCTCACAATTGGTATGAACACCGTCCACATTCACTTTTGCAAAACCTAACACTAGAGATACACTATGCACCAAGGCCCTAGGCCCAGAAGGATACGCTGGCCCCAAACAGCCTATAGGGCAACAGAGGCATTTCTCACTTAGAGCTTGCACTTCGTAGCCACCTACATAATGATACAAAATTAGCTAATCCAACAGGCCAACAAGTAGATCAAGAATTTTAGAGATAATAATTATTACTAGGATGTCATCAATTGGAAATCGGTGGTCGCTCTCCGAGGTAGGGTTTGGATGCGCAGCTACTCCGACGGTTGGGGGCCTCCTTTTGATTTTCCAAGATGTTGTATCTTTCCATCTGATCTCTAAAGGATGTTGTAATGTCCTCTCATAGCCATGCCTCGCGCTTAGCTCTGGCTCTCTTCCTACTCTGATATGCTTCGGAGTCCACTGAAAAACCATGTTCCAAGGAACATAAAGACCAAAGCCTCTCGTACAACCCGGGTGCTCTTTGTTTCTCAGGGCCACAGAGAGTATATCTTTCTCCTTGACTACCTGGAATGAGCCTTCAGAAGATTCTACACTCAGCGCTTCCTACATGAGCCCGATATATCATTTTCACTTCCTATGAAGTTAGTTCGATATCTTAAAAGGCGGTGGGACACTTCCTCGTCTTGGGGTTTCCAAAGGAGATGGCCCTCGATGACACGGTAGATGACCTTGCTCTTATCTAGTTTCGGGTGCGCTCATCAGGGATCCCAGCAAATGACAAGGCAGTGTCCTACAGGATTGCCTACTCATCCTCCTTCCTCCATTGTGAGATTTTACCCGCATACCTAGCGGTGCTGAGCCTGTGTGGGTGCGTGTTTTTTGCCTAAAGGGCCCTATGCATCGCACTTTCACTCCTAAAATTATCTGTCATCTTCATCTGCACAAACTCATCCCATTGTGGTTCCAGAAATGGATACTTGTGGAAGGGTGTCAGATCCTTTTCCACGTATTGCTTGACGAGCAGGCTCTTAAAGTTCTTCCACGCTTTGCACACCACTAGCAACGCATGTCGTTGCATGGAGGCCTGGTGTTCTTTCGGGATCTCAAATGATCGAAAAACTTCTGTCAGTAGCTCACTTTTCTGAAGTTCGGTCACCTTCTTCCATGAATCGAACGTGATCTCAATCCGTTCTCATGTAACTATTCTAAGTATTCTTCAGAATACGGACACTACTCAGTGAGGATTGAGAGGGGTCCCAAACGGATCGACCATCGTGATGGTAAATTGGCCCTTGGGCTTTTTCCATAGTCCTCTTCCTTTTAAAGATTTTACAGAGGACGGTGCATCACACGCATCCGGCGACGATGTCAAAGAATGAGCGGACAACATCTTCAAAAGATAATATAATTGAGCAATATGAAAATGAATTGAATATATTTGTATTATCTCTTGAAACATATAAACTATTTAGGTCATTAACATACGGCAATATGCTAAATAGTAGATAAAAGTAGGTGTTAAAAATCTATATAATGCAAATATTAAGAAGTGTATTTTTGCTCTCAGGTGAGAAGTTACACAAATTCTAAACTTGGCATTCTTTCACTCTTGTCAATATTTCAATGATCATAGTGATAATTCCTCAAAAAATATGCGAGATTGTCTAATTGAATATTACCTTAGTGTAGTATCAATGTCAAGAGCACACAGAACCAACATATATTCGGCAAAGCCAAAGGACAGTAGTAAGCAATACTGAGCAGGAAGCTAAGGACTAGCTATTGACAAAGCTACCGACTGCACAAAAGTATACAACTAGAAAATGTGAATTCAAACTAGCAGAATAATCCTAGATTATCACTGAGATTTCAATCTTGATAAATTTCCTCATTGAGTAATCAAAAAGCCACAATCTATCATGCAATAGTTCTCCCACTGCCAGCCGACAATCAAGAACATAAAGTAAAACTCACTATGCGGCTCAGGGAGGCGGCCTGCTCAGGGGAGGCGGCGTGCTTAGGGAGATAGCGCGCTCGGGGAGGCGGCATGCTTGGGGGAGGAGGAGAGCTCAGGGGAGGAGTGCTCGGGGAGGTAGCGCACTTGGGGAGGCGGCATGTTTGGGGAGGTGGCGTACGTGCTCGGGGGAGGAGAGCTCAGGGAAGGAGGAGTGCTCCAGGAGGCGGCACGCTCGGGGGAGGAGGAGAGCTCGGGTGTAGCATTAGTATAGTGGTGAAAACCCTAGAGGGCAATATATATAGGAGAATAGTCACAGACAGTTCTACTTTAGAATTGTCTATGATATATATATATATATATATATATATATATATATATATATATATATATTATCATAGGTGGTTCTAAATAAAAACCATCTATGATAATTAAGTATCACAGATGATTCTAAAATAGAACCATCTGTGATGATCCTCACAGCCATCACACATTCTCATATAAATAAATGTAAATTCACATATATATCACACATTCTCATACACATATATAAATGCAAATTCACACACACACGGATATGTGTATATATATCACTCATGCTCATATACATAAATACAAATTCACACATATATCATACATTCTTATATACATATATGCAAATTCACATATATATCACACATTCTTATACACATATATAAATGCAAATACAGAACATATGACATATAAATATTTTATTCATCATTTCACTTGCTTCTTTGTATCCGACACGCTTCAAGTCAACGGTAGTGACACTGTACTTGTCGACCTTCACCTGTGGGAGATGGACCTAATGGTACCAAAACAAGGGGATCTCGAAAAGCACGTAGTCAAGCTCCCAAATCTCCTCTATGAACCCATATTAAAAGTTACTCAACCTATCGGTACTAAATGCATCTATGCGAACACCGCTGTTCTGGTTAGTGCTCTTTATATCCTGGGCCTGCGTATAGAATGTGTACCCATTTATGTCATATCCTTGTCATGTCACAATTGTAAATGTTGGCCCTTTTGCCAACCATGTCAGCATATCACTTGATGAGCTCCTAGCGAGTTGCTCCTTCAACCATTGGTTGAACCGACTATTGTGTTGTCTTGTGATCCAAACACCCAGCTGCTCTAGATTATGTTGCCGAAGCACGTTCTTGTGTTGGTCGATATATGGCAACACTTCAGTCATGTGTTGCAAGACTATGAAATGGGCTTGATCATGCGCATCCATATTTGGAGTGATTGCTTTTGATGAGGACATCACTTCCATGCATACAACCAATAGATCTGAACATATACACTTGTAAGGTCCAATCACAAGAGCTCCCGCACAACAATTGAACTATCAGGTAACTTCATTTCTAGGAGTGTATTTTGTTTCTCATGAGAATATGCTACTACCTAATGCATGTGATGTTCTTTTACTTAGGAACTTAGGAGCGGATCATAAAGACAAAGATGTGTGATTCAACTCGGCCTCCAAAAACAGCACCAACTTCAAATGTGCATAACTTTCATATACGGAATCCATTTGAGGTCCATGAGTACTCGATGGAAAGATTTTCTCATCCTCTTTCCAATGGATCTAGTCTCATCTCCAAATAGAAGGTGTTACATCATCTGTTTAGGCCAAATTGGGCCTTGTAATGCTTGGGGCCCAAGGGGAAGACGCCCCCTCTCTAAGACCGTACTGTTCACGGTGGTACTATTCATGTGAACAGTACCATGAATAGTACCACCCTTTATTTCTTAGTTTTGCGCGGCTTTCCCTCTTATTTAAGGATGCAGCGCCCTTCTAGTTTCTTTAGATTTCGTTTTCTTAGTTTTTCCATTGTGAAAACCCTTGTTCTTCGCTTATGTCGAATAGACCAACCGCAAAGAACCTCTGCAGAATCCCACCTTCTGAACTCAATTTATATATTTGCAATTCCAAATTGCTTGTGATCTTGTTCTTGCAGTTTTTTGGTTGCATGCAGGAATAGACCTTCGTGGTCTGGTCAACCGCGTTCTTGGCACGGTTGATAACGACTTGGTGATTAGTTCAGCGATTGTTTGGTTCGTACGTGATGCGTTCATATCCTGAATCGTGAGTGTTGATCATCGTCCAATTGAAATTATCCTTCTCATCGAAAGATTGGGATAACACTAGCACATCAGCTTTCTTTCCGATAATCTCGATACCCTTGAGCCTCTCCTCATGGCGAGATCGAGGTACACGTATCAATTCAATCTGAGCCATGTAATTGATATAGAACTCAATGACCTCTTCAGTTGCATAACCTTTGATGATGCTGCCCTCCGGCCGATATCGATTCCGTACATAGGACTTCAGAATTCCCATGAATCTCTCAAATGTATACATGCTATGTAGGAACACGGGCCCACATATTTTATCTCCCACACAATGTGAACAATGAGATGGACCATGATATCAAAAAATAATGGAGGACAATACATCTCAAGATGACATAGAGTCATCACCACTTTGTCTTGTAGAGCATCTTATCCTTTACGATCGATGACCTTCTGAACAATTGTGTTAAAAAAATAACATAGCCTCATGATTCTCTCTCGGACCTTGATTGGCAAAATATTTCTAATTGCAATAGGGACCATCTGTTTCATCAGCATATGATAATCATGAGACTTCAAGCCAACTAAATTCAAATCTTCCATTGAAACAAATTTCTTCATGTTGGCGGAGTAACCAAATGGAACTTTGACACCATGCAAGCACTAGAACAGTTCAGTTCTCTCAGCCTTGGATAGAGTGTAACAAGTAGGGCAGAGGTAAGTTCATCCTTTATCGGTCTTTATCGGTGCTAACTCAGGCCTAGTGTCCATATCAACTAAGTCAAGTCGTGCGTTGACACTATCCTTTGTTTTGTCATGAATGTTTAGTAAGACACTAATCAAGGTGTCACATATGTTCCTCTCTATATGCATGACATCGATGCAGTGGTGAATTTCTAGGTGCTCTCAATAAGGTAAGTCTCAAAATATTGATCTCTTCTTCCAAATGTTCTTCTCATGTGTCGTTGATTTACACCCCTTTCCGAGCACAACATCTAAATCCTTAACCATATCATAGATCCCTTTTTTGCTTAAATACCTTGGAGATGAACTATTCTCCTTCTCTCCGTTGAATTGTTTCTTCATCCTGTGGTATGGGTGAGCCCTCCGAACGAACCTACGATGACGCATGTACACGATTTTGTGTGAGTGTAAAACCACACACTCTTGGTATCATCTAAGCACGAGTATAGGCTTTGGCTCCTTTTGTACTCTAGCCCAACAGGTTAGCAAGGGTAGAATAATCATTTATGGTACAAAACAACAACAAACATAAAGTGAAGTTCTCTCGTTTATACACATTCCATACCTATACCCCTTCGATCCATAGTATTTTTAGATCTTCCACCAATGGTGCTAGGTACACATCGATATCATTCACGGGTTGCTTTGGCCCTTGGATAAATATCGACAAAAAAATATACTTACGCTTCATACACAACCAAGGAGGAAGATTGTACATGCTGACAGTCACAGGCCAAGTGCTATGCCGGTTGGTCATATTACTGAAATGATTCATTCTATCTGTACTCAATCCGATCCTAATATTCCTCAGTTTTGCACCGAAGTCTACAAACCTCCTATCGATGTTTTTCCGCTGGGCGAAATCAGCAAGATGTCTTAACATTCCATCATTCTTATGCTCCTCTGAGTGCCAACACAGCAGTTTTGCCCCCATTGGGTTTGCAAAAAATGACTTCAAATAGGGAATTACTGGAAGATACCATACCATCTTAGCAAGAGGTCCTCTCTTGACCTCTATTCCCTCACCGTTGTCTGATTCATTCTTACGGTTGTATCGGGAGGCATTGCACATCGGACATGCATGCATGTTTGCATACTCTTTACGGTAGAGGATATATTCATTCGACATGCATGCATTCTTTCTACTTCTATTCCCAATGAACAAAGAACCTTCTTGGCTTTGTACATGGTTTGGGGCAACTCATTTTCCTCTAGAAACATGTCCACTAAAAGACCTAATAGTGCCGTGAAACTCTTGTTGGACCAACTGTTGCTTGCCTTCAATTTCAACAGTTTAAGCACGGCTGACAACCTTGTGTAGTTTGACTTACAACACATGAACAATGGTTTCTCTGAGTCCTCCATCAAGCCCTGGAATTTAACATACTCTCTCTCATTATAGTTCCCTTTCGCATCGCAAAGCATTTGATCCAGATTTTCATCATGCAGCCTATCCAAATCAGAACCATAATCGACATCATCCGGTGGTATATCATTCACTTCGTTAGCTATATCATTATTATTACCTTCCTGTGTAGTTTGCTCTTCACCATGACTGGTCCAACGCGTATACCCCTTTGAATCAAGTGTGTTTCAATCTGCACTTGGTTCTTAAACATCTTTAGATTATCACAGTCAATGCATGGACAGTACATATATTACATCCCTTATTAAACATATCTTCCTCGGCAGCTCTTGTGAAAGCAGACACGTCATTAATATACTCTTCACTCACACGGTTTCCAATGTACATCCAGCTTCGGTCCAATGTTACACACATAATTAACAGTTTAGCAAGAATAATTAATTAAATTAAATTAAGTAGAAATAAACTATGAAATGACTAAATCCTAAACCATGCTAAATGTAAATAAACTTCTCTCTAGATATAAATCAACCAATTTTCCTCTACTCTAAAAGAGAAAGATGACTCGCTGAGAACTGGCTCCACAAGGCTTAAAAGGTGAGAGGAAAAAGCAAAACTTAGTGGTAAACTCATCTAAGGGGGATAACTAATGGCAAACCTAAACTAAGCAAACACTTAACCAAAAAGCTAACAAAAGAAATGATTAAATTGCTCCAATAAAGCTTTTTTACATGACTACAACATAATGCTTTTAAGGCAAAATTGCAGCTCACATCACAAGCAATTACAAATAAAAATCAAAATAAATTGCAAATAAAAATCAAAATATTCTATTCGCTCTTCCTAAGCTATACAAGGGTCTTCTCTAGTGGCTCCCACTTGGGCCCTAATAAATAAGGCTCGCTACACTCCTCCTCTGAGTCACTATAAAACACCCACGAATTGTGGACTTGCAGTGACTGCTCTTCTGCTATGGCTAGAATGAAGTGCCGAAGGTACTCCCGGTGGTTGGCTGCAATACGTCGTCTCTCCTCCAAACGATCCTAGCTGCTGCGGTTGAGGTTCCTCTTGTTCTACTATAATAGAAGTGTGTACATATTACTCCTTGAATTTCCGAATGAGCTTAGGCATGCTGATCTTGTACATCTTGCAGAGACGTCGAACGGCCTTATGCGCTGCTCCTTGCGTCGACCACCCTCCACAAGCACCGGTGCACTTGAAACTATGGTGTAGAACTTGGTTGCCCATCCTTGTGGTGAAGTACAATCTGGTGAAGCATCCAATACGTTGGCCCTTTGACTTTTCATCCTTGGTGAAGTAAATCAGCGACCTCTTTAATCCAAGACTCCGCAATAAAACTCACAGAAGTCTTCGCCATCCTCCAGTCTAGCTGTAGGAAACTTGACACATATAGTATTATAAGTGAGAGGAGTCAGATTACGGATTTGCAAATTGACTCTCCACCTCTGTCGAGACCCGAATATGCAATCCAGACTCTCTGTGTATAGTGCACTAGTCCAGGATCACGCTAGTGCACACAGTGTAACATAGATGAAATATCGACCATATGCATGACAAATAAAAAGAAAAGGCTCAAATATTAATAATTATCATAGTAAGACCTTATAACCAAGCTTACAATTAATTAGCCTAAATGCTTAAAGAAACTAGCAGCGGAAAACAAGAGTAAGCATAGTAGCCATTCGACATGCCCACAGGCAATCGACTGGGAAGCGAAGTCCTAATCCACGAAGACATCACAGAGATCTCCTTCAAACACCTCTGGCTGATATGGCTCTCCTTCAGCAACTGTGCAAACATGGATATAGCCGTGAGTACAAAGAGTACTTAGCAAGTCGTTTGTAACAAAGAATGCAATATAGTATGCAAAGCTTACCAATAGATGGCTGAAAGATTATTTTGCAAAAAGTGACAATTTAAAGTAAATACAATAGATAGATTGAAAGCAAACTTTGAAAATGAATAATAAGTAAATAATCAAAGAAATTGAGAATAACCACAAGTGAACTAACCATTCACTTCAATGAACCACCCGTGAACTAACCATTCACCTCCTAACTTAACCCAACCAAACTTTTATGAAAACTCTAACCCCTGTGTGAAATTGCCAAGCATTGTCCGTAACCAGGGATACGACTATTCAAATAGTTTTACACTCTATAGAGGTTGCACAACTTTACCTACACGATGTGATCAACTTCACAATCAAGAAAATCACAACAAGGCTTTTACAATGCTCAATCTCAACGTGACCTCACCCGCTAAGGTTTCGTCATCAACTAGACTAACCAACTAGTCGATAATTGCCCCCTCTTGCGCTAATAAAACATCAGTAGCGAAATCAAAGTTGAAACTTCATAAATTATTATGCCAGGTCTATCCCATACTAGACATGTGGTTTATACGATAAGGCTCAGATTAAGGGTGCACAAAGTTAAGTCCTTAGACATTACCAAGGTGAAATATCCACATCTCTCAAGTTATGAATTCTTGATCTTCTAGTTGTTCTTCTGCTCCTTCGAAGACGTGATTTAACGAGGGAGAAAACGAATGAGACACAAAATAAATTCCAATAAAATTCAAATGAACTCTAAAAACTACAAAACTAGAATCAAAAGATGGAGCTCGAATTTAGATGAATTTAGGAAAAATAATCAGGTCAATCAGAGCTAGGACAAAGGAGAACGAGCTTCCAGAAGATCTAATTCTAAAGAAAAAGAAAAAGAAGATTTAGTGGATTTATTTTTCTAAAGGAAATCCTAATTATGACATCAGCACTGATGTGGCAGGCTGACTGGGCATCTAGGCTGATGTGGCATGACACCTGACATGACACATGGCACTTAGGCTGTGGTGGTAGGGCGATGTGGCATGACACATGGCAGGTGACGTGGCACAACGGACGGTTCGGATGCTAATGTGGCTGCTAACTCAATTGCTTGCATGGCATGGTCTATGGGTCTACGGCACAGTAGATATGACCAATGGGTCCCACAAATCAGAGATGGCTCATGGTGGACTCGGTACACGAAGAAGGCAAAGGGACGTAGTCAGCGCGGTTGAGGCAAGGGTGCTCACCGGCATCGAGGAAGATGACCACAATGATGACGAACAAATCGACGACGTCGGCAACGGCAAACGGGGCAGCGAACAATGGCGGAGACGAAGGCGATGGCTGTCGAAGCGAAAGATGACAGTGGCTCATCGGCGATGGTCTGCACGGACGATGAGGGGCACAGTGAGGTCAACTGCGGGTGCAGAAAATGAGAGAGGTAGCGCTCTTAAATAGGCACAGATGTCGAGGCATGTCCATCTCATAGACGGCCGAGAGTCCCAGTTGGGCACGCACACCGATGCAGAATGAACGCGGATGGCGGTGGCGATTTTCGCAACGAGGATGACGAACAGAGTCCAAGATGGAGATGAAAGGCCTAATAGGTGGGCCCCACCTGTCAGTGGCTCGAAAGGGATGAGCGGTTAGGATGAGTGCGGGCGAGGCGGACGCTCCAGATTGGCGACATGTGGTGGCCAACTGGCTACTGGGCACGGGCACAGATCCCCGATGCGTAGCATGGGCGGGATAGGCTGGGCTGGTCCGAACGGCGGGTCAGGTCAGCTGGTAGGATTTTAGGGATTTTTCTAATTTCATAAATTCAAATAAATCCATTTGAGCTCTAGAAAATAGCAAATAATTCTAGAAAAATCCAAGAAAATTCCAAAAAATTCGTTGAGACACAAAGAATAAAAAATTTCTAAAAAATGTTAAAGTTTAATTTAGTCATATTAAATCCTTTTTAATTCATAAAATTTCCATTTAAGCTTGAATTAATTCCAAAAAATCCAAATGGTGGGTTCTATTTAAAAAGACTTCAAATAACTCTAAAAAATAGGATATTACAGAACTAAGGTTCGAGCGGTTATGTAAGTCTGGATGAGGCTACGTGGCTCAAGCAGGAAGCATAAAGAAGGAAAGGATCATGAAGAGGCGAGTTGGTGCATATGGTTCACCGAGTGATTTGGCTGATGCACATAGATACGGTTCGGGGAGTCTGAATACATGAAGACGTGACGGCTAGTCATTCGACAGTATGGGCTATGTGTCAAAGTATGCGGATATACTTTGAGGGAAAGGTATTTGTTCATGTCTCATCAATTGTGTCAATTGATGATTTTGTATATTGTGCAATGCTACGTGATGGTTTGCTTGTTGTTATTGGTTGTAAGACTCCAGAGCTAGGTCATGGTGAGACAGACGGGATCGAAACTAAGGTAGAAGAGCTTAGGTCTAGAGCGATCAAGAGATCGGGGCTAGGCTAGGGGAGCTGAGGGTCAGAACGATCAAGGTGCCAATGGAAAATGAATGAGGCTACTGGAGAGATTACAAGTAGAGAAGATAATGAACCGAAGTGGGCGCTACTGGTGGTAGACATGCGAGGAAACAACAAGGTGGACCAAGACTGGACTTAGGGAGGAGCTGAGGTTCAGAACGGTCAAGAAAGTCGGGTATCGTCATGGTGGATGGAAAGACATGTGGCGTGTCAAGTGACTTGGGCCCGTTTGCAAGCGAGGATGATTCGTTGGGATCCAAACATGTGATAGGCTTGACAATAAGTCATTGGGGCACCATGAAGTTGACGATGAAGCATGGGATTGCTTCAAGGCAAATAAAGCGTGAAGCTTCGTGGAAGGTAGGTTAAACGCGAAATGGTCTTTTTCCCCAAACGGAAAAGTTAGGACTTGATCAAGCGATGGTCCAAGAAGGCACAAGAGAGGTAGTTTGAGTCAAGGATGTGCTGAAAATGTTAAGTGGATTAAGCATTGATTCACTAACAGGTTAATGATTGTATGCACTTTGAGAAGTGTTCGTGTGTAAGTGTATAACTCGGTATGATGTTGGATTAATGGGATAGCCCATGTAAGTAGATGAAACCCAATTTGATGTGCTAGTTAAAGTTGCTTGTGAGCCTCCATATATAAGGAGAGGAGGTGGTTTAGGTGCTAAGCTTTGGGGAGCTAGTGCTAAACCTTTAAGGGGTGTTAGGGTTCTTGGAGAGAGCCTTTGAGAGATAGGTTGTGCCTCTTGGTTTTAAGGTTTTTGTTATCTTTAGCCTTTGTATATGGCTAGAGAGTGGCTATAAATATTCATCTTCAAGTATAAATAGGTAGAAAAATATGTTCAAGTCTTTCTCCTCTTTGCTCAAATGTTGGAATCTTGATTTTGCTTGGTTCTTGGTATTTCCTTCTCCCCTTTTGATCTTTCTTGCTCTAAGGATATGTAAGTGGTGGAAATATCTTTTGGAGATCAAATCCTATTGTTGTGGCTACAGACCAAACAGAGAGAGATGGTAGTGGAGAGGTGAGAGTGTTCTGTCTCACCCTCCCCCTCATCTTGATATATATATATATATATATATATATATATATATATATATATATATATATATATATTCATATGGGGTATACGTTTACAGTTATGCCCTTACATCCATACATCCCCATTAGGGGCACTTATGTCATTACACATGTTACTCTGGTTCTTATAACCTCCTAACAGGCCTGCTGGGCTTCACAGGGCCGAAGACATGTCGCCGAGTCCTTTGGCCCCCTCCGTCCCCTGCGGCCTGTGAATTTCTCCAAGCTTGTGGCTGGGGAGCCTGAGGTCTGGGATGGAAGGTGCCTTGTTGCAGCAGACGCGCGCGCTCTATCCGCTATCCTTCGAACGGGTGGCAGCGGAGGCTGGCGCCTAGCTAGAAGTAGACGCGCGCGCTCCGTCCCCTACCCTTCGAACGGGTGGCAGCGGAGGCTGGCGCCTAGCTCGAAGTAGACGCGCGCGCTCCGTCCCCTACCCTTCGAACGGGTGGCAGCGGAGGCTGGCGCCTAGCTTGAAGTAGACGCGCGCGCTCCGTCCCCTATCCTTCGAACGGGTGGCAGCGGAGGCTGGCGCCTAAGTCAAAGCCGAGGCGCGCGCGCACCGTCCCCTACCCTTCGAACGGGTGGCAGTGGAGGCTGGCGCTAGCTCGAAGTAGACGCGCGCGCTCCGTCCCCTACCCTTCGAACGGGTGGCAGCGGAGGCTGGCGCCTAGCTCGAAGTAGACGCGCGCGCTCCGTCCCCTATCCTTCGAACGGGTGGCAGCGGAGGCTGGCGCCTAAGTCGAAGCTGAGGCGCGCGCGCTCCGTGCCCTACCCTTCAAATGGGTGGCAGCGGAGGCTGGCGCCTAAGTCGAAGGCGAGGTGCGCGCGCTCCGTCCCCTACCCTTCGAACGGGTGGCAGCGGAGGCTGGCGCCTAGCTCGAAGTAGACGCGCGCGCTCCATCCCCTACCCTTCGAACGGGTGGCAGCGGAGGCTGGCGCCTAAGTCGAAGCCGAGGAGCGCGCGCTCCGTCCCCTACCCTTCGAACGGGTGGCAGCGGAGGCTGGCGCCTAGATCGAAGTAGACGCACGTGCTCCGTTCCCTACCCTTCGAACGGGTGGCAGCGGAGGCTGGCGCCTAAGTCGAAGCCGAGGCGCGCGCGCTCCGTCCCCTACCCTTCGAACGGGTGGCAGCGGAGGCTGGCGCCTAGCTCGAAGTAGACGCGCGCGCTCCGTCCCCTACCCTTCGAACGGGTGGCAGCGGAGGCTGGCGCCTAAGTCGAAGCCGAGGCGCGCGCGCTCCGTCCCCTACCCTTCGAACGGGTGGCAGCGGAGGCTGGTGCCTAGCTCGAAGTAGACGCGCGCGCTCCGTCCCCTACCCTTCGAACGGGTGGCAGCGGAGGCTGGCGCCTAGCTCGAGGTAGACGCGCGCGCTCCGTCCCTGCGCTGAGATTGGAGTTTGGCGCCGGTATGGTATGGTTGCGCTCCGGGGCTGTTGTGACCTTGCAGTCTGGTAGTGTGCTTTTAATGGCGGCTGGAATCACGCCGATGCCTGGCCTGGCTGAAGTCAGGCTGTCGCGTCGTGTAGTCTGCCATTCTGCAGGTGGGACACGTGGCGACCCACGACTGGTGCATCGTGGGATGTGAGCGGTTGCGTGACCGCGGCCGTTCGCCTCGTCCCCCGAGAAGTTGGACGCGTGTTGAAGGCGTGGAGGCGTTGTGCGCTGCTTGGCCACCTACCCGGCACGGCCCTCTAGGCCCCGGCGGTTCTTCTTTCCAAATCTTGGGCAGCCGAATCACTGCGAATTCGATCTGTCTGCGCGTTGAGCCATATGATAGGCGAGCGGCCTTTATAAGGTGCTAGTGTTGAGGTGGAGGCACCCTTTCTTGCTTGGCTTTTTGACCTGCCGCTTTGCTTCCGCCCATGCTAATTGTCACGCCAGTTGCTCCTTTCCCTGCTTCTTCTTCCCTTGTCGCGAAGAGCGATGGCTAGCCATGACGACGCCACCTACCATCCCCGCTTGGTTCCTTGCCTAGCCAGGACGAGGTGTCCCATCTTTCCAAGGAGTACAAACTGGTGCCGCGGGGGAGCTCGCGCGCCAACAAGTGGTGGAACGCCATGGAGCACTCGGGAGGTTGCTGCTCCCGTGTGCTGGGGAAGAGCCGCATGACTGAAGGGACGCTGCAGCGACTCGTGGATGAGGGGAAGATCGTGGATCGCAATGGGGCTCGCCTACCCCGTCAGGACGAGACGGAGCCGAAGCCCGGGGCAATGGAGGCGATTGTTTTTGTCGCGTTCTTCGACGCCGGCCTTCGAATGCCCTCCACGTTGTTCGTGGGCGAAGTCCTACGGGCCTACAAGTTGGAGCTAGCCCAGTTGACGCCCCACGCGATACTCCGCCTAGCTGTCTTCACGTGGGCGATGCGGACAGAGGGGTGGCGTCCCAGCGCGAGTTTATTCGCCACACTGCATGACGCACACTGTCGACCCACAAAGGTTGACGGGGTGGTGTCCAACTTCGGCGGTGTGGACTTCATGCTCCGGGCGTCATGCGCGACGTTGTTCCCTGTGCCGGCCTTATCGGGGCAATGGGCGTCCGGCTGGACTCGGCGGTGGTTCTATTACACCGTGACCGACAAGAGCGGAATGCAGTGCCGAGGTGGGCCGATCTCGTTTAACAGTACGCCGAGTCTGAAGGCGGAGATTGACAACACGCGAAAGCTACAGAGCCTTGTCGGTGTCGCCCGTCGAATGAGCGTGCGCGACCTGGCCGAGGAGTTCACAATGTATGGGGCGGCGCCACTCTCCTCCCGGGGGAAGTATGTTGGACAGAACGGCCCCCACGAGGACGGGTTCGATCCATCCGTATCTCGCCTGCTTCCGCCCTCCGCTCCTTGTAAGTCGCCCAGCACGCTTTACGCGCGCCATTGTATTTGTTTGGTTTCCGCCTGACTGGTGTGGTCTCCTACGTAGTGGCTCGGCTAGAGGATGCGGAGCGCGCGGTTGCGGCGCTCCTCGGCCCGTACACGCTTAAAGAGCACCAGGCTCGCGAGGCCGCAGTCAAGGCGGCTAAGCAGGGGCGGGTAAACCGCACCTGCGAGGCTCTGGGCATTACTGTGCCCGAGCGCGCGGTGCCGGAAGAGCTTCCCGCCGGGACTCTGGGCGCTCAGGACGGTGATAGCCCTACGGGGGTGTTATCTTCGCGACGCCGGGCCCGCTCCCCGGCTGCCGTATTCGACCCGGCAGCCCCCCCCCCCCGGCGGCTAGCACAGCTGAGACGGGGCGTGCGACCAGCAGTGGGCCTGGCCATACTGCTTCGGAGGAGCGCGCCGCCTCGGATCCCCCGGCACCTTCTGCCGACGCCCACAAGCCTGTGAGCGCGGCCATCGTTGAGTTGGAACTCGTCAACCCGGGGGGTGGCGTCGTTCCTGGCGAGAAAACCACGGTTGAAGGTGCGTTATCAACCGCAGCGGCCGGCGAGGGCGCGCCCCCTACAGAGGAAGCCGTGCGGGCGACGGTAACCGTAGCTGGTGTTGCCGCGGAAGAATCGCCTGTGCCACCGCAGGCGAAACGCCCTCGGACTCAGTCCCCGCCGCCAGCGAGGGGTCGATACGCCGTTGCGGGGCCTTGCCGCGGGATTACAGTGTCTGGCGCGGCCGAGAAGACCTCCTCCCCGACCGTCGAGGCGCCCGCCTCCCCCTGGGTGGTCGAACCGGCGCCACTTCCTACCGCGACAGGGGGCGCAGGAGGTAGGCGTGAGTCCCTTTCTTCACCTAACTTCGCGAGACTCTGTCCGATCTGCTCGCTCATTCTGCCAACATCAGGCGAGACGAAGTCTCCCGGACGTGGCGAAGGATCGAGCAGCGGAGATATGCGCGAAGTCGGAAGCCTTGTGCAGGGTGCCCCGCAGGTGTCCGCTGTTGTTGACATGGCCGTGGCCTCGGTAAATCCTGGCGCGTTGGGGCCGGGGCTCGCTCGCTCGGACTTCCTCCCTCGCCCGGAGATATTTTGCGACCTCACCGCAGCCGCAGAGCGTGCCGACAACGGCCTCGACCAGAGATGTTGTCGTCATGCGAGGGGAACTCCTAGCGCTCGCGCTACAGGCCTCCGAGATGAGGCTAAATATGTGTGCTTCAGCTTTGTAAGGTACTGCTGGACGCCCATTGATTTGTTGTTTTTGCCAGACGCTTGCCCTCAGCCGGTCCTTTGACGAGGCCCGCGTTCGGGAGCGGAGGGCTCTGGAAGCCAGCCTTCGTGCAGCAAGCAATGCGCTCGCCGCGAAGGATGAAGAACTTCGCGCGCTGGAGGGCGCCATGGCGGCCGCAGAACTCGAGGCCACGGAAGCCAAATGCGCCGCGGCTGAGGAGCGCGCCGCCTTCGTGCAGCAGATCGCCGTCCTAGAAGGGAAGAATGCCCAACTGGTGGAGTCTGCTGCCGAGAATAGCCTCGTCTTGGAAAATGCGTCCATGTCGGCGTGGCGGGCCATGGAGGCTCTGAACCAGGCCCTCCGAGATCGGTGCATCAGAGTGCCAGACACTACGCACGGGCCGGAGGCCCTGTCGGAGACGCTCGGGTTGATTGAGGAGGGGGCCGGCGTTGCTCTTCGTGGCGCCAGAACGTTTGGCGAGCACTGCGGTTATCCTGGTGCGTGCTTCGCCCTCGCCCTGCTTCACACTCGTGGGTGTAGACATACCCATGAGCTAGCAAATCCTCAACTGGATCTTCCCGACCGACCAGAGGTCATGTCGGACGCGATCCGCTCCATCGGGCCTAGCCTGCAGAACTTCCATCAACGGATCTGGGGCCGCTTTGGGGAAGATGCAGCGAGGGTCGCCGTGCAGCAGACGCTGCATGGGGAGGGGGACCTCCTCCAGTGGCTCGAAAGGGTCCTTCAGCGTCACGACGGCGGCGGCACGGGCTCGTCCGCACCGTGCCAAGGCTGAGCGGTTGGTCGGGTAGGGTAGGGGGATGATGTATTGGTTCTTACGCTTGTAACCATGTAACCCCTTTGCTTTTGCAATGAATCCAAGCAGTACCTTATTCTGGGTGTTACCTGCCGCCGAACGCGAAGGGAAGAAGACCTCCGCACCTTGTTTATACTCCGTAGAGCGCGCAGGGAGGGCATCCGCGTCTTATTAAAAGTCCATGGACCGGCGCGTGCGGAGGCGAACCTCGCCGCTACGACTTTCTTTATAGTCCGGAGACTCGCGCGTGCGGAGGCGGACCTCAACGCTACGTCTTGTTTAAAGTCCGTAGACTAGCGCGTGCAGAGGCGGACCTCGACGCTACGACTTCCTTTATAGTCCGGAGACTCGCGCGTGCGGAGGCGGACCTCAACGCTACGTCTTATTTAAAGTCCGTAGACTAGCGCGTGCGGAGGCGGACCTCGACGCTACGACGTCCTTTATAGTCCAGAGACTCGCGCGTGCGGAGGCGGACCTCAACGCTACGTCTTATTTAAAGTCCGTAGACTAGCGCGTGCGGAGGCGGATCTCGACGCTACGTCTTATTTAAAGTCCGTAGACTGGTGCGCGCGTGGGCGTCCCCCCGTTGCGTCTTATTTAAAGTCCGTAGACTAGTGCGTGCGGAGGCGGACCTCGACGCTACGTCTTATTTAAAGTCCGTAGACTAGTGCGTGCGGAGGCGGACCTCGACGCTACGTCTTATTTAAAGTCCGCAGACTGGTGCGTGCGGAGGCGGACCTCGATGCTACGTCTTATTTAAAGTCCGTGGACTGGTGCATGCGGAGCCGGACCTCGATGCTACGTCTTGCTTTATAGTCCGGAGACTCGCGCGTGCGGAGGCGGATCTCGACGCTACGTCTTATTTAAAGTCCGTGGACTGGTGCGTGCAAAGGCGGACCCCGACGCTACGTCTTGCTTTATAGTCCGGAGACTCGCGCGTGCGGAGGCGGACCTCGACGCTACGTCTTATTTAAAGTCCGTGGACTGGTGCGTGCGGAGGCGGACCTCGACGCTACGTCTTGCTTTATAGTCCGGAGACTCGCGCGTGCGGAGGCGGACCTCGACGCTACGTCTTATTTAAAGTCCGTGGACTTTGTTTTGCTCAGCGCGGACAGGGGATGCTCTGGGAACAGCAACCTTTATTGAACTCCCGTTTGCGCGGGCGAGCATCGCATAACAAAGGGCCGGTGGCTCTACGCTTGCTGTCCTGCTTCTAGGCGTAGTACCGCCGCAACCTATCCGCGTTCCATGTGTGCCGGAGGGCTTGTCCTTCGAGCGTGGCGAGGCGGTACGCCCCCTTTGGCAATGCCTCCATCACGATGTACGGGCCTTCCCACTTGGACTCCAGCTTGCTAACGGTCTCCGCCTGGAGCGCCACTCTGAGAACGAGATCCCCAGGCTTGAACCCCCGCGGGCATATAGAGCGGTCCCGAGTACGCATTGTCTGCCGCGCATACTTCTCGACATGGTGGGCTGCGTCTGCCCGAATCCCATCGAGGAGGTCCAAGGACACACGGCGCTCCTCTTCGGGTGCTTGGACGAGGACCCTCCGCGAGCCGGCCCTGATTTCCTCGGGCGTCACCGCTTCGTCACCAAAAAGGAGCTTGAACGGCGTGAATCCCGTCGGGCGCGTTACCGTTGTGCGAAGCGACCATAGAACGCTATGAAGCTCGCTTGGCCACTTGCCCTTTGGCAATCCGACCAGGCGCTTTTTGATGGCAGCGGAGATGGCGCCATTCGCCCGTTCGACCGCCCCGTTGGACTGGGGATGCCCTACCGAGGCGAATCGGAGGGTAATGTCCATGCTGTCACAATAGTCTTTGAAGAGGGTGGCGTCGAACTGCAGGCCGTTGTCAACCGTGAGCTCCCGGGGCACACCGAAGCGACATATGATGTTTTGCCATAGGAAGCGCTGTATGGCCGCAGAAGTTACTTTGGCCAGGGCGACCGCTTCCGGCCATCTGGAGAAATACTCCAGCGCGACTACCACGAACCGGAGGTCCCCTGGAGCTCGGGCAAGTGGTCCTACTATATCAAGGCCCCAGCGTGCCGTGGCCACACCGGGGGAATGGGGTTGAGGCTCGTCGGGGGCCTGCGGATGATGTGCGCCATCCACTGGCACCCTTGGCACCGACGGACGAGGTCCTGGGCGTCGGTGATGGCAGTTGGCCAGTAGAAGCCTTGCCTGAACGCCTTGCTGACCAATGACCTCGGTGCCAGGTGGGATCCGCACACGCCCGCGTGGATCTCCGCCAGGAGCTCCTTTCCCCCCTCAGTCGAGAGGCAGCGCAGGAGCGGTGCGCAAACCCCTCTCTTGTAGAGTATCCCTTCGAACACCTGGAAGGACCGTGCGCGGTGCTGCAAGCGCTGAAGCTCGGCAGGGTCCTCCGGCTCGGCGATGCCTTGCAAGAAATTGAAGATGGGCGCTCGCCAATCTCCTGGCCGATCAATGCGGTGGACGAGTGCCGCGTCCCGGTTGTCCTGCGCGATGGCCGCCTGCGCTAATATCTCGTAAAACGCCCCCTCAGGGGGGCAGTTGCTGGCTGGCCGCCTTAGCGAGGGCGTCGGCCTGCTCATTCTCCGCGCGGGGGATGGCCTTGACGGTGACACCCAAAAAGTGCCTTTCCCTCGCCCTCACCGCCGCGAGGTACTTGGCCAACTCAGGGTCCTTGGCTTGATATGACTTGTCCAGATGGCCAGCCACCAAGCGCGAGTCGGTGCAGACCAACACCCGTCTCGCGGCGACTGCCTTGACCTTCGCCAGGCCAAAGAGCAGTGCCTCGTATTCAGCCGTGTTGTTGGTGGCGGGGAAGGCAAGGCGCGCCGAGTATAGCAAACGCTGTCCTTCGGGCGTGACGATCACCGCCCCTACGCCCGCGCCGGCGACGCTGTAAGCTCCGTCGATTGTAAGCGTCCATACGGGATCATCGTGCGTCTGGACGGGTTGGGCCGGCGGTGTCCATTCGGCGAGAAAACCCGCCAGGACTTGGGATTTGATTGCCGTTCGCGAAGCATACGTCAAGGAGAAGGGGGCGAGCTCGGCAGCCCATTTGCCGATGCGCCCTGTGGACTCCTTGTTGTGTAGCATCTCTGCCAGGGGGAATGAGGAAGGTACTGTGATCGGGTGGGCCAGAAAATAATGCCGAAGCTTCCTGGAGGCCATGACCAGCGCGTAGGCGAGCTTCTCAAGCTCCGTGTATCTTGTCTTGGCACCTTGGAGGACTTCGGAGACAAAGTAGATGGGCCGCTGCATGGCGCCTTCTTCTAAGGTGAGGATGGCGCTGACCGCGGTGGCTGACGCGGCCAGATAGAGCAGGAGGGGAGCCTCTGGTGCTGGGGCGACCAGAGTGGGGAGGCTTGCCAGGTGCTGCTTGAGCTCGTTGAAGGCCTTCGCGCAATCTGCATCCCAACGAAATCCATCGCACCCGCGGAGTGTCTTAAAAAATGGCAGGCCCCGCTCCGCCGCCCTGGATAGGAAGCAGCTTAATGCTGCCATGTGGCCCGCCAGCCTCTGGACCTCCCTCGTTGTCTTGGGCGGCTCCATACCCAGGATGGCGTCTACTTTGTCGGGGTTCGCCTGGATGCCCCGTCCGGACACGAGGAAACCTAGGAGTTTGCCCGCCTGCACCCCGAAGACACATTTGTCGGGGTTGAGCCTGATGCCCGCCTTCCGGAGATTGTCGAAGGTCTCTTGGAGGTCCCGGCCATGCAGAGCAAGCTGCCGGGTTTTGACCACCACGTCATCGACGTAAGCTTCGACGTTCCTCCCGAGCTGGGCAGCCAGGGCAATGGCGACGAGACGGGTGAAGGTAGCGCCTGCATTCTTCAAACCAAAGGGCATTCTGACGAAGCAGAACGTCCCAAGTGGTGTGATGAAACTGGTCTTCTCCTCGTCGTCTTCGGCCATGTATACCTGGTGGTAGCCGGAATAGGCGTCCAGGAAACTCATGAGTTCGCACCCAGCAGTGGCGTCGACCAGTTGATCGATGCGCGGCAAGGGGTAATTATCCTTCGGGCACGCCTTGTTGAGTGCCGTGAAGTCGATGCACATACGCCAGGCTCCGCTGGCCTTTTTGACTAGCACCGGGTTAGCGAGCCACTCTGGATGGTGGACCTCGCGGATGACCCCGGCGTGAAGAAGCTTCGCCACCTCTGTTTTGGCCGCCTGCTGCCAATCCATCGACATACGCCGAAGCCTTTGCTTGACCGGCTTGGCGTCGGGGCGGACCGCTTTTTATGACCATGTCCGTAATTGAGAAAGTTGTAGATAATTTAGAGATCTAGCTGCTGTATAAAATTATGAAGTTTTAGACCCTTTTACTGATGTTGGGACGCATTTGTTTATTGCTGTCCAATCTGCCAGAACAGAGTTCTTCCTCTATTTTGGGGCATTAAATTACACCTAGCTGTGATCAAAATAAAAATAGGTGTTCTACATGAAAAATGTAGGCTTTTAAGTGATGAATCCAGAGAGATATCGTTTGCTGTAAATGGATCAATATTTTTAAAGTTACGAAAATGTTAAGCAGCGCTGCAGCAGAGGGCAATTTGCTGAATTCTTGAGCGGAGAGGAGTTTGTGCGGGTTCGGGGTTCTAGCGACGTTTTTAATTATTAATGTCATGTTTGTATGCTGTAGCTGTGTGCTGAGAGTTTCCTTTTGGACAGGTGGTCTTGTCCCTGAGCGCTCTTGATTTTACTTCGCTTCGTCGGTTTGAGGCAAGTAAACGTAGCGGTGGTTGCTACCGTTTAACTTGTTATTCCTTCTACTTGTAGTTTACATTATTATCGTAATTTGATACATTATGCCATGATTGCATGATATCTTACTTGTGGAGATGATAGCAAGTATTTATCCATTGATATGTTGATAATCTGCTAGTAGACATGTGGAATTCTTGCTTAATGTTATAATGTGGAACATGAAAATAACATGTGGTGGATGTGGATATGTTGTGAGCATGTTGATGCTCCTTTGAGGATGGATTAATGTGATTTATGATTATCATATCATATCATATCATGTCATATGCATATGTGGATGTCGCCGCACATAGCCGTGACCGTACCGGTACAACATCGTATATTGCCGTAATACGATGCACCTCTTATCCCGCGGGAAGCATCGTATATTGCCGTAATACGATGCACCTCAATTCCTACCCTGGAAAGAGTGATGTGGAGCATAGCATGAAAGCATTCATATGCATTGCATTGTGGAAAGATTCATTTGCATACATATGCAATATGTTGTGGTGAAGTTATTTTGTGGAATGTTCAACTTCATAGTTGCAACGTGGAATTGGCTCATGTGAGCTAATTGTGGTATGAGGATTGTGGTTGTGGTCGTGGAATGTGGTTCCTCCTTTGTGTATGGTAAAGGTTGTGATGGTGGCATGAAATTCTTTTCTCTTGTAGTAATTAATGATATCAATTGTGGATGTGGGAAATAATAAAGTATTGAAGTAAGACATACATATGTTTTATTGCTTTTGGTAGTGGTAGTGGTCGAGGATTTAAAGTAGTCAAACAAGATTTATTTGCTAAATGCTTTACCGTCATTGATGGTGATTTGAGGTCGAGGATATAAACATTGTTATTTGTGGAAGATTAAATGTTGATGATTAATCTATTGTGGATTGTAGAAGATTAAATGTTTTCTCTTGCATCTAACCGTAGATAAAATGATTGCATGCATATGCCAATTAAATCTGAAATTGAAGAGGTATGAATACGGAAGTTGTGGTGGTTTAATAATTGTAGACATGAATTGTGGTTGTAGTTGTATGGAATTATAAATGATGATGTATAATTGTTTGTAGTTGAATAGCATGTTAAACAGTTTGCTTGCTGAGATTTTTATCTCACCCTTGTTTCCCCCTCCCTACAGGTGGACTTTGAGCATGCATGGGAAGGGTAGAGCGGCACCACACTGATGCACGTGAATCATATTTTTATGCTGTAATAAAGTTGAAAGGATTCTAGACCTTGCATAGCTTTGTTTACATTATCCTAATAATGTTAAATTTGTGAACTATGTTTTAGATTAAAATGTTGGAGGATGTTTTAAATAGTGAATTGCTATCACTATCCTGTTATTCCTTAGTTGTTTATGCTTCCGCTTATACTATTTTGTTTAGTAATTGTTGCCAGTTTATTTTATCTTGTAAATTGGCTCGTTGTAGAGCAGTTTTAGTAGCATCCCAGGGTAATGTGGGTCCTGGGGTGTTACAGTTGGTATCAGAGCGGGCGTTAGGTCCGTGGTAATTAAATTATTAAATTGACACACTGGTGCACAGTAGGATGGGATGGGTCAAGCATTGTACTTATGCTTTTGACATGTTATATTGATGATTTACATTATGAGATAATCTTGTATAATTATGATTTGCTCCTATGACTGTTATGAGTGAGAATTGTCAATGATATGATGTAGAGATTGTATTTGCTGTCTTGGCATTTGCCAGATTATTACCACTGTTCGTAGTATGTGGTTAGCGATGTAGTTACCTCGGGTAACTTAGTTGCGGATGTTGTGAGTGAGTTTATTTAGAAAAGTTGATATCTTCCTTGAGTTGATTTTGGCCAATCCTTGGTCTATTGCAGTTAACGAATTTCTCTTGAGTTTGTGGTTCATTGCAGTGGAGGGTTTGCAATTGGTCTCTATCTGTTTGTTGAAGCAATTATTGTTTCTTTTCGGATTATTGAGACACTTTTGCTGCATGTGAACATTGTTGATTTGTAAGGATAGTCCCTTCGTGGGAGTTTTGTCTTGTTGTGAATCATGACTCATTAGTTCGCTTGGTAGTTTTATTAATGAAAGTGTTATGTTGTAAACTCATTAATATGATAAAGCCTTGGATCTATGTATTTCTCTTAGATTATTTCGAGTGTTGAAGTTTAATTCATTTCCTTTCGGAAAGAGAGTGTTAAAACCATTTGTGGTGTTTTGCTATGTTTAAGTGGAAGGTGGTAGTCATATAAATCAATTCATAAGGTATGAATTATCGAGTTGAGATGTTAGTATGGTGCATAATTAATTTAACTAGCATCCTCAGAAATATAGTTGATTAATTTGATATCACCTTGTAATAGTTTCTAGAAGAACTATGATTAAGAATATGTCTATTCATGATTGGAACTCATGGAGTTATTGAGGAGTGTGCAAAAGAATTGGAATGATTATTAGTTGTTTATGCTTCCGCTTATACTATTTTGTTTAGTAAAAGGGTCTAAAACTTCTTTTTGCCTCTCCAAGAAAGGGGTAATCAAGTTGAGTGGCAAAGTCCTTAAGAGGTGTATGGCATCTAGTTGGTGTGGTCATGTGATTGATTTTGGTGAGATTGTGGGTGTGATATGAATTTCGAGTTGTTATCCTTAAAAGGATTGAGGTGTTTTAGGAATTATCTGTCAAAGTAATTCCATTGGTCGAGGGCTTGGCTAGAATGTTTTTTTTTTGTGGAGACAGTAGAGTCTCTCTGCAAGGGTGTGGATGATGTACTCAGTTTGAGCGCATCGTCGAAGTTGCCAACCTAAGATAAATGAGTTGGTGTGTTGGGCGATGATTTGGAAATCCTTGGTTCAAGGAAGTTAAATTTCCAAAGGAAATGGATTGGGGAATTATTAATAACTCGAGCAGTAATATGCTCTCTTGATTCTTGTTTAAACTGTGTGTTTATGGCAGAGGTTATCTGCAAATTGAGTTGTTATATGTTGTGGTGTATTCTTTTCCAGTTAGGAAAAGAAAATGATTGTTTTGGTCTGTCGAGTGATTTTCACTCTTGGCTCGTGCAGTGTGGTTTTTCCAAATGTCTATTTGGAGAGTGTGAATGGTTTTGTTGTGAATCCTTTGTTTTGGATTGTGGTCCTTTGAAGGAAGGTTGTTTGCTAGTATGTTGCTTGAGAATCCTTTATTCCTCTTTTGGTTGGGTTCCTTCTGCGAAGTTATTGTTCGTGCTTTGAGTAATGTTATGAGTGGAATCTGTGGTTGAATTCTTTAAAAGGGGTACAATGTATTATCCCGATTATAATAAACAGAGGAAAATGTTGTAGGAAGGAGGATGGTATTAGATAGTGGCTTGATAATTGTGGCGGAGAATTTTGTGAGAATGACAGGATCTGTTGGCCGCTCAGAGCCGACAAAAGAGTTATGCGGACGTTCGACGCCGTGAGTTGGAGTTTACGGTTGGCGACTTGGTGCTCCTTCGAGTGTCGCCAACTAAGGGCATTGTTCGTTTTGGTACCACCGGGAAGCTTAGTCCGCGGTACATTGGTCCTTTTCCAGTGGTTGCTCGTGTGGGTAGTTCGGCTTATCGTTTGGAGTTGCCGAGCTCATTGAGTGGTGTGCACAATGTCTTTCATGTTTCTATGCTGAGGAAGTATTTGCGGGATCCCGAGCACAAGATTGACCTGGGGCAGGTCACGGTGGATCAGGATCTCACTGTGGAGAGTCGACCAGAGCGTATCTTGGATACCTCAGAGCGGGTCTTGAGGAATAAGACTATCAAGTATGTGAAGGTCCTCTGGACGTTTCAGTCTGAGAGGGAGGCTACGTGGGAGCTTGAGGATCAGATGCGAAAGAAGTACCCCGAGCTCTTCGAGGCTGGTGAGTACTCGTAGTTGTGGTTCTGTTTTTCTGTGGATTGCTCTTTTCTTTGTTGCTCTCTTGCTTTGTGGTTTGAGGAGTTAGATTCGAGGACGAATCCTTTTTAGGTGGGGAGAATGTAATATCCTGAACGTCGCTACGGCGTAAGTTTCTAAAACAATCGTGGAGTCGCCGGTTTTTCGGCAAATCGCGGGAAGGGAAAAATAAAGAAATTGTAGAACATTGAAAAAGGAATAAAATATATTAAAAATTACTTTTAATTTTCAGTTTGGGCTGCATGGGAGTGGGCCAACCGCCCTTGGGCCAAGACCCAAGGGGGAGGCGCACCCCCCCTTTTCCCCTTTCTTATTAACCCTAGGGCTTCCCCTCCTTCCCCTTTTCCCCACACCCAGCCGCACCCCCCCCCCCCTATTCCCCCTGGTGCCCGCCCCCTCCCAAGGATTGTTGCCTCCATTGCTGCCCTTGGAGAAGGAGAAGAAGGAGAAGGAGAAGAAGGAAGGAGAATAAGAAGAGGAAAAAAATGGGGTAATTCTTCATTTAGGTAATTTTTTTCCTCATCCCAAACTCTCTGTTCTTATGAATAATTAGGGTTCTTGGCACGGATTTTGAAGGTAGTTAATAGATTAATTGCCCGATTAGAGATTAGCTGCTGTTTGCCTGTAGATCGATTCGCGCAGCGTGTCTGTTCGTGAGGTTTTGACCTAGTAACCGAATTTTCCTGCAGACTCTCCCAAAAGGAAAGTTGTAGAGGACTTCCAGACGCATCTCTTGTATTTGTTTCGGATTTTTGTGCCGTGGTATCTGGAAGTTACAGGGTCGGGAATACTGCTGTTCGTCAGGCGAGCAGATTGGTACAGACCGACGGTAATCTGGGAATTAGAGGTCGTAAATGATTTTTATGACCATGTCCGTAATTGAGAAAGTTGTAGATAATTTAGAGATCTAGCTGCTGTATAAAATTATGAAGTTTTAGACCCTTTTACTGATGTTGGGACGCATTTGTTTATTGCTGTCCAATCTGCCAGAACAGAGTTCTTCCTCTGTTTTGGGGCATTAAATTACACCTAGCTGTGATCAAAATAAAAATAGGTGTTCTACATGAAAAATGTAGGCTTTTAAGTGATGAATCCAGAGAGATATCGTTTGCTGTAAATGGATCAATATTTTTAAAGTTACGAAAATGTTAAGCAGCGCTGCAGCAGAGGGCAATTTGCTGAATTGTTGAGCGGAGAGGAGTTTGTGCGGGTTCGGGGTTCTAGCGACGTTTTTAATTATTAATGTCATGTTTGTATGCTGTAGCTGTGTGCTGAGAGTTTCCTTTTGGACAGGTGGTCTTGTCCCTGAGCGCTCTTGATTTTACTTCGCTTCGTCAGTTTGAGGCAAGTAAACGTAGCGGTGGTTGCTACCGTTTAACTTGTTATTCCTTCTACTTGTAGTTTACATTATTATCGTAATTTGATACATTATGCCATGATTGCATGATATCTTACTTGTGGAGATGGTAGCAAGTATTTATCCATTGATATGTTGATAATCTGCTAGTAGACATGTGGAATTCTTGCTTAATGTTATAATGTGGAACATGAAAATAACATGTGGTGGATGTGGATATGTTGTGAGCATGTTGATGCTCCTTTGAGGATGGATTAATGTGATTTATGATTATCATATCATATCATGTCATATGCATATGTGGATGTCGCCGCACATAGCCGTGACCGTACCGGTACAACATCGTATATTGCCGTAATACGATGCACCTCTTATCCCGCGGGAAGCATCGTATATTGCCGTAATACAATGCACCTCAATTCCTACCCTGGAAAGAGTGATGTGGAGCATAGCATGAAAGCATTCATATGCATTGCATTGTGGAAAGATTCATTTGCATACATATGCAATATGTTGTGGTGAAGTTATTTTGTGGAATGTTCAACTTCATAGTTGCAACGTGGAATTGGCTCATGTGAGCTAATTGTGGTATGAGGATTGTGGTTGTGGTCGTGGAATGTGGTTCCTCCTTTGTGTATGGTAAAGGTTGTGATGGTGGCATGAAATTCTTTTCTCTTGTAGTAATTAATGATATCAATTGTGGATGTGGGAAATAATAAAGTATTGAAGTAAGACATACATATGTTTTATTGCTTTTGGTAGTGGTAGTGGTCGAGGATTTAAAGTAGTCAAACAAGATTTATTTGCTAAATGCTTTACCGTCATTGATGGTGATTTGAGGTCGAGGATATAAACATTGTTATTTGTGGAAGATTAAATGTTGATGATTAATCTATTGTGGATTGTAGAAGATTAAATGTTTTCTCTTGCATCTAACCGTGGATAAAATGATTGCATGCATATGCCAATTAAATCTGAAACTGAAGAGGTATGAATACGGAAGTTGTGGTGGTTTAATAATTGTAGACATGAATTGTGGTTGTAGTTGTATGGAATTATAAATGATGATGTATAATTGTTTGTAGTTGAATAGCATGTTAAACAGTTTGCTTGCTGAGATTTTTATCTCACCCTTGTTTCCCCCTCCCTACAGGTGGACTTTGAGCATGCATGGGAAGGGTAGAACGGCACCACACTGATGCACGTGAATCATATTTTTATGCTGTAATAAAGTTGAAAGGATTCTAGACCTTGCATAGCTTTGTTTACATTATCCTAATAATGTTAAATTTGTGAACTATGTTTTAGATTAAAATGTTGGAGGATGTTTTAAATAGTGAATTGCTATCACTATCCTGTTATTCCTTAGTTGTTTATGCTTCCGCTTATACTATTTTGTTTAGTAATTGTTGCCAGTTTATTTTATCTTGTAAATTGGCTCGTTGTAGAGCAGTTTTAGTAGCATCCCAGGGTAATGTGGGTCCTAGGGTGTTACATGCGGTGGCTCGTATGGGGCTACCCCTTGGGTGCCCCGCGTGGGCTCCAGCGAGGGGCTGAGGGGGCAGAGCCCGAGACCCGGCCATAACCCTCCACAGCTCCATAACCGCGGTGCATGCCCTTGTGTAATGATCACCGTAGCCGTGTACCTCGCACCACTTGCCATAGTGTAGGAGCTCTTGTTCTGCGTGGGGTTGGCCGCCGCAATCAAGTCCGCCTTCCGATCCCCGGTCTCCCCTCCATGAGGCGGGGTCGGGTCCTTGGCGGGCGCTCTCGGTGTCGAGGACATGATGGGCCGCCTGCGACCTGCGCTGGTGGCGCCGCGGTTTATGCCTGCTCCTTGAAGAGCCTTCCTGTACCCCGGTATCGCTGCCTCGGGGAGGGCCTCCTCGGGGCTCTCGGCTGCGGCCCTGCTTCGAGGAGGGACCACCCGCCCCCACTTCGCGCGGGAGGCGCTCCTCATGGGCGAGGCCGAGGGCGGTACTGCTGCGTCTTCGCGCATCCTCCTCCGCCCGCGCGTACTCGTCCATTTTGTCGAAGAGCTTGGCGACTGTCTTGATTGGCCTCCGCGCGTTGTACTCAGCCATCGGGCCCGGACGAAGGCCCTGTATGGCTGCATTAACGACGGTGGTTTCATTAATGTCTTTTACTTGGCACCGGATCTTGGCGAAGCGCTTGAAGTAGTCTCGGAGCTTCTCCGAGGGTCTTTGCTTCACGGCGAAGAGTTGGTCCGTATCGACTCGCTCGACGTAGTTTCCTTGGAAGTTGTTGTGAAGGCGGACGCGAAGCTGCTCCCACGCGTAGATGGAGCCCGGCTCTATGGTAAAGAACCAAGAGAGCGCCACTCCTTGCAGCGCGAGGGGGAGTCCCTTCGCCTTCGTGGTGTTGTCTCCGCCCGCGGCTTTGATCGCGGTTTCGTACACGCGCACGAACTCACGGGGGTCCGTGTCGCCTTTGTACGAGTCGACGGCGCTAGGGAACTTGAAGTCTTCGGGCCATGCCGCCTACTGCAGCTCCGCCGAAAGCGGGGACTCCGGATCTACGCGCCGCAGTGGCACGCGGCTAGACGTGGGGGCTTCGCGACTGTCCGCCCTCTCCTGCGTGGGCTCGGTCGCGATTGCTGGCGCGGCCTGCTGGCTCCGAGCCTCTTGCATATCTCGGACGGCTCCGCGAAGGTCCCCTAGCTCCTGCTGGAACGCGTTGAGGGCCGCCAGTAGGGCGCTTTCCACCGCCTGTGCGGGCGGGGTCGCCGGTACTCCCAACGGGCGGATCGGCGCGGGCACGACCGCGTCGCGAGCTCCCGAGCTGCCAGTCGCTCCGTTGTGGCTACCTCGAACCGCCCGGTCCGCGCTGCCGACGAGGGTCGCGGTGGGGGCGACGAGGTCGGCTGTCGTTGCGTCGGCGGGGTCGGTTGTCCCCGCACCGGCGTCGACGTCTTCGACCGCCGGGTTTGCCACCGCAACGCCGGCGACGGGGTGGGTCGTCTCGGCGCCGGTGACGAAGTTGGCCGTTGTAGTGCTGGTGACGAGGTTGGTCGTCGCGGTGCTGGTGACGGGGTTGGTCGTCGCGGTGCCGGTGACGAGGTTGGTCATCGCGGTGCCGGTGACGAGGTTGTTCGTCACCGCGCGAACGTCGATGTCCTCGGCCACCACGCCTGCGTCGCCACCCGCACTCGCCGCTGCCGATGCCGAAGCCCTGGTACTCATACGACGCTCCGGTCCAGCCGCCTTCTTTCCCTTCGCCACCGCCGACGAAGCTTTTTTCGGTGCCATCCTCCTTCTTCGGTCTTCAGGCTTGCTCCTGTCCTCCCCACGGACGGCGCCAACTGTTGTGGCTACAGACCAAACAGAGAGAGATGGTAGTGGAGAGGTGGGAGTGTTCTGTCTCACCCTCCCCCTCATCTTGATATATATATTCATATGGGGTATACTTTTACAGTTATGCCCTTACATCCATACATCCCCATTAGGGGCACTTATGTCATTACACATGTTACTCTGGTTCTTATAACCTCCTAACAGGCCTGCTGGGCTTAGGTGGGGGCCACCCCTACGACACCTATCCATCTAGGTATATTCTATGGGAAATTCTTGAGTTTGTCTGGTTTTAGCTTGATTTGAGGTTATCGGTGAGAGATCTTGATCCTAAGGTCATTATTGTGATTGTTCTTGTTGTCTTGCTTGCTGGGACATGTGAGAGTTGATCTAAGATCATCTTAACCATTATTAACCTATGAGCAAGCATTTGGTTCTAAGTTTGGTTTTGACCTGATTTTGATGCAACCTTCCTTGTTTTGAATAAAGGCCAGAACTTTGATATTGATCTTCTTTAATATTTATTTGAAATAAGTTCCTAACATCCTGGCGAAGGTTTGTACCAACTTTCATGAGATTTAGAGCAGTAGTTTTTGAATTGGTTCTTTTGGAGATTTAAACCCGAACTGCTCTTGCTTCTACTCGAGCTCTGATCAGACTGGCCCAAGGCACCGGTTAGATTGCATCTCCTTGCATTGATCGCCAGAGGAGTGTTTAGAGTCGATTTTTGTAGTATTGGCTTGTATGCTTCGTGTACTTAATCTTCCGCTATGTGTTTCGAAACCGTGGATAACCTGAGGGTTAGATTTAATATCAAAAATGAGTGAGCTCCTATTGATCCACTCTAGTTGCCGCCTTCAATCTTACATCTTACCTTATATTGATTAGCTGTTGGGTCACTCGGTGACAGTGGATTTTTTTACTATAAGGACCACGACAACCTATGCCAGCGGTCAACTACCTCCTGCGCCCGTCCGTCTGTCCGTCCATCACATGGGAAATGGAGGTGTTGAGGAACCGTCGCTGGCGACCAGTCCGAGCGATTCCTCTGTTTAGAACAAGAACGAATCAATCACAGAATCACAGAAGAATAGATTGAACACACAGAGAAAGATAGAGAGAACTCATGGTCTTTCTTTATTGCTTTCGTTCATGTGTACATAATATGCTGGTATGGCTCTCAATTTGTAGTCTACGGTAGGGTGCCCATAATGGGCCAGGGCTGCAGGCCTGGGCCCAGGTTTCTCAACACTCCCCCTTGGGCACTCACCCAACATGCTCATGCCTCGTTAAAACTCCATAAAAACCCAGTGGAAAAAAGAAAGAGTACATGATACATGTGATGTTGCGATGCAGGAATTGCCTTATTAAAAACCTTAGTCGAGAAACTTCATGGAAAACTTGTCAAGGGAAAAAGAGTACAATCCACCCAATTTCATTTGGTCTTCAGGACTTTATTCTTTTGGGTACTTAATCTTCATGATCAAGATTTATTAGCGGGCTTGTGAGAATTCTCCCCCTGAATTATGCACTTCTCTAAGTCTCATTATTCCAATTCTACGCACGCACCTTTCAAAGCTAGATGCGGGGAGTGACTTAGTGAATAACTCTGTGAGATTTTCACATGACTTAGTATGCAGTACTTTAATCGCATCCATCTTTTGCAATTCACGTGCATAGAAGAACTTGGGGTTGATATGCTTTGTGAGACGACTCTTCACATAGCCCGTTTGCACTTGTACAACGCAAGCGGCATTATCTTCATAGATAATTATGGGGGTTTGCACAATGTTCATCCCACACGACTGCTGGATGTGGTGAACCATTCAGCGGAGCCAAGCGCACTTTTGTGCGGTTTCATACAGTGCTATAATTTCTGAGTGGTTCGTCGAAGTAGCTACAAGGCTTTGCTTAGACGATTTCCATGAAATTGCAGTTCCATCACATAGGAATACATAGCCTGTTTGTGACTTTACGGTATGCGGGTCCGACAGGTACCCAGCATCTGCATAGCCAATCACGTTCAGATCTTGATTCTTTCTGTAGAACAATGCAAGGTCCTTGCTTCCTTGGAGGTGTCGGAAGATGTCCTTTATGCCCTGCCAATGCCTTTTGGTGGGCTCTGCACTACACCTTGCTAAGAGGTTCACGACAAATGCAATGTCCGGTCTAGTGCAGTTTGCTAAGTACATGAGTGCTCCGGTCCCAGGACATCCTCCCCCTCTTCCCTAGGTCGGAAAGAGTCTTTTTCTTGCTGTAAAGACCTCCCGATCATCGGTACTTTCGAGGGAAATGCCTTCTCAAAGCCAAACCTTTCAAGCACCTTCTGGGTGTAGGTCGACTGATGTACCAAGATTCCTTCAGGGACATGCTCAAGCTGCAGGCCTAAGCAAAACTTGGTCTTGCCCAAATCTTTCATTTCAAATTCTGACTAAAAATAGGAGCTTGCTTGTCGTCCCGATGATGTTCATATCATCTACATACACAGAGATTATACAGAATCCATTCTGGGATTGCCATATAAATACAGAAGGACAGTCTTCATTGTTCGTGTAGCCTTTCTTGCAGAGAAAGTCGCTTAAGCGATTATACCACATTCTTCCAGATTGCTTCAGTCCATACAGTGACTTTCTGAGTTTCACACTGTACAGATTTCTATTTGCTCTGTCTTGATTCGGGAGAGGTATTCCTTCGGGGACTCTCATATAGATTTCCAAATCCAAGTTACCATAAAGTTATGTAGTCACAACATCCATCAATTTCATTTCTAAGTTTAAGTTCCCTGCCATTGTGATCAAATATTTAAAGGTAATTCCACTCATCACTGGGGAGTAGGTTTCTTCATAATCAACTCTAGGACGTTGAATGAAACCTTGGGCTACTAGCCCTGCTTTGTATCTCACTACTTCATTTCTTTCATTTCTCTTTCGAACAAATACCCACTTATGCCCAACGGGGTGCACATGGGGAGGCGTGCGGCATACAGGCCCAAACACCTCTCTTTTGTTCAAAGATAGCAATTCAGTTGCTATTGCATTCTTCCAATCTTCCCAATCTGATCTTTCCTTACATTCAATGAGTGATGCAGACTCGGGATCAAGATCAATGATGGAGGCAATTTTCTTTGAGAAGTAGATATCGATATTAGCTGTTGTCCTATTTAGGGACTCTCCTGTGTGCACATGATTTATAGCTATTTCTTCATGAGTTGCTTCTTTTGGAGTGATTGCTTCTGTTGGAGCTTCACCTTGCGCATCGCTTCTTTCAATTGCAGTGGCAAGTCCCATTAGTTTTTTGGCTCCGATGTGTGTGCACACATCCATGCCGGTGGGGATATTCAGATCCGGTATGGCCTTTTCTGAAGGTGTCATACTTGTGCCAGGTCTCAACTGGCTCCCCTTCTCATTCTGGGAGACTTCAGTGATCGGCTGTGGTAAGTCCTTCTTATCCTTCTTCACCAGGCGTCCCCGGTTACTAAGGATTCGAGGAACCGGAGTTCTCATCCTCATTTTTTTCTGAGTCCTCTGGACGAGATTAGGGATACCTTCTGCTTTCTTTGGTATTTCAACCCTCTCCGGTACAGTGTGTGCAGGCACATGCGACTTAGTCACGCTCTTCAAATCACTAAAGTGATCAGGCAGCTAATTTGATAATGCTTGCAAATTAATTGTCTTCTGGACTTCTCTTGTCTTCTGGACTTCTATTATCTTCTGGACTTCTATTGTCTTCTAGATCTCTATTTGCTTTGCTATTGTGCGGGTCATGTGCATGAATTCCCATGGCTTGCCACATAATTTCCTGACATTCTTCATCAAGGGGTTGATTTCCTCCCCCTAATGTTGGGAATTTTTCGGTGCTGACCCTTGCGCTAGTTGCATAGGTGAATGGATGTTGTAGGCCGAAGGTCTAAGGTTGATGATATTCATTGCATTAAGGACTGCGTGTCCCCAACATGTAGCTGGCAAATTACTTTTAAATTACTTTTATGCAAGAGGGGTCGGGCAATAAATTTAATTCTTTTAATGAAAGCCTCTGCCAAACCATTCTGGGTACGGACATGCGGTACCGAGTGCTCAACTGCAATTCTCATCGCCATGCAAAAATCATCAAATGCCTTCGAAGTAAATTCTCCAGCGTTGTCCATTCTGATGGACTTGATGTGATGATCAGGAAACACATTTCTAATGCGAATGATCTATGAGATCAATTTTGCAAAGGCGTGGTTTCTTGTGGACAACAAAACCCACATATGACAACTTCGAGGAAGCGTCAATGAGCACCATAAAATACTTAAATGAATGGGACCGCAAATGTCTCCCTGAATGCGTTCCAGGAATGCAGGTACTTCTTCCTTCTCTTTCAGAGTGGAGAGTCTAGTTATTAGTTTCCCGATGGCACATGCAGTGCACACAAAGTCTTCATGATTCGGAAAATTCTTCATATTAATATTATGCCCTTGGGAATTATTGATTATGTTTCTCATCATCCTAAGACCTGGGTGGCCTAATCTATCATGCCAGAGGCAGAAGAGTTCAGAGCTTCTAAATATAGTCTTCAGAACAGTGTACGCTATAGGCGCCTTAATGTTGGTATAATATAGCCCAGTTTCTAGTGAAGGAAGTTTTTCTAATACACTTTTCCATTCTCTTCGCGCTTCGTAATGAGCAGGTATTCCTTACCGTACTCTTCTTCAGTCTCAACGTGGAAACCATTGGCATGAATATCCTTAAAACTTAGGAGAGTTCTAGTCGATTCTGGGTACAATAAGGTTTTTCAATGACCAAAGTTGTGCCCATTGTGGCTCTTCGTGAACCAATTATACATGCATCGCTTCTGGCGATTGTCGTAAGGCTGCTAGTTCTCTTACGAATCGACTGAAAATACTTAATCTCTCTTAAGATGATATGCGTTGTGCCACTGCTAGCTAAGCACACTTCCTTCATAGGACGCTACACGCGTTCTAATATAGAGTATTTTATTAATATGTACGTTGCCACTTCAAGTCTGCTCGCGGTAGATTAGCGCGGATTTGCACCGTAGAGATTCAATCTAGAACGCGAAAGAAAATACAGATTCAAAGCGATCTAGAAAATTCAATCTGTGCTTCGATGATTACCTTCGTTCACCGGAGCAAAGTCGTGCTGATAACGTGTTGAGGAACCGTCGCTGGCGACCAGTCCGAGTGATTCCTCTGTTTAGAACAAGAACGAATCAATCACAGAATCACAGAAGAATAGATTGAACACACGGAGAGAGATAGAGAGAACTCCTAGTCTTTCTTTATTGCTTTCATTCAAGTGTACATAATATGCTAGTATGGCTCTCTATTTATACTCTACGGTGGGGTGCCCATAATGGGCCAGGGCTGCAGGCCTGGGCCCAGGTTTCTCAACAGGAGGGACTTCTAGCGGGGTCACGACCGAACCGGAGCCGCGCCCCGCTCTTGCGTACGTTGCCACTTAGATTGCCATATGTACTTAATATGTACTAGAAGGCATTCAACACATAAATAAAATACTTCGATATCAGAACATATCATGCCATTATAAACTGAATAAATAAATGAATTCTTCAAATATCATTCAACCATCACGAGAAAATGAATACTAAAGTACAATCCATGCAAATTCTAACTTTTCCTTTCCACACAAAATAAATGACATTTTAAAGTCTAAATGCATTCTGTGCATCAGACTTCTTCTGCTATTTTCTCGGGGTTAACATTCTCTTCAAGAGAAATCATGGCGTCGGCTGCTTCTAGGTCGAAAAGAGTTGCTGCTATCGTGATGGTTTCAACCTTCACTAGTGCAGACAGCTACTCCGAACTCTCCCCCTCAGCCGATGCAAAGTGGGCTTCATGCTGCCCTTTGCCATCTCGCTTTGGCTTGCTAACCTTATTCTCTCGTGGAGCATCTGATTCGCCTTTCTGGGCTGCGGTCTTACCCTTCCTTCCCCTTTTCTCTATCAAGCCTTTCGCACCTTGTGGCTCCCGGCATTGGCTTCACGGCCAGTGGAGCTCCCAGATGGCTGAGTGACTTAGTTCTTGCGGAGAACTTCGTCCTGAGCTTCCGTAACTTGCATCATATCAATCAATTCGGCATATTCCTCATAGTCGTCTTGACGATAATTGCGTGCGGATTATACTGTATTGGGGTGGAAGGATTTTCTCAATTTTCTGTATTGGGGTATAAATCCTGTGCAAGGCAGATATGTTTTCCCTTACCGTCTTAAAGTTGGCAAACCTCAGTCTGATCCACTCCTACTCTGCTTGAGGAAGAATGATGTACTTTAGCCTCTCAAACCTGCTTCTTGAGTGCGGTCCAGAGTGCTAGCGCTCTGCCATATACTCATTCTTGAGAGTGAGGCAGAGGTGGTGCTTGAGGAAATGAAGTGCTTGATCATTCTCCTCATGTGTGGGTTGGGCGTCATTCAGTCCGCCAATCCCAAAAGCCGCGCGGAGCTTCTTGGCTCCAAGCACAATCTCGACATCGGATGCTCATGTCAGATAGTTTTGGCCATGCTGGGCCAGCTCCCCGAACTCCTGGTTCGTGATGCCAGTCATCTATATGTGTATATAAGTTTACTGCTGGTAAACATGCACAGAATAAATTACTACAGGTAAATAAATTGTACAAAATATTCTCGAATGTTCCAGAATTTTCTGTGCATTTTCTATAAATTTTACTGCTAATTTCGGTGATTAAAAGCAATTTAAACAATTACAATTAATCAAAAACAGTAAATAAATACAGAAAATACAAAGAATAATAATGGCAGAAATAAATAAGCTTCAAATGCTAAAAATAATTCAAAATTCAGATTCCCAAGGCCCTTTTATGCTAGAATATAATTTTTTAGCGAATTCTGCAATTTCTGGGGGTTTCTACGCAAATTCTCAGTTCAGAGAAAATTTTGCGCAATTTTTTGATTTACAGAGGGGTTTTCTGCAAAATTCTGGACACATACGCAAATATGAGGACTTATCGACAATTTTCGGAATCACCGAAGCCTTTTCTGCAAAATTTCGGGACCCATATATTTAAGTTTTAAGGGCCGATCGGTAAATTCAACATTCTACGGGGATTTTTCTGCAAAACTACCGGTTCCGCCCCCACCAGCCTGTTTTTTTCTTTTTCGGACCAACTTGCTTTGGCCCACTGGCCCATATCTTTCTCGACCAGCGCAGCCCATTATTTCGGCCCATCTGGCCAGCTTATCCCACCATTAGGGTTTCCTCTTGCCCACAATTTTGTGGCAGCGGCGGTGCCCGCTCGGGCCGATCGGGCGGCACGCAAGAGATGGCTGCGTGGCGCGAGTGGCACGGCCGGAGCCAGCGGCGGAGCTATCGGCGCGGGCGGCCGGCTTCGGGCCGGCTTCGGGCCGGGCGGCGACCGGGCAATCGGGCAGCTAGGCCGGCGGCGAGCACGCGCCGTGCGGGGCGTTGAGCAAGCGGAAGTGGTCGGCTCCAAGCGCACGAAGCAAGGCAGCGTGCGGCAGACGGAGGGCGGCGGCTCAGCCCGATGAGCAGCCGAAGCGGCGGCACGGGGAAGGGTGTGGGCGACGGAGGCCGTGCGGGGCCAACGCGATAGGCGCCGGGGCCGGCGGTGGTCCTCGAATGTGGCGCTGCGTCACGAAAATCGAGGGACACCATGCAGCAGGGTCGGCACATGCGGGCACGTGGACCGAAGCGACGACGCAGTTGCAGGCGACATGCGGGCACGCATGCGGGTGCGGTTGAGCCGGTGCCGATGGCCGGCTTCTGGGCGGCAAAAGGTGGCGAGGCCCTAAGGCGCATGCGGGCGTAGGGCTTGAGCGGGAACCGAGGAGGCACTCTGGACGGCGAGCTTGGCAGCTTCAGGCCGGGCCGTGCGACAAGGGTCCAGACCTGTGGCGCATTCGGGCGACGGGGCCGGGTTGCCGTTCTGGACTTCGCTAGCTACAAGCCAGCGATCTGTGGCCGATTGGAGTTGGGTCGGCGGGCCGGCGGCTCAACACTTCGGGTGCGGCGGCGCCTCGGGGTCCACAGCCGGCTGGTGGCCGGCGGCGCGCCCGATTTTTTCTTTTCTTTTTCTTTTTCTGTGTTGTGCCGTGGAGAACAAACAGAGAAAGCGATGTCAATTTTTCGTACAGTGATCATGCGGAATCAAACAAAACCATGCAAAAAATTTTGTTTCCAATCTGCGATGCAATCAACATCTATCCCGTTTCGCAATCTACCGATCGACATTGTGCCGGCGATTTCAAATCTGCTCACGGTAGATTGGGGCGGATTTGCATCGTTCTACAGCGCAATCAACATCTACCCTGTTTCACAATCTACCGATCGACATTGTGTCGGTGACTTCAAGTCTGCTCGCGGTAGAGTAGCGCGGATTTGCACCGTAGAGATTCAATCTAGAATGCGAAAGAAAATTCAGATTCAAAGCGATCTAGAAAATTCAATCTGTGCTTCGATGATTACCTTCGTTCACCGGAGCAAAGTCGTGCTGATAACGTGTTGAGGAACCGTCGCTGGCGACCAGTCCAAGCGATTCCTCTATTTAGAACAAGAACGAATCAATCACAGAATTACAGAAGAATAGATTGAACACACGGAGAGAGATAGAGAGAACTCCTAGTCTTTCTTTATTGCTTTCATTCATGTGTACATAATATGCTGGTTGGCTCTCTATTTATAGTCTACGGTGGGGTGCCCATAATGGGCCAGGGCTGCAGGCCTGGGCCCAGGTTTCTCAACAGGAGGGACTTCTAGCGGGGTCACGACCGAACCGGAGCCGCGCCCCGCTCTTCCGTACGTTGCCACTTAGATTGCCATAGCGGGACGCACGCACACGCCACGGCGTCACGCGTGCGATCCGTGCGCTTCCCCCACGCCGAGCACAGGCAAAACAGACACGTCGGCACGACTGGGCTACTGTTCCGTGTGTTGGCTCACTGGCTAGCTGCTTGGTCCTGCACTGCGCTTCCCTCGAGTGGAGTCGGCATACGACTAGGCTACTCATCGAGCGGTGTACTGGGGTGTGCGCCGCGCGCGCTTTTTCCTGTGGCACTAGCACCTTAGTGTTAAGAAACCTGGGCCTGGGCCAGCAGCCTGCGGCCCATGGTGGGCACCTCATTGTAGTCTATAAATAGAGAGCCATACCCCCTCATTATGTACACATGAATGAAAGCAATAAAGAAGAATCACGAGTTCTCCCTACCTCTCTCTGTGTGTTCGATGTATTCTTCTGTGATTCTGTGATTGATTTGTTCTTGTTCTAAACAGAGGAATCGCTCGGACTGGTCGCCAGCGACGGTTCCTCAACACGTTATCAGCACGACTTCGCTCCGGTGAACGAAGGTAATCATCGAAGAACAGATTGAATTTTCTAGATCGCTTTTGAATCTGTATTTTCTTTTCGCGTTCTAGATTGAATCTCTAAAGTGCAAATCCACCCCAATCTATCGTGAGAAGACTTGAAGTCGTCGGCACAATGCCGATCGGTAGATTGTGAAATGGGGTAGATGTTCATCGCACTATAGATTGGAACGATGCAAATCCGCCTCGAATCTACCGCGAGCAGATCTGAAATCGCCGGCACAATGTCGAACGGTAGATTGTGAAAAGGGGTAGATGTTGATTGCATCGTAGATTGGAAACAAAAATTTTGCATGATTTTGTTTGATTCTGCATGATCAATACACGAAACAATTTGCATAGTTTTCTCTGTTCGGCTACTGCACAGAAAACAAGGAATAGGGTGCAGATGCCGCGCCAGCACGTGCGCAGCCAGCCGTGGACCCCGAAGATCGGTCGCCGTCGCCTGCAAATCGCGCCCACACGCGCGCAGCTCAGTGCGGCTCAAAGGCCGGCTTGAGCTACTGAAGCGGCCTCCCCGCAGCCGCCGATTCCGCCGCCTTGGGCCGTCACCTTGTGCCGCTCCACCTTCCTCACCGGCCCGCATGCCGCTACACTCGGCCGCCTCGTATGGCGCCGCATCTCCGTCGCACGAAGAGACGTGCCCGAAGACCGGGCAGTAGCCGGCTTGCCGTCGGATCCCGCGCGTCGTCTTGCCTCTCGGTCCGCCGCCGGCCTTGGCCAACTGTACGCACCGTGTGCCGCCGCCGGCCTCACCGCCTTCCGCCGGCCCCCGCAGCCCCGCGTGCGCCCCGACCGAGCCAGCAGCTCGGACCGCTACCGCCGCCGGCTGGTGGTCCCGTATGACGCCGCCGGCCGCTATCCCCGCCTGACGGCGCCGCCGCGCTCACCCGACTGGCTGGCCCGCACGCCGCCGCATTCGCCCTCGCCTCACGCGCGTGGAGTCGCTGCTTGGCCTTCCGGCCGGCCACTCAGTTGCCGCGCACCGGATCCGCCGCCTGCCGTGCCGGCCGCTGCCGCTTGTGGCTCACCCCGCGTGCACCGCCGCCCGTGGAGATGCGCCCGGCCACCACCGCTTGTGGCCGCACCACCGCATGAAGACGGCTCGGCCGCATGCCGCCTCAACTGACCACCGCGCGCCGCCGCCTTGCTTCGTGCGCCGCCCGGAGCCGAGCACCGACGCTCGCCGTCGCCACCTGCATGTGGCCGCCACCCGCGTCGGCATCCGCTCGCACCGGACGGCGCCGCCTGCGCCGGCAGCCTCACTCGCACCGCCCGTCCGACCATACGAGCTGAGCCGCCGCCAATGGATGCTGGGGGTAGGGGAAACCCTACCCCGCCCCTTTGAACCAGGCAACATGGGGTGGCCGGGCCTAAGCAGGCCGAATGAGATGGGCTGACCGGATGAAAAAAAGGGGGCCCGAACGGGTGTGGGGCGGTGTTTTTGCATAAAAGCCCCCCTACTTTGTGAATATTGCCGATGAGTCCTTAACTTTTGCGTATGGGTCCAGATTTTTGCAAAGAGGCCTCGGTAATTCCAAAAATTACGTATAAGCCCTCCAATTTACAAGTGGGTCCAGAATTTTACAGAAAACTCCTCGGTAAATCAGTAAATTGCGCGAATTTTTCTCTGAACTGAATTTTTACGTAAAAACCCTCTAAAATTGCAGAATTTGCTGAAATTTTATATTCTCGCATAAAAGGGCCCCGAGAATCTGAATTTTGCATTATTTTTTAGCATTTGATGCTTATTTATTTATGCCATTATTATTTTCTGTATTTTCTGTATTTATTTACTGTTTTCGTTAATTGTAATTGCTGAAAATTGCTTTTAATTGCTGAAATTAGCAGTAAAATTTATAGAAAATGCACAGAAAATTATGAAACATTGCGAGAACCTTTTGTACCATTTATTTACCCACAGTAAATTATTTCGTGCATGTTTACCAGCAGTAAACTTATATACACATATAGATGACTGGCATCACGAACCAGGAATTCGAGGAGCTGGCCCAGCATGGCCAAAACTATCTGACATAGGCATCTGATGTCGAGATTGTGCTTGGAGCCAAGAAGCTCTGCGCGGCTTTTGGGATTGGCGGACTGAATGACGCCCAACCCACACCTGAGGAGAATGATCAGGCACTTCATATTCTCAGGCGCCACCTCTGCCTCACTCTCAAGAATGAGTATATGGTGGAGAAGAGCGCGCTAGCACTCTGGACCGCACTCAAGAAGCAGGTTTGAGAGGCTAAAGTACACCATTCTTCCTCAAACAAAGCAAGAGTGGATCAGGCTGAGGTTTGCCGACTTTAAGACGGTCAGGGAAAACAATTCTGCCTTGCACAGGATTTGTACCCCAATACAGAAAATTGAGAAAATCCTTCCACCCCAATGCAGTATAATCCGCACGTAATTATCGTCAAGACGGCTATGAGGAATATGCCGAATTGATATGATTCAAGTTGCGGAAGCTCAGGACGAAGTTCTCCGCAAGAACTAAGTCACTCAGCCATCTGGGAGCTCCACTGGCCGTGAAGCCAACGCCAGGAGCAACAAGGTGCGAAAGCCCTTGATAAGAGAAAAGGGGAAGGAAGGGTAATACCGCAGCCCAAAAAGGCGAATCAGATGCTCCACGAGAGAATAAGGCTAGCAAGCCAAAGCGGGATGACAAAGGGCATCATGAAGCCCACTTTGCATCGGCTGAGGGGGAGAGTTCGGGAGTAGCTGCCTGCACTAGTGAAGGTTGAAACCATCACGATAGCAGCAACCCCTTTTTCGACCTAGAACCAGCCGACGCCATGATTTCTCTTAAAGAGAATGCCAACCACGAGAAAATATCAGAAGAAGTCTGATGCACATAATGCATTTAGACTTTAATTGTCATTGATTTTGTGTGAAACAATATGTTAGAATTTGCATGGATGGTACTTAAGAATTGTTATTTTCTCGTGATGGTTGGATGATATTTGAAGAATTCATTCATTTATTCAGTTTATAATGGCATGATATGTTCTGATATTGGCGTATTTATTTATGTGTTGAATGCCTTCTAATACATATTAATAAAATACACTATATTAGAACACGTGTAGCGCCCTGTAAAGGAAGTGTGCTTAGCTAGCAGCGGCACAACGCATAAGAGAGACTAAGTTTTTCAGTCGACTCGTAAGAGCATTAGCAACCTTACGACAATCGCCAGAAGCGATGCATGTATGATTGGTTCAGGAAGAGCCACAAATGGGCACAACTTTGGTCATTGAAGAAGCTTTATTTTACCCAGAATCGACTAGAACTCTCTCAAGTTTTAAGAATATCCGCGCCAATGGTTTCCACGTTAAGACTAAAGAAGAGTACGGTAAGGAATACCTGCTCATTACGAAGCGCGAAAGGGTACTAGAAAAACTTCCTTCACTAGAAACTGGGCTATATTATATCAACATTAAGACGCCTAAAGCGTACACTATCCTAAAGATAGTATTTAGAAGCTCTGAAACTATTCTGTCTCTGGCATGACAGATTAGGCCACCCAGGTCTTAGGATGATGAGAAACATAATAAATAACTCGCATGGGCATAATATTAATGTGAAGAATTTCCCGAACCATGAAGATTTTGTGTACCCCGCATGTGCCACCGGGAAACTAATAATTAGACCCTCCACTCTGAAAGTGAAGGATGAATTACCTGCATTCCTGGAACACATCCAGGGAGACATTTGCGGTCTCATTCAGCCCATCTCAGGGCCATTTAAGTATTTCATAGTGCTCATTGACGCTTCCTCGAAGTGGTCATATGTGGGTTTGTTGTCCACAAGAAACCACGCCTTTGTAAAATTGATCTCGTAGATCATTGGCATCAGAAATGTGTTTCCAGATCATCATATCAAGTCCATCAGAATGGACAACGCCGGAGAATTTACTTCAAAGGCATTTGATGATTATTGCATGGCGATGGGAATTGCAGTTGAGCATTCGGTACCGCATGTCCATACCCAGAATGGTTTGGCAGAAGCTTTAATCAAAAGAATTAAATTTATTGCTCGACCCCTTTTGAGTAATTGTAATTTGCCAGCTACATGTTGGGGACACGCAGTCCTGCATGCAGCGAATCTCATCAACCTTAGACCTTCGGCTTACAACATCCATTCACCTATGCAACTAGCGCAAGGGTCAACACCGAAGATTTCCCAACATTAGGGGGAGGAAATCAACCCCTTGATGAAGAATGTCGGGAAATTACGTGGCAAGCCACGGGAATTTATGAACTACGTAATAGTGAACCAAATAGAAGTCTAGAAGACAAGAGAAGTCCGGAAGACAATTGATTTGCAAGCATTAGCAAATCAGCTGCCTGATCACTTTAGTGATTTGAAGAGCGTGACTAAGTCGCATGTGCCTGCACGCATTGCACCAGAGAGGGTTGAAATACCAAAGAAAGCAGAAGGTATCCCTAATCTCGTCCAGAGGCCTCAGAAAAGTAAAAATAGAGGATGAGAACTCCGGTTCCTCGAATCCTTAGTAACCGGGGACGCCTGGTGAAGAAGGATAAAAAGGACTTTTCACAGCCGATCATTGAAGTCCCCCAGAATGAGAAGGGGAGCCAGTTGAGACCTGGCACAAGTATGACACCTTCAGAAAAGGGCATACCGGATCTGAACATTCCCATCGGCATGGATGTGTGCGCACACATCGGAGCCGAAAAACTAAAGGAACCTGCCACCGCAATTGAAAGAAACGATGCGCAAGGTGAAGCTCCAGAAGAAGCAATCGCTCTAGAAGAAGCAACTCAACGCAATTGAAATAAATTATGTGCACACGGGAGAGTCACTATATGGAGCAAATAGAAATCTGTATATGGATAATTCAACTCCCGAACAGAGCAAATAGAAATCTGTACAGTGTGAAACTCAGAAAGTCACTATATGGACTGAAACAATCTAGAAGAATGTAGTATAATCGCTTAAGCGACTTTCTCTGCAAGAAAGGCTACACGAACAATGAAGACTGTCCTTGTGTATTTAAACGGTGATCCCAGAATGGATTCTGTATAATCTCTGTGTATGTAGATGATCTGAACATCATCGGGACAGCCGAAGATATTAAAGAAGCAAGCTCCTACTTGGAGTCAAAAATCGAAATGAAAGATTTTGGGCCCAAGTTTTTCTTAGGCCTGCAGCTCGAGCATGTCCCTGAAGGAATCTTGGTACATCAGTCGACCTACACCTAGAAGGTGCTTGAAAGGTTTGGCTTCGAGAAGGCATTTCCCTCGAAAGTACCGATGATCGGTAGGTCTTTACAGCAAGAAAAAAATCCTTTCTGACCTAGGGAAGAGAGGGAGGAAGTTCTGGGACCGGAATTCCCATACTTGAGTGCAGTAATAGCACTCATATACTTAGCAAACTGCGCTAGATCAGACATTGCATTTGCCGTGTACCTGTTAGCAAGGTACAGTGCAGAGCCCACTAAAAGGCATTAGCAGGGTATAAAGGACACCTTCCGATACCTCCAAGGAAGCAAAGACCTTGGATTGTCTTACAGAAAGAATCAAGATCTGAACTTGATTGACTATGCAGATGTTGGGTACCTATCTGACCCGCATACCGCTAAGTCGCAAACAGGCTATGTATTTCCATGTGGTGAAACTGCAATTTCCTGGAAATCGTCCAAACAAAGCCTGATAGCTAATTCGATGAACCACTCAGAAATTATAGCACTGTGTAAAGCCGCACGAGAGTGCGCTTGGTTCCGCCGAACAGTTCACCACATCCAGCAGTCATGTGGAATGAACATTGTGCAAACCCCCACAATTATCCTTGAAGATAATGTAGCTTGCGTTGCACAAGTGCAGATGGGCTATGTAAGAATATCAACCCCAAGTTCCTCTATGCTCATGAATTGCAAAAGATGAACAAGATTGAAGTACTGCACACTAAGTCATATAGACTTGTTCACTAAGTCACTCCCCACATCTAGTCTTGAAAGGTGCGTGTGAGGGATTGGAATGATAAGACTTAGAGAAGTGCAGGATTAAAGGGGAGAATTCTCTCAAGCCCGTTAGTAAATCTTGATCATGAAGATTAAGTACCCAAAGAATAAAGTCTTGAAGATCAAATGAAATTGGGTGAATTGTACTCTTTTTCCCTTGACGAGTTTTCCATGAAGTTTCTCGACCAAGGTTTTTAATGAGGCAATTCGTGTATCGCAGCATCACATGTATCATGTGCTCTTTCTCCAAATTTTTCCCACTGGGTTTTTATGGAGTTTTAGTGAGGCATGAACGTGTCGGATGAGTGCCCAAGGGGGAGTGTTAAGAAACCTGGGCCTGGGCCAGCAGCCCGCGGCCCATGGTGGGCACCTCATTGTAGTCTATAAATAGAGAACCATACCCCCTCATTATGTACACATGAATGAAAGCAATAAAAAAGAATCAGGGGTTCTCTCTACCTCTCTGTGTGTTCAATGTATTCTTCTGTGATTCTGTGATTAATTCGTTCTTGTTCTAAACAGAGGAATCGCTCAGACTGGTCGCCAGCGACGGTTCCTCAACAATTAGCACCTTGTGTTTCCCAGACCATGCGTCTATGCATGCATGATTGGGGCAGAAGGCGTCGTCGCTGCCCAATTATCCAATCTATGTTTTTTTGTTATAATTGATAGTTTTTAGGTGTGTTTTTTGATATGGTGATGCAAAACCATTTAAAGAAACGGTTTTAAGAAACAAGTCGTCTCGTTTGTTTCGATTTTCAAATAAGCTAAAACCAAAAACCACAAAAAAAATAAAAAAGAACATAGTCTTAGCTGAGGGACTTGCGTGAACGACCCACATAATTTTAAACTCGAAACATTATTTAAAGAAGCGATTTTAAAAAGCTACTAAAAAATCATCTTACTTATTTTAATTTTTAAAGTGGCTGGAACTAAAAACCACTGTAAACAAAAATAACAGGACCTTAGCTGAGAGCGTCTGCGCTGCTTCCACGCTAGGATCGAGGAACCTTTGCTTTGACCATGTCTACCAATAACGACATACTAAGAGCATCTCCAACAATCCCCCTAAATCTCCCCCTAAATCAAATTATTGGGAAATTATGTAAAAAGTCTTCTCCAACAACTCCCCTAAACACCCCCCTATTTCTATTCCCCCCCAAAACTCTCCCAAAACCCAGGTAGAAACCGGGAACTTTCAGGGGTCCCCTATCCTCGCTCCCGCCGTAACGCGCGCTGGGAAAAAAAGTTCGCGCCACATTTTTCCTTTCCCGCGACACCGAGTATTCCTGCGCCGCATCACGTACATGCACCATCTCAATTACTGATTGCGGCTAATCACCATTTGATATTTATACGGCGGCCGTCGTCCGCGTACGCACACGCACGGGATTGGTTCAATCTCCCTATTCTATTCGGTTGGATGGACCGACTTGATCACTAATAAAAATAGGTATCGAGCAAAGTAAATGAGCCGGTTGTTAATGTTGGGCCAGATTCAAAATACTATTAGGATATATTTAGGGGAGCTGTTGGAGGAGGGGACTAAAATAGGTTAACAAATTTTTTGGGCTGCCCCTAAAAGGTGTCTTTTGGGGTGGGTTTTTAGGGGGATTGTTGGAGATGCTCTAACCCCATTATTAGCGGGGGACTCCCCGCGAGGAGAGACCAGCCACGTCGGCCAGCTCGCCCCCGCGCGCGCGCCTCGGCCGGCGCATGGCGCGGGATTTCCCGTACGGCCGGGGGAGGTACTTTCCTCGTGTTTTCCGGAAATTACGTAGAGGTCCTTTTTTCTCACGAAGAGGTCCTTTTTCCTCGTGAAAAGGTCCCTGGCGAGTTTTTTGCGGCGATTTTTTTCTGGAAACACCCCTCCAATTTGCAGGATTGCGCCCCGCGATTTTCTAAAATGCGTACGGGTCCTCGTTTCATTACATACGGGTCCTCAATTTTTTACGAAAAAACCCTTCAGCTTTTTCGAAAATACGCATGTGCACTCGATTTTTTTAAAAAAACTCCTCGCGGATCATCGCCTGTTTTACTTCGGTACACACGATGGCTGGCAAGGCGTGTCGCCGCGCCTATGAGGCTAGTGGATCTAGACAGGTCGTGGAATTGGGTTCTGGTGCACGAGTACTAGGCTCCCGAATGGTCAACTGGTCTCTCAGTGCAAGTTACTACTCCGTATGTGGTCTTCAAGAAGGTACTATATTGCTTTTCTTCCTTCGGTTTGTGCTATGAACCCACGTTTTTTGTCTTTGATTGTGTTTTTTTTGTTATACCTTATGATTTATAATTATACCTTGTGATTTTTAATTTTAATATAAATATTTATATGAACGAATCAAACACTGATAAATCACTTTAAAAAGATTTTTTTGATAAGACATTTCAAATTTATTTATTTAAAAACCATAATCTTTCTTCCAAAAACACATAGGAATTGGTGTGGCAGGTGTGAATGTTGGTGCCACGCTAGCTCTGTGTGGCATGTCAATGAACTTTGAAATTTGTAAAGCCTAGCGCGACAATTACCATATATTCATGAATTCTGCGGTAAACTCATGTAAATATATTTAAGAATTTATCACTCCAATAAAAAACTTAACATGTAAAATAACATTCCAAAAAGTAAAATGCATATAATACAGAAAATGATAATACATAGAAAGAGCAGTGCCTGCTATTTTCCATATTTTCTGTTTGTCTGCCTGGTGTTATTAACCTGATTTTCCGAGACGTATCCACCAAACTCGCTGGATGTTACAGGTGGACTAATAGATTCTTTGTTTTTTGGAGTTCTATTTTCCTAAATAAAAAAACCACGTGTTTCAATAGTCTTACTGACCCCATTTTCCCAAATATATTCACCAAATATGTAACTAAGTTTTTTTTTCAAACATGTATAGTGACCGAATGTGCAACGCAGTGTTGTATAATTTTCTGTATCAACGCTCATATAGTCTGACTCACTTCTCTACGCTTCAAAAAAATCTAGACAAATTGTCAAGAATTTGTTTGACCATCTGTAGGAAAGTGGATTCATAATTACCGCACTTCCGATCTCTCCAACTCAAGGGTACAAAATTAGTGGTACAATCACTTGTACCTACATGGGTGTACCTACACTCATTAAGTTAATTTGGACACGATTTTTGTAGTGTTAGAAATGTACCAAAAAAGTTCGTGCATGTATATATGTGAAACATATATTTACTGATGCCTTCTCTTTTTTGTTTCTTCCAAACGGAAATGCACATGGCCATGAAATTTTGAAGGTAACCACATCTTAAGTAGTACAATGTGTAGAATTTTTATATGTATAAATATCCAAACCACTAACGAGTGTAGGTACACCCGTGCTTAGAATGCTACAGTCTATTGCGTCTGCACATGATAATGCTTCAGGGAAGGGGTGTGTGGTGAGACTAGGGATGAAAACGGTCGGAAACGGTCGGAAAACTCCTCAATCGTTTTCTACTTCTACATTTGAATACGAAAACGAAAGCGAAAGCGGTAAAGCCGGACACGAAATCGAACGCGAACTTACGGAATATCGAGAATTTCGAAAACGAACCAATTCGAGCGGAATTATGTCGAACACGGTCGGTATACGAAAATTCAATACGGAATACCGACCTGTAGGACCAAGTGCATAACAATTAACAAGTGACCAAGTACATAACAATTACCAAGTGCATGATCAAGTTCAAGTGCATATAATAATTAACAAGTGCATGACCCTTGGTCTTAAGTATTAACACAATAGCCGACACAAATACAAATACAATACAAGTCTAGAACAAGCAATTAACAGCTAGTAGAACATCTACAGTTCATCAGCATCATCCATGAGGTCAGGATCGCTTTCCATATCTTTTGCTTCCTCATTGTCCTCCTCAAAGTCCCCATCCCCCTCCTTGTCCTTTTCCTATAAGTTTGCAAAGTGAATTAAAATTAGATGTAGCAATAGCATATTTCAGAGCAAGCAGTCAATAAACATACACATACCTCAATTTTCAGTTTAGCCACAACATTAGCCAAAGCCTCAACCTCAAGATCACTCACAATTGATCCAACCATTTTAGAATCTGAACAAAAAATTTGGTATTCCGTATTTCGAACCGAATTTACAATACGGTATATTCCGAATAAAATGTAGAAAAGTAGAAAACGGTCGGAAAACGCCTAAACCGTTTCCGCTCCGTTTTCGAATTTGGTATTCCGTATTTCGAACCGAATTCGAATTTGTCCGAAAATACGAATTCGATCGGGTCAAATATAGAAAACGATGCGGTTCGATACGGAATATTTCCGTTCCGTTTTCATCCCTAGGTGAGACATGAGTTCCAGGAGTTTCTGCACGTAGTTAACCATTATCAAAGACAATATCTCAGAGCTACCACAACGATCAGAGTGGCGCAGCGGAAACGTGGTGGGCCCATAACCCACAGGTCCCAGGATCGAAACCTGGCTCTGATATTACGAGGGCTTCCGATGTTTCCTTTTTTTATATTTCCCCTCCTTTTGTTTCTTGCTGTTTGTCATGCATGACATCTCCTTTTGTTCCTTACTGTTTGTGTCATACATGACATGCTAAGATATTTTCTTCAAAAAATCCTATTTCTGCACATGCGTCTGTGTACACCTCGTAGTGTCATCGAATCGGGAGCATATCATCGTGGGAAGTCCATGCACGCAAGCAACAAAGCATCACGGCGTCCTTTTTTGTCACATTGCAGTGATTTTTTGTTACGCCTCTACGTCCTAAAACACAATACCATGCATGGTCACATTAGGTAGCCACTGGGTGAACCGTGGTCACCGATGTCATTTTACAATATGTGAACAAGGACACCCTTTTTTATTTTTTCCTCCTCCTTTTGTTTCTTATTGTTTGTGTCATGCATGACATGCTATGATATTTTCTTCAGAAATACCTATTTCTGCACATGTGTCTGCACACACACACCTCGTAGCGTCGTCAGATCGAGAGCACATCATTGTGAGGCATCCATGCATACAAGCAATGGAGCATCACATCTTCCTTTTTTTGTCACATAATAGGGATTTTTCGTTACATGTTTACATCCTGAAACGTGACACCATGCATGGTCCCACCAAGTAGCCACTCGGTGAACTATGGTCACCGATCGCCATTTTACAATGTGTGAACAGAGGCGTGGAGGTGCTACATTAATGACAACCGGGTCGACTTTTGGTGAAGGCCTATATGTCAGTGCACTGCAAGTTCTACGTGAAACAAAGATGCCTTGAGAGGTTTTTGCATAGCAAACCAAGAGAACTGTTGAAATTTCGAGAGATGCATCGTCTCTCAGTTTAGAACTCTCGCTTGGTCCCTCTCTCTTCAATTTTTTCCCTTCTCTTCACGATTTAGCTAGGGTTCTCGCATAGGGATCAGCACGATTTTAGTGCAGCTCAAGTGGAGGTAGGTGGTGGTGGTGGGTATCAACGCTTTGTGGTGAGCAACGATGGATTCGTGCTGGTAAGCTGTGGATTTTGGTGGGGGTCTGTGGTGATTTTATTATGGAAATTTCATGGGATTTTGGTTTTGCTTGTGCGAACAGGGTTGGTCGCTTCGGAGATTCAAGCTGAGAGGGAGAGATGGGGGGCGATGGAATCGGTGTGTGTTGAGTCAAGCGATGACGAATTCATTTAGGTAAGTGGTGGATTTTAGTGCCGGTATGGATTTTAGTGAAGTTTTACCAATTTTGCTTCTAAGTTTATCCCAACTTGCTTCTAGATTTATACTAATTTGGTTTTCAAATTTTTGTTGATTGATTTATTTTTCCATTTTATTCTAGATTGCCTCGTTGTTGCACTTGATTTAATTTTAAATTTATACCAACTTTGCTTTCATACTATCCTCAATTTGCTTCCATGTTTAATCTGACTTTCATACAAATTCATACTGGCCTTCTTCTAAATTTATGTTGATTTGCTCCTAAATTTGCTTTAGAATGTATCCTAAATTTGTCTTAAATATATACCGATTTTGCTTCGAAATTATCCCCAATTTACTTCCATGATTAATCTGACTTGTATAGAAATTCATACCGGATTGCTCCTAAGTTTATGTTGACTTTGCTCTTAAATGTGTTTTCAAATATATACTAATTTTTTGAAATATATAGTGATTTTGCTCTCAAACTATCCCCAGTTTACTCACATGTTTAATCTAATTTGCATAAAAATTTATATTGTATTACTTCAAAATTTATGCTGACTTCCTCCTAAATTTACTTTCAAATATATTGTAATTTGTTGGAAATTTATATTGTATTTGTTTTCATGCACAGGACAGGTAGGACACATTTGGCATGAGTCATATGCTTCTTTTTTCTTGTCGTTAGCCCAATTTGGGTGCCGTACGGGTCCCGATCGGACGGGCGGTGTGTAGTCGTGCGCTTTTTTTTTTTTTGACGTAACACTTATCGTAGCTTTCTATCCCCGTTTCCACTACCACGGCATTTTCCCGGACTCTGCACTTTGCGCCGTTTGGGATTACGTATCAAAGCTGGCTCTGGTAAAAGATGGTAGTATTGTTTTAGCTGGTCAAATAATCGAGCGTTGTCGTCATCATCATAATCCAGTTAGCTAGTGACAATGCTTGTCGAGATGGAAGGCAAAAGATGTGGATATATAGCTACATACAATGGGGGGGAGACAATTACGTCCCGTCTCGTCTCGTCCATTCCCTGAATCTCCGTGCATTTGCGAACGACGGCCGAGGGAGGGGGGACAAGGCAAGTTGTACGCACGAATCGCTTCGCACGAGCAAAAAGAGCGTATGATTGTGGGCTTTTGCACGTCAATTCATTCGATTATTCGAACGTAACGTCGGGCGCCGCCGAGATTGCACCTGACGTCCGCACTGCTTTCCGGCGTCGCGTTGTCGAGTTCGCGGTGGCTCCGATCCTCTGCTTCTCTCCCCTTAACTGATCTTATTATTATTTTATTGTGAGGACAATTTGCTTCCATGAGAATAGTTCTAAGACCCTTTTTTTCCTTGAGACCCTTCGATGGTGCACTCATACGTTCAAAAGAGGTCAATTCATGGCTTGAGTATGTGTTGCCAACAGAATAGTTATCTCAAAGAAGATCTCTGTATGATTAAACGGAGCTTGCATCATTGTAAATGTTTTATGCCCTAATTTTTTATTTAACAAAATTGCTATTTTGTGGGTCCACCGTCCGGTTGGCCTCATCAAGACATCCCTTAGGTATCTGTTGCATTGTTCCATTATCATTCTCTGCCTTTTCTTCTCGTGTAGCCACCAACTTCGTGCATCCTCCTTCGCCCACATCCTCAAGCATTGCTGCCTTCTCGTCCTCCTCAACCACCATCTTCACCGGCTCTCGCGGGCTTCGCGGTCGGAGCCACCGCCGTTGGCTGACGTGCTCTCGCAACTTCGCCTCCTCTTTTTTGTCTGATATTTCACTTGAATCCTTTTTTTTAATATCATCAGTTGGCTACCTCTCTCTTTTGTTTTTTTTTGTTTTTTTCTTTTTGCTACTTGGGACCTAAAGAGTAAAGAGGTACTATTGGTTAAAATTATTAAAAATGAAAAAGAATAAAAGTTGGTGTCGAACTGGGCCGTCCTTGCATCCCATTAGTCCACAGATATTAGTTTTGGGCCCATACCTATACCTTGGGCCTAAAAATTAGTATATGATTCTAAAAAAAGAGTAGATTCATAAGGTTCACGAAAGCTGCATCACTGAAGCTGGTAAGTACGTACCATCCTCGAGTGGGTAATGGATGACGAGATTTTGGTAAAATATATCAAGGTAAATAGAGAGATATACATTTAGTAAGAACTTTGGTATAATTTAGCCATAAAACATCACGAGAAACAAAATCACTAAGTGCTTAATGCGTCGCACCTTGTGTGTGGGTCTTCGACTATAGTCATTTCGACCACGTTGTGTCGACTACGGTCATTTCGAACACGTTGTGTCGATCATGGTCTTTTCAAATACGTTATCATGGATTCTCGATCATGGTGTTGTACCTTACAAGTACCAATTAGATCACCGTAGCTACCGACTGGATTACGGTGCTATGACTGGTTCGCTACACTTGACTCATGATTGCAACTGAATCTCCGAAGCCATCGATTACTCGCTGACTCCAAGGCCTTCAACCCCTGCATGGCACTCGGGGTACGATGAGTATTCAACGCACGACTATACACATATGAACTATCAATAACAAAACTAATTCCAACAGTCAATGCGTAGCACCGCGCGCAACCAAACAAAGGCAGCCGTGCACCCAGAAGGAAAGAAAAGATTGGTTACGAGTAAACCATATTGGCAATTGAAAGACGATTGCACCGAATCTTCGTTCATGGAAGTATTTCTCAGTAAATCTTTTTCGAATATGGAAAGTACAACTTTAGAAGAAAAGAATCGTTATCGGATCAAGATCTCGATCCCAGAGCCAAGGGTTGACTCGCACCGCCTGAGGCCATGTACGTCGCCCGTGGCCCTTGCTCGTGCCTATAAAAGCAGAGATGCGAACAAAGAAGGGGAACACACACAGAGGAACCGACGAAGAGATGCAGAGAGGACACAGAGAGGGAGACGAACACAAGATGCACAAATACCGTTAGCACACATACGCGAAGAAGACATCCGCAGAGAAGAAACAAGCAAGAAAGGAGGAGAAGACGGAGGAGCCTGAGAAAGCGATCCACACAAGCCTAGGCCATAGCGTACTATGCTCATAATGGTAAAGAACAACCTCTCCTCTCTTTCTTTTCTGTCTAACTAGCCTGCATATAATGAATGGTGGCTACGATGGGAATGTCGCCAAACGACTATGGCCGTTGCTAGTAGTGTCACCAATCAGGTACTCTAGAGCTCACCGTGATGCAGCCCGCGGTCCTGGCATCGGGACCGTCAAGATTGTTGTTCGCCTTCCAACCCACAGGGATTAAGGCATGAAGTCCCTCCACTCTAGACTTCTCCGATCGCCTTTGGAACACAGGCACTTTCGACCGCTCGTTCCATTCGGGCACTTTCGACCGCCTACAATATTCGGGTGCTTTAGGCCACCTTTAACACTTAGACTTTCCCAACCCACTTCGGCACTCGGACATCTCTGACCACTCATCGTATTCGAGTATCGTCGACCGCCATCGACTGTTTGTCTAGGCCGGGCTTTGCCGACTGCTTGCCAAAGCCAGGCATTACCGACCACTTGTCAAAGCCAAACGCCTCTGACTGCTTGTTGAACTCGGACGCCTCTAACCGTTTGTCGAAGTTGGACGCCTCCAACCATTGTTCAAACCTGGACACCTCCAAACTCTTGTCGAAGTAGAGTGCCACTGATCGCTCATCGAAGCCAGACATTACTGACCGATGTTCAAACCCAGACGTCTTCGACTGCTGTTCAAACCCGGATGTCTCTGACCGCTTGTCGAAGTTGGACACCTCCAACCACTGTTCAAACGTGGACACCTCCAACCTCTTGTCGAAGTTGAGCGCCACTGACTTCAGCACTCGGACGTCTCTGATCGCTCGTCGTATTCAAGTGTCATCGATCGCTATCGGTACCAAAAACCACTGACCGCTCGTCGAAGCCAAATGTTACAGGCCACTATTCAAATTCAGACGTCTCCAACCGCTTATCAGAGTCGAGTGCCACCGACCACTCTCGAAGGCGAATGCCACCGACCGGTCATCGAAGGCGGATGCCACCAACCGCTCATCAAAGCCGAACGTTACCGGCTATTGTTCAAATTTGGATGCCTCCAACCTCTTGGACGTTACTGACTACTGCTCAAACCCAGACGTCTCTGACCACTCACCGTGCTTGAGCATCGTCTGCCACTCGTTGAAATCAAACAACGTCGATCGCTGTTGATACACGGGAGCCTTCGACCATGGTGCTATGAGTACTGCTTACGACCATGAGGCTACAGCGCTCTTCGAGCACGACCTCCGACCATAAGGCGACAGTACTCTTCCGGGTATGGCTTTTGACCTTGATGACACAGTACTTGTTCAAGTAGGTCCTCTGACTACAAGGCTATAGTACTCTACAAGTATGGCTTCCAACAATCATGGCACAATACTTCTTCGAGTACAACCTCCGACCACGAGGCTATAGAACTCTTTTGAGTACGGCTTCTGACCATGATGGCATAGTACTTCTTCGAGTATGGCCTCTGACTATGAGGCTACAGTACTCTTCTGAGTATGGCTTTCGACTATAATGGCACAGTACTTCTTCGAGCAAGGCCTCTGACCATGATGCTACAATACTATACATCTTACAACCATGATGCCTCTATACCCTATGAGTACGATTGCTGATCGGATGCTACAATATTCTGTCGAGTATACGACTACCGATCGTGTGGTACAGTATTCTTCTGGGTATGGCTTCCGACCATCACGGCACAGCACTTCTTCGAATACGACTTCTGACCACGAGGCTACAGTACTCTTTCGAGTACGGCTTCCAACCATAATGCCACAATACTTCTTCGAGTATGGCCTCCAACTACAAGGCTACAGTACTCTTCCGATTACGGCTTTTGACCATAACGGCACAGTACGTCTTTGAGTATGTCCTTCGACTACGATGCTACAATACTATTCTGAGTATGGCTTTCGACCATGACGGCATAGTACTTCTTCGAGTATGACCTCCGACTACAAGGTTACAGTACTTTTCCAAGTACGGCTTCCGACCATGACGGCACAGTACTTCTTTGAGTATGGCCTCTGACTACGAGGCTACATTACTCTTTCGAGTACGACTTTTGACCATAATGGCATAGTACTTCATTGAGTATGGCCTCCGACTATGAGGCTATAGAACTCTTCAGAGTATGGCTTCCGACCATAATAGCATAGTACTTATTCAAGTATGGCCTCTGACTACAAGGCTACAGTACTCTACGAGTATGGCCTCCGACCATGGTGCTATAGTACTCTATGGGTACAACTTACAATCATGATGCTACTATTCCCTATGAGTACGATTGTTGACCAGTTGCAACAGTATTCTGCCAAGTATGACTGTCGACCGTGTGCTACAATACTCTTCGAGTATGGCTTCCGACTATAACTACACAGTACTTCTTCGAGTATGACTTCCAACTATGAGGGCTTTCAACCACCTCTGGTGGTTTTCACGTACCAGCTATTGTTGATGTCTGATGGCTTCTATCTACCGGCTGCTTCGATGCACAATGACTTTTGACCATGGATGACTCCTGATAGATTTCGACCATGATGGATTTCAACCTCGGATAACTCCTAATGGGTTTTGACCATGATGGATTTCAATCACGGATAACTTTCGATGGATTTCGACCATGTTGGCTTTTGACTCCTGATTGGTTTCGACCACGATGGCTTTCGAACACGAACAACGTCCAATGGATTTCGACAATGATGGCTCTCGACTACCAATATGTCCACGACACCAATTTTTGCTGCCATTTTCATCAAATCGGTCATGCTTGACGTGACCCATGCACACTCTTGATCACCCCATTCTCTTGTGTTGCTCAATATCGGCGACGTCAAACAGTATAGGTGTCGTAGCCGATGCAAAAGCTATGCTATCAATGGCCCCATAGATTGATGAAGCTATGAATAACGCCAACACTGACATTCATATCAATCATTCATAATATGCATGGAGAATGTAAAGTGAAGACCAAAGACAACGACCACTGTGCAGCTTAATCGGAGGTATTCTGTGGGTTTGCCCCACGGATGTAATTAACTGGGAGCCTTCTGAGGCCCTGAGAACTAGGACACCACATCGTCTAAGTCGGGTCTGCTATGGAAATCATGCTATGGAGCGCAATCATGTAAAGAAAACTTGTAATTTTGTTATTCTCAAATGAATGAATAAAATGCATGTTTTCCCTATCTTTCTTGTATTTGTTTATCTTTGTGTACTTTAGTACACTGGCACACCTGCACCTTATACCCCGAGACAAGAAATTCATGAGCGATTTCTCGCGTCAAATAAAATGGCACGCCCTGTGGGACATGTTCTCCTCCCATCTTCACTATAGTAACATCCTGATTTTCAGAGCTTTTTGAAGTTTTTAAAATAAAATTCACCATTTGAATTTTTCTAGAATTAACTAAAACTTAATTGGAATTTTTATTAATTAAAAGGATTTAATATGATTAAATTAAATATTAACATTTGCCAAAAATATTTTATTTGTGTTCCTTGTGTCCCAAGGAATGTTTCTGTATTTTCTTGGATTTTTCAGAGTTTGTTTGAGCTCAATTTAAAATTCTAAAAAAAGAGGAAAAAATTCCTGTTGAGTCACGAATCGCCATGGGCCGAGCACGCTTAACCCTAGAATTTTTACCCAACCAGCCACCAAGTCTCCTCCTTTCCTTTCTTGATGCCTTCCCATCCTTCCTAACCCTTATTCATTACAACCAGAACACTGTTCATCTTCCCAAAAGGAGCCATCAATCAGAGCTAGGCACGAACTCTTCTCTCTCTTGCCTCCCATGGCAACTCTCAATTCGGACCTTATCTCAATGTCTTCCAAAAAGGAAAGTTGTGCCAAATCACACAAGAAATCCATCCCAACTAGTCTCTTTGTGTTTCGTTCATCCGGTTGCCTTTTATCCCTTATTTTTTGAAACGGACCCTAAACCAAAATCCGCGAATTGGAGTCGATTTCTATCTCTTCCATACCTATAAATACGACCCCTTGACCCCTCCAAACCTGTCCCAAGCCGTGCCAAGTCCCCTCAAAGCCCAGAATGCCATCGGCACCGAGGCCCTCCGGTCTCGAAATTGTTCGTCGCGTTCCGAGTTATCCGGTGAGATTTTTTGTGATTCTTTTGCATCACATTGTGCCCTCATTGTGCCCTTATATTTTATGAGCTTGAACTCCTGTAATACACCTGCACATGATATCTCAAGTTGCTGCAGTATAGAGTGCGCCTCCTGCTTAGCAGATATGATAGTTGTCTCTTCAAAAGCTTTTCAACTTGGGCTTCTAGTTAAATGCTACCTTAAATCTTCCAAGTCAGACATCAACCTTGTCAAATCTTCGGGACGAGGTTCTTCATAGTCCTTGAGCCATTCATGCATCGCCATCTCAATTAATTTGGTCATGCGAGCCTTATCAAAGGGTTTTTGTTTCAAGTATTCTTGAATCTCATGCAAATCCCTATGTACGCTTGCCACATGATGAGTGCAAAGGAAGTTGTTGGCTGGGAGGGCAAGGTCTTGCCGCTTGCAACATTTGTCATCAAGGTTGTAGACTGAATCAACAGTGAACCTCAGTCTGTTGGATATGAGTGTTGTTATGTGCTCATCTAGAGATCTTTTTAGCTTCTTGGCTCATTCAGATAGTGAGTTCAGATCGAAAGAAGCAGTAGTTGAATTACCTAAAAAAAGATGAAAGTTTGCAAAGGTCAAGTTTATTTCTCCTCATGATCGATGGCAAAGTTGCAGGTACTTATAGGAGAGGCGAGCCTTCAGGCAACCTTCATTCATCTCCTTAAGATGGTACTTCACTGGTCGCTTCCCTTTCTTCTCAGCTAGCAACACTGTGGTAGAAGGAGGTCGATGGCTAGCACTGTCAATGGGCAAATTCTCCCATCAAGCACGGAAGTATGGAGCACCTAAAACGTCCCCTCGTCAATAAGGCCAAGCTCCTCCAACATGTCCATGCTAAGATATGGCCACTTAAGCCCAAGATGTTTGCAATAAGCAATAGTGTGATGTATAAGGTTTCTATCGAAAAAAGAGGAATGAGCAGACCTCAGAAGTTCCTTGCAGGTCCTCGCCATTGGGTGCAGTAGTAGTCACCGCCAGTGCCTCCTCTTGATCAAAAAGGTATTTCAAGTTTGATAGTGTCACATCAGATGAGAAACTCAAGGAAGGTGAAATGATCTGCGGAGGAGATGTAGTAGTGTGGGTTATATTTTTAGGGATTTAGTCTCTAAAGAACAGCATTTTAGGTCACTCCTCTGACGGGTAGATAGAGGCGATGGACTAATCGATGCAGATTTCCTATTGTGGTTGGCAGTAGCAGATATGATCAGTTGCCTTTCTTTCCAGCCAGTAGGAAGACTGTGGGCCAAGTTGGAGGTACGATTTAGGTGCTACACGGCACGACCATTGGCTGACAAAGAAGGCAGACCTTGATGTTGCGGGCCCCTTCTCTGTGGGTTGGCGCTAGAAGAAGTGGCATGTTTTGACTGTTTAGTAGGCTTGGTGTGACGTCCACCCTAAGGTCTCACCACAAAACCTGACCCTTGTCTATCGAAAGATGGCTGGTTATCGTCACACGCCATGGTCATAGAGAGTGGAGAGATGAGTTTCGATGCTTGCTCAAAAGCTGGCAAGGTTGGCCTGAGCTACAATGCTGGAAAAGAACCCAGGTGACATGTGTATTTAAAGAGCTTCTCATGTACGTAAGGATGGAAGGAGGTTGGGTTCCCTTATGAACATCGTTGTGCAGTAATATGGGTAAAGGAAACATATTATGATGCATATAATACTTTTTGATTTAATCCAAGCAAAGTCTTTATTGCCAATAGAAAACACATCGCTGAGAGAGTTTAAGCTAAGCCTGCCATAAATAGGGCACCCAAATGACTACACAAAATATTATCGCCAAGTTAAGTTCGCTTCGCTTCACGCATCAAACTTAACTCGGTGTGGGCACTTATTTGATGAGATTTTATGCAAATATGTTAAGTCAGGGCAAATAGGGAGATATATGCTTGGTAAGAACTTTGGTATAATCGATCCATGAAACAACACGAGAAACAAAACCACTAAGTGGTCAATGCGTCGCGCCTTGTGTCGTGGATCTTCGACCATGGTCATTTTGACCACGTTGTGTCATCATAGATGCTCGACCATGGTCATTTTGACCATGTTGTGTCAACGACGGTCATTTCAACAGCATAGTGTTGACCACGGTCATTTCGATCACGTTATCACGGATTCTCGACCATGGTGTTGTAACTTACGAGTACCAACCGGATCACCGTAGCTACTGACTGGGTCATGGTGCTATGATTGGTTTGCTATACTTGACTCATGATCATGACTGAGTCTCCGAAGTTGCCGATTACTCATTGACTCCAAGGCTTTTGACCCCCTGCACGACACTCGAGCACAACGAGTACTCAACGCATGACTATACACATATGAACTATCAATAACAAAACTAATTCCAATAGTCGATGCATAGCACCGCACATAGCCAAACAAAGGCAGCCATCCACCCAGAAGGAAAGAAATATTGGTTCCATGTAAACCATATTGGCAATAGAAAGACAATTGCAACGAATCTTTGTTCATGGAAGTATTTCTCGATAAATCTTTTCTGACATGGAAAGCATAGTTTTAGAAGGAAAGAATCAACAATTGGATCAGGATCTTGATCCCAGAGGCCATGGGTTGATTTGCACCATATGAGGGCCATGTACATCGCCCGTGACCCTTGCTCGTGCCTATAAAAGTAGAGACACGAACGGAGAAAGGGAACACACACAGAAGAACGGATGAAGAGACGCAGAGAGGACGTAGAGAGGGAGATGAACACAAGACACACAAATACCGTTAGCACACATACGTGAAGAAGACATCTGCAAAGAAGATACAAGCAAGAAAGGAGAAGGCGGAGGAGCCTGAGAAAGCGATCCGCACAAGCCTAGGCCATGGCGTACTATGCTCAGAATGGTAAAGAACACCCTCTCCTCTCTTTCTTTTCTATCTATCTAGCCAACATAAAATGAACAGTGGATACAATGGGAATGCCTCCAAATGAGTATGACTGCTGCTGGTAGCACTACCGATCAGGTGCTCTAGAGCTCGACATGATACAGCCCACAGCCATAACGTTGAGACTGTCAAGATAATTGTTCGCCTTCCAACTCACTGGGATTAAGGCATGAGGTCCCTCTTCTCTAGACTTCTCCAACCGCCTTTGGAACACAGGCGCTCTCGACCACCCGTTGCACTGGGCGCTTCGACTACCTACAATATTTGGGCACTTTAGGCTGCCTTCGACACTCAGACTTTTAAAATTGACTTTGGCACTTGAATGCCTCTGACCGCTCGCCATATTTGAGTGCCGTCGATCGCCATCATTACCAAACACCACTTACCGCTTGTCGAGGTCAGGCATCGCTGACTGCTTGCTAAAGCCAGGCGTCGCCGGCCACATGTCGAAGCCGGACATTTATAACCGCTTGTCGAAGCTGGATGCCTCGGATCGCTTGTCAAAGTTGAATGCCTCCAACCACTGTTCAAACTCGGACACATCCAACCTCTTGTCGAAGTTGAGTGCCACCAACTTCGGCACTCAGACTTCTTCGACCGCTCGCCGTATTCGAGTGTCCTTGATTGCCATCGGTACCAAACACCACCAATAGCTTATCGAGGCTGGGCATCACCGACTGCTTGTCTAAGCCAGATGCCTCTGACCGCTTGTTGAAGTTGGATGCCTCCAAGCACTGTTCAAACTCGAACACCTCCAACCTCTTGTTGAAGTTGAGCACCACCAACTTCGGCACTCGGACATCTCTGACCACTCGCCGTATTAAAGTTTCATCGATCACCATTGGTACCAAACGCCACCAACTGCTCATCAAATCTGGACTTTACCATCCACTATTCAAATTCAGACGCCTCCAACCGCTTGTCGGTTTCCAGCGCCACCAACCGCTCATCGAAGGTAGATGCCACCGATCGCTCATCGAAGGCGAACGATACCGACCACTAGTAGAAGCCTGACGTTACCGACTATTGTTCAAATTTGAGCGCCTCCATCCTTTTATCAAAGTTGAGCGCCACCGACCGCTCATTGAAGCTGGACGTTACCGACCGTTATTCAAACCCGGACGTCTCCGACCGCTCGTTGTGCTTGAGCGTCATCTGCCACTCGCTGAAATCAAACACCGCCGATCACCATTGATACACGGGAGCCTTCAAGCATGGTGCTGCGAGTATTGCTTGAGAACATGAGGCTACAGCTTTCTTCAGTATGACCTCCAACCACAAGACTATAGTACTCTTCCGAGTACGACTTCCGACCATAACGGCACAGTACTTCTTCGAGTAGGGCCTCCGACTACGAGTCTATAGTACTATACGAGTATGGCTTCCGACCATCACGGCACAACACTTCTTTGAGTACAACCTCCAACCACAAGGCTGCAGTACTCTTTCGAATATGGCTTCTGACCATGACGGCACAATACTTCTTCGAATATGGCCTCCGACTACGAGGCTATAGTACTCTTCTGAGTATGGCTTCTGACTATAACGGCATAGTACTTCTTCGAGTAAGGCCTTCGACCATGGTGCTACTGAACTCTACGAGTACAGCTTATGACCATGATGCTTCTATACCCTACGAGTATGATTGCAGACCAGCTGCTACAGTATTCCGTTGAGTACCACTATCGACCATGTGGTATAGTATTCTTCCGAGTTGGCTTTCGACCATCACAACACAACACTTCTCTTCGAATACGACCTCCGACCATGAGGCTACAGAACTCTTCTGAGTACGGATTTCGACCATGATGCCATAGTACTTCTAGTATGGCCTCTGAATATGAGACTACAATACTCTTCTGAGTATGGCTTCCAACTATAACTACATAGTACTTCTTCAAGTATGACTTTCGACCACCTCCAATGGTTTTCGACTACCGACTATTGTTCAAGTTTGGTGGCTTCTAACTACCGGCTGCTTTGATGCACAATGACTTTCGACCATGGATGACTCCTGATGGGTTTCGATCACGATGTATTTCAACCACGGATGACTCCTGATGGGTTTCAACACAATGGATTTCAACCATGGATAACTTCCGATGGATTTCAACCATGTTGGCTTTTGACCATGGACGACTCCTGATTGGTTTCGACCAGGATGGCTTTCAACCACGGACAATGTCCGTGGGATTTCGACCATGATGGCTCTTGACTACCAACATTTCCATGACACCAATCATTGCTACCATTATTATCAGATCTATCATGCTTGACGTGACCCATGCACACTCTTAATCACCCCATTCTCTTGTGTTACTCAATACTAACGGCTTCGAACAGCATAGGCAGGCACAACCAGTGCAAAGGCTACGCTATCAACTGCCCCATAGAGTGACGAAGCTATGGATAACACCAACACCCACATTCATATCAATCATTCATCATATTCATGGAGGATGTAAGGTCAAGGCCAAAGACAACGAACAATGTGCATCTTAATCAGAGGTATTCCGCGGGTTCGCCCCACAGATGTAATTAACCGAGAGCCTTCCGAGGCCCTGGGAACTAGGACACCGCATCGTCTAAATTAAGTCTGCTATGCAAAACATGCCACAGAGCGCAATCATGTAAAGGGAAATTATAATTTTGTTATCCTCAAATGAATGAATAAAATGCATGTTTTCTCTATCTTTCTTGTGTTTGTTTATCTTTTTGTACTTTAGTACATTGGTATGCCCCCACCTTATACCCCGAGACAAGAAATTTATGAGCGATTTCTCAAGTCAAGCAATCTTATTGTTGTTTCTCGATTTGGATATGTGAAGCAGCCGTCGGAGAGTATTTCTTTAGAAGGTGGGACATCTCGGTTGATGTAGTCATGGTCTAAAAAAAGATTGATGTAGTCATTTTTAAGGTTTATGACCCACGGATTACGGTTTAAATCCATAAAAATCATAATGAAATGTGCACCGAAATAACAACCAGAGAGAGAGAAGGAAATTCCCAAGGCAAGCAAGTACTGTATCATAAAATAAGATGAAACATGTCGGTGACAAATTAATTACAAAGGAGAAAAGAGGGATGGGTAAAGGAAAGAGAAATTTCCTTATTTATGATGCAACCACTTTCTCTGATTTGTTACTGAAAATTTGCTCTTTCCTCCGCTGCCATCAGTAGAGGTGGGAGATGGGTCGTGCTTTTTCGGGCCAGCTCAAGGCCCAGTCGACCCAGCATGACTTGGCCCGACGCGTGGCGGGCCGTGTTAGCACAACACGATTGGTGGGCCAGGCTAGCACAGCCTGGCAAACCATGTCGTGCTTGTGCCGACCCGGCACGAAGAGCACAGCAGGCATGAGCGGCATGGTCGGCACATTAGCAGCCGCCCCGGCCTCACTACTCTGCACCTCCCACCTCCTCGCTGTCTCGTCGCCTCCCACAACTTATATTCATAAATTAGTAAGATCACATCCCTTTTCATGGCTTCATAGGCAAGTCACCCTTGAGCCGCCGTTCATCCACTGTAGGATTCTAGGCTCTGCTGTCCATCTCACAGGCCGACTATGCTAGCACTGTTTTAGTACTAACACATTAGGTTTGGTGATAACTCATGCTCTTTAACTTACAACAACTCCCCTTCGATAACCACATCAATCACCCTATGAGTCACTAACTTGTTTGCTGCAATTAAAGATTAATCTATAAATCGGGACAATTGTTTTATGTTCATACTATCCGGCACCTTAAATTAGATAACACGCATAAGTACAATAGGTATAATCAATGTCTAAAATAAAACCGAATGCATCTACAATATATAATTAAAGCATGGTTGCATCTCTACCGCTACTACCTATCTCTTACATCTCATCTGCCTATATGAACTACTCACACATAAGTAAAGAATTGAAACAAAGGTTAATTATCATAGAATAAAAGAAAGGCATTTCCCTCTTCAATTACCAATAGATGTTGCGATGCAAATGAGTCTCCAATTGATCATAGATGAAGGATTACACATTAACTGGACTCTAATGTAGTTTAGATCAAGAAAATGGTGAAGAACAACCTCTCCACTCTCCTAATCTAATACACTACTCTTTGAATGTGATAACTCTTCAATGTCGAAGGAATAAGACTTTGCTCCTTAATGGAATAGATCTTGTTTGACAAGGAGATGCTCCTAGAGGTGGGAACTGTTAGGCCGTACGGTATCATTCTTTGGAATTGATTCTTGTGACACTTCAAACACGGAAGGTGCTCCAAACCATATCTTCTACAGAATTTGCGATATGCTCAACAAATACCATTATTGTAATGTAATAATAAAATCAATGATAATTATTGCGGAAAATGGTAAAATTGTGACAAGAACTAGGCTAAAAACCCACGAAATATATGATGCAATTTGAGACGCATGAAAAATTATTTGGCAAAAATGTAACCCTCAATCATGTGAACCCTAATGATGATTAAACCATAGCCCGTGCATGTTAGTCTCGAACCTATTTGTGGAAGACAAGATTGAATTAAACTTTGTCGTTAATGATTCGGGGTAAAAGATATAGTGTTCAATTTTTCCTCTACATACTTCTATCTTGAAATCTTGTCACTTCAGATCATTTTGTTTTTTTAGTCAAAGTGAAGATCCTTTTCTGTTTTAGGCATCATGCTAATAAATTGGCTTTCCCCTAATCCTATTGCAGAGGTGCATTGAAATAAGTGAGAAATAGGTATAGCAATTAGCAAACAAGAAAAACAAAACAATAGCATCTCCTAAAGCTAACTTCGACACCACTATAACAAGATGCGTTTCACCTCTCTTTTTTTATAGCAAGTGGTATGGAAGCTACTTCACCGTAACAAACTTAAACACAGTTTCACTAAAAGTAGGCACGCAATTGCATGGACACCCCTCTTGGTTTTTGTTACGGGTTTTGTGTTCAATTTGGCATCTCAGCTTGGCAAGATAGAGTAGGTGATTTCCATATAATTCTAGTATCCACTTCTATCATAGAAAGTTACTAGTATTGTCATTTACACTGTAATGTCAGTTTGGACAAACAGACACAGAAACTGTGGTTCAACTAGGACTCCCACTACTAGTTTAGAAGCAAATTCTACTGGTACACACAGCTGGCTGCTGCCCAGTGCACGGCATCTTTTAATTGTCCTTGAACAAACCTCCATTGCTGTCAGCTTTGACCCCTACAAGGAAAACAGCTCTTGCTGTCACCAATTTATTACTCCCTGGCCGCAATAACTTCTCGCAAGTGGTAACGAAGCAAACTCTTTACACACAACTAACTACTTACCAGTCCCACAAAAAAAGTATGCTTCTCCTTTTTCAACTTTTAAAATCTATTTTATAGTTAAAGTAAATAACTTTTAAATGAAATATCTTTTTAGAACAGGATCTACAAGTTAATTGTAATACACACTATAACAATTTCATTGATATCGACTAAAATCACACATGAGTTTCTGTTACTCTATACTCTCTCTCACAAACAACCCAAAAATCATAAACCGCAGGCATAAGTTGAAACCAAAAGGAACAGGCCCCGTATTGTCCAAACCAGGGACTGATTGATTAGACGCTACTCTATCCGGATCATTTTACATGAATGTAATAAATACATATATATGTGTGTATGTGTGTGTATACGGGCGCGCTAACAAACACTTGCGTGTTCCGTGTGTGCCAGTTTCGCACCGAAAAGTTACTACCTGTTATGAGAAAAGTTACTATCCGGTCTGTACTGTGAGTGTTTGGCAGTAACTTCACTCGCTACCGATAGTAATTTTATTCAGAAATGACAATAACTTTTCGGCGTGTATTTTACACCCATGCGTTGATTAGTAATATATGTAAAATTATATATATACATATATGCATTCATACGATTGCACTAATCACGTGTGCACGCACGCTACACGTGGGTCGCTAGCTACGCATACGAGCATCTTGATGTGTTTCATATTTGATGATAACTTTATATGCATGAGATAGTAACTTTGACATCTATAAGTCAATCGATTATAACTTTTTGTTCAGGAGATAGTAACTTAATGAATTATCGATGATAACTTTATATTCAAGAGATAGTAACTTGACTTGCATGTATGCATACAGCAGGAGAGAAAAGAGAACAAATGCTCTTGACTTATGATTTTTTATCTTGTTTACAATCTAAAAAATACAATAACTCTTTCACCAAAAGTCCAATCTGTGATCCGTTTGCACCATTGTGTTCGAAATTACAAGCTTAACAAAACAAGATCCATGTTAAATATGTTTTGACACTACGAAATTTGTGTTATATAAAATTACTATCATTTATAAGTGAAGTTACTGTCAAATACATGTAGAATTACTGTCAATTTTATAGTATTACAACAGACAGTAACTCTACATGTGTTTGGCAGTAACTTCACTCATATACGGTAGTAACTTTCGGTATGAGTTATTTGCTATTGACATACATATTTCTCTCTCCTCTCAATGCATGCATGTTGGCAATAACTTCACTCACACACGGCTGTAACTTCATGAATTACGGCTGATAACTATAAGTATTTCATGAATTACATATGATAACTTGATATGCATATGATAGTAACTTTATCATAATTAATTAACACTAGTACCTGTCCATAGGGTGGGATGGTGGAGTGGTTGATTGATTGGAACGGTCGGAGACGCATGCTTGTTCTACGCGTAGCCACTGAGTATATATATATATATATATATATATATATATATATATATATATATATATATATATATATATATATATATATATATATATATATATATATATATATATATATATATATATATATATATATATATATATATATATATATATATATATATATATATATATATATATGGGGCGTCCTATATGGTAAAAACCCTAACACCATAAAAACTTGAAAACTTCAACCAATATTGTCCGATTGCACACAATCGATCCAAATCGAGGCGGTTCTCCCTCCACCACTTAAATGGTCTTTTGCACAAAAAACCCTGATGCACTTTCTTTTCGTGGATAACCCCCAGGCGTCCTCTCCTTCCCAGCTAATCTCCATTGCCTCCTTACCCTCGTGGACACGGCGTGACAGTGGCATACTGGTGAGGCATGGGCGTGGCAGCAGCAGTGGGAGGCAAGGCTAGCCCAATGGGTGGCGACTCGACCAACTCTCGAGCAGTCGACCTCCATCACCGACTGTGACACCATCCTAGAAAGAGTGATAATAACAGAAGAAGAGGGGAGGGATCATGAGAGGAGGAGGACGAACCAACGACGTATGCTGCATGCGGCCTAGGAGGTGGTCATCCTATCCCTCCCACGACGACGCCACCCACTCCTCTACCGTCGGCGGCCGGGTCTAGATTGGGGAACAACTGCAAGCCCGTCGTCTCCACCGACCGCCTCTACATCACCTGTCGTTGCCTCCATGGCTTCTACGCATTGTCACCATGCGTCGTCATGCGTTGCCTCATGCCACCATGAGTCGGTGGCCACAGCTCAGATCCAACCAAATCTAGGCCTTGCTGACTTGGATCTGACAATAGTTGGAGGGGAGGGAGAGGCTCTGTAGTCAAATGCTAGGGAGAAAGGCAACGGCAAGTAGGCCCAGCTTCGACATCCACTGCCTTGGGGCCACTGCACCGCCTTGGATCTTGGGGTGATGGAGGTCGACGTCGCAAGGAAGAGGAGGGGCATCACAGGAAAATAGAGGTTGATGATGCAGGGAGAGAGAAGCCTGGTGGCTCGGTGAGAGAGGAGACCAACGATGTGAGGGACGAGGAGGCCGACGGCATAGGTGAGCGGGAGACAATGTCACGGACTGACAAGGCAACTGCACAAGAATAATAGAGGGTGATGGCGCTAGGGAGAGGAGGCCGACGAAGAGATGGATTTGGGGATTAAGGAATGAGTAGGAAGAAATGAGGCGAGAGTTTTTCACGAAAACAGAGAAGCCTGTTTTTTTTGTAAAAGTGTGTTTAAGTGGTGGAGGGGGAGCCACCTCCATCTGGACCGTTCGTGTGCAATCGGATAGTACTGGTTGAAGTTTTCATGGTGCGAGGGTTTTCACCACATATGACACCATATGTGTGTGTATAATAAGGAAAATACATTCTACTCTTGGGTGTAGTTACTCCCACCCATGATATACCACATAAATGAACTTAATATACTCCTTTAACATCTTAGTTATGCTCATATACTAATTTTAAAATACTCCAATGCCAATCACATGAAAAATTTGAAAGGGGCACATAGTTTTTGTCATATTTTACTAATACCTTCATATTCATAAATAAAAAGGAGTATGTTCAAAAAATTGTACATATCACCTTAAAAAGTATCCATACCACTTAGATGATTTTATACACTCATATACTATATGTGCATACCCTCCGTTATGCGAGATACTCCCTACTTTATGAGATATGGTATAAAGAGTAATTACACTCAGTAGAAAAAAAGGCTTTCATAATACATACATACACACACATGTGTGTGTGTTAGCGCTATTCTGCGCTTGAGCATAGAATTAGTTATTCTACTCTCCAATCATAATGGGAGGGGCATGACTTGACCATAAAACCGCACGATCCTAAGACTCCCAGACGCCATGCGATGCCAGGCAGCGGCCTGTAAAATTGCTCTGGCCACCACCCCCCGTCTACTGCCGCCCTACCCCCCCCCCCCCCACCCCATCCTCCACCGCATCGCAAAGCAGCGCCATGCGAAATCGACAGTAAAATGATGCGAAGCTTTCCACATATGGGCACAGCAGATATAGCTCCCCGCGTATTAAAAATGTGGTACTACTAGAACATCATCGTAATAAATAAAAGGATCACAAGATATAAAAATCCAAGGGAATTAAAACTTAAACATCTGTAATGTGTTGTGTATCACAAACTTAAACATCAATACTTTAGTATCACAGACGGTTTTTTATTAAAAACCGTATGTGTTGTGTAAATGTTCACAGACGGTTTTTGACAAGAATCGTCTGTGATGTCCCTTTGTCTGTCATATTCTGTTCATGATCAGAGGTTAATATATAAGTACACATTGCTTCTAATAACTTAACTTCAGAACTACTGAGACAAGAGATCACAAATTAAAAGCAAATTTATTAATTTCAATTAGAGGCAAATTTATTACAAAAGTCGCACAGGTAAAGAGTTTCCCATATTGTAATATGTTGGGCTTCGTACGCTTCTTCTTCGACTTTGGGACTTGGAGGATCAGCCGCTGACTTCTCGAACGCCGTTAAGATTGTCCTTGTCCTCAGCGCTTCTCCTCCAGCCTGGGCAAAGAATCAGTAGCATAGCCCATAATGTCGTAGAGGATAGCATGAAAAGATTCCTCAGAATCTGCTGTTTCTGCTTGATTGGCAAGGCTATCCATCAGTCTCTCCAATGCGTGTAGAGCTTCTTCCGCTTTGCGCGCATTGTGGAGAAGAACCAGGGTAAGGGTTGTTTCCCTTTCTTGAGCGGCAGCGAGACGCCTCCGTCGACGGCGGATGATCAGGTCGAGCTGACGGATGCAAGAAAGTCGGGGAAGGAGAGCACGGCGTGCGCGGAGAAGCTGCTCCAGATGCAAATTGCTGGCCGCCTGTGTAAGGTTCCGGCCGCACAATTCTTGATGAACAGATGAGAGGAAGGAGATGATCACAAGAATAGTAGAAGCCATATTGTACGTACGTAGAAAAGACCTGAATTAGGCGCGCATATTTAACCTTTAGCACAGACGGTTCGTATACCCAAACATTAATGATATAGACGCTTCGTATAACGACCGAGAGACGTTAATTAGACGATCGAAACACGAAACGTTCTGACGTAAAGCTTATGACAGACGGTTTTTTATAAAAAAACCGTCTGTGATAAGATCTATCACAGACGGTTTTTATCAATATCACAGACGGTTCTACGTCTAGAACCGTCTGTAATAAGCCTCCCTATAAATACCCTCTGGCTAGGGTTTTCCCCGTATGCTGCAGTTATATTCTACATCTAAATCCCGATCTGTCTCGTCGACGCTGCCTCCCCGAGCCCTCGCCGGCCGCCTCCCCGACGCATAAGCAGTAAGGTACCCTTGTTTGGCCTTTATGTATTACTGCTGTTTGCTTTGGCCACAAAACTGTACTATATGGTATTGTTGAACTATTGTATTATATTGCTTATGGACTGTATGGTATTGTTGAAATGTATGGTATAATGGTGGATTGTTCATACTGTTGGTATTATAATGGTGAAATGTATGGTATACTATTGTATTATATCACTTTAGGTGTTGTTACTCCAATAATGATTTTTACACAAGTGTGTTTAGCCTACATGTGGAGTAATCCAAACACTTGCCATAATTTTTTGCCACACTTTTGTGGCAGTGAACCAAACAATAGCCACAAAGTTTTTGCCACACCTTAGTTATCAACCAAACACCTTTTTTTGCCACAAATTTGGCTAGCCACAAGTGTGGCAAATTCTTAAGTTGAGGCATGGCAAATTGTGGCGTCCAACCAAACATGCCCTATATGCCACATAGACCTTCAAAGGGCATGAAGCAAGTGACACACTCTAGTGTATCCGGTTCAATGAACCTGATACACTAGTTTGTGTCATTTGCTTCATAGAACTTTGTTTAGAGACCTTATAGTAATAATATATGCCACATAGACCTTCAAATGGTATGAAGCAAGTAACACATTCTAGTGTATCCGGTTCAATGAACCTGATACACTAGTTTGTGTCATTTGCTTCATAGAACTTTGTTTAGAGACCTTGTAGTAATAATATATGCTACATAGACCTTGAAAGGGCATGAAGCAAGTAACACATTCTAGTGTATCCGGTTCAATGAACCTGATACACTAGTTTGTGTCATTTGCTTCATAGAACTTTGTTTAGAGACCTTGTAGTAATAACATCATCGCTTGATCTGCTTGTTTCAGAGGGCATGGCTAGCATTACCTGAGGCTAGCCAATAAACAGGAATAGTTTTAGGGGTAGGAAAGAATATCACAGACGGTTTTTAACTAAAAACCGTCTGTGATATCTGATAATCACAGACGGTTTTTAGTTAAAAACCGTCTGTGATTATCAGATATCACAGATTTGAAACCGTCTGTGATAACCTTCGATTATCACTGACCCATAAATTCAGACGGTTCACAAAATCATCTGTGATGACGTTTTTGAACCGTCTGTGATGACCTTTTCTATAGTAGTGATATATGATAATTGTGTGATTGTATTATGTAAAGAGAGAGACTGAAAAATGATTAGCGATATAGGTAATCATGATACAAGATTAAGGATGGATATTGATTAACCTTGAATACCATTGGAGGATAGGAATAAAATCTGATATGTAATAGGGAGATCGAAATGGGCATTTATAATAATAGTGATACAAGCACTCAAGTGCTACGGTTTGAAGTGAACAACCCTAATGTAATTAACGACGGAATATCCAGTATCCCATTATAATTCCCCGGAATTAATCATTCAGCTAAACCCCAAGTTAATCATCTATGCCCACCATGAAACACAAAGAATGTGTGCTAGATATCCAGTAATTCGGGTACAATTAATTCTCATATTAGTACTGTTAAACTAATAGCAATTAGTTGTCAAATGACCGTCATCGATACTCTAAACCTCTATGCCAAAATGCCACCGTAACACAGCAAGTGGCCATGCAAGTGCAAACAAGTTTATTGCCAAGAGATAGGCACCGGAGCAAAACTGCAAGATACTTGTTTGCCAAGCATTCAGCAGATCGACTGCACCAAGGATCAGAAATGCGACGACGTCCAGAGTTCCCTTCTATCCCCAAGTGCGAACCTACACGCAAAGCAAGGTGATTAGAGATAAAGAGTTAAGGTAATGAATAGATTAGGAGCAAGAACACAGGATGTCCATTCGGCCGGCTCCCTGTACGCGGCTGCCCTAGTCACGCACGCGCTCGTAGTTCACCAGGAATATGCTCGCAGAGACAGCGCGAGACCACGGCGCCGGCAGCCCACCTCCCTGCCGATAGCGCATGGGCGTGCAGCAGCGCAAGGGCGCCCCTGGCTTACGGCATCAGGTCCTGAAGGGCCCGAGTTGGGTTTTTTTGGATGTTGATAAATATTATCTGGATATCTTCTTTCTAATTATCGTCCAGATTTATGACCGTTGGATTACGGCACGAATTCTCCCCGCCCCCTCCAAAAAAAAGAGCCATTAGATCTCTAATCCAACGGGCCCGAGTTGGGTCCAAAATTTAGATGATTTTTAAGAAGAAAACATCTGAGTGATATCTAGACACATCTTTTTTTGTGTGAGAGAGAGATAGACTCTGCACCTTTTGGAAGGGATTCATGGAAAGCACGATTAATATTGCAAGATTAATGGGTATAAATAGGCAAGGGAGATATTTTCGGGATTTTATTGGCATTTCCTTGGATTTTCAGAATTGAGGATGTGATGGTAGTCCACTGATTGGCAATAATCAATCACTATCGTCAGTATTGTGCTTTTTGCCACCACCGCACCGCCGTCGACTCTCATGCTGACGCCACAGCTGTGTGATGATGACAGTAAAAATGTAAATCACATTTACGATCAGATACATCTTAAATTTACTGTCAGATGAAATCGTTTTTACTATACTAACAAATTTACTGCACGTATCGTCAAAGATTGCTGCCAAACCAAATCGTGGCGCATGTGGCCATTTGACGACGACAGTAAAATTAGAAATTACCGTTCCTACCAAATATATTCTATTTTACTGGCTATACAATAACGGTAGTAAAAAAAGCATACCTTACTTACCTTCGGGTACATACAGTTTGTCCAGACCTGGAGGTGGTGCTGGTGCCGGCCCGCCAACGCCTCCCCTCCTCGCCCGATGATGCAGCGGAGAGCGTGCGCCATCTGACGGTAGGCTTCGTGAATTTTATTTTCCCTGGAACCGGTACCTGGCGTGATCCCGGTGGCAACCCTTCCGAACTTTGTTTTAGCGTGTCGTACCGGTCCTGTCTCCGTCCCCCTCTCATCTTGTACCTCTGGGCACAACACTGCGCATACTGTAACAGAACAGCAGGGGGACCTCTGTCTGATCAGGCTTCAGAGGAGCAGACGTAGCTGTGCCAAGCTGATACGTTCGAGAGAGCGCGTGTGTTTTCAAGGGGCGCGAGTACTGAGTAGGGATCAGGGACCCGTCCTTGAAAATTTCCCCCTCTTTCTCCCATTGCTTGCGGCCACGAAAGAATACTAGTAAAAATTTCCCCTTCGTTCTCCCATTTCTTGCAGCCACGAAAGAACGCTAGTACGACTGTACAAGGGGGAGGACGCGGTGCTAAATTGAAGGAGAGGGGGCTCTGAGCCGTGTGTCCTTTTGATCTTTTTCTTTTTTTACTTCTCCCTCCTTTCTTGCCATTCATCTTGGTTGGTTACTAGATCGAGTCAAGGTAGCATTTTTCAGGCCATTGAAGCAAGAAAGCTGCGATTCTTGGGTGTTCTTTCGGAATCCATTGCGCCTTGTGATAGGAGGTGGGTTGCCAAGAAATCACGATCTTTTACTAGTTCTTGATTCTTGCATTGTATGAGTGTACTTGTTCTTGTGTGACTTCCAAGGATTTTTATTTTATTTTATCTTAATGGTGTTAGTGGGTTAGGTTTATGTGTATCTGTGTTAGTCCACCCTTGTTGCTTTCACTGTACTGCATTTGTTTATGAGAGATTAGGTTGAATCAGTTAATAGGATCCCTCAAAAGATGCATCTTTGTGGGGTTGGTGGATTTGGTATATAGGGTTTGGGGTTGTGCAGTGCTTCATCTCACACTAGCTTCTGGTCTTCAAGGAGTAATAGAAGTGAAATGGAGATGAATGAGAATGAGAGGAACAGCACTGGTTTGGAGAAGAATGAACCCAGGGGAAACAACCAACATCTGAGTTTCCATGGTCCCAGATTCTTGCCGGAGGCTCAGATTGCTTCTTCCACTCATGCAACGGCGGCCATAGGGAATCCATTCCCTCCTGGCTTATGGAATCCATCTGCACAGAACTTGGGCTTGGGTGAAACCAATGCAAATGCTATGATCACTGGACATCCGTTCTCGTCGTTGTTGAGGATGCTGTCACCGGGGGTGTCCCCATTTGCGGTCACTTCTGGGTTCATAGACTGTGGTGCAGGGTTTCCTTGCTTCAATGGAAGCAATCTTGGAGCCATGATCAATCATCCTTTCCCTAGTACCCAGCCTATGGGTAATTTACAGAATGGTATTGCACCATCTAGGGAGATTGGGACGACTGTGGGCGAAGGTTGCAAGGATGCATCATTAAGTGGTGATGGGCAGCAAGAAGATGCTGAGAGGTCAGATGGTGTTGATGCCTCCAACAAGGAGTTAAGCAAGCCGGAGTGCAGTGGTGGTGCTGGCCAGGATGAGGGACCTAGTGTATCTTGTGCCAAGAAGAGGAAAAGATCAGGCCAGGTACTTGTTTAATCCTCCTCCTAATAAAGCTGAATTTCTGTGGATTTAGATGGTGCTAAGAGCATGAATTGTTCTTGAAGGATGGTGGGGCGAAGCATGTAAAAGGAGGCCAGCATTTGGCAACTGCGGCTGCGAAGCAGAAGAATGATAACGACAAGAAAGGTGAACCAAAGAGGCCTGTTATGGCGTCCGGGAAGTCTAATGGGAAGCAAACCAAGGACAATGCAGCTGCACCGAAGGATGAGTACATTCATGTAAGAGCTCGGCGTGGTCAGGCTACAAACAGCCATAGTCTTGCAGAAAGGGTACGTCCTTAGATATCCTCCCTGAAGATCTCTTAGTATAATGGTGTGTCTAGCCATTTAGTTTGAATGTTATTGTTTGCAATGCAGGTTCGGAGGGAAAAGATTAGTGAAAGGATGAAATTTCTTCAGGACCTTGTTCCTGGTTGTAGTACAGTAAGCGATTCTTGTCTGTCTCCACATTATTGCCATGGGAAAGCTTATCTTACACTTGTAAATGAAACGTTAATTTACACTTGTGAAATTGTAAACTAGGTCACTGGTAAGGCCGTTATGTTGGATGAGATAATCAATTACGTTCAATCATTACAGCGGCAGGTTGAAGTAAGATGTTGTCTGCAAAACTTGTAGCATCATTTGCAGTTTTTGCATAGTCTGCTGCGATGTAAACTGCTCTACCTTGTATGTTCATATTGTGCAGTTTTTGTCGATGAAGCTTGCAGCTGTCAATCCAACGCTGGACTTCAACATAGAACGCATTCTATCCAAGGATGTATGCAACTCCTTGCCAGATGCATATATGTTTTCAACTTTTATTCTCTTCCTCAAGCTGATATATGTTTCATCCATACAGTTTTTTCAGCCTCAAGGCACTACTGCATCATCTGCCTTTGGCTTCTCACCGGACATTGGTCATCCCCGTTTACATCCACCAAAACTTTCTCAAGCTGGGTTGCCCAGTATTGTTAACCCTACTGATGCATTCGGAAGAGTAATCAATGCTCCAGTAGGAACTAGCAGTATATTCAAAGAACCTAAACAACAGGTTTGTGTCATGACTTAAAACTATGGTTAGATTTTTCATTTCAAGCACTTTGAAGCAAATGCTATATTGACGAAAACTAGTACAGGTAACTGCCAGATTTCCGTAAGACGTAGTCCAGTGCTATATAGTGTGGTGGTTCAAGAATTACTGGTTCATTAATATTGTCATTGGAAAAAGAATATCTACATGAGATTTTCGATACTTGCTAGTCCCTTTTATATTCTTTTAGTTATTTGTGATCAGATGCATCCTTATGACTTGAGCATTGGACAGATGCCCAATAATTTTGACGGAGAGTTCCACAACGTCGTCAGGATGCCTTTTACCCATCTTAACAATCAAGAATCAAATGGTAAACCTTGAGAGAGAGATTCCGCAACTAAAGCAAGAGGTCATATGGGCCATGGGGTTTGAACAGAACAATGAGATGTGAGCTTGTTGATATTGTGGTACCAGCTCACAGTTATCACTGAAGTATAGCCATCCAAAACGCTTTGTTGATTTCCTGTAAGCCTTTTTCTAGCATACTGGCACTCTGGCAGCAGCAGTCTATTTCCTGTAAGCCTTTTCGTCGAATGTTCCATTTGCTACTAGAGAAAGTTGAAGACCAAAATATAGGGTTGCTCATATGGCGATTTCAAGCAATATGTTATCCTGAAATTTTACATGTCTATTGGTAATTCGACAATTTCTACATCTGGAAGTTTCATTTTGCCAGAAGGTGATTGTATCTGGGTAGCGTTTATTTCAGATTCAATAATTCTAAACTGTTCTCTTTCCACAGAATTTACACTCTGGAGTATGTCTATATACCCAGGACGATCATAGAGTACGGCCCTTGTCTTTTTTGCTTTTCAGCGCAGTTTTTGGCTTTTCTCAGGAATAAATATTTATTAGACTAATAAATCTTAACCAAATGTCATAAGCCGCAGCGGACATGGGCTTGGGCATAAGACGGGCTTCTCGCTGGCTGTACCGAAAAGCTGCTGCCTGGAAAAGGCAACATCCCCCGTTTGGCACGGCTTGTGCTACCAGCTTACGCACAAACTTGTGATAAAGATGAACGGTGCTAAAATGAACGGCCTATGAAACTTTCTCATTTGCCGGTTCATAAAGGCAGGATTTTATTCCCAATTTGATTCCCTTTTCATCTAGCACTAGCCGATTACACATAGTAACAATCCGATCGATAATAAATCAAAAAATTTGAAGAAATCGCATTTTGAAGAAATTAGGGATTGACTCATGAATCCATCAGATTATTTACAAATTCAAGAATCTATCAACATGTGAATACCTGTTACTGAATGAAGAAGGGTTTATCCACATACAGATGCTTGAGATCCAAACACAAATAAAAAAGAGGAGGTGCTCAGATCTGTATGGTGAAGGGAGAAGATGGTTACCTCGGCAGCTGGGGACGCGGAGGACAGGGGCAGCGGCCGGGATGCAAGGGATGGGGGCAGCGGCGGTCGGAGACGGAGAATGGTACAGTGACTGGGGCGGCGGCGGTCAGAGAGAGAATGGGACGGCGGCCGGGCACACTGTAACATCTTAAATTTTTTTAAAAAAACTAATTCCAATTAATTATTTAAAAATTTTGGAATTTTAATTGAATTTTATTTGGATTATTTGTGAAGTACCGGAAGAAATCTCAAAATTCCAATTTTCAATTTCTCGCTAAAATTCCGAATTTTCAAATTCATATTCCAAAAATTCAAAATCAAATCTCTAAAAATCTCAACTCTCTAGAAAAATATCCGTTTTTTTTAGCCCAACCTATTATTTTTTCTTTCTTCCATGTGTGCGTTCATCGCCGGAGTCAATGCATCCGTTACCACCTTCCATGTGTGCTTTCGCTACCGTTTTATTTGGCAATTTTCTAAAAACTAAAATTGTCGCTGAAATTACTAGCGTTCCCGGCGATTCAAATCATGAGGGAGGCTATAAATTGGCACACAAACACCTCTTCTACCCCTTTTTCATTCACTTAGAATCTTAGAACCTTCAGAGCTTCGACGACGAAGAATTTCTCGTTTTCTCGAACATCGGCCATCACAGTCGATTTGGGCATTCATCATTCCGGTGAAGTTTTTCAACTTTTGATCACTTCATCTCCTGTCTTAGCATCCAAGCAACTCATTCACCATTTTTATTGAATTTTTCGTGCAGCCAATCAGCGGAAATTGAGCTTTTTGTGGAATCGGCCGTTCTTGACTTCCCCTGTCGATTCGTCATCCTCGGTGAGCGCTTTCTCAATTCCTTGTACTGATAGCATCACCTCCATCCCCTCAATGTAACCCATAGCTTAGCTCACTCAATGGTTGGCCGAGGAGCTCCACCACCATGCACCACCTTCATGCTAGACGTCATCGCCATCGCGAGCATCCTTGGCTACTCTCGAGCCAAACCAACTTCGCCCTCACATTCACCATGTCTCTGGCCACCTCATGCTCCCTGCACTTTCTCTAGAACATCGCTGGTTTGCTGGAGCCGCGCGTGGTCGCCGCCGTCGTTCTCCCCGACCACTGCCACCGTCGCCTCACTCCGTCTCCGGTGCTACCACCACCACCATTGGATAGAGGACCTCTCTAGGTATCCATTTTGGTGGTTCCCGCGCTGCCTCTCCCTTCCCTCGCCGGTGCCTTCATTCACCATGGCCGTCACCTCCATGTTCTGCTTCATGTGTTCTTCAATATAGAAGAGTTCCCTGTTAGCTTCATTCCAAGGCAAGCAAATACATTCACCTATGAGGTCCTGAAACCTCAGTTATAATAAAAAGGCCATAAGGTCTGTACTCTCTATTATTGTAATAAAGCATTGTTGGTTATGTAATCATCACTGTTTGACTGTGTGCACTAGCTTTGATATGGGACTAGTGCAGTAATACACAGAGGATTCGGATTTAAAAATCCAGGGTCTTGACAAAGATGGTATCAGAGCCAATTTGACTATAGGACGTGACCTAGATTAAAATGGCAAAACCTTAAGGATTCATATTTATTTAAAAGTGTATATTAAAAAATCTAAGCTTCCTTGCTTTTGTTCTTTTCTTACTTAGTATCTCGTTTTTGTCCTTATATTCACTTGCTAAATTTTTTTTACTAATCTTTCCTACTATTTCAACTCTGTAGATGGCCGAATCGTCCTCCGCAAGTTTGTGGGATTACTTCTCTCATGGAAAGAATGATGGAGCAATTTTTAGCCTTCTTCGATAGCTCATGCAGTATTTGGAGTATCGCCAACCACCCATCTTCAGGGGGCGGAAGATTCGGATCATGGATCGAGATTCTTGGTCAATGGAGGCATTTCTGTATGCATAGGAAGGGGAATTCAACTCCCACAAATACCCGATCGAGCACCCTCGGACTCACTGCTCTGACGCTATCCAGGACGCAACTTGTTTAGCCATAGCTGACATGTGCCAGATACATAAGGACACCCTGCGATAGTCACCTTTCTGCTTCTTCCCACCCACTCGGACAGGACAGCGCTACCCGGAGCCCTTCGAGATCTCAGTGGATGACCCTCGACTGATGCACCAAGTTCAGCTTACCCAAGCGATGGCAGCTACCTACACCAGCGCCTTGAAGGAGATCGGTCAACTTCGGATGCTCCTTACTTCCAGCTACCAGCACTCCGACACCCTTCGTGCTTTGCTCATCTAGTGCCAGACAGCTCTCTCAGTTGTGGAGCGAGAGAGGATCACAGCAGAGGTCGAGCGGGAGTGTTTCAAGGCTGCAGCTACCTACACGTCGTTTTCACCCACACTCGCCATCATCCCCAACAACCCAGTGCTGACTCGACCCTTGGGACCCTGCACTAGGCTCACAGTGCGCAAGAGCGTGCACACCCTAGTCCACCACCTGACATCAACATCGGAGGTTCCAGTAGAGGATGCAATCTTTTTCATTCCCGTTCCTGCTCTCGGTCACCTACCTTCAGTCGTAGCCATTCTCGTTCTCACTCACCAGGCAACTGCACCACGTGTGGTGATGGACAACACCACATGGATGAATCTGCGAAGGACCTAGAGGAGGATCTTGAGGAGCGCATCATCTTGGAGGACGAGTGGTTTGTTGAGTCAATAGTATCCAAATAAATGTCTACGTCCTTAGAACATTTTTATATTATAAGTTGGTGTGCTAGATGGACTGTACCAAGCCTTGTGCACTTGTGGTACATCCATCCTTAAAACTATTTGATTTCAAGTTAAGTGTCTTCTAAGATGTTGTTTATTTCTCTCTTGTGTGTTGGTTTGGGATGTTGTTTAGTTATTTCCCTAATCTCTTATCTTTTGCTAACCCCGATTACCACTTCAGATGGTGAACACAAGGAACAACGCAGGCAACAGTCGTGGTGCCAATGCCCAACCAAAAAGCACTGCTCCAATTCCACCACCTCCTGCTCAAGCTCCTAACTTGGAACAAATGATGGCTATGCAACTGTAACTTCTTCAAGCCCTTGCTTAGAACCAAATCCACCAAGATCAGCAAGCACCCATCCAAGCACCGCAGTCCAAGCTAGGAGAGTTTATGAGGACCAGACCACCTACCTTTGCCGGTTTAGTAGATCCATTAGAGGCCGACGACTGGCTCAAGGATGTGGAGAAGAAATTGATTTTGGCTTAGTGCAATGACCATGAGAAGGTTTTGTACGCTGCCCATCAACTAAAAGGAATCGCTGCTAATTGGTGGGAAAACAACTGTTCTACTCATCAAGATATGTAGACCATCACGTGGGCTGAATTTGTTGAAGCTTTTCGCACTACACATATTCCTATGGGAATAATGGAGATGAAGAAGAGAGAGTTACACAAGCTACAGCAGGGAAACCTTAGTGTTTCTGAGTACCTAAACAGGTTCACTCAGCTATCTAGGTATGCACCAGAAGATGTTGCAACAGATGGAACAAAGATTTGGCAGTTCATGAAAGGACTTGATCCCAACATCAAGGTGCAGTTGGTGTCCAATGATTTTTCGACATTCCAGGACATGGTGAATAAGGCCCTTATACAAGAAGATGCTCAACGTCAATTGTATGAGTCTCAGAAAAGGAAATTTCAAGCTCAGCATGGTGCAAGCAGTTCTCGTCATTGTCCTAATCCACATCAGTTCAGTAGGCCCTCAGTGCCAAGTGTGCCAAGGACACCATTCACTGGACCTCGCTCAATTCCACAAGCACCTCGAGCAAGTAATGGTGTCCAGTCCCAATAGAACAAGACTTCAACTACAGGAGTGCAATGTTTCAATTGCATGAACATGGGACATTGTGCCAACAATTGTCCTCAAAAGCACCAAACTATGACCCCCATTCGTTTCAACCTGGGGACTACACCAGCACAAGCTCCATCTGTAGGTTAAGGCCGTGGAACACCCCAAACTCCAAGGACTCCGCAGGCAATGAGCAGAGGGCATGTTAATCATGTTACTGCAAAAGCTGCTCAGGATATTTCTTGTCAACTCAGTACCCGCATCAGCATTATTTGATTCCAGAGCTTCGCATTCTTTCATATCAAAAGGTTTTGTTGAAAGATATAATATAATTGGGATGCGTGCTTGCTAAAGAACCCTATGCTAGTCCAATCATTTGGAAAGAAAATGAGGACTAACACGATTTTCCCTAGAGAAACCATAGATATAAATGGAGTTAAATTCCTAGCGAACCTTATTATAATAGACTCCAAGAGCATAGATGTAATACTTGGTATGGACTGGTTAACCAAGTATAAAGGGCAAATAGATTGTGCCAATCGTGCCATTACTCTTACCAATTCTGAAGGAATTCGAGTAGAGTGTAAGTCTAACACATCTTCAAAGAGTGGATGTGTGTTGAACAACTTAAAGGGAATAACTTTGGAAGATGTGTCTATAGTAAGGGAATATCCAGATGTATTTCCTGAAGATTTGCCAGGAATGCCGTCGGATAGAGAAATTGAATTTGTTATTAACTAGGTACCTGGTACAACTCTGATTTCCAAGAGACCCTATCGCATGTCAGCAAATGATCTGGTTGAAGTTAAGAAGCAGATTCAGGACCTGCAAGAGAAAGGTTTTGTTAGACCAAGTTCTTCACCTTGGGGAGCACCAGTACTTCTAGTGAAGAAGAAAGACGATAGTCTTTGCATGTGTGTGGACTAAAGATCCTTGAATGATGTGACAGTTAAGAACAAGTATCCTTTGCCCAGGATCGATGATTTATTTGATCAGTTAAAAGGATCATGTGTTGTCTCCAAGATTGATCTCCGATCAGGTTACCATCAAGTGAAGATTAGACCAAAAGATATACCAAAAACAGCATTTTGTACTCGTTATAGACTGTACGAGTTTACAGTGATGTCTTTTAGCCTGACGAATGTACCCGTATATTTTATGAATCTGTTGAATAAGGTGTTCATGGAATATCTGGATACGTTTGTTGTTTTATTCATTGATGACAATCTGATATACTCCTAGAATAAGAAAGAACATACAGAACATCTGAGGATAGTTTTAGAAAAGCTCAGAGAACACCAGTTGTATGCCAAGTTTAGCAAGTATAAGTTCTGGTAGAAGGAAGTAGCTTTCTTTGGTCATGTTGATGGACCATGTGGCTGTGACCCCATGTGAGTGATGAGTAATTGATATTTGTTTAGGAGAGTCGAGTTTGGGTTGAGTGGTTCGGACCTTGACGTTGCGTGGTGCAATCGGGCTCGGTCGGACTTGGTCAAACCTGGTCAAAGGGCTTAGGATGCATATTCTGATGATTCGACAGGTTTGGGCTCTTTTCATGCTTAATGTTTTCACTAATGCTATTTATGCTTATATGTGTCGAGCGGTGCTATTTGACGTGTTTCTTGTTTGTGATGGCTGCAGGACGTCGAGGCGGAGTCGTGGCGAGACACGAGATGACCGGACTAGACACAGGCGGTGTCGAGGTCAGAACGGTCGAGATGTGTCAAAAGCGGCGGAGACTCGAGGTGGTTGCGAGGCTTGGACGACAAGAGACGCGGAAGCTTCCCGGATGGTGCAGGAGGGGCAAATTGGTAATTTTGCGAGGCTGCACAAGCGGGAGCGGGTTCCGTTGGATCTGGCGGGCGTAACGGGTTGGAGACCCGTTAGCCAAGGGCTATATAAAGGAGGGAGTGGTTGCATGCCCCTCATGGCTTTGGGAGAGAGTTAGGGTTTGCTTGAGTCAAAAGAACCTTTGGAGAGGTTGTTTTGCCTTTGAGCTTTAGTTGGTGGAGAGTGGGTGAAATGGGCAGAGTGTGTCTCCCGTAGCTCTCTGTCTCCCTCTGTGTTCTTGGGTTTCTTGATTTTGAGAGAGGTGGAGATTGGAGATGAGTTGAGCCACTATGAAATTTTTCCTCTTGTTCTAATGTCCATGCGTATCGGGACTCCTCTGTAATCCTTTTGTTTCCTTGAATGAAATCTCTGAAGTTTCTCCCGTGCTCCTGTGTTCTTCGATGCTTGCACTGGTGATTTTCTTGTTTTTGTGATTTGAAGTTTTCTTGTGCCTGGATGATGCAAAATGGGTTGCTCTATGTTGGGATGATGCCTTAAGATCATTTGATCAGTTAAAATCCCAAGAGCCCATCCTTGATTTCAGTTTTTGCATTTTGGGTTCCCCTGTTCTTATTTCCATTTCTAGGGTTTTGGTGCAAATCGTGATTCCCTTCTTGAGATGGCATGAAACTTGGCATGCTTAGTTCTAAGGCTATTAATTAGCTATTCTCAAAGTTTCATGTGCAAAGGATCAAAGGATAACTGGGAATTTGAGATTTGGGGTAGCTCTCTGCAAGTTAACCATGTCTAGGGTTTGGTGTGATTTTCTTGTTTCTCTTCTTGATATGGCTTGAGTCTTGGCATGATAAGTCCTGAGACTATTGAGGAGTTATTCTCAAAGTATTATGGCCAGAGGATCAAGGTTTGGAAGGAAATGTTGATTTTGGTGCTGCACTCTGAATATTGTCAGTTTTTGGGTCAAATCCCAAATTCTTGTCCTTGAATTGAGTTTACTTGTTCCCCTAGGCATCTCTGGCTATTTTGGTTATAGCCTTGTCTTTCTGGGCAGAGAAATCCAAAGGAAAATCCTAAATTTTACTGTTGTGTGAAATTCAGAGTTGCTGTCTGAAAATTTCAGTCTCTGCATGCTTGTGCCCGACGAGCGGTCTGACCGGTGCCTAACACCCGGTCTGACTGGACCACCAAGGGCGGTCTGACCGGCCCTAATGTACCGGTCTGACCGGCGGTCATTCGGCGGTCTAACCGCCCAGCCCATTGCGGTCAGAACGCCCAGGGAGTTCTGCTGCAGGTGTCTCTCTGGTTCTTCGATATTTCTTGTTGCCTCCTTGTAGTTCTTTTGCTATATCTTCTTTCTCTGTGCTGTGAGTCTCCAGTAGCCTAAAACTGTTTCTTCATGGCACTTGTTGCTATTGGAGGAGATCTTTTTAATTGGTTTCTTGCGAGGGGTCATTTTTAGAAGTCGACATTCACCCCCCATCTGTCGCCATTTCGGTCCAACACATGTGATTTCTACATGAGGAGTATCCGTAGATCCTGGAAATGTGAAAGATGTGCTCAATTGGGCACAACCCAAATCAGTACCAGAGATCAGGAGTTTTCTGGGTTTAGCAGGTTATTATCATCGCTTCATTGAAGGTTTTTTCAAGCTTGTGAGACCTCTCATTCAGTTGCTAAAGAAGGAAAAGAAGTTTGAATGGGCTAAAACTTGTGAGGATAGTTTTCAAGAATTGAAAGAGAGGTTAACTTCTGCACCAATGCTAACGCTTCTAGACATCAGAAAGGATTTTAAAGTTTTCTGTGATGCATCAAGGCAAGGACTTGGTTGTGTACTGATGCAAGAAGGAAGGGTAGTAGCATATGCATCAAGGCAATTGCATCCGCATGAGGAGAATTATCCAACCCACGATTTAGAGCTAGCTGCCGTTGTGCATGCTCTAAAAATATGGAGGCGTTATTTGATCGGTAATCACTGTGAGATCTATACAGACCACAAAAGTCAGAAGTATATATTTACCCAACCCAATCTCAACCTAAGACAAAGAAGATGGCTTGTGTTAATAAAGGATTATGATGTTGGAATACATTATCATCTAGGGAAGGCTAATGTAGTAGCTGATGCCTTGAGCAAGAAAACCTACTACAATAATCTGATGATTCAAGATAGTCAGCCTGCACTTCATGAAGAATTTTAGCGACTCAATCTGGAAGTAGTAGAGGAAGGATTTCTAACTACTTTGGAGGTTCAAAAAACTTTAGAGGACCAAATCAAGACAGCTCAAAAAGAGGACAAATATGTCAAGAAAATCAAAGATAATATGAAGAAAGATAAAGCACCTGGATTTTTAGAAGATGAAGAAGGTATCCTTTGGTTTGGAAAAAGAATTCTTTGAGAGACCGTGTGGAGGTGTCCCCATGTTTGTGATGAGTAATTGACGGTTGTGTTAGAGAGTTTGAGTTTGTTTTGGGTATTCTAGGTTTGAGTACCTTTCATTAATTCTATTGTTGATTATGTTGTTTCGTGCGGTGCTATGTGACGGTTTGCTTGTCTATGTGACTGCATGACTTCGGAGCTAGGTCATGGTGAGGCGAGGAGGACCGGGACTAGGCACAGGAGGTGTTGAGATCCAGACGGTCGGTGATGCCGAAGATGATCGAGGCTGCTGAGGTGGTTGCGAGTTGGGAGACGAGAAACCGAAGCTGGAGCTACGGGTGATGGACACGACGGGCAACGACGAGTGGACCGGGACTAGGCTCAGGGACGAGTCGGAGGTCCAGACGGTTGGATGTCAGTTGCGGTCGTGTGCGACGAAACAGACCAGAACTAGACTCGGGTGGAGTCGAAGGTCTCGGTCGGAGTCAGGTGGACACAACGGGCAACGGCGATGTGAACTGGGACTAGGCTCAGGGAGGAGCTGAGGTCCAGACGGTCAGGATGCCGGGTGCGGTCGTGTACAGCGGAGCGGGCCGGTGCTAGACTCAGGGAGGAGTCGAGGTCTAGACGGTCAAAGTACCGGTTGCGAGAAGCTTCCGGGAAGGTGCTTGAGGGCAATTTGGAGAATTGACTCAAGTTGGGAGAAATGGCTGTTTCCCTCCATTTCTTGTGTTGACTTTGACTCTTGCCTCATGTGGTGTGTGAGGTTGGGAGTGGAAGGTGTATGCCATTTCTTGATTTGCTATTAGAGGATGGGAGGTCTTCTATTTAGTAAAGGGAGTAGGCATTCTGGTAGAGAGAGCTCAAGAGTAGTGTGTGGGCAGTGTGCTCTGTGAGCTTTGCGTGTGTTCTCTCCTCATGTGAAGCATGTAGTGAGAGGGTAGCATTTCATCTCAACTACGTATGGGGACGTATTGAGTGGTTGTAAACCTCATGTAATCATTCATTGCAATGAATCCATTTGAGTTATCAAGAGTTTCAGTCCTTTTCTGTTTTATGCTGCTCTCTGTTGGATTCTTTTGATTTGAGTGAATCTTATTTGAAGAGATGGTTTTTGGTTGCTCTATGATGGGGAATATGTCTCAAGACCATTTGGTCAATTAGTTCCCAAGAGCCAAATGATTAAATCAAAGAATCACTCTTTTCACTCTTTTTAGGTTCCTCTGCTTTTCACTGTTGCTAGGGTTTGATGGCAGGGGAGGCTTGTCCTCATTGATTTTCCAGAAGCAGAACTGGATTTGAGGTGTGGTTCTTACCCTTGAGGTCACTCCCTGATATATTTCAAAGTTTCATGAGCAAATGATGGGAGAATGATTAGCAATTTAGAAATCTGTCTCTTCTTCAGTTCAAAATCTGAATTTTGCTAGATTTCTATTTCTCTTGTTCTTTGTCTGCAATTTTTCTTCTCTTGAAGTCAAATTGTTACTTGGAATGAAGGAATGATCAAATGACCTGAGAAGAACAGAAACAAATCCATCAATTTCTCTGTTTTCTGAAGTTGTGCAAAATCAGCCCTATTTCCAGCTGAGAAATCTGATTTCTAGGGTTTGGACCAGTCTGTGCATTGCGGTCAGACCAGCCACCCCATGGCGGTCCGACCGGAGGCCCCCGGGCAGTCTGGCCGGCCGGCTAGTGGCGGTCTGACCGGCCCCTAACCGGCGGTCAGACTGGTGTGGCCCGGGTGGTCTGACCGGCGGCTAGGCAGCGGTCTGACCAGCGGCTAGGCAGCGGTCTGACCAGCGGCCAGGGTGCGGTCTGACCGGCCCCTAGCAGTCAGCACTATTATTTGTTGTTCCTCCTCAGTGCCTTGTCTTTCTTCGCTTCTTTCTCGTGTCTGGTTAGCATGTATTTCCAGAGAGCATGAATCATCTACTTCATATGATGAGGACATCACTTCTTCGGATACATACAACACTCCTCCACTTGACATTCAAGGACTAATCACTAGAGCTCGCGCCCGACAATTGAATTTACAGGTGAGCTCGTTCCTAAGTACTTTCTTTTGTTCATTTGAGAATAGATTGCTACCTAATGATTTAATTATGATTAGGAACCATGGAGAGGACCTGGAAATACTTGGAGAAGGGCTACAAGGCGCACAAGTCCAGCAAGGGCGGTCGAATCATGTTGGAGGCCCAACTCAAACCGACTTCGAATCCAATTCGGAGTCCAGGACCAGACCGCACTAAAACGGACGCCCAGATCGCATCCGGACTCCGTTTTGGACGTTCCACATATGTATGGAAAGCTGAGAAGACCACCTTTCCAATGGCTTTGGTCCCATGTCAAAATTCCTTCTGAGTCAACAGGAATCGTCGAAACAAGTGGGCGTTCAGAATCTGTCAGGGTGCTGCGCCACCGTCTTTTGGGCCGATCGGCTTTGTATCGTGTTGGAGCCCATTAGGGGCGCGTCCAGGGGTTTTGCACGCCCCTAACTCCTCTATATCCAGCCGCCACCCCCACCATTAGGGTTTGGGGTTTTGCTTAGATTGATTTGTCTTTGAACAATTCGCCGTTCATCGGTTTGTGAGACCCCAACTTTCGAGTGCTAAATCTATCCATCTGCAATTCAGTTGTGTTCTTCCTTGTTCTTGCTTGTGTTCTTCGATTCGCAGGCGAGGATTAGCCTTCTTGGCGAGGTCAACCGGGCTGCGCACGGTTGATAACCTGAGGAGACGTGGTGCTGCGATTGCGGGGTTCGGAACGTGTCGTTCGGAAGCCGGATCGATTTGTGTTGCGCCTCCACCAAATCGAATTTACCCAGAACCTGTTGGAAGATCGGGACCCCGTCCCCATCAAGTGGTATCAGAGCTTCAGGTGTTCCTTCAGGTTCGCGTTACCCTCCTTTGTTGTTTTCGGTTTCATCCTAGAGTCCATGAAAAAGCCCTACAAAAAAAAATTGTAGTCATAGGTTGTTTCCTGTCCTAGACCTCGTTTAGCCTTTGCACAATTTGATTCCAGAGTCCGTAGTGTTGAGTTTGTGTCCTTAGTCGAGTTGTGTTGCTGGTTTAGATCGTGTTTTGTTTCGGGTTATCTTGCTTCCGCTACCTCTCATACAAACCCTAGCCGTCATCCATCGCGTATTCCACCCTCTGTTTTTTGTTTTCCCACCCATATCCCGCCCTCTGTTTGAATCTTCCTTCGCATCTCGTGATCACACAGCACCATCCCCCACTTTTCCCCGAGCTTCCGCCCCCAAATTCCACCGATTTCCTCCACTCAATTTCGTTTTCGGCCTCCACAGAAACCATAACTCGGAGGCTCAACTTCAAACGGCCGTAACTTTTGCATACGGACTCGAAATCAGGAGATTTTTTTTTGAAATTGGGTGAAATTAAATTTTGCATCCGAAACCGACCTGACGTTGTCGGGTTTCGGCGAATTTATTTTGCCCAAATTCGGCCTGGAAAGTGCAGTACTCGAGCTCCGAAATTGATTCACCGAATTTCCTGCACATTCATTATTTTCTGTAGGCCACACCTTACATTAGATTGAGGTGAAACTTTGTGTGGTTCCTATTTCTGTGCTCTGCTTTGTGAAAAAAATAACAGAAAAAAGAAACAAAAAAGAAAAATTTCGGCACCTGGTTTTGCCTGAGAGCAAAGGCACCTGAGTTCCGTGCCTAAAAGAAAAAAAGAAAAAAAAGAAAAAAAAGAGAAAGAGCACAGTTTTAGGTGACAGAAATTCTTTTGTTTTGTGCTTATGCTGCATTAAGTCTCTCAGTGCCTGGCCATCTTTGTTGCTGTCTTTGCCTTACTATTCTGATCTTGACTCCTTGTTCATCATATCCTAACACTGATATAGGACACATTTAGGCCAGCAACTAGGACCAGTGCTTTGGACAATTATTCAGCATTACTATCTGTTATTGATTTGTGTTCCACTGACATATTTGGCCTTCCAAGCTCCATATATCTACTTCTGGATAGCACAGTTTTGACCCTTGCAATCGTACCCACGCTCGTCATGGTTTCACGAACCAGCCACCGGTTGTACCACCTGCTGCTTTGGTAAGAACACTTGTAAGAGCTTGGTAAGACACTTCCTTTGCGAGATCCCACTGCCCTTCATTTGTAGTTGATAGGGATAATCCTTTTGTTTTCCCTGTGTTTCCACTAACCATGGCAGGAGACGAAGGGGGCGAGACACCGGTCGATTTCAACGAGTGTGTTAGTCGCGGCCAGCTACAAGCTGCGCTCGACAAACAAAATGCTTCACTCGGCGCGAGAATGGACACCATCGTCGCCGCCATTGCCAAGTTGAACACCACGGAAGGCATTGAGCGGGTGGAGCGGCGGTTGGCTGACCTCACTGGTCGGTTGGACACATTGGAGGCACGCCTGCCACCTGTCAATGACGGCCATCGTCGTGATGATGACACAGTGTATGATGCGGATGGCAACATTGATCAGCGGGCGACACAAGATGCACGATTACGTCGGCGTCTTCAGCAAAACCGACATGGTATGGGAGGTAATAACCAGAACCGTCATGGTAACGATGACCCTTTTGCTAAAGTCAAGTTTACCATTCCATCTTTTGCTGGTCTTTATGATGCTGATATATATCTTGATTGGGAGATGACGGTAGAGCAGAAATTTAATTCTCACTTAGTTCCTGAACAACATAGAGTTAGACAAGCTACTAGTGAGTTTAAGGACTTTGCTATTATCTGGTGGAATGAACTAAGTAACATGCGCTTACAACCTGATACATGGGAACGGTTAAAAGAAGATATGCGTAATCGTTTTGTTCCTCCCACATATAAACTTGATTTGAGAAAAAAATTGCAGCGCTTAGAACAAGGTGATCGTTCTGTTCAGGACTATTATGCTGAGCTTCAAAAGGGTATGATGCGTTGTGGGGTTGTTGAGGACACAGATGATAAGATTTGTCGTTTCTACGGGGGGTTACGGCGTGAAATTCAGGACATTGTTGATTATAAAGAATTTACTACTGTCAACCAGTTGTTCCAGCTTGCTATGCTTGCAGAAAAAGAATTGCAGGGACGCAAGGAATCAGCGAAGGCACGCACTGAACGACCCTTCTACACGCCGCGAACGACTACATCGGCGGGACTGCCCAAGTCTTCTTCGAGTTTTCGTTCTCCTCCACCACCTGTGACCAAGATTGCAGCAGCGCCACCGAAGCCACCTTCCACGTCACGCTTTGCAGATGCTTCAAAAAATTCCTTGCAGGTTCCAGCCAAGAGTTCTTCTTCCGTGGCTTCAACGGGCCGCTCCTCCGACATTCAGTGCCACCGCTGCCATGGGCTTGGTCATGTGCAGAAGAATTGCCCTAGCCAACGGGCATACATCGCCACAGAAGATGGAGGCTACATCAGCACTTCGGATGTTGAGGAGGATGATGATGTTGATGCTGCCTCGGACGAAACTGGCGGTGGTGATGACGACTTGGTCCTTGGTGGGGCATCCACAGCGACGCTACGGAGCATCATTGTGCAGCGAGTCCTCAGCACACAGGTACAACAACCCGATAAGCTTCAACGCCATAATTTGTTTCAGACTTTCTTCGCAATCAAGAACCGGCGTGCACGTGTCATCATTGATGGAGGAAGCTGCAACAACTTGGTGAGTTCTGATTTGGTCAAGAAGCTTGGCTTGACCACGCGACCGCATCCCCATCCATATCATATTCAGTGGTTAAATGATTCTGGAAAAGCTAAGGTAACACAAACATGCCGAGTCCATTTTTCCATTGGTGGGTATGTTGATCATGTTGATTGTGATGTGGTTCCCATGCAAGCATGCTCTCTTTTATTGGGTCGACCTTGGAAATTTGATAATGATGCTTTACACCATGGTAGTAGTAACAAATACACTTTTATGCATAAGGGAAAGAAAGTTACTTTACTGCCTTTGACCCCAGTTGAGATTATAGAGGCCGATAGGGAGAGAGTTGCTGCTGCTAATGATACAAAGGAACATGATAAATCTGAAAAACAGCAAGTAATCCCTTTGAAAAATTCTGTTATGCTTGCCACAAAATCAGACCTTGCTGAAATTGATGATGTTCATGATACATGCTATGCTTTTGTGTGCAAAGATGCCTTATTTTCTCTTGATAATATGCCTTGCACTTTGCCTGCTCCTGTCACTAACCTTTTGCAGGAGTTTAGAGATGTTTTCCCTGATGAGATACCTCCAGGACTTCCACCCATTCGAGGGATTGAGCACCAGATTGATTTGATCCCTGGAGCGAGTTTGCCAAACCGTGCGCCGTACAGGACCAATCCTGAAGAGACTAAGGAGATTCAGCGACAAGTCCAAGACCTTTTGGACCGTGGGTACGTACGTGAGAGCCTTAGTCCTTGTGCTGTTCCTGTTCTTTTGGTTCCCAAAAAAGATGGTTCTTGGCGTATGTGTGTAGATTGTAGAGCCATTAACAACATTACTATAAGGTATCGTCATCCTATTCCTAGGCTAGACGACATGCTTGATGAGTTGTGTGGTGCTATAATTTTCACAAATATTGACTTGCGTAGTGGATACCACCAAATAAGAATGAAACTTGGCGATGAATGGAAAACTGCTTTTAAAACTAAGTTCGGCTTGTATGAGTGGTTAGTCATGCCTTTTGGGTTAACTAATGCACCTAGCACTTTCATGAGATTAATGAACGAGGTTTTACGTCCTTTCATTGGCAAATTTGTGGTCGTTTACTTTGATGATATCTTGATTTATAGCAAGTCCATGGATGAACATTTGAATCACTTACGTGCTGTTTTTAATGCTTTGAGAGATGCACGTTTGTTTGGTAACCTTGACAAGTGCACCTTTTGCACGGATCGAGTCTCTTTTCTTGGCTATGTTGTGACTCCACAGGGCATTGAGGTTGATAGAGCCAAGGTGGAGGCGATATGGAGTTGGCCCACGCCCACGACGGTCTCCCAAGTGCGGAGTTTTCTTGGCCTTGCAGGATTTTATCGCCGCTTTGTCAAAGAATTCAGCACCATTGCGACACCATTGATTGAATTGACAAAGAAGGGCGTCGTGTTCCATTGGGGGCCATCACAAGAGGAGTCCTTTAATCTTTTGAAGGACAAGCTTACACACGCACCATTGCTCCAACTTCCGGATTTTGGTAAGACTTTTGAGCTCGAATGTGATGCTAGCGGAATTGGTATTGGTGGTGTTTTGATGCAAGAAGGCAAACCTGTTGCCTACTTTAGTGAAAAATTGAATGGTCCTGCTCTTAATTATTCCACGTATGATAAAGAATTGTATGCTCTTGTTCGTTCTTTAGAGACGTGGCAACACTATTTATGGCCTAAAGAATTTGTCATTCATTCCGATCATGAATCACTTAAGCATATTCGTAGTCAAACCAATTTGAATCGTAGACATGCTAAGTGGGTTGAATTTATTGAATCTTTTCCTTATGTCATTAAACACAAGAAAGGGAAGGATAATGTGATTGCTGATGCTTTGTCTCGACGCTATACCATGTTGTCTCAACTTGATTGTCGCATTTTTGGTCTTGAAACTATTAAAGGACAATATGCTTTTGATGCTGATTTTAAGGATGTGTTGTTGCATTGTAAAGATGGACAAGCATGGAATAAATTCATGATCAATGATGGGTATTTGTTTAGAGCTAACCGCCTATGCATTCCAGTTGGATCCGTTCGTCTTTTGTTGTTGCAGGAGGCGCATGGAGGCGGTTTGATGGGACATTTTGGTGCTAAGAAGACAGAAGATGTTCTGGCCACACACTTCTTTTGGCCAAAGATGAGGCGAGATGTTGAGCGGTTTGTTGCTCGCTGCACTACATGTCAAAAAGCTAAGTCTCGCTTGAATCCACATGGTTTATATATGCCTCTTCCTGTTCCTTCTATTCCGTGGGCAGATATTTCTATGGACTTTGTTTTAGGATTGCCCAGGACTAAGAGGGGGAGGGATAGCATTTTTGTTGTTGTGGATCGCTTTTCTAAAATGGCTCACTTTATACCATGTCATAAAACCGATGATGCCGTTCATATTGCTGACCTCTTTTTCAAAGAGATAGTTCGTTTGCATGGTATGCCTTCTACTATTGTTTCAGATCGTGATGTCAAGTTCTTGAGTCACTTTTGGCGTACTCTATGGAACAAGTTGGGTACAAAGTTGCTGTTCTCTACAACATGTCACCCACAAACTGATGGCCAAACTGAGGTGGTGAACCGCACATTGTCTACCATGTTGAGAGCTATTTTGAAGAACAATTTGAAGTTGTGGGAAGAGTGTTTGCCGCATGTTGAGTTCGCATATAATCGAGCGGAACACTCCACCACTAAGGTAAGTCCTTTTCAGGTAGTGTATGGATTCAATCCCCGTGCCCCTATTGATATTTTACCTTTGCCAACTAGTGAGAGAGTTCATAATGATGCTAAGGACCGTGCTGATTTTATTGTCAAAATGCATGAGACTACTAAGGCAAACATTGAAAAGATGAATGCAAAATATAGGATTGCTGGTAGTAAAGGTCGAAAGGAAGTTAAACTTGAACCGGGTGATTTTGTTTGGTTGCACTTGAGAAAGGATCGATTTCCTGAGTTAAGAAAATCAAAATTGATGCCTAGAGCTGCTGGTCCTTTTAAGATAATTGAGAAGATAAATGATAATGCATATAAACTTGAGTTGCCTCCCGAGTTTGGGGTTAGTCCCACCTTTAACATTTCAGATTTGAAGCCATACTTGGGAGAAGAAGATGAGGCTGAGTTGAGGACAACTCCGCTTCAAGAGGGGGAGGATGATGAGGACATCACTTCTTCGGATACATACAACACTCCTCCACTTGACATTCAAGGACCAATCACTAGAGCTCGCGCCCGACAATTGAATTTACAGGTGAGCTCGTTCCTAAGTACTTTCTTTTGTTCATTTGAGAATAGATTGCTACCTAATGATTTAATTATGATTAGGAACCATGGAGAGGACCTGGAAATACTTGGAGAAGGGCTACAAGGCGCACAAGTCCAGCAAGGGCGGTCGAATCATGTTGGAGGCCCAACTCAAACCGACTTCGAATCCAATTCGGAGTCCAGGACCAGACCGCACTAAAACGGACGCCCAGATCGCATCCGGACTCCGTTTTGGACGTTCCACATATGTATGGAAAGCTGAGAAGACCACCTTTCCAATGGCTTTGGTCCCATGTCAAAATTCCTTCTGAGTCAACAGGAATCGTCGAAACAAGTGGGCATTCAGAATCTGTCAGGGTGCTGCGCCACCGTCTTTTGGGCCGATCGGCTTTGTATCGTGTTGGAGCCCATTAGGGGCGCGTCCAGGGGTTTTGCACGCCCCTAACTCCTCTATATCCAGCCGCCACCCCCACCATTAGGGTTTGGGGTTTTGCTTAGATTGATTTGTCTTTGAACAATTCGCCGTTCATCGGTTTGTGAGACCCCAACTTTCGAGTGCTAAATCTATCCATCTGCAATTCAGTTGTGTTCTTCCTTGTTCTTGCTTGTGTTCTTCGATTCGCAGGCGAGGATTAGCCTTCTTGGCGAGGTCAACCGGGCTGCGCACGGTTGATAACCTGAGGAGACGTGGTGCTGCGATTGCGGGGTTCGGAACGTGTCGTTCGGAAGCCGGATCGATTTGTGTTGCGCCTCCACCAAATCGAATTTACCCAGAACCTGTTGGAAGATCGGGACCCCGTCCCCATCATCATAGCTTCTATAGCTATTGGAGAAGATATGTCGTGTGAATACTTTGGGGGCAAATTTTAAAAAGGCACCATTCACCCCCCCCCCCCCCCCTCTGTTGCCATTTCCAATCCTACAATTGGTATCAAAGCCGGTTAGCTCTTTTCGATAGATCTTAACCAGTCTGTGACCATGGCAATGGACAAGTATTCCACCAAGCCCCCAATCTTCGATGGGATCGACTATCCCTTTTGGAAGAGTCGGATGGAGACCTACATTCAGGCTCAGGGCTATGCTATCTAGCGCAAGGTTAAAACACGCTTTGTTGTTCCTGCCGATGAGAACATCAATGTGGCGAACATGCCCGATGTTGAGGCGAATGCTAAGGCAAAGAACACCATGATCCAAGGTTTGAGCCGAAACGAGTTTGATCGCATTTCTCATCTTTCGTCGGCTTTCGATATTTGGGTGACCCTCGAATGCTAAGGTAAGGAACATCATCATCCAATTGCATGGATTTTTGGGCACAAATCCAAATTTCAGTACAGCATATCATCCACAGGCAGATGCTTAAACAGAAAGAGTAAATCAAATATTAGAAGACATATTGAGAGCTTGTGCCTTGGTAAACAAAACTAGTTGGGATAAAGTTTGCCCTATGCAAAATTTTCCTATAATAATAGTTATCAATCTAGCTTGCAAATGCCTCCGATTGAAGTTTTGTATGACAGAAAATGTAGGAAACCATTGTATTGGAAATAGACTAGAGAAGTGTGAGTGTTTGGACCAGACGTGTTGAAGCAAGTAGAAGAGCAAGTTCGCTTGATTCAGGATAGATTAAAAGCAGCACAAACAAGACAAAAAAAACTATGCGAGCAATCGCCGTAGGATGTTAGAATTTGTACCTGGAGATCATGTGTATCTGAAAGTTTCGCCTCTCAAATGGATGCGTCGTTTCAGAGTTAGTGGGAAGTTTGCTCCTAGATTCATTGGACCATTTCCTGTTTTAGCCAAAAGGGGAGAAGCTGCTTACCAGTTGAAACTTCCACCATAGTTGTTGGATGTGCAGGACGTATTCCATGTGTCCCAATTAACAAAGTGTCTCAGAGCGCCAGAAGAGCAGATGCCTTTGGAGAAGTGAAATTGAAGGAGGACCTAACTTATCCAGAGCATCTAGTCAAAATTTTGGATGAAGCAGAGCGTCGCACAAGAAGCAAGATCATCAAATTCTATAAAGTGCAATGAGCAATTATTCTGAATCAGAAGCAACTTGGGAGTGTCAGGAAGATCTAAGAGCAGAGTTCCCTCGTCTTTTCCCAGTCCGTCCAAATCTCGAGGATGAGATTCTTTGTAAGGGGGTAGATTTGTAACATCCCAAAAATTTGTTTTTTTTGAAAAATAATTCCAATTAATTATTTAAATTTTTTTCGGATTTTAATTGGATTTTATTTGGATTATTTGTGAAGCACTGGAAGAAATCTCAAAATTCCAATTTTCGATTTCCCGCTAAAATTCCGAATTTTCAAATTCAAATTCCAAAAATTCAAAATCAAATCTCTAAAAATCTTAACTCTCTAGAAAAATATCCATTTTATTTTTTTGGGCCCAACCTATTATTTTTCTTTCTTCTTGGCCTATTCTTTTCTCTCATTTCTTTCCTTCTCTCTCCTCTCGGTTACTATTCATGCTATAGTACACAGGAATACTGTTCATCCGTCTTCCACCTCCAGGCGTGTATCTGAGCTGAACTCTAGCAACAGCAGTCTTCATTCTTTCTCTCATATCTTTTCACTCAAGCGTCCGAATTCAAATCCGTATGAAGCGTTGCGAGCCCCGTTCATTGCCGAAGTCAATGCATCCGTTACCACCTTCCATTAGTGATGTCGCTGTAGTTTTATTTGGCAGTTTTCTAAAAACTGAAACCATCGCGGAAATTACTTGTGTTCCCGGCAATTCAAATCATGAGAGAGGCTATAAATTAGCACACCAACACCTCTTCTACCCGTTTTCATTCCCTCAGAATCTTAGAACCTTCAAAGCTTTGACGATCAAGAATTTCTTGATTTGGTCATTCATCATTCTGGTGAAGTTTTTCAACTTTTGTTTGCGTCATCTCCTATCTTAGCATCCAAGAAAATCATCCACCATTTTTATTGATTTTTTCATGCAGCCAATTAGCGGGAATTGAGCTTTTCACAGAATCGATCGTTCTTGGCTTTCGCCATCGATTCATCGTCCTTGGTGAGCGCTTTCTCAATTCCTTGTACTGATAGCATCACCTATATCCCCTCAACGTAACCCATAGCTTAGCTCGCTCAATGGTTGGCCGAGGAGCTCCTCCACCATGCGCCACCTCCATGTTGGACGTCGTCACCATCGTTGGCCATCCTCGACCACTCTCGAGCCAAACCAACTTCACCCTCGCATTCACCTTGCCTCTAGCCACCTCATGCTCCCTCCACTTTCTCCAGAACATCGCCGGTTTGCCGAAGCCCTGCGTGGCCACCGTCGCCATGCGCACCGACTACTGCTGCCGCCTGGCTCCTTCTCTAGCGCTGCCACCACCACCATTGGGTAGAGGACCTCTCTGGGTTTCCATTTTGGTGGTTCCCACGCCGCCCCTCCCTTGCCTCGCTGGCGCCTTCATTCACCATGGTCATCACCTCCATGTTCTACTTTGTGTGTTCTTCAACAGAGAAGAGTTCCCCGATAGCTCTTCATTCCTATGTGTTGACTCTATGTCACAAAAGAGCATTTGCTCACTTGGTCAACCGAAAGCAAATGCACTCACCTATGAGGTCATGAAAACTCAATTGTAATAAAGAGACGATAAGGTCTGTACTCTCTATTATTGTAATAAAGCATTGTTGGTTATGCAATCATCATTGTTTGACTGTGTGCACTAGCTTTGATCTGGGACTAGTGCAGTAATACACAGAGGGTGGCGATCGGTCTGGGCGGTCGCCGGTGCCGAGCTCAGTCGCGATAAGAGGTCGTGGTGGTCACCGGTGCCACCGTTACTTAGCAGTGAAATGGTGGGTAATTTTGGGCACAAGTTGGATGAGAAGCCATGCCTTTTGTTGATTCTTTTCGGTTTAGGCTCATGATTTTCAAGCATTTGTATGGACGTGTAATATCTTGAATTCTAAAAAAATATCTAAAAATAAGTAAAACTTAAAACTTTTGCATGCATCTTATTTCCCTGATTTTTATTGGAGTTTATTTGGAAAATAATTTGCAAATACAAATTTTTGGAAAATAAAAATGTGCTACTAATAAAATTTAATTTGAATTCAAAATCGAATCTGAAAAAATGATCCATAAGTGGCATAGGACAATTTATAGTAGAAATCAATTCAAAAACTCATAAATATATTCATGGCACTGGAAATAAAAATTTGAAAATGTTCATAAAATTATTCAAATCAAAATAGTGCATATACACAACACAGTAGCCTTCCAAGAATTTTGATCCATAAGTGGCATAGGACAATTTATAGTAGAAATCAATTCAAAAACTCATAAATATATTCATGGCACTGGAAATAAAAATTTGAAAATGTTCATAAAATTATTCAAATCAAAATAGTGCATATACACAACACAGTAGCCTTCCAAGAATTTTGAAAAAAAATTCAAGGTAGACAAAATTTTGGAAAAAGTATACAATAATCAACACTATTTTAGGAGTCTCTAAAAATATTTTCATAATTTTTAAAGCTCATCTACTATGCCTAAAATTCTTCAAACCTCTCAGCCGAGCAAAACCACTTTCTTCACTTGCTGATGCGTCGGGCTTCTCTCTATGTATTAGAAACTCGACGCTGACAAGTTGGACCGGACCCAACCCGTCAGGTCTTCCTTCACCTGCTGATGAGTCGGGCCCAGCTTCAGGGGTCATCGTCCACCTCTCATGAGCCCGTGCCAGCTCCGCCATGGTGTTCTGCTGGATTTTGATGCCACACCCGTGGTTTCTTGCTCACCCGCCCTCACCTACCTGTCGCATCACTGCACTGAGTCTCCCCTGTCCTTGTCTCTTTTGCATGTCATGCTCCACTGAGAAGAACCGAGCACCCTGTCTCCGCCATGCTCGTGAGAGCTCGCAAAGCAATCCCGGCCATCTCATCCCTATAAAGCCATTCTGACCATGTCATCGTCTTCCTCATCTCACACCCATCTCATTTCCATGAAAATCCGAGCCTTTCCCTCCTTGTCTTTCTCGGATCGCACCATCTCCCTCAGCTCCGGTGCGCACGCTCTGCTGTGGCCCGAGCTCTTCAATGAACCTCTTGCATTTCTAACTGTATCACCTTATGTTCCACATCCCATAGAGTATTTCCCCTTAGCTAATTTCTTAATTCATGCTGACGCTGTCAGATTTGAGCCATCGTTCTCATCTTCAGTCAGGAGCACCACTGCTAGCCATTCTTCCTCTCTGATGAGACCTAACCTAATTCTTCTCTCTCATAGCATCATTGACTATCCCTTGAGCTAATGCAACACTCACTCGTAGCTCTCCCTCACTGTGGAGCTTCCTCACGCATGGACATCCACTGCACCGCTGCTACTCCTTACCATTCGGCCACTCTAGTGCCTCTCCGATGTCACCAACCCCCTCAACAAACTTCTGGTAGCCCCTAGTTGCTCGTGCGCTAGTTGGATTTGGAAATCCCCCACCATATCTTAGCCTTTGCCGTGGCCGACCATAACGCTACCACAAGAGTCGTCGCCGTTCCTCTTCGGTGATCATATGGTCCCAACAGCCACCGCCTTTGGCTATGCTAGGCTCTCTTCAGTCCATTTCATCCATGTCAAAGTCGGGCCACCACCTCCCTCGCCGCTAGCAAGCGCACTGGAGCTTCACTATGCTCGTCTCTACTTCTCCTCTCGCTGATAGTGAGCCCCGCCTGTCAGAATGATTAAGTTAACGTTGATGACATGATCAAATATAATGCACGCATGACATGTGGCCTGAGTTAATTACCTAATCAAAATTATATTTTAAACCGGGTTCAAAAACTATGAGTATGACATGTAGGACCCATATGCAAGAGTTATTAAAATGAAACTGTAAAATATGTGAGTATGACATGTAGGACCCACCTGTAAGAATGTTAATGATTGATTTACACCTAATTAGTCTATGACAAGTGGGCCCAACTAAAATCAATTAAGGAATTTTAATTAAACTAAAAACTAAAATATGAGTCACTAATATATGTGACCCACATGGTAAATAAATAAATAAAACTTGATTCAACCATATGAGACTGACATGTATGGCCCACATGTAAGAAATTTTAGAAAATGAATAAAATGGAAAAGTCAATTTTAGTTATGTGAAAGATTGCTTTCTCTGTTAGAAAGCGTATTTTCGCATAAACATGTGGGAAAGTTCACTTTCTCTGTTTGAAAGCGCATTTCCGAGAAGTACGCATTCGACGACATCACTTTTAACATTTTGCATATAATTTTAGAATTTATAAACTGAATAAAATTCAAATAGCTATAACTTTTGCTTATGAACACCAAATTAAGTAATTTTTATCTTTAAATTTTCGAAAATTATGCACTACCTAAATATGCAAAAATATTTAAATTTGGTCTATGTTTAAATTTTTGGCTCATATTTGAATTTTATCAAATAGATACCATCGCGTCGGACGATTTTGATAACACTTTCGAGCTATTCTCTGGGGCAACAATAGCAAGGCAAGCACTCCTCTTTTGACCATGCTGATCCTAATATTTCAATTATCATATGTTATTTGCAAAATCTCCTTGTAATGGTAGTTATATCCGCTCGTGTGCATTGAATCTCCTTGTAAATTTGATATCCTTACCGTTGCAGACCTTAGGACATGATTTAGACAGTATATAATATCATTTTGGATATATTACATTGAGAATATGATCTAGATGCTTAGCCACGCACTAGTTTTTACTAATTTTGAATATTTGAAAAGCTTGCACGTGGATATGGGTGATTTCAAAATGTTGGACCAGAAGAGGAAGCTCTATTAGTTTGGTATAAAATAAAATGGAAAAATATAGATTTAGATGCAGGCAAATTATATTATGAATTGTCAAATGCGAGAAGGTAGCTCGCATGTAGATAGGGGAGATTTTCACCCAGGTCAATTAAGGACCAAACATTATTACTGCATGTCTAAGTCGTGTTAAACAACCATATGTGTTATATAGGCTCTAGCTTTAGCTAATTAAGTTGTCTAGAACTAGCTTTGCATTTTGGTAAGAGCCGAAGTAGTGAATGCATTTCAAGAAGGTTTGCTCATAGGGGTTCTTTTCACCAAGGTGTTGGGACCAAAACTTGCTAATACAACGGTGAATGCTCACTCAGGAGAAGGCCACGCCTAAGTAAGGGTTTGTCATTCATCGGGCTAACGCAAGGTTAGGACTAGATAAGGTAAAAGCTATATAATAATCAATTTCGTCACACACCCAAGGAAGCGCGAAGTTACCGATAGTATATTTAATTATCTCATATGGGTAAAGTTGTACAACCTCTTAAGAGTATTAAAAACTATTTAAATAATCATGCTCGCGGTCATGAGCATGTTTAGATGTGGCCACAATGGGTATAGTTTTATTTTTATAAAATTGTTTTGTTGGAAATGACGGGATGGAGTGTACATGCTTGTGGTGTGCCATACCCATGGTCAGGAATTGTTCGATGATCGCAGCTGAGAGTTGTGGATGGATGTGATTTACTGTTATTAATGTTATATAAATGTTATTTCATTACATATCAAATGTTGTTTACAATTCCGTTGCAAAATAGTATTTATCGATATTGCAAACAAAAATTGTTTCATGTTGAAAATAACTTGTAGCATAGAACCTTACTTGCCCGCATCTAAAAGCAATCCAAAGGTAGGGAGGCATGGTGCCTAGACTCCATGATTGAGACTTTTCATCTATGACTAAGACTTTTCATCTATGATTGATTCAGAATGCTAAATCAATAATTTCCTTTGCAAATTGATGCCTTATTGAATTAATGAATGTTAACGGGTTCGCCTGATATATTATATATCATTACATTTGCATGCATCTAAAAGCAATCCAAAAGCAGGGAGGCTTAGTGCCCAGACACCATGGTGCCCCATTTCAGTGTAGTTAAACTTGACATCCAATAAATATTAAAGAAATTTCGCACATGATACATACATATATATATTCTACGCGCACTGTGCATGCCAGAAAGTTATTGTCAAATGCATGCAAAGTTATTGCTAGTTGTATAGTGTTACAGCTAACAGTAATACGGGTATTTGACAGTAACTTCACTCACGCATGGTAGTAACTTTCTAACACGTATTCTACATCTGAGCGCAGAATAGTAATTATGTGTGTGTATCAGCAAAGCATGTGATCTAAATTTGATCAAAACTCAAAACTTTAAATTCGAGTATATATTTTCAATGTATACGTTCCATTTGAATTGTTATAAATGGATACATACTCTAAAACTGATATTTTCAAAGAATATAGCCAAATTTGAGTTGAATTCGCGCATTTCTCATTTCAGAGTTTTATATATATGTATATGCATATGCATATGTATATACCTATGTGTATATACACACACACGTATATATGTGTATATATGTATATACGTACGTACATACGTTGCCTGCTATGTATGACCTTTAGTTACATTGCACCTGCTGATTTTTTTTTTTGGCCCATTTTCCCTCTGTAATTTAGTTACACCAAACAATGCACCGGCCCATGATATACAGCCAACAAGGCAAGAGATGAACGATGCGCTTGCTACAACTCGACGGAGACATAGGTGGCGGAGTAGTCTGGCATGCGGTGCAGGCTCCGGAGCACGCTCTCGGCGACCTGCTTGGTGGCGGCGTCGCCCTTGTGGAAGGCGCTCACCAGCGCGCTCGGTAGCACCCGGTCGCTGGTCACCTCCCTGACGCACCGCTCGCCGCCGTGTGCGAGGAACCGCTCCACGGCCCAGAAGCACCACCGCAACACCGCGCCACTGCCGTCGCCGAACCCATCTTCGCGGTGCTGCCGAAGGGCACGCAGCACGTGTCGCACAGCGTCGTGCTCGGCGAGCACGGCCACGCCGCGCTCCACGTCCACCGCGTCGTCCAGGAGCGTGCAGAGCGCGCCCAACGTGGCCTTGACCACAAGGCCGTTCTCGTTGCTCTCGAGGACGCCGAGGAGGCCCTCGACCGCGCCGGCCTCCACCAGGCAGAACGTGGTGGCTGGGGAGCACACACCATGGTGCACTGGACAGAGGCGGCCGTGCGCGGGCGGTTTCCGGTTGTCGTGCACCCGACCGGCGTGCGCGTCGCGCAGGCGCTGGAGGATGTTCTTCTTGGGGCGCCGTTCCACGGACGGCGGCTGTGCGAGGTTCGCCGACTGGTGGCTCAGGTTCTCGAGGCCGACCGCAGCGAGCCGCTGCACCTCGTCGCTGCCCACCGACCGCACGAGGAGATCGGTGAGCACCGACGTGAAGTTGTGGCCCATGGCCGCCAGGAGCACGTCCGGGTCGTACAGTGTTGTCGTTAGCCGGACGAGCGCGCCTACGAGGCCCTCCATGTACGGCTTTGCATGGCGGCTCGCCCGCATCTCGCCTCGCTGCATCTCCTCTGTCTTGGCCAGCACGGTCGGCACGGCACCCCCGTGCAGCAGTGCGAGGTTGAGCGTGATGCTCTGGTACGGCAGCATCGCAAGGAGAGTCGCCGACACGGCGTGCCGCTCAGTGATCCGCCCTGGCTGGCCGATGCTCTTGACCAGCCTGGCCGGCTGCCCCGGCGCCTTGCAGAGCTTCTCGGCGATGGTGTGCCCCATCTGCGGGGACAACGCAATCAGCAGCCTCGTCGCAGCGATGCCGAGCGCCTCACTTGTTGAGCCCATGAACTCGATCACGGTCTGGATGATATCCTGCTCCTTCATGACCGAGACCACCGTGGCGAGTGGCTTGGGGAGCATGGTGAGCGCGAGTAGCACGCGCATGATGCTGAGGTTGAGATCGTCGGGCATGGAGCACTTGAGCATGTGCGCAAAGTTGTACACCGAGTACTTGGACGTGATGACATGACCTTCCTTGTTGACAACAACGGTGTCGGGGTCAAGGCCGGACTCAACAATGTTGGCGAGCACCGCTGCAGCCTCAGTCTTGGAGCCCGTGGGCTCGTCGTCGATCTTTCTGATGAAGAGCTCCTCGACCATGACTGGGACGGCTCCCTCGTCCACCAGCGTCTTGCTGTTGGGGCGGTGCGAGGAGATCTGTACAAGGACATCAAGGGCCGCCTTGCGGATCATTGTGTTGCCGCTGTGCACCATCTTGATGAGGATCTCCGACGCACTCCCGGCGATGTTGATGGTCATCTCCTGCTTCTGAACCAGCTCGCCGAGGTAGCTCACCATCTCCATCTGCACATCTTCTGACCCTGTTTTGTGTTTTCCATGTCAGTTAAAGCTAGTGTCATGGTGTTGAGTACGAGTTATTTTACTGTATGACACCTTGAGCTTGTTGAGAAAAACCTCTGACCGGTCACCAGAGCAAGAGGTCTTATGCTAGCTTAGGCTTTATCTCACATGTTGCAAAACAAATTTGTACTGAATTTTTTTAAACAATTTACTGTAGCATGGGTTGTGTATTCCACTGTACTGAAGTTATATGTGTTCAGAAATTGATTGGGTCAAATGTCAGCCACACCGGTTTGTGCAAATAAATTGTTTACTCATTCATAGTTTTCAAAGGATAAAATTGCTCCTTTTACACTGTATATGATCGATTAATACATCAAACAAAGTCAAGTATATTTGCGTTATAATCCAAAGATAAAGTACCTTTCTGCATAAGTAAAATCTTACCTTCAACTAAATGTCTTTCGAGAGGGTCCAAGTAGCCACTTTCAGCCATGTACTTGATGTTCTTTGGACAATTCTCTAGGTTCTTGAGCACCTCTCCAGCCTTCTCTGCAGCAATTGGATCATCGGAATCGTTGAATTTCATTGTGGTGAGGATCAGTATGCTTCCAGCATTTGACCCGATGTTTTCCAACAGTAACTCTGATTTTGAAAGCTCTACCAAGAAAGAGATAGCTGCATGTCTTTCATCAGGACTACTACTAGAAAGCAGCTTTATTGTCCTTGCAATGGCTCTGGTTTTAGCTATGATTTCCTGTACGTCATGAAGCAAAATTTGAGTTGTTTAACATAACGTGCAGGAAAATTAGGAATTGAAGCTGGACTTTACATTAGTTTCAGCATTTCAATAAACTTCACACAGCCAGGCTGGGGAAAGATTGAACATGACAAAGGCTGAAACATTTCAGACTTCCTTACCTTTCCTGCTTCATCCTCAACCAACAGGCAGAGGAGATCCAGCGAGTCGCAGCGTATCAGAGCATCCTTGTGCTCCAGCAGCCGAGCAAGGAACTTAGTTATCCCAATCTTGTGCATCTGCTCCCTGTTCTTTCTCCTTAGTCTGGCCAGCAGCTTCAGCTCATGTATGGCTTCAAGCACCATTGCCTCTGTGGTTGCCAGCGAGAGCGCAGTACGTGCGATCCTGACACGTGTCGCTTCGTTCCTCATAATCCATTCTGCAATTGTGCTCTTCAGTGGAACATTGCTCCTCAGTGTCTTGCTTTGCATTGCCATCTTTGTAACTGGGCATATCACCGGTTCAGAGCCATATGTAAACTTCTCAAAGTACTCCTCAATGGCTCTCCTGTCGTAAGTCACACCACTTTCTGTTGTCACTGGATCAACCATGACCTTGTTTGTCAGTGGACAGAAGAAAGAATCATACAATGGTTCGACATATTCTGCGACTTCAGGAAGAGAACTGAATGACTGTCTACCGAACTCATGAGACTCATGGTACATTCCCTGCAGGAAGTCCACCAGCTTCGGCATGTCACTGTTGTGCAGTGTTCTTCTCCTGGGCCTGTCATTCACCACAATTATCGACATATCAGCCTCAGAGTAGCCATCACAGGAACGCTGATCAGAAGGATGCTGCCTGTTTCCAGCAACCTGAAGGTGTGCACTGACTGCTGCGTCCGCAAACCTGTTGCTCCCAAATGCTGAAGCAGGTATCCTGCTGACCTCATGGCCGATGTTCTTTATGACATTGTCAAGGTCCTCAGTTATGCTCTGGAGGTCGTCGTCCATGATCTGCTGTGCAACGGCGCTGCACCTTGCAATGAGGTCCTTGGCGAGGTCGACATTGGCAGCTAGATATTCGACCGCGTGCATCACATTGGTCGGCGAATTCTGCACTCCCTGAAGCTCCATTGTGGCCGGGGGCGCATGGTGGAGGTGGCTGCTTACGTCCATGAAGTTCTCTTGCTCGACATCGGCGGCAGCCACCGACGACATGAGCTCAGAGATTCCTGCTAGTACAGACTCGGCGAGTGATGCCTTCCTGGCTTGTGTTCCACTTCGCTGAAAAAGAGTACATTTCAGGCACTCAAGCAAATGCATCCAAACAGAGATGACAGTCGAATTGTTCTCATGGAAAAGGATAGTTCAGACCAGGAAACTATAAAGAAAGAACCGGCAGACTTCCTTCGCTATAAACAATCTGAAGTTCACAAAAGGGATTGAATCTACAAACAGTTGGAGAATATGATACAAGACTAGCCACTTTCCCCAATTCCAAATTGCCACAGAATGCTTTCAAGAATTAGCATCTTATCAACTGCGAATATTACACAGACTAAATTGAGAAATGCTAACTGCTAAGGGGCATCACCTAATTTTCCATGGTGCTTAAAAGAACATCAAGAGCACCTCAAAAAAAAAAGGAAGAGAAAAGAACAGAACACCAAGGACAGTTCAGTTGCACATTTGACGCGGTATCAGCTTCGTTTCTCCCTTCCCATCTTGCCAAACCCACCAACACCTGGAAAAAATTGATCATATACCGTGATTCCCCCCCCCCCCCCCCCCCCCCCACAAGGCACACCAAAAGCATAATACGAACATAAACAGCATAAGAACTGCAATCTCTCGGAGTCACACAAGCTCACTACTCAGCTAAAATTAACAAAACCTACTCAATTCTTAAAACCACTGCGAACCGCATCACACAATCAATCAGCCTGTCACCAAAAGAGAAGGCAGCTCAGCTACACATACCTCCAAGAACTCGAGCTTCTCTTCTCCTCCTCTTCCGACCGCCTCCCCCCGATACAGGTAGAGAGGGAGGGAGCTACTGGGGGCTCATTCTCTCCTCGTCCTCTTCCAGCTCCCAGCCTGCCATGGCCTCCAGGCCTCGAAACTGCAGAAGAATGGAGGAATAATACCACCTCGCGAAAGAGGAGAGAAAAAATCGAGGGACGAATTATGGATGGAAGAACGCGCAGGCAGCACAGACCCAATCAAGTCAGACCAGTTTATAAGTAACCTCCCCCTGTTTAGAGATTGATAAAAAGCCACCCATCTTTTAACAACCATTTTAGACCCCACTTCAAATAACTTTAGACTGACAAATTACTTTAAGTATATCGATTTCTTAATTTTGATATTTTTATTTCTTGTATTGTTTCAAAAGATACAGCAATATTTTTTTATTTTTTTTCTTTTTTCACTTTTTTTACTAAAAAATAATAACCATACAATTACAGCTAAAAATCTACCGTAGAAATAAAAAAAATCATGACCTTTAAATTTTTTGGAGTACTGGGCCTGTTCGTTTCGGTTTGAGCTTCTAGCTTATTTTGCACTATTTATAAATTTCATATTTTTCTATACTTTTGATTTTTTTAGCTTTTTTGCCGGTTCTTTTTTCCCGTATTTGTTTGCATTATACGTGATAGGCTAACATGTTTTTTCTATTTTTAAATTTAATTATGCTAAATAAGTTTTCTTCAGTTACAGTATTTTTTTAGTCAATTATAGTACTTTTTAGTCATAAAGCACTTAAAAAAGCTCTTTTGAGTAAGGTCTATAGTGCTGCTGCACAGCTGCACTTGTTTTTAGTGCTCGCCCCATGGGAAGAGTACAAGAGACGTTGATTTTGTTTACAGACGGTGCTCGGCGAGTGAATGCTTGCAACGTACATCATGTCTGTGTCAAACCACGGACTTGATGTGCCTCAAGATTGTTTTTTACGGCAACTTTAGCAAAAGTTTTTTAAAAAATATGTACTTAGCTATGTTCACAAGAATTTCGCAACAATAGGAAAATTTCTCCTAAATTCCTTTTTTTTTTCAGGCAGGCTCTTGTTCTTTACAATAACAAGATGTACTCCGTGTTTTCAATGTGAGGGCATTCCATCCTAGGAAGCCCAACACTTCTATCAACTCAAACACTGAATGGCCTCAGTTTTTTTTTAGAGAGAAAATAATAAGACCAAGATGGTCCGACTGCATATTAATATTATAAAGTAAACAAAAAATGTACAAGTCAAAAAGAAAAGGAATGTACAAGAGGGAATTAGAAGAGATTATCTGGCCAACTTGAATAAGAGGGAAGTACTTTTTTTTCTTTGCTCTATAGATAACCATGACAAATTCTAACTTGAACTTGATCTTCCAACTATCAAAAAAACAGATCAATGTGCTCAAAAACCATATTATGAGGGTGTTCTTTTGACCTGCGGCTAATGGTTTTTTTACTGCGGTTGATGTCTTTTGTCTGCGCTTTTTGACACAGTAGTGGATGACGAAGACGTCGACGCGGATGGCGCATATGGTTTTAGTCTTGGAAAGATGTTTAGATAATCCACTTCAAAAGGTCACTCCGTTTTGAGTTTGGCTTTTTGACTTTTGGAAAAGACAAAAGTAGAAGCCACAAGCAAAAAAGAACCATGCCTATTTCTTACTGTCCAAATTCCTCGGTGGGCTAAGATTTGAAGATGACATCATGTGATCCTTTGTGATCAAGAGGATATCCTAGAAAAACACAAGGAGTACAATGCGAAGCTAATTTGTGTGGACTAGAGGTTGCCAAGTTGGGATAACAAAGGCATCCAAACACTTTAAGATGGTCATAGCTCGGTGGCTAACCAAAGAGTTTTCGATATGGAGTGAGAAAATGAATAGGTTTAGTAGGGCGCTGGTTAAGAATATATGTAGTCGTATGGAGTGCTTCAACCCAATATGTAGATAGCATATGTGCATGAAAAAGCAAGGTTCAGAGAATGTCATGGATGAGTCTGATCATTTTCTCGGCTTTTCCATTTTGTTGAGACGTGTAGGGACAAGATAAGCGCAAGGAAATTCTCTTGGCTGTAAAGAAATTCCGGAGTATGGTATTGTCAAATTCTCCACCATTGTCGCATTGAACGGTTTGTATGGAAAAGTGGAATTGATTAAGAATCAGATAATAAAATTTTTTGAAGAATGGAGGAAGTGTCTGATTTTTGCTTTAATGGGAAGGTCCAAGTGTAATAGTATAGTCATCAAGAATCACTAAATAATATTTGAAACCAAAAAAACTGACAATGGGATATATCCACAAATACAATGTATTATTTAAAAAAGGGAAACTAGTGATGGAAGTGGATGTGGAGAAGGGAAGACACACATGTCGCCCCAACTGACAAGCATCACAAGTGGGAGATAATCCACTCAAATTATTACACGAAATATTGGAATGAGAAAATAAATTGGAAAGAGTGTGCTGGCTAGGGTGTCCAAGACGTTGATGCCAAAGGTCTGCTGAATTGGAGAAGGCTGTGTAGGCTGCTGAAGGATTGACTTGTGGAGATGCTAGGAAAGGGTATAAGTCCCCGGAACTATTGGACCTCAAAATTTTGGTCTTGCTACGTAAATCCTTTACGGAGAAACCATAAGGGTCAAATTCAATTGGAGCAGCTATTATCATTTGTGAATTTTTAGATGGATATGAGGTTCTTAACTAAGTGAGGTGTATGAAGAACATGATGTAAAGTAAAGGAAGCAAAAGGTGAATGTAAAGTAGTAGAACCGAAGCCAAGGATTGGAATAGTTGACCCATTACCAACAACGATATGAGAGGAATTATGCAATGAGGAAGGACAATACTTAGCTAGCTTACCATGCTCGCCTGTCATGTGAGAAGTAGCCCCAGTATCTAGGTACCATTCGCCACTGTTTGGAGTCTAGTGTGGTGCTGAGGCGCTAAGGGCCTGAGAGAGCCCACTGGTGTCCCATGTAGAGGTTGAAGGTGGTGCAGGGACAATGCCCCGCTACATGTATATAGGGTATGTTTGGTCACTGACCTGTGCTGGACATGTGCTGAGAATGCCAAGGCTGGTAGCCCCTATCCAAGGAGCACTCCATGGTGTGCCACCCCAGGGAGCCCCCCCCAAGACGGGTGGATGGGAACCCACTGGACTTGGCCATCAAAACCATCATGTCGGCCACCGCTATTGTTACGATCACCGCCATTACCGCGGCCACTGAGGCCATGACTGTTGCGGGCCCCTTGTAGTTACAGCGATCATTGCTACCATGCCATTGCTGCCACCATTGCATTAGAGTAGTTGTTCTCGACGCGGTCGCCCCAATCACTGCACCCCCCTCTTGCGGTGCCACCATTGGTTGTTATGCCTGTAGCAAGAAGTGCTGTTATGGCGATTGCCTTGGCATCCTGTTCCTTTGTTGTTTCTTCGAGTAGCAGATAGCCATAAGCCTGCATAAAGGAGGGAAAGGGCTATTGCATGGGCAGGATTGTCTTCAATGTGCCAAACTTGGTAAGAGTCCACGTATGAGCTACAACACGAGAGCCTTCTCAGAAACAGGCTGATCCCAATTAGCAAGGCCATCAGCTAGGGTCTTTAGCTTGTGGAAGTAGGTAGAGATAGAAAGATCGCCTTGTGCTAGCCCTCAAAAATCTACTTCGAGGTGTACGGCTCGGCTCATTTTGTTATCCCAAAACATTTGTTTGATTTTGAGCCATACGCCATACGTGGTGGTGTCGTTGACATCGACGAAGTGCATCAACTCATCGGTAATGGTGGCGTAGATCCACCCAAGGACGGTCAGGCGACCTTACCCATTCACCATCATCGTGATGTGGCTCGTCTCCATTGACATGGTGTCGCGGGTTGAACTTGCCGAGGACGAGGTAGAAGAGACAGCGCCAGTTCAAGTAGTTGTTGGCCAAGACATCTAGGGTATGCACAAGCCCCTTGATGTTGATGGCATGGATGGCCTATGTAGTCGATGTAGAAGACGCTGCAATGGCCTGGGAATTGTTTTGGGATGAGACAAGGCTGGAGACGTCATGGGTGAGGTCCGGCGTGGAGCCAGACTCCATAGCAGATGAGGTATCACCCATGGTGGGGAGAAGAGAATTTTTGGAAAGGAGAAGGGAAGGTGGAGCAGGTTCAGGAGTCGAAAGGCTCTGATGCCATGAGAAATGTTATGGCATTGACCATATTATTCATTCATATGTGGATGCCATATATAGGCTTTACAGAAGTGCTGGAGATAGCCAGGCGCATGTACAACAGATTGAGAGGAAATTGGATCATGGTGGTTACATGGTTACGCAAATCATGTAGCCGTGGTACTCGGTCATGTAGTTGGCAAGTTGTTTGAGTCATGCGATGAAGACAAGCTGGAGCTATGAATGAGATGAGATCCTCCTGGAGTATTGGTTCATTGATATGCACCAATCAGTTCACCTAAAAGCTTAAGCTGACGAGGAAAGATGGACAATTCACTTATACTTCAACACTCACTCTCACGTACAGTCTCTTACAAATCTCACGTACAGGCTCCTATAGGCCTAAGACGTGAAATAGAAGTGAGCTATAATTATTTTTAATTATGCCAACCAGATCTTGAACTTAAGACCTTTTGGCTCTGATACGATATTAAGCTGCATAGGTAAACCAATTGGTGCATGCAACTCAATAGATTATTTCCATGAAGGATTGTAGATTAAAACTTGCCTTGATGTTTTCCAGTGATTCTACAGTTGAAAGTCCAACTTGTCTTTGCTAATAAAGGAGATCCTAGCATGGTGCTTGTTATTTTTAGCTTTGGCTTATGCCTTTTGGTTGCAATTTATGGCTTTTGGACTGTTTATGAGAGAGTACGAAGTAATAAAAACTTATGTGTGATTTTGACCAATATAAATAAAGTCGCTATAGTGTGTACTATAATCAACTTGTAGATCTTTACTACTTAATAAGTTTGAGTTGGTGGTAGTCGGTCCGTTCTCCACAGGCCAATCCCTCAATTTTCTTGCGCCGCCATGTGGGCCCAAAGTCTCCACGCTGCCCCGCTGCTCCGTAGAAATCGCTCCGCCCTCGCCTCATCCGGCCGAAACCGCTCGCCCTCGCCTCCTCTGCAGAACTGCCGCCTCCTCCTTCCCCGCTTCGCCCTCACCTCCTCCTCCCCACCCTGCGCTGCCGCCGCCTCCTCCCCCGCTCCTCTGCAGCGACCAGAACCGAGGCGACGGCGGTTATTCTTTGCCTCTGTCTTGCCGATCCAACAAGCGAACTACCTAACTACGCCACTGCCTTCTCTCTTCCGTGGGCGTGCTACTGCGGAGCCAGTGATAGTGAAAGGAAGGAGCCGCCGGCCGTCGGAGTTGCCTTTGCCGCCGAGGCATCTGGAGCCAGCGTCGCCATTCGCCTTACCCCTCCTTCCCAGGCGAATCACCCACCGGTGTGCGCTCTTGCGTCGGCCTCGGTGCGCTGCCGCCAAGTTCGTTCATCGCCATGAACCTGAAGGGACGGGACGAGGAGGGGCGGCTGTGAAGGTGAGGATAAGAAAACCCTAGAGTCCTCTCTCGTGGTGTCGTCGATTTGGCGAGGAACGCCCTGGAATTTGGCTAGATTTGTATTGGCGCTAGCCGAATTTATTTGGGTATTACCAATTTTGTGGTAAGGTTTGCTATGGCTTGTGAACGCCTCAACGGCAACTTCAGCCCCCAAATTTCTGTACTGTACTCCACGACGATTGCCCCCAAATCTTGCGAGTTCGATACTCACCATCGCCGGATCTTTGTTCAGGTGGTGTTGATGAGCGTACAGCTGGCTGCTTTTTTTTCATGTGCAAATTGTTTGCAAATTGGTGCGCATGTGCAGTTTTGATCCACAAAGATTGATTAAGTCCTGACCTGGCCGCAATGTTTTCCTTGCATTACGTGTCTCGTTGGTTTTATTTGTTGTCTTTATGCAAATGTGCCTTGTGGGTGTGCACTGCAAATTGTAAATATGTTGAGATAGACCCTTGTTGCATTTGATTGTTCATAACGGACACTTTTCATTTGATATTTCGCTGCAGTAACCTCCTTTCGTTGTATGCAACTCATTAGAGCATTTTGCTCGGAGGTTGCATAACATCATCTCCCCAGCAATCAAAAATATATGGGCTGATTTTGGCATTTCATGGGAGGTTTTGAAGGTGATGAACCACCCTCAAAGCGTGCAAGAGCATCCTCAGTAGAATCAGCGAGTTTGTTAGATAGTTTCTCTTTTTCAAAATCTGCCAATCCTTTGGGAGGTACAATGGCTAGACCTTTGCCTTTCCAAGGGAAAGAAGTTATGGCTGTGTAGAGACCCGAATATACAAATCCGGACTCTCCTGTGTATTCTGCACTAGTCCAGGATCACGCTAGTGCACACAGCATAAACAAAGATAAATATCATCCACATCACGATATTCTAAAGAAAATCCAAACTATATAAATAAAATATCAGAGTACAACCTTATGGTCAAGCTTACAATCTCAATAGCCTGAGTGGCTAATAAGCTAGCAGCGGAAAATCCAAAGTAAAACGTAGTGGCCAATCGACATGCCCCCAGGCAATCGAGTGGGGAGCGAAGCCTAGAACGCGTAGTCGTCGAAGTACTCGCCTCCGGGAACCTCCTGCTGGTAGTACTCCTCTTCCTCAACTGAGCAACATAGGCGTAAAGCCGTGAGTACATAGAGTACTCAGCAAGTCGTTTGTAACAAATGAATGCAATATAGTATGCAAGGCTTAACAATGGATGGCTGAAAGGTTAGTTTTGCAGAAAGCGACAATTTGAAGTAAATATCATACATAGATTGAAGAGCATCTTTAACAAAGGACGTTAAATTAATAATCAAAGGAATTGAATATAACCACAAGTGAACTGACCATTCACTTCCCAGCTCAACCCAACCAGATTTCATAAAGACTCTACCCCTCGTGTGAAATCACCGAGCATTGTCCATGACCGAGGACACGGCTATTCGAATAGTTTTACACTCTGCAGAGGTTGCACAACTGTACCCACACGATGTGATTAGCCTCGCGCTAAGGAAATCACAACAAGGCTTTTACAATGATCCATCTCCACCTGATCCCACTCGCTAAGGTTTCGCCTCTCACCCCCTCTTGCGCCACAACAACATCAGTAGTAAAACCAAAGTGGAGACTTCACAAATTATTATGCCGGGTCTATCCCATACTAGACATGTGGTTTGCACGATTAAGCTCAGATCAATGGCGCACAAAGTTAAGTCCTTAAGAGTTACCCAGGCGAAGCATCCACATCCCATGTGCCTCTCGCACCCCCTTTACTGCACGATCAATCGCCCAAGTGAAACCAATTTTGTATAACCAACACCAATGACACTACCCATGTCATGGCACACAAATTTTATAGCTGTGGTTGACCACCACGTTCAAGTATATCATTAAGTCAAGATTAATTAACCACATGTGATGATAAACCCAACGTACTAGTGATAAGCATGGCTAAGCAATTAAACGCACACCCCATGTGACAACTAATATTGCATCACTAAGTAATTTCCCATTCTATGGTGACAATGGAATCAGGGCATTCAATTTATCAAGGAGGGAAATAACCAATTGGGACGATAACTACCAATACAAGGGTTTGAATAAAAGTAGCGATGCATGATAATTTAAAACAAAATAATTAAATAATAGATTGCAAACTGGGTTCAACATGATCAAAGGACACGACTTGCCTTGGCCTTGCTCAGCTGAGGGCTCTTGATCTTCAAATCCAACTTCCGCTCCCTCGAACACGTGATCTAACGAGAGAGAAAGCAAATCGAAAAGACAAAATAAAATCAAATAAAATTCAAATTAACTCCAAAAACTTTCAAACCTGAACCAAAAGGTAGATCTCAATTTTAGATGAATTTAGGAAAAAGAATCGGGTCAATCGGAGCTAGGACGAGGGAGAACGGGCTCTTGGAAAATTGGATCTAAAGAAAATCGGGAAATTGGAAAAAGGTACTGTGCTGTGGACCGGGCGCACGGGAGAACGGGTCTACGGTGGACGCGGCACACCGCACAGTACGGGCTGACTGGGCTCGCTGACGCAAGCGGTGAGTGCTGACGTGGCGGCTTGCGCGGCGGTTGACGTGGCCAGACCGGCTCACGGGTCCATGGCACGTACGACTGACCGGTGGGCCCGGTCTGTCGGTGGCACGGCGCACGGCGGATCCGGTGCACGGGGAGACGAAGCGGCGGGGCGCGGGTGCGGGCCAGCTGGCGGCGGACGGCGCGAGGCGTGGGTGGGGCGAGGCGGCGCGGTGCGGACGGCGGGGTGCGGTGGCGGGCTGGGCCGGCGGTGGCTCGGGACGGCGGCGACGGCGACTGGGACGGCGGCGGGGGCTCACCGGCGGCGACGACGACGGCGGCGGCGGACGGCAGACGGACGGCGGCGAACGGCGACGAAGCCGACGAGGCGAAGGCGGCGGCTTCGAGCTCCGGCGGCGAGCACGAGGCGCTCGGAGGCTAGCGGCGGCGGGGGCGGCGGCTGCGGGACGAGGAAACCGAGGGGGCGGGGCTCCGTATTTATACCCGGGCGGCGAAGAGTCCCGGGCGGGCACGAACGTCGAGTCCGGGGCGGAGACGGCGGCGGAAAAAGGAAGGCGGCGGCGGCGTGTCCCGATCGGAGACGGAGGCGGAGTCCAGGTCGGGGACGACTGACAGGTGGGCCCCACCTGTCGGTGGCGCGGGCGAGCGGGCGGCCGGAATGCGGGGGCGCGGGCGCGGACGCGGCGGATGGCGACGCGTGGCTGGGGTGCGGGGCAGGCCGGGCCGAAGGCGGGAGGGGCTGGGCTGGCTGGTGGGTTTCGGCCCACTGGCCGGTTTGGGAATTTTGAGGGTTTTTCTTTTTCATAAATTCATTTAAATCCTTTTGAGCTCTAGAAAATAGCAAATAAATCCAGAACAAACCAGAAAAAACACTAATAAATTCCTTGAGACACAAAGAACTCAAATAAAATAACTTTGGCAAATGCTAATGTTTATCTTAATCATATTAAATCCTTTCAATTTAATAAAATTCCAATTAAGCTTTAATTAATTCCAGAAAAATTCAAATGGTGAATTTTATTTTAAAAGCTTCAAAAAGGCTCTGAAAATCAGGATGTTACAAACCTCCCCCCCTTAAACGGAATCTCGACCCCGAGATTCAGGCTCACTAAAAGAATAGGTTACTAGGTGCGACTTCGGAGACGACGTGGTTGAGTTTCCCCCTTGCAACACTCTGAGGTATTTGGCTTCCTTGACTTGACGATGTTCCACGGCTTGCTCCTGGAGTCTTGGCAGGTGCACTCCCAAGTTTGAAAGGAATAGGCGAGATTGCTCGATGCTTCTGCAGGGTTCCTGGATCCAACCATCTTGCTGCTGCTCTGAAGAGAAACACTACTGACTGCTCCAGGCGAAAAGGTAAGGGGAAAAGCATAGGTAAGACTTGAGGTTGAACTTGGACAACTTTATTCCGGGTTAGTTGCTCTGACACTTCCAAAACTCTGATCGGATTTTAAAGATAAGTGGGAAAAGCATAGATGAGAGGTAAACTCGTCTAAGGGGAATTTCTAATGGCAACCTAAACTAAACAACCACTTAGCCGAAAAAGGCTAACAGCAAAACCGGGGAAATAACACCAATAAAAGATTGACGTGATTGCAATATAATGCTTTTAAGGGCAAAATTTGCAGCTCACATCACACGCAACTGCAAGAAAAAGCAAAACGGTCTACACGATGCTAAAACTATAAAAAGGTTCAAATCTAATGGCTCCTAATCTTCACGGAAATCTCCAATCTTGTCTTGACATATTGGGCGCTTCCTGGATCCAAACTTCATAGCACAACTTGAAGAATTCCACGCCAACTTTCACTTTGATGGAGGGACACTCGAGACATCTATGGACATTATAGAGATAAGAAGTCAAATTGAGTTTCGAAACCAAGTTCTCAGAGGAGACGAGGAGCAAGAATCCTAAGAATGAGGTAAGAATCAAGAATTACTAGACAATCATTTGGTTGATTTGATTTAGAAAATAAATTTTGAAAACTTGGCTAATTCGACCATTCTAACTAGGGCTTCGTCCTACAGTCGATATAGCTCTGATACCATCTCTGTAGAGACCCGAATATACAAATCCGGACTCTCCTGTGTATTCTGCACTAGTCCAGGATCACGCTAGTGCACACAGCATAAACAAAGATAAATATCATCCACATCACGATATTCTAAAGAAAATCCAAACTATATAAATAAAATATCAGAGTACAACCTTATGGTCAAGCTTACAATCTCAATAGCCTGAGTGGCTAATAAGCTAGCAGCGGAAAATCCAAAGTAAAACGTAGTGGCCAATCGACATGCCCCCAGGCAATCGAGTGGGGAGCGAAGCCTAGAACGCGTAGTCGTCGAAGTACTCGCCTCCGGGAACCTCCTGCTGGTAGTACTCCTCTTCCTCAACTGAGCAACATAGGCGTAAAGCCGTGAGTACATAGAGTACTCAGCAAGTCGTTTGTAACAAATGAATGCAATATAGTATGCAAGGCTTAACAATGGATGGCTGAAAGGTTAGTTTTGCAGAAAGCGACAATTTGAAGTAAATATCATACATAGATTGAAGAGCATCTTTAACAAAGGACGTTAAATTAATAATCAAAGGAATTGAATATAACCACAAGTGAACTGACCATTCACTTCCCAGCTCAACCCAACCAGATTTCATAAAGACTCTACCCCTCGTGTGAAATCACCGAGCATTGTCCATGACCGAGGACACGGCTATTCGAATAGTTTTACACTCTGCAGAGGTTGCACAACTGTACCCACACGATGTGATTAGCCTCGCGCTAAGGAAATCACAACAAGGCTTTTACAATGATCCATCTCCACCTGATCCCACTCGCTAAGGTTTCGCCTCTCACCCCCTCTTGCGCCACAACAACATCAGTAGTAAAACCAAAGTGGAGACTTCACAAATTATTATGCCGGGTCTATCCCATACTAGACATGTGGTTTGCACGATTAAGCTCAGATCAATGGCGCACAAAGTTAAGTCCTTAAGAGTTACCCAGGCGAAGCATCCACATCCCATGTGCCTCTCGCACCCCCTTTACTGCACGATCAATCGCCCAAGTGAAACCAATTTTGTATAACCAACACCAATGACACTACCCATGTCATGGCACACAAATTTTATAGCTGTGGTTGACCACCACGTTCAAGTATATCATTAAGTCAAGATTAATTAACCACATGTGATGATAAACCCAACGTACTAGTGATAAGCATGGCTAAGCAATTAAACGCACACCCCATGTGACAACTAATATTGCATCACTAAGTAATTTCCCATTCTATGGTGACAATGGAATCAGGGCATTCAATTTATCAAGGAGGGAAATAACCAATTGGGACGATAACTACCAATACAAGGGTTTGAATAAAAGTAGCGATGCATGATAATTTAAAACAAAATAATTAAATAATAGATTGCAAACTGGGTTCAACATGATCAAAGGACACGACTTGCCTTGGCCTTGCTCAGCTGAGGGCTCTTGATCTTCAAATCCAACTTCCGCTCCCTCGAACACGTGATCTAACGAGAGAGAAAGCAAATCGAAAAGACAAAATAAAATCAAATAAAATTCAAATTAACTCCAAAAACTTTCAAACCTGAACCAAAAGGTAGATCTCAATTTTAGATGAATTTAGGAAAAAGAATCGGGTCAATCGGAGCTAGGACGAGGGAGAACGGGCTCTTGGAAAATTGGATCTAAAGAAAATCGGGAAATTGGAAAAAGGTACTGTGCTGTGGACCGGGCGCACGGGAGAACGGGTCTACGGTGGACGCGGCACACCGCACAGTACGGGCTGACTGGGCTCGCTGACGCAAGCGGTGAGTGCTGACGTGGCGGCTTGCGCGGCGGTTGACGTGGCCAGACCGGCTCACGGGTCCATGGCACGTACGACTGACCGGTGGGCCCGGTCTGTCGGTGGCACGGCGCACGGCGGATCCGGTGCACGGGGAGACGAAGCGGCGGGGCGCGGGTGCGGGCCAGCTGGCGGCGGACGGCGCGAGGCGTGGGTGGGGCGAGGCGGCGCGGTGCGGACGGCGGGGTGCGGTGGCGGGCTGGGCCGGCGGTGGCTCGGGACGGCGGCGACGGCGACTGGGACGGCGGCGGGGGCTCACCGGCGGCGACGACGACGGCGGCGGCGGACGGCAGACGGACGGCGGCGAACGGCGACGAAGCCGACGAGGCGAAGGCGGCGGCTTCGAGCTCCGGCGGCGAGCGCGAGGCGCTCGGAGGCTAGCGGCGGCGGGGGCGGCGGCTGCGGGACGAGGAAACCGAGGGGGCGGGGCTCCGTATTTATACCCGGGCGGCGAAGAGTCCCGGGCGGGCACGAACGTCGAGTCCGGGGCGGAGACGGCGGCGGAAAAAGGAAGGCGGCGGCGGCGTGTCCCGATCGGAGACGGAGGCGGAGTCCAGGTCGGGGACGACTGACAGGTGGGCCTCACCTGTCGGTGGCGCGGGCGAGCGGGCGGCCGGGATGCGGGGGCGCGGGCGCGGACGCGGCGGATGGCGACGCGTGGCTGGGGTGCGGGGTAGGCCGGGCCGAAGGCGGGAGGGGCTGGGCTGGCTGGTGGGTTTCGGCCCACTGGCCGGTTTGGGAATTTTGAGGGTTTTTCTTTTTCATAAATTCATTTAAATCCTTTTGAGCTCTAGAAAATAGCAAATAAATCCAGAACAAACCAGAAAAAACACTAATAAATTCCTTGAGACACAAAGAACTCAAATAAAATAACTTTGGCAAATGTTAATGTTTATCTTAATCATATTAAATCCTTTCAATTTAATAAAATTCCAATTAAGCTTTAATTAATTCCAGAAAAATTCAAATGGTGAATTTTATTTTAAAAGCTTCAAAAAGGCTCTGAAAATCAGGATGTTACAGGCTGGTTCTAAAGGTGTTATTAAGAGGGACGAATTTGTCAGGATAATCACAAAGTCTCTGTATAGTCTTGAACTTTTGAGAAATGACAATGTCATGGGTGCTATAAAGACTTTGCAAAGTGAAATCACGCCCCTTGGTGTTGACAGAATAAGAGTCCATGAACTGTCGAGCTGCATAATTTCTACTTCTCCACAGTGTGTGTTGCTTGGTTTTTCAAAGCTTGGCATTGAATCTTCTAATTCATGGCTGAAGCTCCTAGAGGAATTGCAAAAGGTGCTTCCCCCTACTATTATGGTACCGAAGAGGAGGTTAGAGAATTTAGTTGAACAAGCACTTACTATACAACGCGAAGCTTGTTATTTCCATAATTCTATTGATGGTTTGTCACTCTACATTGATCATCACTGTGGGAAGGATCAGATACCATCTCGCACACTGCAGGTAATACCTTTTACTGTAGTGATGCTTATCTCGTTTTTTTGCATTTTTAGCTTGCTTGAGTGTAGTGTATTAAATCATGGTTGTATACTTGCCTGGACTGCTTATGCACTGACATAAGCATTGGTGGTTAGCCTACTACTCTGTTGTGCTGTTCGACCGCTTATTTATTATTTTGATCCATCATTTGACTTCCTTAATAGTTCTATTTTAAATATATATTTAGGCAAAAGGATAACACATTATTTGATTCAAAACAGTGATTTGGATTATATTCATATTAATCCCTCCGTCCCGCAATGTAAGTCTGTTTGGGATTCATGTGGTCAAGGTTTTAAAACTTTGACCATTAATATATGTTAAAGTACATAAATTGACTACATAAAAATAATGTCACTGGATTTGTCTTACTTTCATAATGTGTTTTTTATCTTCTTACTACATCATATAGGGATTAATAAATACCTCTTTCCTCCTGAAGGCTCATAGATTGCATGCCAGAAATGAATTATCTTCATGGACTTCTTTGTAGTTTGTGTTAAGTTTTGTGAAGGGAGTTTTCTCAAATGAAATGCTTGGTGAAATAATATCGTACTTTTAAAGAAATGTTGTATGAAATATATGTTTTTAGTGGTTATAACTATATCTTCATGGACAATTGTTACTGTTTGATGGTTCTTACTGTAAAGTAGTTAAATCTTTCAATTGCCCAGAATTTGAACGTTGTTCAACTAAATATTATTATTCATGCCCATCTTTCTGAAAATTATTTGCATAGATTTTGAATGATAAACCTGAATGATATTTTCTTTAGGCTAACCGTAGTTCTATCATGCTTCACTAATATGATGCTTGCTTGTTCTATCATGCTTCGCTAATATAATGCTTGATTTATTTATGAGTGTGAACATTTATTCTTTGCATGATACATGATGACGTAAGATAAAATTGATGTTCAATGTTCAGTTTGAGATCATATTTAATAGTATGTATCACCTTTATTTGATACTCCGTTGCAACGTACGGGCACTTTACTAGTTATGTCTTGAAAAGACAGTTTGTTTAAAAGCTAATTACTATAGAAAAATTAAAAATTAGTTTTTAGGAATTGAAAAGAAGAGTCTTAGGATTGCGCAAATGGACAGTTGAAGAACAGATGATGCAGTGTTTCTTGAATTTTGGACAAAAATGACACTGTGGATCCCCAGAATACCAGATCTAGCCTCCTAACAGCAGTAATTCTAATTGTGGCTCTGTAACAGTGAAATCGTGCGGTCGACCACTGTTCATGTACTAGTCGTGCGGTCGGGGACCGCACGACCACACTGTTCATCTGTACTTTTCCCCGTTTAGTGTTTGTTTAAATTTTTAGATATATCAAATGAGCTCAAAAAATTACGAAAATTTATGTACAACCTCCCGACATAACGTTCCTCGCGGTGTAAGTTTTGGGGAATTTTATACATGGCAAATCTCTCTAAAAAATTCATACAATTTTGATAATTTTACGAGTTTTTATATATAGCAAACGAGATCCAAAAATTACGAATTATGTGAAGCCTCTCAATGCAGTAATAATTATTATGTATTTTTTTGAAAATTTTTGGAACTCATTTGATATATTTAAAAATTCAAACAAACACTAAACGGGAAAAAGTACGGATGAACAGTGAGGTCATGCGGTTGCCGACCGCACAACTAATACATGAACAGTGGTCGTGCGGTCGGGGACCGCACGATTTCACTGTTACGAGGCCACAAATAGAATTACTACTGTTAGAGAGATAGATCTGGTATTCTGGTGATCTACGGTGTTATTTTTGCTCAAAACTCGTGTTTCTTCTACAGCCTGTTGGCATAAAACACGTGTGGTCAGGGAGGGTTCTATTCTTCCTCTTCACCAAGCTCTAGTGTAAAACCTGTAGCAATAGCCAGAAAAACACCCTATGTCGAGGTTGGCAGGATCTCTTCCATACCCACTAGTAAAGCACGTGGCCTTTCCGCTGTCCAATCAAGAATTTATAAGTTTTGACTGGAGAGAATACTCTGGATTGCCAAACATAACTCCAAATGTCATTTTCTACAGTGAGCTCCATAGTTCTGTATGAAAAGATTCAATTCACAAAACTGCTCATATGCTCTCACTGACAGGGGCAGGTTAAAGAGTTCTTGAAACTCTGTAGTAACACAAACTTGTGCCACTGTAAGAGCATCATTTTTGACGAAAGAAAACAGTTCTGGATTTTTGCCGTGCAATCAAATTATTGTTCCATAGGTCTTGCCAGGAGAAAGCTGATGAGCCATTGCCTATGCTGCCATGCGCAATGCCCTTATAAATAGTAATCAATTTCAGATTGTCCTTCCACCAAAAGGAACCCTCTCCAGGCAAGGAGCGCAATTTATTGTTGCGATAATAGGAAGACCAAATAACGTGTACCCAAGGTAAGGTGGCCCCACTAAAAATTTTGTGCGGATTCTTGAGCAATAGGGCATCATTCTGAACCGACAGACTGAGTACTCCTAGTCCCCCTTGTGCTTTTGGCCTACAAACCATCTTCCAAGCAGCTAAGGCAGGTTTCTTTGCACTAATATCAGAGCCCCTCCATAAGCAATGCTTTCTGTATTTATCAATCTGCCGAACTACACATGTAGAATGTTGGGAGCTGAGTTAAATCTGAATTAACCATTGTTAATTTACCTCCATAGCTCAGGAAGGCAGCACAGCTAACCGGCCATCTTTCAGTTCTTTGCACTAGTGGGTGGCCTCATATTGTTCATCTAGAATCTTCAATTTAAAAGTTTAGATATACTTCCTTCGTGTCATAATATAGGTCGTTTTAGCTTTCTCTTTTCAAAATATAAGTCTATCTACAATCTAGAGACACTTTTGCCCCTTTTATTCTTGTTATGCCCTTGGTTAATTTCGTCATTAAATGGTCTCATTTTCCATGCTTTTACTCTATTTCCCATGCAATTCCCTCCTAACTAATTAAAAGAGTAAAAATGTGGAAATGATTATAGGGTAATAATGTTATTTCACCCACTATGGTAATTCTTGTGTCCAACTATAAAACGACCTATGTTTTGACATGAAGGGGGTAAATCGAAGGATCTCATGCTAGTGATATGCCCTAGAGGCAATCATGAAGATGATTGTATCACTTCTATGTTTATAAATACTTGAATAAATTGTTATTCTGTCCCTTGAATAAATATCTTTTATATTGATCAACAAGTATGTGACTTGTTCGTGAAGCTCTTTATTCATGTTTTGATATTATTCTAGATTATCCCTGATCTTATATCATTATGTGGGACACTTATGATTTATAGATTAGCATATGTATTGATTGATGATCATGTTTCACGGATCATGGATATGAGATATCAAATCAATAATGTGAACAAATGTTAGAGAACATGATGTTGGATTGACCCATCATGAGACACTGCGAGAATTGTTATATTCTTAAGTGTCATCAGTTGTTCTTATACATGGTGTATGTAGGATCCTTAGACCTGAGATCGTCATTGTTTCCTACATGTGTAATGGTTTGCTTAGGGGTTACCAAACACTACTCCGTAACTGGGTGGTAATAAAAATAACTTTCGGGTTTACTATGAAACATGCGGAGGAATATGAGCGATCAAGATGGAATTTGCCCCTCCTATATAACAGGAGAGATATCTCTGGGCCCTTCGATGTGGTTGGATTAAGAAAGTGCATGGCCATACCAAATGCGATTGAGGAGTCAATTACAACTGACTAATCCACTACAGGTTCGAGTGAAGGATCGAGCTATCATAGGATGGCACGTTTCTCGCCTTGAGTTCGATCTGGTATCGTGAGGCAAAGGGATCGGTACATGAGCACTATATAGGTTCGTCCGATATGATTTTTGTGTGTGTTTGGGAGTCATTATGTCCTGCTAGGGACCGCTACTGACTTATGGGCCGAAAAGGCGTTTTTGGCCCATGGCCAAATACACATGAACCTACAAGGTCACACACTTAATGGGCAGGAACGATAAGAGGTCGGATGATAGTTTCCGAGCAGGATTTGATCTCTACTCGTATCAGATATGGATCTGATTGGAGGCTATATAAGGAGAGGTGCGGGGCTGAGGAAAAGACCTGGAAAACATACCCGTCGAAACCCTAGCCACCACCTCTCGTATCCCCTGCCGTGCGCGCTGGTGCTAGCACACCGACGCACGGTGCTCCATCCCTGGACGTGTGGACTCCGGTAGAGACGCTGCTGTGACTGCGGCGCTAAGCGGGACGATCACGAGGAGGAGACGGTTGGACAGAGAACGTTCGACTACTACTGCTGCATCGACGCGCGCTTCGTTGAATCGGCTACATCAACGATACTTCCGCTGCACTGCGCGTCTAGTGGTAACGATCTATGATCTCTTACTTGCATGGCTTCCTGATTTACGCGGTAGAAAATTTTATTCTGCGCTAGTGTAGCGTACGCGTGTTCCTACATCTCACTATAAAAAAAAGTGGACACGAGTGAGCTACAGCTACGAGTCGAGTAGAGTAGGGCTCACGTGTCAGCAAGCAAACAATTCAGCAAACTGATGAAGTGATGAACTATTTGTGTGAGCATTGGTTGTGTTCCTGAGCGAAGATCCTGTTATTTTTGGTTTTTACCTTCGATTTTTTCGAAAACTGAAATAAATAGAATAATTTCTTCAAACGACTTTTCTAAGCCACTTCTCTAAATGTATTTTGAAGCCCACCAATGTGTGTACCGTCCGTTACTATCTCAAAAATCGTAACTAAAAGCTATCAACCGCAGTCAAAAACCACCAACCACAGACTAGAAGAACAAAGCCGATATGATGTGTTGAAGAAAAAGAGCTAGGAGAGACAGAATTATTGCGGGATTTTTGAGTTGTCACTCACCCTGATTCATGAGTTCTTGGATATTACGTTTCAATCTTTTGTCCCTGCTCCACTTGCCTCATCTTGAAGGGCATGATGGCATTGATGGCCTCAGGCTGCCGATCGAATCCAAGAATCGGTGGAAGGGAAGAGCTCATTAAGTGCTCTTAATCTGTGAGCAAAAAAGCTTCGAGTTTCTGGTCGATCTGGTCAGAGTTAGGTATGGGTAAACCGTATGCAGTTATTAGGGTTAAGAAGTTGCTGAGATTTTTTTTCTCCACTATGCTGGAATCCTCTGTCATTAACTCTTAACCAGTCAAATGATTATGTTAGTACTAGCAGTACTACTCAGGAGCGGCAGTGTCTTTCAGAAATATGTTATTTTGGACGTTATAGTCTGCAAGACACAACTTTAACTGCTAAATAAAAATTAAAATAATATGTTTTTGCAAAGGTATTTTTCGTGTGACGATTCTACTAAAACAATCTTCATGTTATCTAGATACTTCTATCATGTTAATAGTCAAAAGTCAGAAAATTTTAGCTACATGCTCTCCATAGCGACGTATATTTGCATACGGAGTAAGCACACCAGATGTCCTCAAATTTGTCAAATTTTGTAACTTCCCTCTCCAAATGTTTAATTTCTTGGCAGGCTCCTTGACTTGTCTCTTTCATTTTCGTAAACTGACTTATTTTTATCTTTGAGAATTGAGATCCATCCATCCATCGGTAATCAATAGACAAAAGAATAAAATAGCACGACAAGGTCCTTGAGCTTACCCGGCACGGCTGAGCTAGCTCGTTCCTCTCCGAGCTATCTAGCGTGCACAAAATCTCAATCTGATTGGTACAACCCAGCACAGAATCATTCCTAACTCTCTAACGAATGCGTAGAATCATTCCAACTCGAACGCAAAGGTCGTACTTCTAGACGAAAGCGGCACGCCTGCGGAGGGAGGGACAGCGCGGTTTGGGGCTAAATCGTTTCGCATGATTGCTGCAGCATGGGCACCACAACTGATCGCAATCTATTGCATGGTGTAGATACGGTCCATTCAACCGCCTCTATGTTCCAAGCAGGCCGGCTGATTCGGACCCGGCACAGCGTATTCATTGTGCTCTCGTGTGAACGAGGACATTGTGCGTGCGTGCGTGCTCGTATTCGTATGGATGGTGTTCACATGTCAGGGAGAGGAATGTTTTGGCCGGAGGATTCATACCAAGCTACACTGCAATGCACTGTGTGATTTAGGTGACCGGTCGACGACCTTCTTACAGGAATTGCTGCAAAAAAAAAAAAAACAACCATCTCATCTGATGCAGACTAGCAGTAAAACCTGATTTATGTTAATTCGTTTTTTGTCGGTACTAATTCAGGTCCCGCACGTTGTTGTAAACTAGTTGAATGCCCGTGCGTTGCTATGGATTTTTAAAATTTATCATATTACATGTTTTAAAACTTATGGGTGATAAAAAAATTTAGAATATGCATACAAACATGTTCTAAAAGTTTTTAAATCCGTTAAGTAAGTCGAAAGCCATCGATCACACCTCGTGGTCATAAGTCGGAAGACATCAACTACACCTTGCGGTCGTAGATCGGGAGCCCTCGAGCACACCTCGTTGTCGTAAGTCGGAAGCCATCGACCATCGCACATGATTGTAGGGTGGGAGAGGTCGACCATAGCTGGTGGTCGTAAGTTGGCAGCGGTCGAAGATCGATCATGGTCCTAAATTGGGAGCCTTCGACAATAGCTCATAGTCGTACATCAGAAGCCGACGGCCATCGTTTGTGGTCGTAACTCAGAAGTCATCGAGGATACCTCGTGGTCGTAAGTTGGAACACATCGACCAAGGCTCGTGGTCGTAAGTCGGAAGACATCGACCACACCTCGTGGTCGTAATTCGAAACACATCGACCAGCGCTCATGGTCATAAATTACAAGCCGTCGATCACACCTCGTGGTCGTAAGTTAGAAACCGTCGACCATCGCGCGTGATCATAGGTCGAGAGCGGTCGACCATCACTGGTTGTTGTACGTTGGCAGGCCTCTAGTGCACTTATGCCCTGTTGCCCGACTGTCGGTGCTAGCCTGCTTGGCCCCGGCTTCAACCACGGCCCCGACTTCGACCACAACGTCGACTTCGACCATGTCCCCGACTTCGACCACTGCCCCCTTTGACTTCGACCACTGCCCCCTTCAACCACTGTCCCCTTCGACCATGACCCTTCGACGTCGACCACTTCCCCCTTTGACCATGGCTTCGACTTCGACCACGGATCTTCGACTTTGACCAGCGCTCGTGGTCGTAAGTCGGAAGACATCAACCACACCTCGTGGTCGTAAGTTGGAACACATCGACCAGCGCTAGTGGTCGTAAATCAAAAGCCATCGATCACACCTTGTGGTCAAAGCATGTTATAATTCATGAAGAGTACGAGACCTTGTAGATCTTGCCGTCGACCTTGTGGCCCCCTTCAACTTCGACCATAGCCTCCTTCGACCACTGTCCCCTTCAACTACAGCCCTTCGACTACCATGACCCTTCGACGCCGACCACTTCCCCCTTCGACCACGGCTTTGACTTTGACCAAGGATCTTTGACTTTGACCACTATCCCCTTTGACCACGGCCCTTCGACGTTGACCACTTTCCCCTTCGACCATAGCCCTTCGACATCGACCACTTCCCCCTTCGACCACTGTCCCCTTCGACCATGGCCCTTCGACGTCGACCACAGCCCCCTTCAACCACGGCTTCGTCTTCGACCATGGATTTTTGACTTCGACCACTGCCCCATTTGACCACTGTCCACTTCGACCACAACACTTCAACGACCATGGCCCTTTGATGTCAACTACTTCCCCCTTTGACCACCGTCTCCTTTGATCACTATCCCCTTTGACCACGGCCCTTTGATGTCGACCACTATCCTCTTCGACCATGGCTTTTCGACATCGTGGCTTCGACTTCGACCATTGTCCCCTTCGATGACCACAGCCCTTCAACGTCGACCACTTTCCCCTTCGACCACCGCCCCCTTCAACCACGGCATCGACTTTGACAACGGATCATCAACTTCAGCCACAGCACCTCAACCACAGCCCCCTTTGACCATAGCCCCGACATCGACCACGCCCCCCTTCGACCACGGCCCTGACGTCGACCACTGCCCTTCGATTTCGACCGCGGACCGACTTCGTCCACGGCCTTTCGACTTCGACCACTGTCCCCTTTGACCATGGCTTGGACTTCAACCACGACCCTTCGATTTCAACCACGGCCCTTCGACTTCGACCGTGGATTGACTTCGTCCATGGCTCTTTGACTTTGACCACTGCCCCCTTCAACCACTGTCTCCTTCGACCATGGTTTGGACTTCGACCATGATCCTTCGACTTCGACCATGGTCTGACATCGACCATAGCCCTTTGACTTCGACCGCAAATCGACTTCGACCACTGCCACCTTCAACCACGGCCCTTCGACTTCGATCACTGCCCCTTTGACCACGGCTTCGACTTCAACCACGGATCTTTGACTTCGGCCACGGCCCCCTTCAACCATAGTTTCAACTTTCGCCACGGCCCCTCGACTTCGCCCATGGCCCCTCAACCACGACCTCATTCGACCATAGCACCAACTTCGACGATCATCTTGGGAGACCAAAATCACCAAACAGCACGATGGGCTCTGATCCACCGGCCGATGTCGTCGAGCGATGTTCTCTCTTATCCATCGGCCGCTGTCGCCGAGCGCCATTCTCTCTGATCCACTTACTGCTGTCGCCGAGCGTTGTACCACTGGTTGGAGAGGCGATGGGAGATGGGATTGGTGGCGGTGCCATGGGGAAAGTTGGGGGATTGGTGGCAGTGCCATGGGGAAAGTTGGGGGACTGCGACCAGATGCTGCCACGCGGGGAAAGAATTGGTGGCGATACCGTGGAGGAGGAGGCATAACACGAGGGTTCACGGGAGAAGAAGGCGGCGCTTGCGGGAGGTGGTGGTGGGGAGGCGGCGACGGGCAGATGGGGAGAGGAGTTGGCGGGCAAATGCATTGGAGAGGCGGTGACAGGGGGATGCGACTCTGCTGGGGGAAGTTGGGGGACTACGACCAGACGCTGTCGCACGGGGAAGGAATTGGTGGCGGCACTGAGGAGGAGGAGGAGGCGCGGCACAAGGGTTCAGGGGAGAGGAGGCGGTGGTTACGGGAGGTGGAGCGGTTGCGGAAGGCAGAGGATGTGGGGAAGAAAAGAGGAGGAGCGTGACCCACGTGTCGGCCTAACCTTTTCTATGAGGAGCAAAAGAACTACCTACATGTAAATCTGGACGGCTGATTTTTAATCGGATGGCTGAGAAAAGAGGAGGAAGAACGGACCAATGACCACCAACTCACATTTTTATAATAGTAAAGATATATACATGCTGCAATTGATCCATTGATTCGTTTTGATGGAACAGTCAAAATCAAGTTGAATCTGCTCGCTAACCACCTGTCCTAAGAGGCTCAAGATCTAGCTAATTACACGATAACACGGGTTCTTAGGCTACTAAAATACTTGTGCCATGAATTGCATGCACCGGCTTCGTATTGCGGTGTCCTACGTTGTTATTATAACATAACACAAGTCAACATATTATTAGTCGATAAGAACATCGCTTCATCAAATAATAATTCTATAAAAGTATAGCAACAAAATAATAATTAGAGACTATGTATTTTATTTTTATTACAATAGTAAGCCACGTAGGACTAAGGGTCTAGGGCACACAGTCAGCCTAAGAATATTACAATAGTAATTGTTCTTTATGAATTAATTGTACACGGTACTTCAAAGAAAAGTAGATAACTTAGTACCCATTCGACCTAGTACAAAAAGCTACAGATCGTCTAATCATCCCAACTGCCGTATATGGCCTCCACCTCGTCGACCTCCCAGTCAATGTCAACTCTATACCCCTGAGTGCCTTCATTTTCCACCCTACCCTCGTCAATCCCCATGTACACGCTGTGGATGGCTTTGAAAGAGGGAGATTGAATAGCAAGAGTTGGTACAAAGTAATCAACAAATTTTTAAATAATGATGCACATATATCCTCATATTACTCAAATTTTTACTTGATCTTTAACTAGAAATTAAATTTGTTACTTGAAGAGTTTGCAAGTATTTGATCTCCAAAATTTTTATAGCAAACATTCTAGAGGAGAGAAAGCTCTCAGTTGGTTCCTGTAGACTCTTATCCAAGAGACTGGCATGAATTCATGATTTATTTAAAGTATTATGCATACTTGTATCACTTTACTCATAGCTATTTTGAATTTTTGTGGGCAATGGGTCTCTTGTGTTTCCTTACATGTGATCCTAAATTCAGAATACATAATGTTTTCCCAACTTTCATCACTACATCTCTATCCGGCTATAAAATAGCCGTTGGTTGAGCAGGTCTGAATACTCGATGCTCCACTACGCTAATATATGTGCCTTGGATCCTCCACTTCCGAGTTCTATATCGGTTCTGAGTTCCTCCACTTATCTATACTACTTATCCATTATAGAGATAATAGCAATAGAAGAGAGTACCATGTTCTACCTGTTCGAGATGGGAAAATGGCTGATACTATTTTACAGCTCATTCTAGAATAAAGATTGTTTCTAGTCCTTATATTATATCCATGTGTGGCGGCTCTCACCTATCCTGAATTTCTTACAGAGCACCCTCTACCATCTGTTATTATTTACCTTTGCAGGCCACGGCTCCTTCAGTGGTTCTACCATCTTTCTATTTTATCATGTTTCCTTCCTTTAGATAATTCTTCTTTTCTCTTTTTTAAGAAAGTAATTTGATGCAAGGTGATTATAGAAAAATAGTTGTAGCGAAGTAACTAGTCAACATGTACCACAGCATGCTTGAAAAGCTTGCCCTACTTGCCTGGCTGTAGGCTATCTGTCTCAATGGTAGTTTGACTGACCTCTTCCCCTTGGATCAGTTCTTCTCTTGCAGTATTTAAAGCCAATATAATTATTTCAAATGAAGCAACAACCTTATTGAATAATTTATATTATTTTGGCTTCATTTTATTTCGTGGGAATCAAACATTTTATTGATTTGTTAGCATTACTTCCGAGGTTATTTTGTTAGATTTTCTGGGTCTTATTTTATTTTGTTCTTCTGTATATTTACGGGTTATTCATCAATTAATATTTTATATTTATTTTCATTATTACATTTATTTTTCTTCTTATTATATTTATTATTATTATGGCCCATTCTCCTATTCGTCTCCGGGCTCATAAGGTCATTTACCCTTTCAGCCAGTGGCGCCCATAGCCGGCCCCATTGGCTTCCCTCTCTCTTTTCCAAACTTATCTCAATGTTGACACCGATTTTATCATCAAATTTAAAACTTGAATAAATAAAATAATAATAATCATAGTAATCATCATCATAATTAAAATAATAAATTATACTGAAGAAAAGACACAAAAAGATGTGTATGATCAGTGGTGACGACCACGGTAGGATGACCCTGTGACCGGTTCACGGTGTATACTACTGGCTCACTATAGCTTCGACCAGCCTATGGTCATATGCAGATATCAAACAAAAATATGAATCGATCGCAGCATACATAGGTCTCGACAACGTTGATTTCAGCCGCGAGGTTTTTGCTTTGACGACAGTGTTGGATTGGCCTCACGTGGTCGTGTACTCAAAAGTTCTTTCCCTACAAGTGCCTCGAGTACTCGGAAGACTCTAACTCTCGGAAGACTTCTTCGATTGCCTGGTGTGCGAAAGACTTCGTCTGAACAGTGCTCGAAAATAAGCAGCACTAGAAAATAAGCAATACTCAAAAAGTAAATAGTTCCCAAAAATTAATAGCACTCGAAAATGAATAGTACTCGAAAAGTAAATAGTACTAAAAATGAACACTATCGAAGAGTAAATAGTACTCGAAAATGAATAGTATTCGAAGTGGACATTGGTCAACCATTATATTTCGACCACGTTGGTCGATCAGGATATTTAGACTATGTTGGTCGGTTGCAATATTTCAACCGCGTTGGTCAACCATGTTATTTTCGACCACGTCGGTTGACGATGATATTTCGACCACGTTGGTTGACCATGTGGTTCGACCATTGTATTTTCAACTATATCAGTTGAACATGATATTTTTGACCACATTGGTTGACCACGATATTTCGACCACGTGGTTCGACCATGATGTTTTTGACCACGTTGGTTGACCATGAGTTTTGGACCACGTGGTTCGATCATGATATTTTTTACCATGTTAGTCGACTGCCATATTTTAGCCACATGGCTCGACCATGTCGGTTGAAAATGATATTTCAACCACGTGCTATCGACCACGTTGGACAGAACGACGCACTAGTCCTCTCAAATTTCAACCAGGAGAAGTTAAAAGAGCACCCCACCTTTTCAATTTGGTCCTCTCAAATGGATACAAACTAAGAGAGGGTATATGCTACCAAAATAAAATATAAAATGTAGCCTTCGCCTGGGTTATGCTACATCTGTAGTGCTAGTAGTAATACAAGGTAGAGTCAAACAATAAAGGATGGAAGAAAGGAAATGCTTTATCTTCGGTTATGTATATACAAATGCTCGATATTCATGAGCACTATGTAATGCTAAACAACTGCATGCACGTTACCCACGACCATGTCTAAAACCTGATAGCTTCAACCATCGCCAAATTTTGAAGTTACGACTATCTGGAAATATGATAGCCACGACTATCTTCAAAACCTGATAGCTTTGACTATCTCCAAAATATCGTAGCTAAGATCATATGCAAAGCCGATAGCTATGACTATCTCTAAAATACCGTAGCTATGACCATCTGCAAAGTTGATAGCTACGACTGTCTCCAAATCCCATGGCCACAACCATCTACAAATCCGATAGCCACGACTATCTCCAAGACTCAGTAGCTCCGAGCATCTCCAAAATTCAGTAGCTACGACCATCTGTCAAATCCGGTAGCTCCAACCATATCCAAAATACCGAATCTACTGCAAATTCGGTAGTTACAACTACCTGCAGCTATGACCAATAAATCGAGTAAACGTCCATCAACGATAACAAGATTGAAGACCATTTTTCTCACATTTTGTAATTGTCATATGTTGTATTTTGTTTTAATGTGTATGTTGGAATTCATAATCAAGGGTTTTCTCGTAAAGAGATGTAATTAATAGAGTTTTTATGTAAATGTATTAATTCTGGAAGTAATAGCCTGCGATATCTGATTTATATATTTTATTTTCAATTAAATCAATTTTTCTCTAATGACGTGGAGGCGGGTTCCCATCCATTTCCCATTTTCCTGTCATTACTCTTCCCTCTCACTCTTCTCTCGTTGCACCGCATACGCATCACTCAGTTCCTCTTTTGTCTCCTCACTTTCTCTCGGCTCCATTGCCAGTCTCGACCCCACTGGCCATAGCGTCGTTGATGACGCCCTGTGTGTAGCCCCCAGTGCGTCGCCCTTACTCCCCTCAGTGGCGAAGCTAGAGCAAATCAGAGGGGGTGCGTCTGCTTTATAGATCGGTAGACTTGAGCCGTAGCTATGGTGAAAAATTGATCTACTCAATGGTATTCTATTTTTTCGTGGGTGCATCTGCATCCACAATGTTATATATAGTTTCGCCACTGACTCCCCTCAGCTAGCTCCCTCTTCTGGCGTCACCATTATTCTCTGGTTCTACCGAGTGCTCTCGTCCCCTTCCACTTTCACCATCTATTTAATCCAGCCATCAAGTGGTGATTTGGGGCTCAGGTCCCTAGATTCGGCCCCTAGGCAGTGTTCTAAGCGTTCTCTCTGCTAGATCCATCGCTGGTCCTCCCTAATGCTCTGTGTCTCACCGGGGCTTTCTACCCCGCCAACATCATGCATCCGACCAGCTCCGCTGGCACCTTTATCTCTCCATCGCCTTGCACCTTATCAGAGCTTTAGCTCCACTAGTGCTCTGCATCCCCGCTAGACTCTCTGCCTCTACCGATGTTGCATGACCCACCAGATGCATGTCATCGATGCCTTGCGTCCTGGCTCCTGAATGCTACCGACATCATGCTTCGGCTTTTCGACTACTACATCGTTGGCCTTGCATCAGCCCGGTCAGCTACCTCTCTCCGACGCCTTGCATCCCAGTGAGCACACGCCACTGATGCCTTAGGCTCTGGTTGATACGGGGTGGTCTGATCTTCTCAAGTAGAACCATGGATAAATAGTGTTTGGTGATGAACAATGCTCAGTTGTACATCACGCGCCACTGCGTGGACTTGCAGCTCTATGGATATTCATCGACACGCACCGAAATGATCGTCGCTAGACCACGAGCGAAGATCCCCAAACCCTTAATTTCTAGTGGAAAAGCAAACTTGATCTTGACTTGCAGAACGAACAATGAATTACCTAATTCTCTCTCAAAAATCCTCGCATGAACTCTGAAATGAAAGAACAAGCAACAGCTTTTTGTTCAATTCTTATGCATAATGGTGGTCCCCCTAGCATTGCCATGAGCTAGCTATTTAATGACCAAGGCCATTAGGGCATCTCCAATGGTCTGAGTCAGCTAGCTATATGCATGTACACATCAGCATATATCATATGTGGAGGAAAGAGAGTATGCAAAAAAAATCGAGCCAGCTCTTCCTTAGGGCGTCTCCAACAGCTGGCTATTTAGTTAGCTAGATCTGATGTGGCAAGGAAAAAGTAGGAGAGAGAGTAGTCACTAGCGACGAGCAAATAGCTGATCTATTTCACGTAGTCCAAGAACATGAGAGAGGAGCATGTGGGTCCAACAGTATAAAATAGTCTTTGCTTTTGTCTCTCACCTCCACGTCAGCTGACTATATAGCTAGTACTAGCTATTACCATTGCGGACGCCCTAAGGGCCCAAATAGCGGCTGATTGCTAGGGCCCAAATATGTTTCCTATTCCTTGCCAACTAATACTAAAAATAGAAGCATGCCTAATTTATTACAACCGAACAGGATGATTCAGCTTGATACATTGCACCATCTCCATGTGACGTACGGTCGTTGCTTTCCTTTTTGGTGAGACCCAAAATCATGCCATAGCTGGATGCTTTCCTTTTGGTGAGAACCAAAAATCATGTTGTAGCTCCCCGGTTGATACATGACCTCAACGTGTAGACCTAGGACAATGCCGAGCTTGTCTCCCACCTTCTTGTACTCGTGCTAAACTTGCCAATAGGCACAGTGGCATCGACTGCTGTACCAACTATGACAGCTCTTCTCCTTCCTCAAACCTAAGAATAAGTAAAATACAAGCGTTAGGTAGTATAAAACACTTAATAGAATTAATAACCTGCATTTTAAGAAACAAGGTCACCTGATCATGCATCCTCTTAGCGCGAGCTCAAGTGATAGGTCCTGGAGGCAAGTCTGTTATAATATCGTCATCATTGGCTTGTGTACGAGGAGAAGAAGAAGATGGGGAGATAGGGATGCCCTCGACACTGGTTCTTCAATTTCCCCCGGTTCTACCCTCTCCTCTACCTTCTACATTCCTACATTCCATTTTAATTCCATATTGTTGTTGTTCATTTTCATTTAGCTTTCAGGCTAGTTGTGAAATGTGGATGTCTTTGTGGTGTATTGAACGATGAGCAACCATGACAGTGCTTAAGGGCTTTGTGCTTGCGGGGTAAGCAACCATTGGGGGTCCTTGCGTATGTCGGGGAGCAATGCCAAGGATTTCCTGGGAGCTCATGGACGGCCACCCCGGGTCTTCCTCCCCAGTGCCGTGAGCTGGAGGCAGTGTATCGTTGTGGCTTGGCCAACCGGACTCTTAGGCTTCTAGAGATGGCAAAAAGAATGGAATGGTGGAGGCTTAAGGTTTCCTTGCTAGTGTTGTCGGGCTTGTTTTGGTGTGGTTGGTGATGTACACTACCCTCACGTGGCTGTGGTTTCCTGAATTGGGCTCATGCTTGATGTGGCCTGGCAGCTTGTGGGTGCCATCCTCTTGTTGCGGTCCCCTCCTCCTCTGGTGGCCTCTGGTCTTGGCTTCTTCTTCTTCTTCTTTGCTCTTGTACTAGTCTTTGATTTGTGGCTTTGGTGTGGTGGTTTTAAAATGGTGAGCTCGCCCTCTTTCTGGTTGTCAATTTGCTAGTGTGGTGGCTTGTGAACCCTCTGTAGTATGGTGGTGCAGTGCTTTGGGTATGGCAGTGATTGCCTTTGGCCATTAAATGGAGGTTGTGAGTGGTGGTAGGTTCTCCTATTAGCCGTGGTTCCAATGGTGCAGTGGGTTCGATCTCCTCAGTGGTTGTTGTCGACGGTGACTTCATTCTTTCTCCCTCCATCTCTCTATTTGTTTTATCTAGTACCCCCTTGGGTGTGCCATGGCAATGATTTGTGGCTGGAACGTGTCTTATGCATGTGTGTGGTTGAATGGTGAGTCATCTTGAGGAAAAGGTAAAATCGTAAAAATGTATAGGAAAGGATGGTAATTACTACCGAATGATGAAAACCCAATTGCGCAAGAGCTACCGATTGGCCCGAACAATCTGGTAGCTCGATGAACGATTACCCTTGTGCAATTTATTTGAAACCGGATTCTGATGGCAATTTATTTTATTTGCTATCTCTTGTGGCTTTGGATTATAGTGATTTACATGTGTCTTCATTTTTCTTCGGTCGACTGCGAAGAAGCTTGAGTCCATTTATTAAGTAATATACTTGTAAAACTTTGTTCTATGTAATCTAGAATTGTATATTTTAACTTATACTTATAGCATTGTAATTAAATGTATGTAATGCTTAGCAGTATAAATAAATTTATGTAATCGGACTTTTGTATAATGACACTTATTTATCTTTATTCTTGTATTGGGTGATTTATTTTAAGTCTCATGTTGATGTAAAATTTGCTCCTTAAATGTGTGATTTTGGTTAAATGAGTTTGAGGGTTATCACACATATTCTACCCCAAAAGTTTACTTGGTTGTAAGAAAGGAGAAGCATGGTGTCAGACCTAGATTTTGCCAATTCAGAATCCTCTATGACTCTACCTTACTATTCCTTGGATCAATAGATAACGCTCACAAATATATTATTGAATCATTTCATACATCGCATGAACCATATCATTAATTAATAATAATATTAGAGTTTTAAATAAACCACATTGGGTAAAGTTCACATAAAAGGCCAATCAGGCCAAATGTATACATTGCATATGTGAAAGTGGAAGTGACAGCACAAGGCGAGACCATATCTTGCCACAGGCAAGCAACTAGGGGTAAAGAATGTCTTACTACTTTCCAAGAGTTTGGATAATAGATGTGCACACAATCATTATCAAAGTATGGCTATCTAGAGTAAGAACTAAGCTACTAGAGAACGTCCTTATCTCCACCGTCTTCTCCTCCATCTGGTCTTGGAATGGCGTAGTAGGCGTATTAGTCTTGGTCATCAGGCTCTGAGGGGATTTAGTGAGCAAGGGTGAGTATAATCAACCGTGCTCTATGAGCCAACATACAGAATGTAATATTATAGATGTAATGTTTAATAAAGGGGGCTTAGGATTCTTTATTTGCTAAAAACATTAATTAAAAGTTACAATAAATAGAAATTTTCTGAGGCTTAGTATTTTTAACTAAACCATATTTTTCTTAAAGAATGTGAAAGTGTGTAATATTAATAATAGTGTAGGTTCAATCCACATATTATATGGTTCCATTCACCATATGCTAGTTTAGGGTTACATCCACCCATTATCATCATTAGGTTATATTCACCTAGGGGAAATTAATTCAAGGTTACATCTATTGAGTAGTCAGTTCACTAAAAAGCCTAAGCTGATGAGGAAAGATGAGCAATTTACTTATAGTTTAACACTCCCCTCATATGTAGGCTCCCACAGATCTAAGATGTGGAATAGAAGTGGGCTGCAAATATTTTTTAAATTGCATCAACTGGGTCTTAAACTCAAATTCTCTTAGCTAGCTCTGATACCACATTGAGTTGCAAGAATCAACCAGTTCACTTATACTTCAACAACATCCACCCGACGAGTTTTTCATCCCACCCACAAATTTTTAGAAATAGACACTAACTTAAGTAAGTTCCCATGCTCACCTGACTGTGGGTATGGCTGTTCGAATATTTTTCACTCTACAAAGGTCACACACTTTACCCATAAGAGACGACTGACTTATTATATTTCACATGTTTCTTTAGATATGTAGATCAAGAAGGTCACCACAAGGTCTTTACAATGCATCACACAGTGAAAGTTACACCAACTAAGATTTCACTTTAGTGGGGTTACATCTACCCTCACCAAGACCACCTCGTGCGCCACACGGCGGCTTATGTCTAGCGACGTGATCTATGAGTCTATCCAATGGCGTAAGTCCGCACTGGTGGATGCAAATTAGTTAGCCAGGTCATATCCATTATAAACTTATGGTTGTATTGTTTTACATTAAGAAGTCATCACATGATTCAATCCTTAGGGGCTATCTGAGCGGTTCTACCAGAAATCACGCATTCTCATGCTACATTCGCACCAATACCTCTTACCATCCATCTAGATATAAAGCAAGTTTTAGGAGTTTTGGGAGCATAATACATTTTAGTTTAACATACCAACCACTTCCCTCTAGTGATTGTCCAAACCAAGTTTTTCATGTTTGAAATGATGTCAGAGCAAATTAATACCCCGGTATCTAAGCAAGGCTAAGTATAACACTTAGATACAACTTATAACTAGTATGTCTACCATTAATTTCTAGAGTGACAAGGATTACTTGTTCAATGTCCAAAGGTGGGGTACAAAAGTGCAATGATTAATAGGCAACTAACTAAAACCTTATGATGAATATAACGTTGTATAACAAATAAAAGCATGCAATTTGATAATTTAAACTAACATAATTTGCATTCAAAAGTAGATTCAATATGATCAAAGTATTGGCTTGCTTGGCTCACAAGTTGGTTGGTCTTGAAAGTCCTGGCTTGGCTCAAACTACGGCTTTTATGGGTCCTCGTACTCTATTCGGACGATCACGATGGAAAGCAAATAAATATGCAAATATACAAATAAATCCAAATAAAATCTAAATGAAGTCCAAATTTATGATTTTACTTCAATTAGAAAGATCTTGAATTTAGAAGAATTTAGAAAAGTCTCATTCAATTTTGATTTAAATTGAATGAGAACGAGCCTTCCAAAGTTTAAATCAAGATTAAATCCCAAATAAACAAATGTGAGAGAGAGCTATCTCACTGATAGCTGGGAGTCGAGAATTTTAATTTTGTATTTGATTTGTGTTTTACTGGAAAATTAATAGAGAATGGCAGGTGGAGCCCTCGGGTATTTATTTTCTTTTTGAATTATCTTTTAAGGAAAATTGCAAGAAGATGACTAGTGGGGCCTCACACTGTGCTGGTCATAGTAAAAGGGGACCCATATGTCAGTGACTCATAACATAAAATCCACTTTTAATTCATTTTCTTAATGGACTGGGCCCACATGTCATTTACTACTTAATACCAATTAATAAGCATCATTAAGAAAATATAATTACAACTTAATGACACCAGTAAGCTTAATTAAACACGCACAATACTCCCTTCCCGCTGAGCAAAGCGAGGCTCAATGCGCTCGTCGCCAGTGAGGGAGGTGATAGCGGCTACCGGCAACCCCTAAAATGGGTTGTCGGGGTCTCACCGCACACATGGGTGGCGGTGGCACTACTGGCGGTGAGCTGGAGCAGCGGCGTGATGGTTTAGAGTGCACCGGAGCATAACCACCACAGCAGCCATGGCGTCGATGGTGCGATAAGCAAAAGAATGGCACAAGGAGCATCTCTTGGGTGAGGGGATCTCACCGGTGAGGCCAGTGTGGACGACGAGGTAGCAAGGTGGTCTGACGACGGGAGCCTGAGGTGGCGCGGCATGGGAGCACAGCAACGGTGAGCTGGGGTGGCCAGTGACCCAAATTGGCAGCGGGGACATAGAGAGGAAGTCACAGAGGATCTCTAGCTAGAAGGAATCTGATAGAGGTGCACCAAGATGGTGGGGGCGATGGACAACTGGAGTTGGGGAAGATGACGGCGCCGGCGAGCTGCAAGGGGAAGGAGGCCAATTAGGCGAAGTGAAATGCAGAGGGAGGCAAGGTGAGCTCATTGATGCGCTTAGAGAGGTAAGCTCACTAGAGAGGCGTGGTGGAGTTTTTCGCATATTTAACGCATTTGTGATTGGTATTTACCGAAGTGGCACTCTCCAAGAAGAAATTGCAAAAATGGCATGAAGTTCGCATGGCCACCGTGTAGAGAGGCCTCCCAGCCAACACGATCATGAGCTCTACCGCACAACAGTCCTGCGGTGAAGCTAGTACCATACAGCCAGCCTGCAATGGCTGATTAGCCATGCTAATTAATTGTTATTAGCATGGCTAGTTCAGGTGTACAATTGTGGAACATTTTAAATATAGTAAATGACTTCAAAATCTTATGAAATTATTTTTGTGGAGCCTCCTGACATAGTGTACTTGGTTGTGTAATTTTTTATAATTTTTTATATTCCTAATTTTACTCAAAAATTCACTAAATATGTGGTTTGTAGAAATTTTTTAATGTAGGAAATGAGCTCCAAAAATTATGAATTTTTTTAAGGATCCTTACATAGTAGACTTGATTGTAAAAATATTAGCTATAAGGACCTTAAAAATTCATAATTTTCAAGCTCATTTTCTATATTAAAAAATTCCTACAAAACACACACTTAAATGAATTTTTGAGTAAAATTCATAATGAAAACATTATTAAAAATACATAAGCAAGTGCACTGTGTTAGAAGACTCCACAAAAAATTTCATAAGATTTCGAGCTTGTTTGCTATATTTAAAATTTTCTACAACAATACACTTAAATTAGCCATGCTAATTATAATTAATTAGCACGGCTAATTAGTAGGGCTAATCAGCCACTGCAAGCTGGTCGTGCAAATCGTACGGTGGTCGTGTGGTGTTGGCTCCACTGCATGGGCTGCTGTGCAGCAAGGGCATGTGTCAACAAGGAAGACTCCGCACGGTGGCCGTACGGACTTCATGCCATTTTTGCAATTTCTTTGCGGAGGGTGCCACTTTTGTAAATACCGATCGCAAATGTGCTAAATACGACAAAAACTCAGGCATGGTGTCAGTGTGAGCAAGGCAAAGCTTCGGTAGCGATGATGGTGGGCACGGCACGAGCTCAGCACAACCATGACGAGGGAGGTCAGGAGGGCGATGGATTGGCTTAAATAGTTGGGGGCAAGGCGGCGTGCATGCCTTCATGGCGCACAACCGAGGGCAGCGCGGCGTGGTGCGAGCAAGGAACGGGCGGTGCGATGATGGTGGGCATGGCACGAACTCAGCACAACCATGACGAGGGAGGTCAGGAGGGCGATGGCTTGGCTTAAATAGCTGGGGGCAAGGTGGTGTGCGCGTCTTCATGGCGCGTGACTGAGGGCAGCACGGTGTGGCGCGGGCAAGGAATGGGCGATGCGGTGCAAGGCAAGGAGCGCACGGCGTGGGGATGGTGTGGACACGGCGGAGCTGGGCTGGGCGAGGCACAAGGGTGACGCAGGCATGGCGCGAGGTGCACAGCCAAGACACGCGGCAGAGAGAGGGGGGAATGAAGGTTGGAGAAAGGAGGGGTAGTGAGGTTCCGGGCCTGTGGCCGCTCACTGTGGCAAGGGCGGCGGCATGGTGCTGTTGCGTCGCATAATGCGCGGCACGCGCGAATGTCGGCGCGACCAGCGCAGGGAGGAAGAGAAGAGGAGAGAGGAAGGGAGTGGGCCGGGCCAAAGGCCAGTGGGCCAGGGGAGGGTTTTGGGCTTAGTCCAATTTAATTTGAATTTTGGGATTTTCAAATTTGAATTTGAATTCAAATTTGATTTTAAGTTTGAACTTTTAGATTTGACATTTAGTTTTGGTTTTGAAATTCCAGTTCAAGATTCCATCTGAGTTTTCAACTTGGGTTTCAATTTAAGTTTTGAATTGTTTTTGCCAAAAATTTGAAAAAGAGATCAACTCAGCAAATTCTATTAAAAAAATCTGAATATCAAAAAATAGGATGTTACGCATGGCAAGAGTTTAGCAGCAGCTGATGAGACAAAAACAGCTCCTGTAAGTTAGTTAGTACTTAGATGGACCGTTGTTCGCAGGCAACCTGCGGGGCTCAGCTTCACCAACCACAGGTGCACGGCGTGCGGCCTTCCGCTTCAGACACGGTACCAAACCGGTGTCGCGCCCGGGAGTTCGGCTGTGACGGATATTTTTATGTGTTAATGTGAGTGTTTACTGAATAAATAAATATTGATAAGTTTGAAACGGCAACAAAAAAAATATCCTATTTATTTATTTAAAAAATATTAAAATATAAATCATAAGTTATAAATTAAAAAAAGAGGACCGTGATTTCCTAACAACCAAACCTGCACTGCAAAACATTATTTACTATATCAACACACGCTGTTCCTGATGTCGGCGCGTATACGTAATTACGGGCTTGTTCTTTTCGGCTGCGGCTTTTGGTTTTTGACTGAAATTTTTAAATTTTGACTGTTTACGGTACAGATTACGGAGAGACAGATACTCACTTACGATTTTGGCTGGTACAGATGTTGGGCTTTTAACGTGTAGATCGTTTAACTTGTAGACCTCGTCTTGAGAAAATACTCCGTTTGAAAGTTAGGTACTGTAGCAAAAACCAAAAATCGTCAGCTTTTGACTTAAACAGGCACTGGGTATTTCTGTGTCCACTCCGATGGGATTCCTCCGTCAGCTCCAACCCGAACCTGATCATCCAATTTCGGACAAACCATTGTACATTATACGACGCGCGTGGTTAGAATTTGGGAAAGGCCGCGTCCGTGCGGAGGATGCGCGGCACTGCACAGCACCCTCCGAGCCCGAGCAAAGCAAAGCAGAGGCGCAATTCAGATGGGATATGCTTATGCATCGTTGAGCCGACGGAAGAAGCATGGGCTAGAAACGAGGAGTCGTCTGGGGCAGTTAGCCCGGAGAGCAGTACATAGTTTCGGCCCAGACGAAGGACGTTCAAAACAGCTGATAGTTTTTTTTTGTTGATGATTTTTAGTTCAGAAGCCTGTTCAAAACGGTTTTTAACTTTTTCATTGAAGCTGAAAGCCAAAAACCTAAAACCGTTATGAACAGATCTTAACCTCTTGGGCTGCAGTCTAGAGCTACCTGGACTTGTGCTTCGGGTTCCATTTGTTGAACAAGCGGCTTGGACAGCCGCGGCAGCGAGCTTAGGAGGGACGTGAATAGACATGGACCTTTTTGGCATGGTAGAGCGAACAGAATGTGGTCTGCTCTTTTTTAACTTACGATTTTATAAGTATGTCCTTTAACGGTTTTTAAAAGTGATTTTTGATTTTTGCTATAGTACCTAACTTTCAAACAGAGTATTTTCTTAAGACGGGGTCTATAAGTTAATTATAGTACACGTTAAAAGCACAACATCTGTATCAACTAAAATTACAAGCGAGTATCTCTCTCCATAATGTCTGTCAAAAATAGCTAAAATTCAAAAATTTCAGTCAAAAGTCATAAGCCATAGCCATATCAAACAAGTTATGACTTCTCTCGAACAAATAAATGGAGCAGCTTCTCCACCGCCGTTTCAAAGCGGCTTATCAGGTCTTTTATAAAAGCGGCTTTTCAGCTTATCGGCTTTCAGTTTGTTCGCACGAGAGTTTGTATTAAGACCAAAAGTTATAAATCACAACTACAAACCATAAGCCACAGCCCAAAAGAACAGTTCCGACAATACGTAGTACTTCTTGTGGGCTGAACAACTGGATGCAGGTTAAACCAAACCATTCTTCTTCTTTTTTCGATTCAACTGGATTTTACCAAAAAAAATCAATACCACTCTAGACAACTCCATACACAAAATAGATTGTAAATAGGTCCTATTATTTTTAGCTTTTCAACGACTTTTAACTTCTCTCGATAATTACTATTTATTAAATTAATAAGCTATTGTTAAAAGAATATGTCTATAAGGCAAAATGTAGGATCCCCCACGTTTTCCTACTATAGTTTTTTACTCGGTACTTTGTGCTTATTGACGCAACTGCCACATCATTACATTTCATACAGCTACAAAAAAGTAGGGATAATGAAGTTTAGAGAAAAAGAAGCCTAGGAGGGAGAGGGGGCAAGGTCTAGGGGTGAAAACGGGTCGGATTCGGACGAATATTGCTGTTACCATATCCTAACCCATATTTTTTCTCCGGATTCGGTACCAATCGGATTCGGTACCAATCGGATTCGTGTCGGATCGGTCGGGATTAACCCATTTTGTTTGCACCCCTACTTGTTTGTAAGGAATGCATACAGTGCAATAAATAGAGTAGGACACACTGACTTGATGTTACTATTTAATAGCTGATGTGGAAGATTTTATTTTACCATTGCAAAAGAAAATGAAACGTCAAATAGTAGCACTAACATGAAATCAAACTTGAAGATGTATCGGATTCGGACGGATATTCGGATTCGGACGGATATTGCTGTTACCATATCCTAACCTATATTTTTTTCTCCGGATTTGGTACTAGTCAGATTCGGTACCAATCGGATTCGGTGCCGGATCGGTCGGGATTAACCCGACCCGTTTTCAACCCCAGCAAGGTCTGTCCGATTTGAGTTTCTTGTTTTTAGTTCATTATTCCTTAATTTTTTAGATTTTTTGGTTTTTTTACTTTTTTGTCTTTTTTCATATTTGTTTGTATTATTTGTGATGGACTAATTTATATTTTCTATTTTTAAATTTTTTAAATTTAATTACAACTAATAAACCACCATCAATTACAATATAAAATAAATTATAAATCAATTTATTTTAGCCGAATTAAGCGGCCCCGCCGTTCTGATATCTGTGCTATTCTATCCTTTTCTGTACATCTTTGGTGCAATTCAAAGATATCCTAAGCGATGCTCCTACAAAAGACTCGGACCGTACGAGATGGAAGAACTCGCAACGTGTCCAACTCGAGCGCCAGACGATTGGTGCACGACGCTGGATGGTGGGGGCCTCGAGGGACGAGCAGCGCACGTTGCGGCAGCCCGGGCCACGTGGTCCCCTTGGCCCCACCTGCAAGTGACATAAGGACTACGTACCAGGCGGGGACGAGTGCCCTCGCCGGTGTCCGCATCACACGCGGGACCCAGCTGGCCACCAAGAGGTAGGGGTGAAAACGGGTCGGATTCGGACGGATATTGCTGTTACCATATCCTAACCCATATTTTTTCTCCGGATTCAGTACCAATCGGATTCGGTGTCGGATCGGTCGGGATTAACCCATTTCGTTTGCACCCCTACTTGTTTGTAAGGAATGCATACACTGTAGTAAATGGAGTAGGACGCACTGACTTGATGTTACTATTTAATAGCTGATGTGGAAGATTTTATTTTACCATTGCAAAAGAAAATGAAACGTCAAATAGTAGCACTAACCTGAAATCAAACTTGAAGATGTATCGGATTCGGACGGATATTCGGATTTGGACAGATATTGCTGTTACCATATCCTAACCCATATTTTTTTCTCCGGATTCGGTACTAGTCGGATTCGGTACCAATCGGATTCGGTGCCGGATCGATCGGGATTAACCCGACCCGTTTTCACCCCTACCAAGAGGTGCACGGTTGGTTGCTTTCTGTCGTCGTCTCACTCGCTGACATGTGAGTCCCAGTAGTGCGTGGACCCACAGTCATTGGGTGACATAAGCAGTACAAAATGAAGTTACGTAGGGTATCATGAGCTGGTCCCAGTTTGATCGTACGCATGGCCCATGGCCTAAGCAAGACAGCAAAAGAAAACCTAGAAATGTACGTGTATTTCCCACGAGGAATCATCAACCAAATATACGTATAGAGGAAAGTGAGACCAAAGAAAAGGGCAATTACCTGGTTCAATTTGACCAAATAAAAAAAGCCAAACTATACTAAAAGCGTGATGCTATTATTTCTAACCACCGTAATTGGGATGATTACATGACAATGACTAAGAACAATGACCACCACCCGTGTTGGCATCTAGGCCCTTGCATATCCTTGCATCGCCTCCTCCACCGGCTTAAGTATGGGGCCGCTCCAAATAGCTATAGCCGTGATTTTCGGTTGATTCCATCACCTCCTCCAGGGGCGTAACTGGGCCTCGGGCTAGGTGGGCTATAGCCCGAGGCCCAGAAATACTATTAGTAGTACTCTTCGTAGTAACTAGCCCAGTATTTTTGTTTAATACCGGCCCAGCCCAAGGCCTTCGCCAAGCAGCCTGGCTGGTGGCAAGCCGGCAGCAGGCCCTGCGCACGCGAAACCTTAAAAGGCTAAATCCCAAGCCGAAGGCGCAGACCCAGTAGGCAGCCCCGATTCCGCGCCCCCACCGCCCTCGCTTGCGCGCCCCTGCCGCTAGCCGCCCCCCGGCGCCTCCTCGCCCCTGTCTCCGCGCCCCCACCGCCCTCGCATGCGCGCCCTCACCGTTGGCCGCTGCCCCCGCCTCCGTGCCATTGCGTCCTCGTCGCCGCCCTCGCCTACGCACGCCGCGCGTCCGCCGGCCTTGCGCTCACGAGGGAAGGTGGCTGCCGCCTTGTGCTCCCACGTCTGGCGCCGCGGCGGCTCTCGGCTCTACCCTCTCCCCTGGCGACGGCTCTCCCTCGGCGCCCAGTGGCCCGAGCGGTAGGTCTCCCATCTTCCCTAGCACCCAGCGGTGACTCTTCCCCAACACCCTGCGGCTGCTCTCAAGCTCTCCCCTCTCCCCGACGGCGACTCTCGCCTCTCCCCTCTCCCCCGGTGGCGGCTCTCCCCCAACGCCCGGAGGCCCGAGCTGTGGGTCTCCCATCTTGCCCGGCGCTCGGCGGTGGATCTCCCCCACGTCCCGGCCACCTGAGTTGCCAGCTGCTTAGGTTTTGCTTTTTTTGCGCAACCATTGTCCTGTAGTACATTTGTTGGTAATGTAGATATCAATAAAATGTTATGCTTCCCAATATGAATTAATTGCTATAGGCCCAAAACTAAACATATTTGATAGCTTTAAAGAATTGCCATATGGAATAGTATGAAGTAATAGGTAAGTGAGCATACAAGGTGCAAAACGAGCTAGTCCAAGCAAGTACAGTGATTTTAGCAATAGAGCACAGCAGGAAGATACATCATATACATGACCAAAGTTCTAAACAAGGGAAGCAAAGTTGATGAGACAAATTGCATGCAAGACAATAGTCCATGACAATATAAATTGGTAAGGCAAGTTTGCATCAACATATATATTCATTTTCATACAAATACTCCAAAAACAGTGTAGCATGATTCCTTTGTATGCTTAAGACACAGCGTGAGAATGATATGTAACACTGATACCTTTTGTGCCAACGATGAAGCGATGCCTGCAAGAAGTGTCGGGACCCCGGATTTCCGAACCCGGACCCTCTGTGTATTACTGCACTTGTCCTAGATCAAAGCTAGTGCACACAGTTAAACAGAAATGAATACATCACCAGCATCGTGTTATTACGATAATTGAGAGTACTGACCGAAAGATCTCATTATTACAATTGAGGTTTCAAGACCTCGCACACATGAAATAAAGCGGAAGCAAAAGATAAACTCGATGAAGACCCATCAACAAGCCACAGGCAATTGACTAGGGAAGCGCGACCTAGAACTCCGAGAATCCTTCATCAAATCCGCCAGCGAAGTAGTCGAAGTCACCTTCTTGAGCTTCGCATTCCTCTGGTTATTATTTTTGAGTGTAGCATGTGAGTACATAAAGTACTTCGTAAGTCTTGGGAAAAATGCAATAGATGCACGGCTTGACAAAGGAAGGCTATATGGTTCTTTTGCACAAAGCAACATTTTCATTCAATTACTTCTAATTATTTTCGAAGGCACCAATTTAATAAAGTAAATGTTTAATAGAACTATCATTAATTCTATAGTGAAGGTTCCATCTACCAACAATAGTTAATCCAGTCTATCTGACCAAGTTAAAACTGCGGGTTCCATCCAGCCTCTCTGGCTCCAACTGTCAGGATACCCTTCCGAGAGTTCCCTCCACTCTCGGAATACAAAAACTTTGATTTTAAAATCAAAACCAAAAAGTCTATCATGTGAATGCATTCCTTGCCCGCCCTTGACCGTGGGCACAACTATTCGAATAGTTTGACACTCTGCAGAGGTTGTACAACTTTACCCCCAAGAGATAAATTATCTTAACAGTCACCATGTTTCCTTTGGCATGAGACACAGATAAAATATCACAAAGCTTTTACCTCACTCTAGACTAGCTAGACACCACCCGCTGAGGTTTCACCGCAGAAGGGTTAAATCTGCCCAATCCGAAGCCCCCTCTTGCGCCATATGAGTACAGTAAATCCCTGTCCCTCACTGTGAATAACCAGTAACTCCCTAGCACCCACTTTCCACTGGTGGCACCTAAACTAGACTATCATGAGTTAATCAGCTAGGTCGTACCCATATAGACTTAGGGTTGTACGGTAGTGCTCAGTCTGGACAAACACAAGCGTCGGTCCTTAGTTGACTAGGGTGAAACATACACTTTACAAGATCTCGTGCTTCCTGCACCAATCCAAACCAACCATCCACCCTAATCTAAACAAATTTCCAAATTTTATTTTATTTTAAAGGATTAGTGGCAACTCCAATTACCACTAAATTTGCAACCGCAAGATTATTACAATAAATCATAATTTCCCCTTTTCAAGATTTCTAAGGTATTGAATAGCATGGCTAAGCATTGGACTACCAATCTAATATCAACAAATGAATATATTATTCTCATTATTGAGACAAAGGAAATTTCTAGGGTTACAAGGTACATGGCAATCAAATTCAAATGAGGGCATAACAAAGTTGGATTAACTATTACCTTAAGATTTGAACTAATGTTTTATGTAAATAGCAATGCACATAATTTAAAATAATTAAAACATTTCAAAAATCATAGGTTCAAGATGATCAAAGGAGACTTGCCTTCTTGCACGCTCTCGAGGTCTTCCTACTGCGGAATGGAGAGGTCTTCAACAACGTTGGATTCTACGCGCGAAAAGATAGAGCAACAAAGCAAATAAATACAAATAAAATTAAATAAAATCCAAAAATTCAAAAGAGACCATATATGGATAGATTGTGATTTTATATGAATTTAGAAATTTGAATGGCTGAATTTGGAGTTAAAATGAGAAAGTTATGCTCATTTGAAAATCTCAGTTTGAATAAATCCAGAAATTAGGAAATTTCTGACAGGTGGGGCCCATTGGAATATTTAAATTTTAGTATTTTATTTTTTTTATTCTGAGATTATGACAGGTGGGACCCACTGGTCAGCGAGCCCACGGAATCAGCCTCTGACATGTGGGACCCACTGAACAGTGAGCCCACCGGCTTAGCCTCTGACATGTGGGACCCACTGGACTCCGGGTCCACATGTCAGTGAACAGCGCAGATGGGTGGGGCCCAGACGACAGTGACATGCACAGACGGCGGCCGCTGACGTGTGGGGCCCACTTGTCAGCGCGGAAAAAAGAAGAAAGGTTCAACCTCAGCGTGCGGAGCCGAGGGCTCGAACGCGTGCAAGGGAACCGAAGGGGAGGAGAGAGTGCGCTGATAACCAGTAGGGCGGGGAGGCTTTGCCTACCCATATAGGGCAACAAATCCCTTTGAGGGATATCTGCTGGAGGGGCCGGGCAGAGGTGGTCGGAGGCGGGGTTGTCGGCGGCGAGGGGAGGCCAGAGGGGTTCTGGTGATTCCAAAAATGCGCTCCCGGGGCGAAGGTGAATCCGACGATGGGGTCGGCGAGGTCCGGGGACGAGCGGAGATGGCCGGCGGCGAAGAGGCGGCAGAGTGAGATCGGGTGTTCCGGTGCGACGGCGCTCCGGAGGCGGGGAGGTTCGGCCGAGGTGCTGGGGAGGATCGCACGGACGCGAGGAAGCTCGGGGTGGCAACGGTGGCCTCTGGGGAGACCGAGGCGACGGCGATTGCTCGTCGGAGCACTTACCGTGCGCGCACGGGGAGCTCTCGGTGCAGCGGCACTTGGGCTCGGGAAGGGAGGTGGAGAGCGTCTGGGTGTTGGGCGGAGGGAGGCGGAGCCGAGGGGCTATTTATAGGGACGGAGGGGAGGCAGGGGCGCGGTAATTGCTCGCCGGGGTGTCGGCCGGAAAAAGGAAGGGCGCGGGGAGAAAAAGAAAGAGGGGGCGCGAAAGGAAAGGAGGCGAGGGGAATCGGGGATTCGGCCGCGGCGAGGCTTGGGGTTTCCAAAACCGGGGAGTGCCGAGCAAGGGAAGGCCGGGATCGGCTTGGATTGGTCGCCGGCACAAGAAAGGAAAGGGGAGGAGAGAAAGAAGGAAGGAGGCGGCTCCGCGGGGAAGGCGACGGCTTGACAGGCAGGGCCGGGCGGTCAGCGAGAGCGGGGCGTGGGCAGCCGACGGGCGGGACCCGCAGGGCAGAGAGAGAAGGGAGAGAGAGAGAGTGATTCATGGCGGCTAGGATGGAGACGCGTGGCAGGGGAAGAAGATCGGCGGCGGATGCGGATAAGTGGAAGGGGGTGGTTAGATGGGCCGGGCGCGGGGACGTGGCTCATCCAGGCCGTCCACGCGTCGGGCGAGGAGGAGGGGAAGGCGGGGCTGGCTGGGCCGGGCCCGCTTGGCAGAGGAAGAGGGGGAAAACGGCCGGATTGGGCCGAGGGCGACGTGGGCGGTCCTGGGACGTCCACGTGTCGGCTGGGGAAAGGGGTTTGGAATTTTGATTTTAGAATCTGATTTATATTTTCAGAAAAAGCTAGGAAATTAATTAGGCCTCAGAAAAATATGAAAATACCTCCAAAAATTCCAGAAACATTCACAGAAGCTCCTGGATATATTTTGGACTAAATAAAATTATTTCCAACTAATGTTGGTATTTAATTTTCATATTTTAAAATACCTTTTAACTTTTAAAAATAGGTTTTAAACTCCAGAAAATCAAATAAAAGCCAAGTAAAATCCAATTACTTTAAAATAATTAATTTGAATTTAAATTTTTCCAGAAAGCCAAATTTGGGATGTTACAAGAAGCCAGGACAAAAATGTGAGTGATACTACCATGAGAACAAATAAAATTATTAGATGTATTGTTCAGCTGATACTGCAGGTTTATTTTACATTACAAAGAAACATATTTTGACACAAACAGCCATGACAAGAGGCAAGTTTTTGCTGTCATTGTGTGCTAAAGGATGCTCTTAGCTAAGATTATTATATCATACTTCATTATGATTTCTTCAATTTATTAGTTAGATAGCCATGTAGCAGGATAAATTTTTCCTGCTTTTGGCATCATTGTAAATTTTTGGATCCTTTAGTATCCTCATAAGGAACACTACAGCTGCTCAAATGAATTCTAGTATGAAACAGTTCATCTACTAGATCCCTTTTTAAGTGCTCGCTCATAAATGTCTTGCTAATATATTTTGAATTGAACACAAGCAGGATTAAATTCTCCAACTCTACGACATCATCACTGTCGAGCACTGCTATAACTGATGAGATGTCAAAAATGGCAGTGAGGACTATTGGTAATTCAGTGCCTGAGTTCCAATCAGGCTTTAGCGGTGTGAGGACTGACTTAGCAGCGAGGGTTTCCTTCTAGGTCAGCTTTACTTATTGCATCAAGTACATTGCTAGAAGTTTTAAGCATATTTTCTTGACTTGATTATTGCTGGTACCATTGACAAAATGTTACACTATTGTGTGGGTAAAAATTGGCGTTACTTCTAGGCTGTTAGCCTTTTAGCATTCAGCCCGGGGCATGATAAAATCCTGGATCCGCCACTAACCTCCTCCACCCTCCAGTCCTCCTAAGTATGGGGCCGCTCCAAGTAACTATAGCCGTGGTTTTCAGTTGATTGCTGAAATTATACTATAGCGGCTATTAGCTTTTCTGAGTCATTCAATTAAAACAAAATGAAAAAATGAGAAAAAAAATAAAAACACCGTTATATCTCTACGGATAATAGAAAGGGAAAAAGCAAAAGCAAAAAAGACGAAAAAGCAAAAAAAAAACTAAAATTAGAAACTAACGTGTTTCAAGTGGCTTTTGGAAGCTGGAAGTCAGAAGTTGAAACCGCTTGGAGCAAAGCCTATGCTATTTTCTAGCTCCCCCCAAAATAAAGCGTATACCATTTTCTCATTCCTAGTCATTTAACAAGAGAATCAATGGCCAAAATATATTTCAACTGCAAATCAAATCTGCTATAGTGCTCCTATTCGAATCGGATCCATTATTTTTTCCATCGAAATTTGAGTGGCACAATAATTGCCATGTAACGGTACAGGATACTCCTATGCATTTTATGAGTGTAATTTTGTCATACTGTACTAGATTACTAGTATTCTCGGTTACTTACTTGGGCCCTAGGATTTAGCTATACATCCACTTCCGGTCGCTTTCCCATAATCGCAAATGCTCTGTTTATATTGACTTCTAAAAATTACTTTTTTTTTGTAGTAAATAACTTTTTTATAGTACTTTTGAAATAGAGTATCTTTTCAAGACGGGGTCTACTAGTTGATTGTAGTACACACTGCAACGGCTTCATTTATATCAGCCAAAATCACATATGGATGTCTCTCTTTTTATAAGTTTCTCTATAAACTATTACTATTTATAAGCCAAAATCAAAAACCAAAAGGCTATATAAATAGACCTATAGTTTACTCTCCCACCAGATTGAGATATCACCGCATTGACTGGTAACTTGTTTCTTGATCAACATTTAGTCGCAAATCCGTCTTGCATAATGAATACATTTGATAATTAAAAAATTCATTGCGGAAAATATGTATACGATCACATTTACTTTTCGGCTTATATCTTATAACTTTCCCGAATAAATAAATGAGACAGTTTTTTCACCGCTTTTCGACGCGGCTAATTGGGACAACCTTTTCGACACGGCTAATAACTTATCGGCATTCGATTTGTTCGCACGAGCATTCGAGCTAAGGCACAAAGCCATCGACTATAGCCGAAAAAACCTACCCACAAACAACGCCCTTTCTAAAGACAAAATAGTAGGTCCAATTGAAAAATGAACCGGCACTGGTCAAATGGGCCTTGCCTGCCGAGTCGAGCCGAAGCCCGACACTGTTGGCCCTACCTAGGCACAACATGACCCACAAAAGCAATGGGCCGAGCTAGCCTGGCACGATGCTGTGGGCCGTGCTTGGGCAGCCCCCTCCCCCCGTGTAAGATTGAGCAAACCGACTAGAGGGGGTGAATAGTCATTTCCAAAAAAAAAATATTTTCAATTAAATTAATTATATTTAAGTTATTTGGCTAAAACCAAGAATATAATATGGAAACTTAAATCAAATTGGTTTTAGCACAAACAAAGTCTAAATCAACTAGGTTCACCTAAGTGCACCAACACTTTAAGTCTATATCAAGGGTTTGCAATCTTAGGATGACAAGCAATTAATTTAATTTTATGAATGTAAATTGCTTGGAAGTAAATTGAGAACAAGAAAACAAACCACAAAGACACGGCATCTTTTTACCGTGGTGTTCGGAGATTTGCTGGTCTCCGCTTGTCTGTGTTGAGGTTGGCACAAATAAATTGGACCGGCTACACGAATTAAGCCGAAACACCTCAAATCACTAGAGGTAGGTCTTTCCCGCTCCGGGTAGGTCAGCTTCAACCTTCACAACTTTGCTAGATCTTCTCACAATCTTCTTTGAAAAGATCACCGCACATGACGCCTCCAACGCTGTCTAAGAGTTGGCAAACTCTAAGAGCAATAAGTCAAGCCCCTCGCTTGACTCTAACCACGTGCAATGAATGCACAAACTCAAATGGACATCAAGTCCAACTCTAGATGCAACACATGCACTCTACATCACCCTCCTTGCTCACAAGGTGCAACACATGCACAATTGAGAGGACAATTCCACACTAGCTCAAGAGAATAAAAATGAGTCGAGCAACAACCCCTCCAATCGATCACAAGGGGGTATTTATACCCCACATGAGAAAATTAGCTGTTGGAGCTAAATCCCTGAAAAATCAGGGTTATTTGAAGTACTGACGACAAAACTACGGTACTTCAACTCATCAACACATGATGGGTCTTTACTTGACTTAATGATCAACACATGATCATCTCCTCTTGGACATGCATCAACTCATGATGCATCCACTACTTGATTTGATGATCTTTTCAACACATGAAGTCATCCCAAGTCATCCTCATATGTGGAATCTAACATATTCATCTAACTCATAAAAAATGTTAGTCCACAAACCAATTGTCATCAATTACCAAACTCTACCATTAACACATAATGGAGGAACTAGATTTTACAATATTTTTTTGGTAATTCATGATAATTTCAATAAATAATAAGATAAAGATTATATTTGCGAGTATACAATATGTACACAACACTTGTATACTCTAATATAAGCTTTAAACAAAGCTTACTTATCCGGTTGTCATTAATCATCCAACAATTAACACATAATAAAGAAGTTAGATAATAACCCGATTGCAAATGAGTATATATGAACTACACAAACTATATATACCCAAAGGATGTGTTTCAAAGTAAAGATCCTAAATATATGTAAGGAAACATGGATCAATACTTATAAAACCACAAAACATATAGTGAACACTCCTTAAATGTGTGCATACAAGTATGTATAATGAAGATATATGCACATATTTATTTTAGACTATTTGTGGAGTTTAATTTATATTTTGAATCCAAAGAATGCACTAATATATAAGAACGTGATTTCGAATGCATACCTCTTTGATTTCACCTTTTCATCCAAATGAGACTAAGTAATATCATAATCAATAAACAATGTTAGTCTCACAAATGTATTTGTCATAATCACTAAAACCAATTTAATGGAGTTTGATCTTTCACCTTAGTCCAACACGTGTAGGATCGAGGAGGCTGACTAGAGGGGGCTAATAGTCGTTTCTAAAAATTATCTCTTTTAAAATCTATTTGAGCTATTTGGCTAAACATAAGTATATAATGCAGAAGCTCAACTCAAATTGATTTAGCACAAATAAAGCCTAAATTAATTAGTTCACCTGAGAGCACCAACGATATGATTATGTTATAGTTTGCAAATATAGAAAGACAAGTAATCAAGTTAATTCTACAAATGTAAATTACAGGAATGTAAATTGAGCACAAGAAAATAAACCACAAATGACACGGTCACTTTTTACCTTGGTGTTCAGAGACTTGCCGGTCTCTCCTAGTCCACATCGAGGTTAGCCCAAACGAATTGGACCGGCTCCACGAATTAAGCCAAAACACCTCAATCCACTAGTGGTAGCTCTTTCCCGCTCCAGATAGGTAAGCTCCAACCTTCACACTTAGCCGGGTCTTCTCACAACCTTCTTTGAGAAGATCACCGTGCACGACGCCTCCAACACCGTCTAGGATTTAGCAAACTTCAAGAGTAATAAGTTAAGCCTTTCGCTTGACTCTCACCACATGTAACGAATGCACAAGCTCAATTGGACACAAAGTCCACCTCTAAATGCAACACATGCAATCTAGATCCCTTCTCCTTGCTCACAAAGTGCAACATATGCACTCTTGAGTTGAGAGCCTCACACTAGCTCAAGGAAGAGAAATAGAGTGCCAATAGTCTTACCCTAATAGGCCATAAGGGAGTATTTATACCCCACATAAGAAAACTAGCTGTTGGAGTTGAAATCCCAAAATAACAGGACAATCAGAAGTACCACTGGCCTCAGCTGGTACTACCTCTCTACTATGCCAATGGTCGAAAAAATGATTGTTGTAGTCATAAACGGAAGTTCCGACAGCCAAAATTCGGTACTACCAATAACCGGAAGTACCACCGTGGTCGAACAGAAGTACCGATCACCTTGGGATGAGACAACTCCACGAAGGTGTCTCTTTGGAAAAAACATACCGCCACACAGGCCGGTAGTTCCAATAATCGGAAGTTCCACTCACACAGAGCCGGTACTACCACACGCTGATTGGACCTCTTATACAGAGCTGGTCGAACTGCTTACACAGAGCTGATTGTACTCTGATTGTTGACTCCTTAGTCTACGATCACGTCAGATGATTCGACCACTCAGGTCTCCGACCACCAGTGGCGGATCCAGGATTTCATCGTGCCCCGGGCTGAATGCTAAAATGCTAACAGCTTAGAAGTAACGCTAATTTTTACCCACACAACAACGTGCTTAAAACTTCTAGCAATGTACTTAGTGCAATAAGTAAAGCTGACTTGGAAGGAAACCCTGCTGCCAAGTTAGTCCTCACATCGCTAAAGCCTAATTGGAACTCAGGCACTGAATTACCAACAGCCCGCGCTGCCATTTTTCACATCTCATCAGCTATAGCAGTGCTCGACAGTGATGATGTCGCAGAGTTGGAGAATTTATCCTACTTGTGTTCAGTTCAAAATATATTAGCAAGACATTTATGAGCGAGCACTAGGAAAAAGGGATCTAGTAGATGAATTGTTTCATACTAGAAAGCTATGTGGCTACAATTCATTTGAGCAGCTGTAGTGTTCCTTATGAGGATACTAAAAGATCCAAAAATTTACAATGATGCCAAAAGTAGGAAAACTTTATCCGGCTACATGGATATCTAACTAATAAATTTAAGAAATCATAATGAAGTATGATATAAGCTAAGAGCATCCTTTAGCACACAATGATAGCAAAAACTTGCCTCTTGTCATGGCTGTTTGTGTCAAAATTTGTTTCTTTGTAATGCAAAAAAAAACCTGCAGTATCAGCTGAACGATACATCTAATAATTTTATTTGTTCTCATGGTAGTATCACTCACATTTTTGTCCTGGCTTCTTGCAGGCATCGCTTCATCGTTGGCACAAAAGGTATCAGTGTTACATATCATTCTCACACTGTGTCTTAAGCATACAAAGGAATCATGCTGCACTGTTTTTGGAGTATTTGTATGAAAATGAATATATATGTTGATGCAAACTTGCCTACCAATTTATATTGTCATGGACTATTGTCTTGCATGCAATTTGTCTCATCAACTTTGCTTCCCTTGTTTAGAACTTTGGTCATGTATATGATGTATCTTCCTGCTTGTGCTCTATTGCTAAAATCATTGTACTTGCTTGGACTAGCTCATTTTGCACGTTGTATGCTCACTTACCTATTACTTCATACTATTCCATATGACAATTCTTTAAAGCTATCAAATATGTTTAGTTTTGGGCCTGTGGCAGTTAATTCATATTGGGAAGCATAACATTTTATTGATATCTGCGTCACAAACAAATGTACTACAGGACAATGGTTGCGTAAAAAAAAAGCAAAACTTGAGCAGTTGGCAACTTGGGTGGCCAGGACGGGAGGGGAGATCCACCACCAGGCGCCGGGCAAGATGGGGGACCCGTCGCTCGGGCCGCCGGGCGTCTGGAAGAGCCGCCGCCGAGGGAGAGGGGAGAGGCGAGAGGCGAGAGCCGCCGTCGGGGAGAGGGGAGGGCCTGAGAGCAGCCGCCACCGGGAAAGAGGGGAAAGGCACCGCCGGGGAGAGGGGAGAGCCGAGATTCACCGCCGGGCGCTAGGGAAGATGGGAGACCTGCCGCTCGTGCCACTGGGCACTGAGGGAGAGCCGCCGCCGGGGGAGAGGGGAGAGCCGAGAGCCGCCACGGCGCCGGAGGTGGGAGCACGAGTGACGACTGGGAGCACAAGGCGGCAGCCACCTTCCCGCGTGAGCGCAAGGCCGGCGGACGGCGGACACACGGCGTGTGTAGGCGAGGGCGACGACGAGGATGCAGTGGCGCAGAGGCAGGGGCGGCGGCCAGCGGCGGGGGCGCAGGCGAGGACGGTGGGGGTGTGGAGGCGAAGGCGGGGAGGCGGGGGCACACAGGCGAGGGCGGTGGGGGCGCGGAATCGGGGGCTACCAATTGGGTCTGCGCCTTCGGCCTGGGATTTAGAATTTAGGGTTTCACATGCGCGGGGGCCTGCTGCAGGCCTGCCACCAGCCGGGCTGCTTGACGAAGGCCTCAGGCTGGGCCGGTATTAAACAAAAATACTAGGCTAGTTACTACAAAGTGTACTACTAATAGTATTTCTGGGCCTCGGGCTATAGCCCACCTAGCCCGAGTCCCAGTTCCGTCCCTACCGACCACGTTGTCTAGTTCGACTACATAGGTCATCGACTATATTGATCTATGATCACACTGGTTTTCAGACCACGTTGTCTAGATCGACCACACAAGTCACTGACTACACTGGTCTACGACCACGCTGATCTTCAAACCATGTTGTCTGGATCGACCACACAGGTCGCCGACTACTAGTCTATGACCACGCTGGTCTTCAGACCACGTTATCTGGATCAACCACACAGGTCACTGACTATGCTGGTCTACAACCAAACAGGTGTGTGACCACGAAAGTCTCCGACCATGCTGGTCTACGACTACGCTAGTCTCAGACTACACAGGTCTCCGACCACGAAGGTCTCTGACCATGTTAGTCTACGACCATGGAGGTCTATGACCGCATCGTTCTCAGACCACACAAGTCTACGACCGCATTGCTCTCAGACCACGCAGGTCTACAACCACAAAGGTCTACGACCATGTTACGTCTCAGACCACGCAAGTCTACGACCACGTCGCATCTCAGACCACGCAGGTCCACAACCACATCACTTCCAACCACACCGGTTTACGACCACGAAGACCTACAACCACGTTGGTTTGACCACGCTGGTTTACGATCATGAAGGCCTATGACCACACTGGTTCGACCACGTTGGTTTACGATCACGAAGACCTACGACCACACTGGTTCGACTACACTGGTTCGACTATGCTGGTTTACGACCATGAAGGCCTATGATCATGTTGGTTTACGGCCACGAATGCCTATGACCACGCTTGTTCAACTATACTGGTTCTTGACCACTTGATTTTTGACCACGTTAGTCTTCCGACCACCAATGAAATGGTAGTTCCGAAATGGTCTGACAGTGCATATACTCAACAAAATTTGCAAACCACATTTGCAAACTTTAGTATCATGCACACGAGGATCACACATGATTCTCAACAAGTTGCAAAATACATTTATATACTCTTAGAATCATGGCACAAGGATTAAATATAAGCTTCAACCATTTGTAAAATACATTTGCAAATTATAAGCCTCATATCACAAGGATTAGGAAACATGGACTTCAAACACTTGCAAAACATATTCGCAATGTATAGTTCATGTTATAAGAATGAGTTAGCGCGAGTGAATTTTGAGCTATCAACACATGATGAGACTCAAACTAGTAGACAATACATCTCTTAAAAGCATGGCACCTATACTAGCAATATGGTCTTCCAACCAAACACCAAGATCGATAAAAAACTAGAAACACATCCTTAGCCCTAGCTACTCATACCTTTGCCTTAATATCTTATTGAAACTTGATGTCACACATCTTCATTTCAAGTTCGAGTCTTTGTCACTTGAACTTCATCAACATATGATGGTTTTCTCTTGACTTGATTATCAACACATGATCATCCTAAGTCATTCTTATTTATGGAACTTAACCTATTCATCCAATCTATGAAAAATGTTAGTCCACAAAACAATTTGCCATCAATTACCAAACATCACCATTGACTTATAATGGAGGGACTAAGTTCCACAATCTTCCATTTTTGGTAATTCATGACAATCTCAATATATAATGAGATAAAGATTGTATTTGCAAGTATACAATATGTACACAACACTTGTATACTCTAGAGCAAGAGTATATACTCAAGGAATATGTTTCACAACAAAAGATCCTAAATATATGTATAAAAAGAAATATGGATCAATACTAATGAAACCACAAAACATAGAGTGAACTCCCCTAAATGTGTGCATATAAGTGTGTGTAATGAAGACATATGCGTATATTCATTTTGGACCATTGATAGAGTTTATTTTATATTTTGGATCCAAAGAATGCACTAATATATAAGAATGTAATTTCAAATGCATATCTTTTTGATTTCACCTTTTCATCCAAATAAGATTAAGCAATATCATAATCAATAAATAAGGTTAGTCTCATAATTGCATTTGTTATTATTACCAAGACCTCATAATTGTATTTGTCATTTATCACCAAAACCAACTTAATAGAGCTTGATCTTTCAGCACGGCACGAATAATGCCGAGCCAAGCACAGCTCGGCAAGAGCACGACCATCACAAGTATGACCCATTAGGCACGTTAGCCCATTAGACATGGCCTCTTGAGCATGATAACGGCCCGTTAGGCATGAAAACAACTCGTTAGGCACAAAAACAACCTATTAGGCATGGTAGGCATAATCCGTTTAGCATGATTTCAGACCATTTAGCCCGATAACAGTCAAAATTTTAAATTTTCTAGCCATTGGGAGTTTAAAATTCAAAAAATTCAAAAAATCTCAAATGTTTCTATAAATAGACAGTAAACCTCCCCTCATTCAGTCACCATCCAACCTCCACTCTACTCTTCGAATTCTCTTATGAAAATTTTGATCCGCTTTATGATAGTTTGGCAAAATTCAAAATATTTTTGCCAAAAATATGAAAATTTGAAATATGGCTACAAGTCAACAAAAGAGGTAACAATAATAATTTTTGTGTATTGTTATTGTTCTTATTTTTTATTATGATGTAAAATATATAATAGTGCAATTTTTATTTGTATTTTGTAGTTTTCTACATTTCTCCATAATTTTTTTGATAATTTCTATGTGGGTGATTTCGAAATTTTTTGAGATGATCTTGTATCCTTCGGGAGTGAAATAGCTCTATCTCCACCTCAAACGGGAGAGTAGGCCCGGGCTATACCATCATTAGGCTATACAAGTGCCACTGCGTCTGCAAGTATCGGATATTCTGTTTATAAAATTTGTCATCATGAATTATCTGTAAAATCTACATATGAAACTGCGCACTTGATCAGTACGCCCAAAGATGTAAAAAACAAGGGGTAACCATGAGGCAAACGCAGGTACAGTACAACCGCGATGGTACGTTATGTAACCAGGATTATAGTTTCGAGATAGCTTGAGAACCTTTTTATCTTTTAATTGCCTCATAGGATCTATCTTTAAACTTTGGTGAGTCTAAAGCACTTCAAAAATTATACTAGAACTGCTTATAATCCTATATTTTCTTCAGTTTTTAGACAAATAACAACTTGAGATTTAGTTAAATATTATAATAATGGTCATGCGAAACTAAAAGAAATCTTTGAGACCTGTACATATTCGGTGGTTTTGACCTCGGACATATGGAGTGATTGGGCTAAGGAGGCTTATCTTAGTGTATTTACTCATTATGTTAATGATGAATGGGTAATTGAAAAAGAATTATAGGCTTTAAACTAATTGATGTAGTATATACGGCTGAGAATATTACAGAATGTATTATGAAAGTTGTGTAAGATTTTGGCCTAACAATTTTTTTGTAATTTTAAACAATGCTGCAGCAAATTCTAAGGCAATGGATATTCTCATTCCGTTATTTAGTACATACGCCGAATCTTTCTTAGTATATCAGCGATGCGCCTATCGTATTATTAATCTTATAGTTAAATATGGTTTAAAAAGGTTGGATCCGTATATTCAATATTTTCGTGATGCAATATTTTTTGTAAATTATTATAACCAACAAATTGCAGCATATAAGAACTTCTACATGTGATGGATGTATGTCCAAGAATATTTGGTTGGACATACTAGTAAGGTGGAACTTCAACTTATATGATGCTACAGAATCTTTTACCCCATAAGAGTATATTTTATGTTTTAATTCACATGTACTATCATAGTCACGATGGCAACACACTATTGATTGAGCAGCATTGGCATGCCGTGAAAAGCTACTAGTATTTTTGGAACTCTATTATGATTTCACTATTGTTTTATCCAGAGTATATTACCTATCATCTCTTTTAATTGTGCACCGTATTCTTGTAATTATGGGTCACTTAAAAGCTAGTGAAAATAAGATTGTGTTACGAGAGGCTATCTTTGCTATGAAAACTAAATATTTGAAATATTAGAAAAGGATTCCGTATTTATACGTATTTGTATTTATTTTAGATCCAAAAGCTAAAATTCAAGAATTAATAATATTCTTGCACTTCTGATTGATGTTACAGGGATAGATTATTCTAACTATTTTTCATATGTTTGTTCGGTGTTTATCAAAAGCACGAATTAAAGTTCTAAGAAATTCAGTTGCAACGACCTCCAACAGTATCCATCACATATAAGAAGAAAAAAAATATTAGGTAAAATCTTTGGTACACCAGGTTGACAATCGAACAATTGCGTTTTTTTTATCATGTGCTTCACATGCCCTCAGCAACCAGTCACAAGAAAAAAAAAACTCAAACGTCTCCAACCATGCACATGATAAAACAGTACTACACTAATCATACAGCTAAGAAGGCTCACAAAACCTCTGGTCCTCCTGTAGCCCCCAACTCTCCCATCGCAATTTGCATCGCTTGCCCCTCCTGACTATTTCCTCTCCTGTCCTTGTCTCGCAACACACAAGGGAGGGGAGTGTGGGACAAGAAATCCTCTGATCCCCCTCCTGCTCTGGCCATTTCTTCCGTTAATCCGTTTCACGTCCGTCGCTTCAACGCCACGAAAGGCAATCTCCGCAGCCAATCCGAAGTCTTCGCTCGCTGTATCCCCTATCCTTCTCCAGCGGGATTCTTGGCGATTCCAGTTTCTTTGCAAGGATTCGAACCTTTCTGAAATTTTTGGAGTTCTTGGAGCGGCAATAACCTTCTTTTGATTCCAAGAACCGAGCTCTCGAAGTGCTCCGCTTCGAAAACCTCTTCTTTGAGCATTAGGAATGAGTTGTTGATACAAATATCCAGCCTTTTTTTAGTCGTTTGCTGTAATCTTGCACAAAAATTGCTCTTTTTTTCTGTACGATTTTTCCCCTAGAGCACAAGAATCCACGATTCTGCTCTGCGAAGATGACGATGGGAGGCGTTAACGAGCACTTCCCGGAGGGCAGCGAGCCGCTGCTCCCGACGAAGCAGCGGGAGGCGGGGGCGGAGGACGGCGGCGGCGCTGAAGCCGCCTTCCACGAGTTCAACGGCGCCTCCTTCGCTGGCGCGGTCTTCAACCTGTCCACCACCATCGTCGGCGCTGGCATCATGGCGCTGCCGGCCACCATGAAGGTGCTCGGCCTCGTCCCCGGCCTCGTCATGATCGTGCTCGCTGCTCTCCTCACCGATGCCTCCATCGAGCTGCTCGTGCGGTTTAGCCGCGTCGTAGGCGCGCCGTCCTACGGCGCCGTCATGGGGGACGCGTTCGGGTGGTGGGGAAGGAGGCTGCTCGAGGTCTGCGTCGTCGTGAACAACGTTGGCGTCATGATCGTGTACATGATCATTATTGGTAAAACCATTTCGGCACAACCGGACTCTTGATTCAGTATATTTGTTCAGTCGCTTATGTCAACTGTGAATTGTTTCAGGATTGTGGTGTCTTAAGACTTTAGTATGGGTAGTTTTTATCGCTCTTCTACATTTAAGTAGTAACTAATATTAGTTTCTGGAAATCTAGCTTGATTTAGACCTTGCATTTAAGAACAGCAATTGCATCACTATTGCTGCATGTAGAACAGATTGTAACTTTGTAAGTTCTGAAGTAACTGAAATGCAATCTGGGGTTAATTGATGAATAAATTTCCTCTTCAACAATGAACTTTATTCATTTCTTCAGTAATGCAACTTTGCTAGTACTTTTGTACTTCCTGTTTCTGTATAATGTCTAGGTCCCATGGCTTTGTGACCGTAAGTTGTAGAACATGATATTCCATAGACACCTAAACAAAGTGCAATTTTTTTGTTTCTTATGAGATTCTACATGTAGACAACTGGAAGCGCTGAGAATGTATATGTTACTGAATAATTGCTTGCATTTTCCATTGTGTTGTAAATAAATGCCACTGTTTCCTTAAGATTTCTTTAGTTGGTGCTTGAATTGTGGGGATTGGTCCCTATTGAGGAATGATAGTAAAACAAACGGCCACTCTTTAATGTAGGTGATGTGCTTTCTGGAACTTCCTCTGATGGTGAGAACCACTATGGTGTGTTAGAAGGATGGTTTGGCATGCACTGGTGGAATGGGCGTTTCTTTGTTCTCCTGGTCACTACTGTTGGTGTATTTACTCCACTAGCATGTTTCAAGCATGTTGGTAAGTGATTGCTTGTGCAAAGTAGCTATCACTGGTAATTTGTTTTGTAAGAGTAAGATGCTATGTTTTGTTCATCACTATGTGATATGTGTTTGTTTCATTTGTCTCTTGCAGATTCGCTGAGCTATACATCTGCCATATCTGTTGCTTTGGCAGTTGTATTCGTTGTTATTACTGCAGGAATTGCTATTGTCAAATTGATAGGTGGACAAATTCCAATGCCTAAGTTGTTCCCTGCTGTTCCTGATTTGGCATCTGTCTGGGAACTTTTCACAGCAGTGCCAGTTCTTGTCACTGCTTACGTTTGCCATTACAATGGTATGGGCCAATTCTAGCTTTGATTGCAATGAAAAAGATGGTCAATAAGATTTGTGAAGTTGCATGCCCTGGAAATGTTCACAGTATTTCCATGAGCATGTGTCTGGTTGTTAATGGCATAAATGTACATGCATGACTGAGCTAAAATGATCATAGATTAGTTTGAGAGCTATCATTGCAATATAGGTTTTGAAGTTTTTAACTAGATGTCTTAAGCTCCAGAAAGGTTGCTTGCTTCTCAGTTGTCTAATGGGATCCGATTGATATTTTGCAGTTCACCCTATTCATAATGAGCTCAAGGATTCTTCTAAGATCAAGCCAATAGTGCACTCATCATTGATTCTATGCTCAACTGTCTATATCACAACAAGTTTCTTTGGGTATCTCCTCTTTGGTGAATCTACACTCACTGATGTGCTCGCCAACTTTGATTCAAATCTTGGTATTCCGTACAGTTCGGTTCTTAATGATGCTGTTAGAGTGAGCTATGCTGTCCACCTTATGCTTGTGTTCCCCATGATATTCCATGCCCTGCGGCTTAATTTGGATGGGCTTCTCTTTCCCTCTGCAAGGCCCCTGTCTTCTGACAACAGAAGGTTTGGTGTGATGACAGCGGTGCTCCTCCTTGTGATTTTTCTATCTGCAAACTTTATTCCTAGTATTTGGGATGCATTCCAATTTACTGGGGCAACTGCTGCTGTTTGTATTGCCTTCATTTTCCCAGCTGCAATCACTCTGAGGTAAGTTGATATATTGAAATTTTCATTAGATGTCTCGCTTTCTGGATCTATTATGTCGCACTACCATTTTTAGTATGCACCAAATGAAAAAAATGGAAAGAAACATACTGTAATGCTGTTCATGGTGACTCTGAAATACATTTGTGGATTATGACTGTAGTATATGGCCGCGAACATATGAATCGGTGGTATACCTAATAAAACTGGGATAGATTTAGTTGTTTAATACAGTTCATTGTTTCGGTCATCTAATTCCTTTTGCTTTGGATATATCAGGGATCCGCACAGCATAGCAAAGAAGTGGGACAAGATTCTGGCTGCCTTCATGATTGTTCTTGCAGTTGTATCAAACGTAGTAGCTGTGTATAGTGATGCATATTCGATGTTCCATAAGAAAAGTGCCTCCTTCAAAGCTTGAGCTGCATAATCCTGTTGGGGAGTCAAGGGACAAGGGTTCATATGAAGGGTGGTTTGCACATTAGTTAGTCAATAAAAAAAATCATTTATGAGTACTCATGGGAGTGATATTACGATTTGTTTGGCGGACCACCCTTGACTCAGCTGTGTTGAGTTGCATATATGTATCTACAGGATGGATGCACAACTTCGGTCTGAAGTTCTTTGGTCCAATGTACAATTGCAAGACGATCATGTCAAATGTGAATTATAAAGTTATTATTGTAATCGATAAACGTTTGTTTTTGCAGTTGCAAGAACATAGTATTGTTGGGTTGATCTCGGCTAACCAACCCCGAGATTTCAGGGAGGTACGCCTCCACTCGCACGTCTTGATCGGAGACGGCAACCAACCCGTTTGGTTTCGGTCCCGGTCACCCAGCGCCACATATAAAAGAGGGTTTCGGAAAAGACAGGAACACGCGTTGTCCTAAGTCTCTCTAACCCTAACAAGAACCGATCTATCATGGGCGCTGTGGTGAACGAAGGCCGAAACTCATCTCCATCCACGGCTCCGTCGTCCACGCCGGCGACCTCCGTTTCACTGACGCCGACCTCTTCACTGCATCAACCGAGCACCGACCCTCAAGGCATCTTCAAGTTCGGGTATGTAAATTGACGCTTCCGCTCTAAAGATTAAGTTAGGTGTTCATGCTTTGATCTAGGGTTATGCCTAATGATTCATGATTAAACTTACTTACATTTGGTATCAGAGCCTCTAGACTCGATCATGAACCCTATTAGTTTTAACCGAACATTGGATTTGGGATTAAGGCTCGGTTTTAATGTTTAATGGGTCGGCTAAAGAAATTAGAAGGAGGTGATTCAAATTTTTGATTGGCTAATGGAAACTCTAATGAAAATCCCCATTTTGTCTGCTCACCCGAACCCTGAATACCCAAATCACCCGAATGAAGTTTTAGATCGGCGGCAAACAAACCAAAAAAAAAGGAGGGGGGCTTACGGCTTTTCGGCCGCCGCCGCCATGCCGACGCCGTTGCTCCCCACGAGCGCCGTCGCCGGTGTGCACGAGGCCGTCGCCGGTTCGGAGCGCCGCCCGACGAGCGCCGTCGCCGGTGTGCACGAGGCCGTCGCCGGTTCGGAGCGCCGCCCGCGGGCGCCGCAGCCGCGCCTTGCTACCTTTCGGGAGCCGCGCGCCGCGCGCGCTCTTCGCCGCCGCACAGGAGTCGCCACTCCTCCTCCGCCTGGGCGCGTGAGCTTCGCCGCCGTCGGGAGTGCGCCGCCGCCGCCGCTAATGTCGCATGTCCGGATTTTTCGCTTGGAGGCGGACGTGAATGGGGATTAGGGTTAGGGTTGCACAATTTTTGTCCCGCCCGCAGCGTGTTTTTTAGCCGTCCGATTCAATCCGGCGGTCGCGCTTGTGCGGGCTGAAGATGGTTTGGCCCGGCTGTGATTTCGGACGTCGGATCTTGATCCAACGGCGCGCGCGTGAAGCACGTTTTATGTGGGCTGCTGACGTTTTTGCTGGCCCGCGCGCATGATTTCCAGGCCGCGCGTGTAAATGGTGGGCCGCGCTGGGTTTTTGGCCCGTGCGGGTGTTTTTGGGCCGCACCAGGGGAATTTTTTTTCCCGGCCGTGAGCGCATAAAGCTGTTGGGCTGGGATATTTGGTGGGCCGTGCGCGGGAATTTTGTTGGCCGTGCGCTGCAATTTTGGCCCGTACGGGCGCTCTTTTAGGCTGCACGCACGTGCGAATTTTTTATGGACCGAGCGCGCGTAATATGGGCCGTGGGCGTGCTTCCCGCCCCGCGCGCGTGCGCAAAGTTGGGCCGTCCGAGTGTTTTCTGGGCTGCGTGCCATGCGCGTTCTCGCTGGGCCGCCCGCATTTATGGGCCCCGCGTGCGACATTTTCTTTAGGGCTGCGCGTGGGAGCTATTTTTTTGGGCCGACTGAGGTTTTGGGCTGCGCATGAAATTTTTTTTTGGGCCATGAATGTGATGCTTAGGCCGGTTTTCTTTGGGCCGACTGAATAATGATTTTATTCATTTGCTTATGTTTTATGTCTTTATCATATGCACTGATTTAAATTATTTTCAGTGGCCCAAAATTTAATGTATATTATTATGTATAATCTAGGATTAAAATTGAACCAACGGGATATTTTAATCTTGAGATTTTTTTATGATTAATTTTGGCATTATGTACACCTATGGTTATATTCTGACCAACGTTGTTTATAATCATATGTCGCCATATTATTATGTTTTGTCTCTAATTAAAATTGAACCAACGAGATATTTTAATTGGAGATTTTTATGTTTTTGGCATTATGTATGCATATGATTACATTCTGACCAACGTTGTTTGTAATCATGTGTCGCCATATAAAATTATTGAGTTCCTTTTCATTTTCTGCCCAACGGTGATATGAATTGGAACTGTATTTTGCATGTTATTAATCAGACCAACGTCGGGTTAATTACATGTAATATATATTTATGATATTTCTAAGTTTTGCCCTGTATTTTGAAATTTAGAACTTAATGCATCAAACGTTGCTGCCATAAAGAACGAATTCATGTTGTCCTTGATGTTTTTGGACCTTGACTATACCTTCAAGGTAGCCGTTCCCATTCCTCCCACCGATGGTGAGGACAATTATGATGAGAAAAAGAAAAATTTACGAGGCTAATGCTGAAAAATGGGAGCGGTTTTAACCGCTTATCACTAATGATTATGAAGACCTCTATTTTAGTCGGGATTAGGGGAGCAATCCCCGATTCCGAAAATGCTAAGGATAAGGAGTACTTGGCTTCAATCGAAGAGAAATTTAAAGACTCCACTAAAGTTTATGCCAGTACCTTGATTCAGAGGCTCTTAACCACTAAGTATGATGGGTCCGGTAGCATAAGAAAGCATATCATGATGATGACCAATATGGCAGAAAAACTCAAGGGGATGGACATGGCAATATCTGATGGTTTCCTTGTCCATTTTATTATGACCTCCTTTCCTTCTGAGTACACGACTTTTAAGATTAATTACAATACTCAGAAAGAAAAATGGAATATGAGCGATTTGATCGCCATGTGTGTCCAGGAGGAAGAGAGAATAAGGACAGAAAAAGAAAGATTATGCTCCTCAAATTGGTGGCTCAAACAAAAGGAATTTCCAAGGGGACTTAAAATCAAAGAAGAAGCTGCAATTCTCCCCAAATTCAGACAAGTCGGGGCCTAAAGTGCACAATGCACCTAAGCCTCATGTTGCTCCCGCCGGAGCATCTAAAGGGGGAATGTCTTTTCTGCAAGCAGCCAGGGCATTTCCAGAAAGATTATGTGTGATGTTAAGTGTAAAAAAAATGATGAGACTTCTTCGAAACTGTGGCACTGTCGTTTAGGCCACATTTCGAGGGGGAGAATGGAGCGTCTCATTTAAAGAAGAAATTCTCCACCCATTAGATTTCTCTGACTCAGGCCACTGCGTTGATTGCATTAAAGCAAATATGTTAAGCAAATAAAGAAGGGAGCTACTCGCAGCACGGGACTATTAGAATGAATCCATACTGATATTTGTGGTCCTTTCCCTGTGACATCAGTGGATGGTTTTGATACATTCATCACATTCACTGATGATTTCTCCCGTTATGGTTATATCTTTCCCATTAAAGACCAATCTGAATCACTTGATAAATTTAAGATATTTAAGGCTGAAGTTGAAAATCAGCACAATCTAAAGATTAAAGTAGTGCGCTCGGATCGTGGGGGAGAGTATTATGGGCGACACGCAACTTATGGGCAGATTCCTGGTCCTTTTGCCAGGTTTCTACAAGAAAAGGGTATAGTTGCCCAGTACTCAATGCCTGGTGATCCCCAGCAAAATGGAGTAGCGGAAAGAAGAAACCGCACACTTATGGATATGGTTCGAAGTATGTTGAGTTACTCCATTTTGCCAGTAAAGTTATGGATGGAAGCATTAAAGACCGCTGCACATATACTCAATCGGGTTCCCAGTAAATCAGTGCCTAAAACACCTTATGAATTATTGACTGGGAGAAAACCAAGCTTGAACTACCTCCATGTGTGGGGTTGTGCAGCTGAAGCTAAAGTGTTTAACCCACACATTGGGAAATTAGATCCCAAGACTGTGAGTTGCCATTTTATTGGCTATCCTGACAAGTCTAAAGGGTACCGATTCTATTGTCCAGATCGTACCACAAAATTTGTAGAGACAAGGCACGCTGTGTTCTTGGAAAATGATGGCATCAGTGGTAACTTGGAGCCTAGGAAAATTGATCTTGAGGAGAAGCGGATTTATGTTGCTTCAACGCTAATCCGACAGACTGATTTTCCCATGCCCCAAATGGTTGTGCCCACAGTTGATCTTGCAGTTGCAACTCCTATTGCATCTCCAGTTAATTCTGTGGCTACTCCTTCTGTTGAGGGCTCTGAAAATACAAGTGCAATACCTAATGCTGAGCCTTCACAGCCCTCTGTGACAATTAATGAACAACCTGATGAGCCTACTAATGAACCTGTCAGGAGATCACAACGAGTGAGTAGATCTGCTATCCCAAGTGATTATGAGGTTTACTTGAATGAGGATGATCTTGGAAAGGCAGATGATCCTAGCTCTTATAAGAAAGCAATGAAGAATAAGGATTCATCTAAATGGCTAGATGCCATGAAAGATGAGATTGAGTCTATCGGCGCTAATGACGTATGGGACTTAGTGGAAATTCCTAATGGAGCCAAAACAGTAGGCTGCAAATGGGTCTACAAAACAAAACGTGACTCCAAAGGGAACATCGAAAGGTTTAAGGCGAGACTTGTAGCGAAAGGGTTTACACAAAGAGAAGGCATTGATTATAATGAAACCTTTTCGCCTGTCTCAACCAAAGATTCATTCAGAATTGTTATGGCACTTGTAGCTCATTATGATTTAGAGCTGCATCAGATGGATATTATGATGGAATTTCTTAATGGCGACTTGCAAAAGAATGTTTACATGGCTCAACCGGAAGGTTTTGTCGTGGAAGGCAAGGTGCATATGGGATGTTGACTTAAGAAATCAATTTTATGGCTTAAATCAAGCATCGAGGCAGTGGTACCTCAAATTCGATAAGATAATGAGTTTTGGATTTAAGGAAAATGAAGTTGATAACTACATATATGTTAAGTTCAAGGGGAGTAAATTCTCCATCTTATGTACTTTATGTGAATGATATCTTATTGGTCAGCAGTGATAAGGATATGCTGTTTGAGACCAAGAGATTTCTTTCATTTTTTTTTTGATATGAAGGATCTCGGTGATGCCTCTTATGTTCTTGGCATTGAAATTCACCGAGATAGGTCCAAAGGAACATTAAGTTTATCTCAGAAGGCATACATTGACAGAGTAATGAAGAAATACAATGTGCATAAGTGCTCTGGCTCGCCTGCTCCTATTGTTAAGGGCAATAAGTTCGGGATATTTCAATGTCCGAGGAACCAATATGAAACTGATCAGATGAAGTCGGTTCCTTATGCTTCAGCTGTCGGAAGCATTATGTATGTTCAAGTATGTACACACCCTGATTTAGTTTTTTGTAACCGGGATGCTTGGCAGATATCAGTCAAATCCAGGACCGGACCACTGGAAAGCCGTTAAGAAAGCTTTGCATTATATGCAAGCTACTAAGCATTTCATGCCCACATATAAGTTTTTTGATAACCTTGAAGTTATTGGTTATTCAGATTCAGATTTTGCGAGATGTGTTGATACTAAGGAATCCACGTCAGGTTATATCTTCACACTCTCAGGAGGAGCTTTCTCGTGGAAAAGCTCCAAACAAACCCTTACGGCATCTTCGACGATGCAAGCTAAGTTTGTGGCATGTTATGTGGCTACCGGGCAGGCTGTATGGCTTAAGAACTCTATCCCGGGAATGAGAGTGGTAGACAGCATTTCTAGACCACTCATTCTGTACTGCGATAATCAACCCGCAGTTTTCTATTCGAGTAACAACAAGTCAAGTGCGGCTGCCAAGCACATTGACATAAAGTATCATGTTGTGAAAGATAGAGTCCAGGATCAAACAATTAAGGTTGAGCATATTGGAACTAAATTTATGCTTGCGGATCCGCTCACAAAAGGCTTACCACCCAATATCTTTCGTGATCATGTTGCCGGCATGGGTTTATTGGAAAGCCTCTGATTCTGGATAAAAGGACCTTAAAGCAAACCAACTCCCATTAAGTATAATGAATATCCATTTTAAGATAGGATAGCACACTATAGGTACTGGGGTTGTACGGCACTTAATTAGCCATGCAACACATTGCCTTGGTATGCTGTTTTATTGAGAATGGGCTTATGATGTTAGCCTTACGATCAAAGGGGAGAATGTTGGGTTGATCTCGGCTAACCAACCCCGAGATTTCAGGGAGGTACGCCCCCACTCGCACGTCTTGATCGGAGACGGCAACCAACCCGTTTGGTTTCGGTCCCGGTCACCCAGCGCCACATATAAAAGAGGGTTTCGGAAAAGACAGGAACACGCGTTGTCCTAAGTCTCTCTAACCCTAACAAGAACCGATCTATCATGGGCGCTGTGGTGAACGAAGGCCGAAACTCATCTCCATCCACGGCTCCGTCGTCCACGCCGGCGACCTCCGTTTCACTGACGCCGACCTCTTCACTGCATCAACCGAGCACCGACCCTCAAGGCATCTTCAAGTTCGGGTATGTAAATTGACGCTTCCGCTCTAAAGATTAAGTTAGGTGTTCATGCTTTGATCTAGGGTTATGCCTAATGATTCATGATTAAAGCATGAACACCTAACTTAATCTTTAGAGCGGAAGCGTCAACTTACTTACAAGTATTGGATGTGAAATAGTTATTTGAAATACTGAATGGTTGTTCTACAAATGCAGTATGCTCATTGAGTCATTGCTTAGGTATTTGCTAGGCCAGGAGAACATGCATGGTGTTGAAACTTGGTGTTGCAAAATAGAAAAACTGAAGACGATGATTAGAGATCATGCTACTTGCAAGAAACCTACCATACAAAAGTCTGTTCAGTATGGCCTAAAAATCCAAATAGTTGTTTTATAGTGAATTTTGTTTCCAGAGGAAAATAACCATTGCTACGCTAGAATGACATATACATGCAGCTGAAGAACCACTTGGCAGATGTTGTAGCTTTAGAACGAACAGCACCGACGGTGCTATGTTTAATGTAGTGAGAGATTGTAATTAGTATGGTCAGTAGTTTCTGCCAACTAGGGGAGTAGGGGTGAAGGGCATGTCAAAGGCATACACGGATTGTGTTAAATTATGTGACTACTGAATTAACAAGATGCGAATATGGTTCAAAATTTTCCCGTCAGAACAATAGTGTCTCGAAACAAATATGAATATGGTACAGTAGATATTTCAACGGAAAATGTTGCCATCGATATAACATGTGTTCGAATCCGAACGCGACGAAATAATACGGATATTGGTGCAACATGCCTAGTTAATTAAACAATTTTCCAATTTAGGGCCGATCCATAATTCCTCGAGCTTTAGGTTAACTCAGCATGCTGCAATGATACATTGCGTTGTATATGAGAATTTGATAGCATCATCATTTTTCCTAGTGTACCAAGTCACGCGAACGTCTGAATCGGACAGAATTCGAAAGATCGACTCGAATTTGCATCTGACGCTTACCCGTTTGACCGTTGAGTATTGAAATTGCGGGGACGTTCAAATTCGTGCTCTACGAGTATTTTTTTTTGAACTCTGAGCTCTACGAGTAGGCACTAGGTAGATACAGATAGTTGTGATCTCGACCGCTGAAGAGAAAACGCACGGCCAAGATCACCCGAGCCCCACCCACGCGGTAACCGCCTCTAGTCTAGCCAACGCCGACTTGTGCTCGAACCCGCCGCTCCGCTGCCTTCATCTTCCCAGGTTCGTCTCCCGGACCGGCCCAACTCCGCCTTTGTTGCTCGGACCCACTTCGTCGTCGTCTCCTCCTCTTTTCTTCGCTTCGCTTCTCCTGCACCCGCCGAACCCACCCATGAACCCTCCCATGCCACCGCCTCCGCCCCGAAACCCTAACCCCTCCTCCATTGTCAGATCCCGGTGGGGAATCCGACTAGGAGATGGATTGTCACAGGGAAATCTGGAGGATCGCGAAAGGGCTCAGCAATCGCCAAGAACAGAGAGGAATACTCGCTACAGCTAGGAACTAGGGCTACAGTAATATCTGATAACATTCAGTTCGATATCCTTCCATTCACTGTCGGAAAAGTATATAAGGGAGTACATAAGTCCAGATTAAGCTAAAAGTAACTACTGTGATTACACCCAGATTAATTAAGTTTAAACATGGATCACACAGAGATCATTTAACGAGTAAACAAGTATTTGCCGGAAGCAGTGTGGGCCGTTGATTCCCTTCTTGCGAACGAGATAACATCTCAGCCGTTCATCTCAATGGGTCTGAACCCCTACGAAGCGATTTCCTTCAGACTTCTTCAGACTTCAGCCCTTTTCTAGTTGCTTCAGAATACTCGGTTCTGACATTTCCTCCTCCTCAACTGCATACTTGTCCTCAAGTATGGATCTGGAACCCAGGATTTGATAGTCTGGGCCTACAATTCTGGAAATGTTCCTCGGTAAAATCAGCCTCCTCCAAAGAAACTTCTTCAGCAGGCCCTTGTATTGAACAGCAACGTGCACAGCAAAGGATACATAGAGCTTCATTGATTTCATTTGGCAGGCATCAACCTCCTTTTCATTTGGCAGGGTTGTATTCTTTGTGATGAACTGGTCTGGACCCATCACAGTAACAGTGTTACCACAAGGATCATTCTCAACAGACTTTAGTTTCCTTCCCAACCAGATAACAATATGCTGTACACTCATCACATACAGATCCTTACTCTGGCCAGGAACATAGTTGTGGCCCATGATAAGAACCTTCATGCCAGTTGCAACCCTCCATGAGTAGACATGACCAAAAGCAAAGAATCTGCCCTTGTCAGATGCTGGGATCAACTTAAAAACGTACAACATAAGAGGACCTTCCGAATCACATTTTCTGATAGCAATTGCATAGATATCAACAAGGGGTCCCTCATACAAGTTCTCCACACGATGTTTCTGTGTCTTCGATGGAGAGGGAAAGTGGGATATCGTCATCTCAAGCAAAGCATGGCTGATTGGCAGCCAAAGTTGCTTGACACACTTCATGAGAGTCTTGATTTTGTACAGTGAGGTACCAGGCCTCTGCACCTCCTCGAACTTGTGCCCTTTCTTCAGGATCAGAACACCATAGATACCACCAATTGCATTCTCAGGAACTCGGTGGCTCATACCAGCCCTCTCAGCGATTCCACCAGTTTTGTCGCTAATGGAACCATAAGCATCAATAGCAAGGCCAGTTGCAATTGTGCTTAGCATGTCAAGAACAGCAACTGCTAGGCCGTACATTGCAGTCACAGAGATACTGACACAGATGCCGACAGCAATGGCGAAAATTGTGATGTTAACCGACTTGAACTTAGCTGGAAGGGCCACCCAGATGAATATCGCAATCCCAACAGTCATAAAAGCAGTGGGGATGATGAGTGGCTTCTGAAGAGCAGGTTCACTTTCTTTCTCAACCTTTATCTCAAGGAAATCAGTTGCAAGGAGTGTAGCGATCAAGCAGACGATGATGCTGATAGAGCTCACAAGCAGTGGGTAGCACATCCCAGTGAAATAACGGCTGACTCCAATCGATGAAATGGATGCAACAACAAGAGCAGCACATGAAGATTCTTCGGATGACCCAAAAAGATCTGATCCCATTTCAGCAATATCACCAACAACTCCTAAAGGTGAGCTCAGCCATTTCATATTTCTCGGTCCTGTCCCGGGATCCCAAACTCGGATAACCTTTTCAGGACCATCAATAACCTCCTCTTCATCGATCTTAATTTCAAATGGCTCTTCATCATGCACCATTTTCAAAAATACTGTGCCATCTTGAAGTTTTCCAATCATTGCAATTCTGACTGTAACTCTTAGAGTGTCATATAAAATAGCCCTTGCCACCCATTCCTCCGAATTTGGCTCCCAAGCAATGTTTTCAAGACTCAGATCTTTAAGAATAGAAGCATGTGCCTTTTGGTCTCATAACAACAAAGGAATATGCCCAATGTTAGAAACATCATATAGAGAAAAGATATTAGCTGCCGGCACATGACCGAACTGAGAGAGTTTTTCTCTTCCATAAGTTTGTCCAGATGCTATTATCACAGACTCAGATATCAGCTTCATAAATATTGGGCAACAGAACTCTAGGGGTGGAGTAGCAACCCCTGGTGAATTATTCTGATATTCAAATGTCCCAGTCCCAGACTTCGTAGGTGAAAAACGTCTCTGAGGAGTCTTGTTGCCACTAGCAATTAAGTCTGTACTTGGAGTTCCACTTGCTGCACTCACAGTTTCATTCTTTACACCAGCCTCAATGAATGGTTTGCTCTTAGCTTGCTGGGAATAAATCTTGCTCTGCCATGTAACAGCATTATAAGCATCCTTCTTTGCCGCTGTTCCAGCTCCCTTCTCCATACCATTGGCCATCCAGTTATCTTCACAAAAGTTTAAATCTGGCCAAGGTGGAAGATTCCAGAACAAACCCACAAATTGCATACTTAACTTTGGCAACTTCTCCCACAGATTGGCGACATAGTTTAAGATATGGACATATACTTGTTTGTATGTATCTCTGTGTTTTGGGTTATTGAGCTTGCAAGCAAAAGGTTCATCTGAATCCAATGAAGAGAATTTGGAGTACTCTAACATCAATCTCCTAGAGAAACAGTGGTAGCTTTTAGTCAACCTCCTAGCATCAAAATTGTAGAGGAATGTACCCTGTTTCATATTAAAATGAGCAACTCGATCACAACCCTTTGCACAAAAGTCAGGCCAGGGTGGGGGTTTCCAAAGCAATCCAATGCTCCATAACCATATGTCATCTCTTCCCACCATATGCAACTGGGTTAAATAAAATTTGGCTTCATCTGGGACATTGGCCCTCACAAAATTGGTCTTCACAGCAATATCCTTGTTGATTTTATCTTCATCTCCAGATTCATTTACTCCTTTCTTTGCTTCTGCCTTGTCATTGGTATCAACAGGTTGAGATGGTGCTTCAATTGGGTCATTGGACTTGGTTTTTGCACCTGACCCCTTCAGAGCTGATTCATCCCTTTGAACCTCACCAACCTCATTAGAATCTACATTCTTGTCCATTACTGACAAAGCATCCTTAGCATGTTCAACTGCATCTGGCAGTGAAAATCCAAACAGCCAGGATGGAATTCCAAAATTACCCTCATCAGTATCCTCAAACAACCAGGATGGAATTCCAAAATCCTTTGGGTCCTGTTCCCCACCCGTTACAACTACTGAAAAACCAGTAAGAGGATTGTTGTAATTACCTTCGGGTGTGCTCCTCACATTAATCAGCCTCATATCATCAACTCTTTTGGCCATCTCAAGTTTTCCCAATTGACGTCGACCCACATCTGCCTTGTAGTTGGTCGCCGACATTACTCTCCAGATAGCCGTGGGATCGGACGCATCTTCTTCGTAGCTCACCACCCACTCCTTCATTTTTCCCAGATCGGAGCTAGGGTTAGGGATTTTACCCGGAGTGGAGTGTGGAACCTTCACCTCACGCCGGTCTGGTCCCGAGACAGCTAGCGCGAGCTCCGCCGGTCCACGCCGCCGCTGCAAATCGGAGGAATCCGGGATTTGCCGAGGAAGATGAGGCTCCAGCGCCGATTCGGATTGGAAGCGACTGGGGATTTTACAGGCCGAAGACCCCAACCCAATCACTCCCATCTCTTGTTGATATGGTCCGCCGCCATAGCCCGATAAGGAAGAAGACGAGGACGCGATCGATCGGGATGGCCATGGACGCCGCGCCGATGCTGATGAGGAATAGGGCCGGTCCGCCGCCAAAGCCGGAAGGAACTTCGGGGGTTTACTGGGAACATACCATCCACACCAATCGCTCCAAACCATTTGTTGCCGAGGATAGTCTTGCTCTGATAAGGAAGAAGGCCGGACCACTGGTGCGCCGCCATAGCCGGATAAGGAGGAAGGCCGATACGCTGGTGCGCCGCCATAGCCGGATACGGAGGAAGGCCGGTCCGCCGTCACAGATCGCCAGCGACTAGGGATTTTACGAGGATCCGAGATCCCAACCCAATCGCTCGCCACCACTTCTTGCCGAGGATGGAACGGCTCTGATACCATTTTGTCAGATCCCGGTGGGGAATCCGACTAGGAGATGGATTGTCACAGGGAAATCTGGAGAATCGCGAAAGGGCTTAGCAATCGCCAAGAACAGAGAGGAATACTCGCTACAGCTAGGAACTAGGGCTACAGTAATATCTGATAACATTCAGTTCGATATCCTTCCATTCACTGTCGGAAAAGTATATAAGGGAGTACATAAGTCCAGATTAAGCTAAAAGTAACTACTGTGATTACACCCAGATTAATTAAGTTTAAACATGGATCACACAGAGATCATTTAACGAGTAAACAAGTATTTGCCGGAAGCAGTGTGGGCCGTTGATTCCCTTCTTGCGAACGAGATAACATCTCAGCCGTTCATCTCAGTGGGTCTGAACCCCTGCGAAGCGATTTCCTTCAGACTTCTTCAGACTTCAGCCCTTTTCTAGTTGCTTCAGAATACTCGGTTCTGACATCCATGCCGCCTCCCCCGCCCCCAAAACCCTCGCCGCCGCAGCCGGAGGCGGAGGGGAGCACCAACCCTAGCCCCTCCTCTATGCCGCCTCCTCCGCCCCCAAGACCCTCGCCGCAGACGGAGGCGGAGGCGGCGTCGAAGCCTGACGCGCCGGCGGAGGGGAGCACTGACCCCAGCCCTGGCGCTAGCGACTCGTCTGCGGAGGAGGCGGGGAACCACGGCGGGGCCTCCGGCGACACCGAGATGGCCGAGGCGGCGCCGCCGGCGCAGAAACAGCAGCAGCGGCCCCGCGCGCCGTACGCCATCCCCGAGTGGAGCGCCGCCCCGGGCCACCCGTTCTTCCTCGAGGTGCTCAAGGACGGCGTCATCTTCGATAAGCTTGACGTGTGAGTCGTCGGCTCGATCCTACCATTAGTTTGATTTCCAGCTCGCCGTTGTGGTTTTCGGTGATCTTTTTTGGGCTCATGTCTCCGTGAAGGATAATGCAATTTGGTCGTAGTGATTTTTTGAAAAACTCGTGTGTGTCTTTTAGTTGCGTGAACTGGCTAATTATTACCCTAAGGAACAGACAAAAAGTAGCTAAGTGTTCGTACATGTTTTGATTCGTTGCACTGAATATGGCTCTCTGAGCACTTTTTGCATTGAAGCATACGAAAGCACCTTCTATTTCACCGAGTTGTGGGCTGGTGAATGACTGGCATTGCATGTTGCAGGTCCAAGAAAGGAGCTTACATGTTTGGTCGAATTGATCTATGTGATTTTGTACTGGAGCATCCGACTATTTCTCGATTTCATGCCGGTATGTTTTACCTATTTTTATTGTCAATTATGACATAGGTAGAATCAAAGTTCAAAATCATGGTGTTTAACTTGCCGGTTAACTTACTTCCTGGTCCACGGTGGGTTCTTAAACCAGCAGTTTGCTGATTTTTGGGGTGTTTTTAGTTTGAAACTGAAAGAGAACTTGTTCTTTGTTAGTACTTTACAACCTTAAGGAATCTGGGCTTTAGCTGTCTGCTTCACTCCATTAACTGGATGTCTGGATGGTTCCTGTTTTCAAACAAAAAATGGAAATACTTTTGGAACAGCAATCTCGGTCACCTTTTTACCGATTCCTGAGATAGCTGGCTGGAAACCAGTAGATGGTCCATCCCCAATATTTTGAACCTTGGGGATAACAGTGGGCACAACTTCTATTGATGATGCTGATATATTCATGAACATATATGTAATGGTATTGCATCAGGAAGCCATGAAGCTTCCCTTTGAATAAGGTTTTTTCTTGAGAGGATATTGCTTTTAAAAAAACTGTTTATTGATTGCCAAAATTAAATGGATGACCTCTTGACAATGAAATAAAGTTGAATCAAGAGACTGAGCATTCAAATCATGGAATCAAGATCCTAATAGCACTTGATTTTAATTTTACTGAATGGAATCCTTCCATTAGTTTGTTAAGTTCTACCTGGAGTGCATTGCGCACATGTAAAATTACTACCACTGATGACTTGGTGCTAACATTAGGTGAAGTACCACATGCATACTTTTTCTGTCTTTGTTGATGATACTAATATGCAATGAGCAATGCCATGTCATTATGTCAATGAGCAAGCACTCATTTAGCATGCTACAACATATGAATATAGATAGCCCTAACTAGCGGAAATAATTCAATACCACAAAGTCAAGAATTTGAGGGACTTGATTAACTATATTGCAGTTCTGCAGTTTATTTTCTCATGTAAATAGGTGCTTCTACTATACTTTTCCTTACAAAATATATTACTTAAAGTGTTTTTATGCGCAATTGTTCTTTTTTTACAACTATCATTAATTTTAAAATAATCTCCGAGTCCAAAATTTCTGGACATGTCATAATAGATTTAATGTTCATTAACCAGAGAAGGTAATTGTTGTGGCTACAGACCAAACAGAGAGAGAAGGGGACTAGCAGAAGAGGAAGAGGAGAGTCAGATCTGTGAGAGAGTTGGTAAGAATGAGAGAGGATGTCCCCCTTTGCCCCTCCTCGGGGTTTATATATATGAGTGGGGTCGAATGGGAAATCCCCATTCTACCCCTTAGTACTTACAAAGGATGATGGTACATTGGTATGTTTACACTGGTATATTCCTCTACACTATTGGGCATATTACATGTTTGACTAGTTGCACGGCCCAGTCACAGGGGGTTGGGCTACCCCACAACAGTACTCCCTCGACAGCAAGCGCTGAGGTCCCGATGGGCGAGCTGACGTGATCAACCACCCCAGCACCCCGTTCCCCGATAGCAAGCGCGAGGGTGCCGAGTGGTGGGCCGATGCAACTGGTAGCCAGGGCCGGTCCTGAGATTTTAGAGGCCCGGGGCGAAACTAGAAATAGAGGCCCTACTATAAATATCTAAATATAAATCTACACACACACACACACACACACACACACACACACACACACACACATATATATATATATATATATATATATATATATATATATATATATATATATATATATATAATTTTACCAACAAACTCTTAAAATGCGTTATGTATTAAAGAAAAATACATATCAAAGAGTTTATAGATATTACCTTAAAAATTTCTTCTAACATTTCTAGATGCGAAGTCATTAATGATGGTATTGATATCAATCTCATCCAATAATTTCTTCTCAATACATAAAGTTGCCAAACCGTTTAACCTCTCTTGAGACATTGTTGACCTTAAATAATTCTTCAACAATTTCAACTTTGAAAAGCTTCTTTCAGCTGATGCCACAGTCACAGGCATAGTAAATAAAATCCGATAAGCAATAGAAATATTAGGATAACAATCCGCTTCTCTGACAAACTCAAAGATCCCCATAGCAGACATTGGTTTATCTGATAAAGTCAATTGCATAACACTTAACTCAGAAATTAGATCATTTAACTCAACATCAGATGAACCATCTAGAGAGAAAGTTTCTGCGAATTTTGTACAACATTCTTTTAATTCAGTTCGATCCAATGACTTCAATGTTGTTGAACTCATTAAAAATCCAAATATACTTCCGAATGTTTGGAGTTCTTGAAATCTACTTTTCAATGAATTGATTGCCATATCAACCATAACAAAAAAATAGTTAACTTCAAATTCCTTCTCAGCTTGCAAAACTGCTTCATCATAATCAATTTCATCAAACTGTTTCTTCCTAAGAACACGCCGCTTAACTGGAAATGATGGCTCTATATTCATTTGAGCTGCAATATCTTTGGCAATGATCATACTCGAAGCAAACCCTTCATTTCTATAAGTATTAAAGTATTTAACTATGCCTTCTATTTGTTGCAAGGTAGACTCAATGCACATGGATGGTGATTGCAACTTCTTGCTCACAGTATTTACAGCAAATAAAATATCATGCCAAATAACCATACCAATTATAAACTCAAAGCTACCAAGCACTTCATATAAATTTTTTGCATCACTCCTATCCTTGGGTTCGGTATCCCTATCTTCCATTAACTCAAGTAGAGCTGACCTTAATTGAGGAGCTTGATATCTAATTGCTTTGACACTTTTGATTCTACTCTCCCAACGAGTATTGCTCAATGATTTCACAGTTAAACCTTCTATATGGTCAAGCAAAACTTTCCATCTTTTAGTAGAACCAGAAAATAATACATATATCCTTTGCACAATTCCAAAGAATGAAATAGCTTTAGCACAAGATTTAGCCATATCACAAAGGGTAAGATTAAGACTATGACAAGCACATGGCATATACAAAGCTCTTTGATTTATATCAAGCAACCGTCTTTGCACCCCCTTGTTTTTTCCTTTCATATTAGAGCCATTATCATAACCTTGACCCCTAATATCATCAACATTTAAATCAAAAGACTTGATTGCATCAAGCAATACATTGAAAAGCCCTGAACCAGATGTGTCATCCACTTTCAAGAAACCAAGAAAGTACTCCTCAACTTTTATTTTGCCATCAGAAATATCAACACATCGAACCAACAAGCTCATTTGTTCTTGGTGACTCACATCTGGTGTACAATCAAGGATAACAGAAAAATATTTGGCCTCTTTAACAGTCTTTATGATTGAATTTGTAATTTCAGAAGCCAAAAGAGAAACCAACTCATTCTGAATTTTATGACTAAGATAATGATAATGAATCTCTTTGCTTTGAATACGTCTAAGGTGGTCTTGCATTACCAAGTCAAATTCAGCAACCATCTCAACACAAGCTAAGAAATTACCATTAACATCATTGTAAAGTTGCTCGCTGGATCCTCTAAAAGCCAAATTACGTTTGCCAAGAAATTTCACAATGGCAACTATTCTTAATAGAACCTGCCTTATACGTTCTTTCTCCTTTGTAATTTGCTGTTGTAGCTCTTTATCGATCGTTTCATGTTTGCTCAATCTAACTCTTAGTTCATTCCAAGAATTCATGTTGGAAATATGCTCGACACTAGCTTCATGTTCTTTCAGCCTCTCATTGATATGCCTCCAATCTCTAAACCCATCATGCCCCAATGAACTCTTGCAATTATCAGAATTGAAAAGCTTGCAACAAAAGCAAAACACCTTATCAACGTGTTTTGAATAAACTAACCATTTTCTATCATGTACCTCTCCATTGCTCATTTTTCTAGAGTAATGACTGTACGAAAAATGTCTTGAGTTGTCATCCAAAGGAAATTCAATATTTTCTTCTCTTATAAGCCCCTTCTCCACTAATATGTCTCTTGCTTTGTTATCAAGATTACCCCAATTTATCGGATCATAAATATTTGTAGTAAATACCGGTTCATCAAAACTAGCAGATTCTGTAGCAGGTGAATTAAATATGTGCTCATGATCACTCACATTGTTATCATCTGTGTTGATGTTGACATGGTCTTCTGTAGGGCCCTCATCTTCTAGATTCACATTAGTATCTTCCTCCACAGCAACTATCGCCAATTCATCAAGATTTCTTGAACTGCTCGTATTACTTTTAAAAAATTTGTCAATGGATCCCCTCTGTGATTCTATCAACTCATCTATTCGTTTCCTCTTTTTTCTTTTTTCACTGCCGGATGCATATTTTCTAGATGACACGGTACTGAAAATTTAAAGAACAATAGTATAATTAGTAACTACAAAGCACTAATTATTAATTAAAAAATTTCTAATATGCAAACAATTAATCATGCCATTGGCCATTGCATATTAGTAAAATTTCTAATAGCAGTATGCCAGTAACGCAGCAGTACGCAATCATTCATGCAATTGGATTGGCCATTGCATATTTGATATTTGCATGCAGCAATGCAGCATGCTGCATGCAGGCCATGTGCCCATGCAAAGCGTAAGCGCCCTGCGCCCCAAAGGCCAAAGGCGGCCTGCTGTCTGCGGATCGCCGGATCGGATGGATGAGCGCCTTGAGCGGTCGGCGCCGGCGCGTACTGAGCGGAAGCGGATGAGCGGATGACGGGAATACGGGATGAGCATCGCATCGCTTAGATTAGACGCTTACCGGACGTAGCGCGGCTGCGCGGCGGAGTCGCGGACGACGCAGAGAGACGGCCAGATGGGCAGACAGGCGTTGGGCGACGGCCAACCTCGGCGGCTCGGAATCGATAGGCGATAGCAGATCTGAAGACGAAACGACGAATCGAAAGTCGAAACCTCGGCGGCTCGATTGGAAGTCGGAAACGAAAAGAAGATCTGAACCGGATAGCCGAAACCGAATAGTATAAGTATATATACGTATACGTATACCTATACATGTATGGGGCCCCTGGGTTTTGGGGGCCCAGGGCGGCCGCCCCGCTCGCCCCCCCCAGGGCCGGGCCTGCTGGTAGCTTGCAAACCCCAGAGGCAATGTCTACGAAGAAATTAGCGAACTCCTACACTGAATCCCACGCCGTCCCGCCGAGGCGATGCCTACGAGGCGGACGGCGATGTCCTGCGCCGGAGCCATGCCGTCCCGCCGAGGCAATGCCTACGAGGCGGACGGCGGAGTCGAGCGCCGAGGACGTGCCGTCCCGCCGAGGCGATGCCTACGAGGCGGACGGCGAAGTCGGGCGCTGAAGACGTGCCGTCTCGCCGAAACGATGCCTACGAGGCGGACGGCGAAGTCGAGCGCTGAAGACATGCCGTTCCGTTGAGGCTATGCCTACGAGGCGGACGGCGAAGTCGAGCGCTGAAGACGTGTCGTCCCGCCGAGGCGATTCCTACGAGGCGAACGGCGAAGTCGTGCGCCGGAGCTCTACCGTCCCGCCGAGGCGATGCCTATGAGGCGAACGGCGAAGTCGAGCGCCGGAGCCATGTTGTCCCGCCGGGTCGAGGCCTACGAGGCGGACGGTGAAGACGAGTGCTGAAGACGTGCCGCCGAGACGATGCCTACGAGGCGGACGGCGGCGAAGGCGAGCGCCGGAGCCATGCCGTCCCGCCGAGGCGATGCCTACGAGGCGGACGGCGGAGTCGAGCGTCGGAGCCATGGCGTCCTGTCGAGGCGATGCCTACGAGGCGGACGACGGAGTCGAGCGCCGGAGCCATGGCGTCCTGCCGAGGCGATGCCTACGAGGCGGACGGCGGAGGCGAGCGCCGGAGCCATGCCGTCCCGCCGAGGTGATGCCTACGAGGCGGACGGCGGAGTCGAGAGCCGAGGACGTGCCGTCCCGCCGAGGCGATGCCTACGAGGCGGACGGCGGAGTCGAGCGGCGAGGACGTGCCGTCCCGCCGAGGCGATGCCTGCGAGGTGGACGGCGGAGTCGAGCGCTGAAGACGTGCCGTCCCGCCGAGGCGATGCCTACGAGGCGGACGGCGGAGTCGAGCGCCGAGGACGTGCCGTCCCGCTGAGGTGATGCCTATGAGGCGGACGGCGGAGTCGAGCGGCAAGGACGTGACGTCTTGCCAAGGCGATGCCTACGAGGCGGACGGCGAATTCGAGCGCTGAAGACGTGCCGGCCCGCCGAGGCGATGCCTACGAGGCGGACGGCGGAGTCGAGCGCCGGAGCCATGACGTCCCGCCGAGGCGATGCCTACGAGGCGGACGGCGCAGGCGAGCGCCGGAGCCATGCCGTCCCACCGAGGCGATGCCTACGAGGCGGACGGCGAACGGCAAGCGCGGAGGCAGGGAGGCGGGGCCGTGCCCGCTGAGAGCGGGCGCTTGCGGCGTAGGCCGAGGGCACTACGCACGCTGAGGCAGGGAGGCGATACCACTGTTCCCCTACCTTCAAAAACAGTGCCCGCGGAGAGCGGACGCTTGCGGCGTAGGCCGAGGGCACTACGCACGCCGAGGCAGAGAGGCGATACCGCCGTTCCCCTACCTTCAAGAACAGTGCCCGCGGCTCCGCGGGCGCTTGCGGCGTAGGCCGAGGGCACTACGCACGCCAAGCCAGGGAGGCGATACCGCCGTTCCCCTACCTTCAAAAACAGTGCCAGCGGAGAGCGGGCGCTTGCGGCGTAGGCCGAGGGCACTACGAATGCCGAGGCAGGGAGGCGATACTGCCGTTCCCCTACCTTCAAATACAGTGCCCGCGGAGAGCGGGCGCTTGCGGCGTAGGCTGAGGGCACTACGCACGCCGAGGCAGGGAGGCGATACCGCCGTTCCCCTACCTTCAAAAACAGTGCCTGCGGAGAGCGGACGCTTGCGGCGTAGGCCGAGGACACTACGCACGCCGAGGCAGGGAGGCGATAACGCCGTTTCCTACCTTCAAAAATAGTGCCCGCGGTCTTGTTTATACTCGGTAGAGTGCGCAGGGACAATATCCACGCCTTATTTATACTTCGTAGAGTGCGTGCGGAGGCGGACCTCGGCGCTACGTCTTATTTAGAGTCCGTAGACTGCGCGCGGGGGCAAGTCCCCGCGCGTTGCAGGCGGTGAGGGTGCGTGCGGAGGCGGACCTCGACGCTACGTCTTATTTATACTCCGTAGAGTGCGCGCGGAGGCGTCACCCCGCTGCGTCTTATCTATACTCCGTAGAGTGCGTGCGGAGGCGGACCTCGACGCTACGTCTTATTTAGAGTCCGTAGACTGCGCGCGGAGGCAAACCTCCGCGCGTTGCGGGCGGTGAGGGTGCGTGCGGAGGCGGATCTCGACGCTACGTCTTATTTATACTCCGTAGAGTGCGTGCGGAGGCGGACCTCAACGCTACGTCTTATTTAGAGTCCGTAGACTGCGCGCGGGGGCAAGCCCCCCGCGCGTTGCGGGCGGTGAGGGTGCGTGCGGAGGCGGATCTCGACGCTACGTGTGATTTATACTCCGTAGAGTACGCCGACGCTCGAGGCAATCGTGCGGTTTAAATCAAAAACGAAGACCAAAACAGAGGCATCAAAGAAATGGCCGAAGACTTGCGACAACAAAACGCTCCAGAATGCAATACTAGGAAAGCATTAGATACTACGGCAGCCCAGGACAGGCCAAAACCGGAGAAGCAAACATGGCCAAATCAAATGCTATCAGAATGGAACTGTAGCCGCAACGAACGATGTGATGAACAACCGTTTCTTTATTGCCATGCATGTAAGGAATGCAACGACGTTTAATAAAGCCCCACACAATCACATGCAGTGCGTACCGGGCGGGGCGGTGGCGATGTGGAGTCGACCCTGCGGGTGCGGAGACCCTGACGTCCTCTCCAGCCCGTGTGGGGACGAAGCGCACGAGCCATGCACGTGCACAGGCCATGCTTGCAATGCAGCCTGGGTGCATACATGTGACGCGTGTATACACTTTGCACATATACGCCTGATCTTCTGCATGCAACGTAACATGGCTGCTGCTGGAACCAAGCTCGAAGGCCGTCGAAGGCTGACGAAGTCGCCTCGGAGCCAAGCGGAGCCCGGCGAAGTCGACTCGAAGCCGAGCCGAAGGTCGGCGACGTCGTTGCGCGGCTCGAATCATGCATGGGTGGCGCAAAGACCTCATCCTGGGAGCTTGCAACCACTCTGTGCACGCGTACACAGGAAGTGGATGCACGTGTCTTTGGCGAAACAAAGGCGCAGCACGGAGGTAGTGCGCGAGGAGGCTCCGAAGCAACCTTCGGTGGCTCGAGGGCAACTATGGAAGACTTCGACGTTGCGCGGCCGCGACCTTGCCTGCGCGGAGTCCTTGGGCGAGGTGGTCGCAGAATGAAGTTGAAGGAGCGCAGGCGCGAGCCGAGCCCCGACCTCCTCTTCCTGGCGAGCGGCGTTGTCGACGCGGAAGCTCCTAGGCGCAGACGTCGCTGCACCCATCGCCGTCGGAGTCGGAGACGTGGGACGCCGCTGTGACCTCGTCGACACTGCCTCCAGCTCGAGGTCGCTCGGAGTCGGCCGGAGGCTGTGAAGCGAAGCATTGGCGAAGCCCAGGCCGCGGAGCGAGGTCCTGCCCGGAGACTAGATGCGGGGCGCCGAGCGGAGACGGGTGCGGAGCTGTCGGAGTCCGGGCGGCTGCACGCGACGACGTGGCTAGGCGGAGTCTCACGCGGGGGTGCGTGGGTGGATATCCCACGCATGCAGTAGATGTATACTCATGCATGCATGTAGACGGGAGTTCCATGCCTGCACGTATAGCTCGCGTCCTGCCATACCTTCCTGCACGCGCACATACGCTTCCCGAGCGAATCTGGCAGAGCCAGCCGAGGCGTGGGCGGAGGCTTCGGACAGCTTGGTGAAGAGCGCGGAGACCCATGCGAAGGCTTCGGATACAGCGGCGGAGACCTCGGAGAGTTCGGGGACTACCGGAATCGGGGGCGTCGCGCGAATGCTAGGCCAAGACGGAGGCGGATGAAGTGTATACACCGTGCAACCATGCAGCCTGAGTGCACGTACGTAGACGAAGTGTTGACGCCGAGGACGTGCCTCGTCAGAGCCGCCTCCGTCAGGGGTCGGAGCCGCCGGGTCGGAGGCCAGTGGAGGCCTGGCGTAGACGCCGAGCGCACAGAGGCGAGCGGAGCGCCGGGCGAAGCCGCCTCCGACAGGGGCGGGCATGTGCGACGCGGAGGCCGAAGCCGCCGAGTCAGAGGCCAGCGGGGACCTGGCGACCTCGCCGGAGCCGGGGAGACGCACGCAGCTTGTCGTGGGCGAGAGAGAGATAGAAGCTTGCGCATGCATGGACGAATGGTTCTGGGCGATGCGTGCATGAATACATACCTGACTGGATACTTCGTGCCATGCATGGATGGATAACCCCGTACGCATGCATGAGATATTTTAGATACATGTATGTATGGATACCCATGCATGAACGTGAATGGATATGCGCGCATGGGTAAATATGCGGATGAGTATTTGTATGCATGCATGGGTGAAGCTTGCCTGGATTGATAATCTATACGTGAAACGTGAAAAGCGCGCAGTATCCGGTTGTTGGTGCGGTGAGGTCTGACGAGGGCCGACGCTGCGGAGTCCTCCAGAGCGAAGTCAGAGGCCGGCGAGCCGAGCAGCCGGTGAACCCTCCAGGGCGGCGTCCTCGAGTCCCTCTCCCGCTGCAGCGAGGCAGTACCTCGCGAGCTTGCGCTATGCGTGGGTGAATAATTTACGAATGCATGCGGGGACAAATGTTTGGCTGGATACTTTGTACGTATGCATGAATGGGCATTTTATGTACGCACGCATGAGTTGATATTTCATGCACACATGCATGAGCATATATGTCATGTACGCATGAATGGGCGGATATTTAACGTATGCACGCAGCTTGTCGCGGAGACTTTGCAATGGAGGCCATGGCGCGGAGCGACCTCGCAGTCACAGAGGCCCTCGGAGGCTCGGAGCAAGCGACCTCGTCTTCTGCGTTGGGGAGGCCTCGCGGCGAAGCGTGGGGTCCGGCGACGTCCATTACGCGCGAGGTTGGTGGCGGCGGAGCCCGCGAGCGCGGAGGCCGCGGAACATTGCGCAGGGTGGTGGCGACCTCGCACGGGGGCCGGGTCGACGAGGCGGAGATGTGAGCATACCACCGAGTCATCCCAGGAATAATTTTCCTGCACGGATGCCCTCAGCACGGAGGTGACAGCAACATAGAAATAGGCGATTCGATTAGATCTACTCAATCCGGCATCTGAGCGATTCGACTAGGTCTCAGATCTATTCAATACATGCTTCGACTAGATCTCAGATCTATTCAATACAGCATGTACGAAACAGAGCGAAGTACTTATCTGTCAATGGTGCCATCTGTCGTCGATGGTGCGCCGAATGGTACCAACGCTACAGATTAAAGGGCATACTCCCAATAACAGCTCTCAGCCTCTCAAGCGACTTTTCATTCAATCCTCACGGACGGCACCATCTGTTGTGGCTACAGACCAAACAGAGAGAGAAGGGGACTAGCAGAAGAGGAAGAGGAGACCCAGATCTGTGAGAGAGTTGGTAAGAATGAGAGAGGATGTCCCCCTTTGCCCCTCCTGGGGGTTTATATATATGAGTGGGGTAGAATGGGAAATCCCTATTCTACCCCTTAGTACTTACAAAGGATGATGGTAATTGATATGTTTACACTGGTATATTCCTCTACACTATTGGGCCTATTACATGTTGGACTAGTTGCACGGCCCAGTCACGGGGGGTTGGGCCACCCCCACAACAGTAATAATAGGATTCAGGCAAATCAGTACTACCTAATTATAATTTGTAATATTTTCTTGTTAAGTGCTTAAGAGGCACACTCCTGAGATGCTTTCATGTTATTTTAGTTCTGCAGTTTAGAAATGAAGGGGATGTTTTCCTTTACGATCTTGGAAGCACACATGGGTCTTTCATCAACAAAACTCAGGTAATAGTCTCCTGCCATTTGTCGTACTTCTGAAAAGAACAAAACTAATCCCATTTATCCAAGCCTTCTAATATATTTGTTTGAAGATCTTTATATCTTGAAACTACATGATGTCTTCTCATAAATGCATTGTCATTGTTCAATTTCCATTTTCTTAATTTAAAAAAGCAGTGTGATTTGTGATGGTACTTGGTATTGCTCTGTTGCATCTTTGTTCCTTCATTTATGTTAGGCTTGCTAAAGTCACGCTGTAAATTGGAGAAAGATATCTGCCACATTCATGGACTGAAAAATAGGAAAACAATTAGTTTTCTATCCCGTGGTCCTTTTATGCTTAGCTAAATGCTGCTGCTTCGAGCTAATTGGTTCTCTAGCTATTTTTGTACCGTTCTTTTATCCCTACAAAAGGAACCTTTGATTAGTTTGTCATGGGAATATGTTAGGCTATTGAGCAATGTGTACCACTTGAATGCTGTTATTGCTTCAAATTATTCTCAGATTGACTCTTTGTTTTGCTGGCTTGTATATCTGTATCTGTTCCTTATTCCAAATTTGGAACTTCCCAGCAGTCTTTACTATTTATTATTTGTAATTTATTTTCTACTGTCATATACTGAACTACCAGATCAAGAAGAAGGTGTACACGAAGATCCATGTTGGAGACGTAATAAAATTTGGGCAGTAAGTAAGCTTGTTGACTAACTGTTCGCCTGTTTCTCGTCTGAGTCTACGGAACTTGTTTCCTCCTTTTCTCTCATCTTCCATTTCCTATCCATACTTTCCTGTATGGATTGCAGCATATTGCTTTCTGGTGCTCAATTATTTCCAATATGGCCCCTCTAGAGCGCCTGGTGTTCTTTATGTCTGATAGAATTTTAGTTTTCTATCCTCTGAACCACTTTATTGCATAACCTACTTATTAGTAAAAGCCTTTTCCATTGTCAAATTAACAAAATTGTGGTAATTTCTAGAACACACCGTGTCCATTAAAATATTATTGTTTTGAAATTTAGAAGAGCGACGGAGCATGAAAAGTCAAATTTTAAAAGAATTTTGAACAAATTTGACTATCTAGAATTGATAATTAGGCCATCAATAATACAATCATTTAAACTTTGTTTCAAATTTCTTAGGAAAATAGGACTTTTCACGTCCCCTTTTCCTAAATTTCAAAATAGTATTATTTTAATGGATGCAGCATGTTCTAGCAAATTACCATAGTTTTGTAGTGTCCAATAGTGAATTATCAATTTTCCATTGTCTTTCAGCAAATGCAGACATTTGTAGTTTCCTATAGCCAATTTTTCCATTGACTGACTATGCATATTAGATTTGATAAAACTATGGCTGCATTAGATTTGACAAATACCATTAAAATGAAACAAAAAGATCAAAGAAGCAAATAAAGTTTAATAAAAATGGCACTAGTTTCCTTTGTGACGTTTGGTCACAACCTTGCTATTCTGCTACGTTAAAAAACTTTTCCTTCGATGTTTATACTGCTGTATTGATTTGGGCCCTTATCACTTGGTAAAATTGGACTGAACTCTCCTTTCTTTTTTTTAACCAGATCATCACGTTTGTACATTTTTCAAGGACCATCTGAGCTGATGCCTCCAGTAAGATTCTGGAACTCATTTAGTTGGCTCATCTGCCACTCGATCATATTTTCATTTCTTAAGTATTTCTGGCTTGCTGCTGTGTCCACATCGTAATCAGAGTGATGATGTCATGAATGATTACTGAGTGATGCCTACTGTTCTCAATTTCTGTATTAGGCCTTGTTAGAATAAAAAGATAAACAAGATAAACATGTTCTATTTCCCAACCAAGATTTAGTAACGCATTCTGAAGTCGTGTCAGTTAAATGTGGGAATAAAAAAGCAGAACATGTTGTATGATATCTGTACTCCTGTTGGATTTCTTTTAAGCCGTGTTTTTTAGAGGTTCTTTTCAGCAATGTTAAAGGCTTTAAGCTACAAAGGATTCTACTTCTTTTTCTTTCCAGAAATACTTTTTAGAAAAAACAATCTATTTCAGTGCCAAACAAAGATATATTGTCTTACAAAAAGGAAATATAGTAGCTTTCTTGTATATGGAAATCCAAACTAGTTAACTAGCTGTCTTGTATATGGAGATAACTTCTTAGCTCAGTTAGTCTTAACTGTTAGCTATACAACTCTCTCTCGCTCTCTCTCTAAAAAGAACTATACATGACTACTTGTGCAATATTGTCATAATGGACAACTTCACATCCAGTGAACAAAGTCAACCTGTCCTGTTGTCTGATTTGCTTATATTTATTTATTTGGTTTGCATGTCAGGAAAAAGATATTCAGAAGCTCCGGGATGCTAAGATTTGGCAAGATATGCATGATCGTGAAGCATCCCTTTTACGTGCGAAAACTCAAGCAGCTTTAGCAGAGGGAATCTCATGGGGTATGTCTGAGGATGCAGTTGACGAAACTGCGGAGGTTAGTTGTTTGTTTCTATCAGTATGAGGACGGTGATATTGATAGATACTTGGGAGGTGCATACACTTTATGCGATGGGGCTTTTCCAAGTTCTAGATGCACCATTTCATATTATGCAGCAGTTTTCTGATTGGTCTTGATAACATTCTTCATTTCTTGCTGAAAATTTTCATTTCTTAGGATGAAGCAGATGAAATCACATGGCAAACGTACAAAGGTCAGCTTACTGATAGACAGGAGAAAACACGTAGTAAAATAATAAAGCGAATGGAAAAGGTAAGCATTTGTTGTACCGAAATGCCATAATCTTGCTTATCGTTGCATTTTCTCTATGCAATGCGTGTGTTTTTGACTTCTGAGCTCAACCTACTTTCTGGAGGATAAAAATTTTCATTTATACTCTGCAAGGGTGAAAAATCTAATGTGGTTGCATGTGAAATAACCTACTTTTAGGCATCCATATGCAGTTCTATCCAGTTCAAAGTTCAGATGGATGCTGTTTCTAGTGCCTTGTCCATCCAATTGGAAATCGTGTGATTTGTGATGAAGTCAATAATTTAGATTTGGAATCTTCTTGCGTTATACTTGGCCATTAATTCCTGGTGTTAATTTCTAGTCAGACAAACGAAACACTTGGAGCAGCATTTTCTTTTTGAACTGCACACCAGAGGATCTGAATCCTTATTTTATGACTAGAGAATGCTTGCATTCCATACTGCTACACTGTTGAAAAGTGTGAAAACTGATTCTACATGCTTATTATTACGGATCCGTTGAGGCCATAAATAGCAATGTTCAAGAAGGCGCTAGGCGCTAAGCGGGCGGCGAGGTGGGGCCTAGCACCTAGGGGGCCTAGGTGGCCGAATTAAAGATAAGGATAATAGGCGAAAATAAAGATTGTAGATTTTATTTCAAGGCTCATATCTCTTTGATTTTGAGAAAGTTTCATTTCTAGTCTACCTTAACTTGTTTGGGACAAAAGGCTTTGTTATTGTTGTTATTATAGTAGGCAAAAATAAACAATCGTGTAAATATATTTGCTGTTTAGATGAAGAAAATTGTTATCTTGAGCAATAGTGATCAGTGTTACCAGGATTCGGGTGTCCGATTTAGCAAATTTTAGAAATTAAGATTCTAGGATTCGCCTAATATATATATTTAGGGTGGTTTAGATTGAAAGAAATCCATTGAGAAAAAAGTCTATTCGTAATTTTTAAAAACCTGAAGACTAAATAAAAAAATTTAACCCAACTACCCACCCAACCCCGCCGCCTATCTAACCGGACCGCCTAACCCTAACCGCAACCCGACACCTCCCACAGTCCCTCTGCGCCGCCCCATCCCTGCCGCTCCCTCCCCGCCGCCCCTTCTGCGTCACCCCCTCCGTGTGCCTCCCCCGCCACCTGACGTCTCCCTCACCGGCGGCCACGGGAGCGGCTGCGGCGGGATCTAGCACGGGGAGTCCAGATCCGGCGGCGGCGGGATCTGGCACGGGGAGTCCGGATCCGGTGGCGGCCACGGGAGCGGCGGACGGATGGGGGGAAGATGTCCCCTCCGCTGGAGGGGGGGGGGGGGCGAGGCAGAGAAGATGGTGGATGGCCGGAGGGAAGATGGTGTTGCAGAATCCGGCGAGTCGGCGGCGGCGACGGCCTCGTGTGCGGTAACTCTTTTCCCCTCGGTTTATATACTTTGTCCACGCGGCGCCTAGGCGGCCGCCCAGGCCGCCTTCTTGAACAGTGATAAATAGTTACCTAAAGTGTGGTATGTTTGTTCGGGTCGCAATACATGATATGCCATTTAAAGAAACATTATACTGAAGAAGACTACCCAAAAAATTCTGGGTGGATCTTTATTGGTTGGGGTCATTGACTTGGAACTTTTGGGACCACATTTGCCTTCCTGAATCATCATTGTGAAGAAGACTACCCTGGTACCATCTTTCTACTAAGCGGTGTACTGTGACTGATTGTCTACATTCTAATTAACTGTGGCACAAATGGGCCTGTTTTTTCAGCTTCTAAAAGCTGCTTTTTGACTTTTTTTACAGTAACTAGCTTTTAAATGGAATATCTTTTCAAGATAGGCTCTACTAGTTAAGTATATTACATACTGTACCGACTTCATTTATATCGGCAAAAACCATACGTGAGTTTCTGTTACTCTGTAATCTCTCATACGAACAGCTTAAAAGCCAAAAGCCGCAGCCAAAAGCCATAAGTTTTAGCCAAAAAGAAGAGGCCCTATAGTACTCTCAACATGTGGTTTTTTTAGAATTATAATCCTAGGACCTTTGTTCAAAATTTATCGATCAGTAAGTTGTGGTGCATCCCCGCCTCCATGGCATTGATGAATGGGGGCCTACTTGGAATTACATTTTGAACATACTGGGAGTGCTTGTAGAGGGTTTTAAGGCTTGTGTATCCAGATGCTAATATGTTTTTGTGTGGGGCTTATAGCGATGTTGGGTCCTAGTGTGGTACTGTAGTGCAGGTATTCACATGGCACCAATTGCTTGACAACAAGATGGCTTAGGCAATAATAAATCATATGTTTCTAGTTGTTGTTTTGTTTTGTTGGTTTGATATCGATGCGTCAAATACACCTCATCCCTCCTTTATATAGAGGAGAGTCCACTGAACCAATCTAAGACTAATAAATGGAAACCGATCTCTACTAGATAGGAACAAACCAATTAACAAAGGAACCAAACCAATTAATAAATAGAAATGAATGATATGTTGCCCAAGTAATAGCTGCTGTGTGAACAGTAGATACAATGCCATGCTTCAGGTCCCATGCTGGTTGTAGGCTGTACGCCATAGCATAGGCTTTGGGGGTTGCTGGTGAGGGCAACACATTTACTTGAAGCCAATTTTTATTTGCTACTAATGTGCTAGATACTATGAATATGATATCAATTTGGATTTTGCTATTACTTTATGTTTCTTGAAAACTTAAACAAAAAGAGTATTGAAGTCATAGTTTATGCCATCGTGTTGTTAGTTGTCAATTAGTTGTATAGAGCTGTCTATTAGCTATTAGCGAGCGACATTTTTTTTTTCCGAATGACCTTATTTCGAGAATCAACTAACCGACAAATCCGAAGCCGAGGAGGTTCACAGTCTCCCCCCTAATGGTTGAATTGTCAGTTGGGTTCTCCACTAGTTATTTGGGAGTTGTCATATGAGTTGTATGTGAGATAAGACTTGAGGACTTTATGGAAGCTATAAATAGAGGTGATGGCCTCTAGTTTTGTAATGGTCATGAGCATGGTTGTCACGGTGTCATTGGCGACCACGGCGCCTCTGGACGCCATGGTGATGCCACGACGAGGGCACGGTGAGGGAGCATGCGTACATGCGTACAACGTACATACACAGATGAGTATTAATCCCGTCTCGACTCCTGCTCTCTCTCCTCCCATATAATATCTCCTCTGACTCGTCTTTCCCGACACTCTCTCCCCGCCGCCTCCTCTCCCCGCGCGTCGCCTCCCCTCCCCGCCGCCTGCTCCCTCCACCACCTCACCCCGCCTTGGTGCCTCCCCTCCCCGCCGCCTCCTCCCCATGCCTGGCGCCTCCTCTCCCTGGGGCCTCCCCTCCCTGGCGCCTCCTCCCCCAGCGCCTCCCCTCCCCGCCTCCTACCTCCAGCTCTTGGCCCCCTTTGCTTGCTGCATCGACGACAGAGAGGGGTGTCGGCGGCGGGAGCAGGCTGAAGATCAGCACCGGTGGCGGGAGCAAGCTAGGCGAACAGCTTCGGCGTCCCCTTCCGGCCGCCAGGATGCCTTTGGCATCGCTACGCCGTGACAAGCTTGGTCATGTATTCATTATCCTACAATAGTGTTATGAATAGCGCTTGTATTCATCATGAGGCCAATAGGCTAATATATATACACGTACAGATATGGCATATATGCAGGAAACCCCTCACACAACAAGGTAAATACACAGCTATATATATATATCTATATATCTAACACCCTCTTAAACTTATGGTGGATTAGCAATATGAAATTTGGAGAGATAGAAGCTGTGCTGAGCTCTAGTCTATGCCTTTGTGAATAAGTCTGCCAACTGAGACTCTAAAGGCACATACTGAAGAGCAATAATCTGGTCTTGCACCTGTGTCCGCATGTAGAAAGCATTGACACCAATATGCTTTGTAAGTTCATGCTTCACTGGATTTTTAGCAATACTAATAGCACCTGTACTGTTAGACAAAAGAGGTGTCAGTGCAGAAATAGAAACACCAAAATCCTCAAGTAACCACCGTAGCCAAGTAATCTCCGCAGTCAACAAAGCTATAGCTTGTAACTTAGCCTCAGCACTCGAACAAGAAACTGCTGTCTGCTTCTTAGTCTTCCAAGCGATGAGAGAACCACCAAGAAAACACAATAAGCGAAGAGACTTGCGATCAGAGGGATCAGTAGCTCAGGTGGCATCAGAATATGTCTGGAGCTGTAAAGAGCTGGAGTGAGGGAAAAAAAGACGATAGTTCCATGAAGGTATCGTAGAATTCGAAGATGACTATGGTGGAGCTGAGTAGGAGCAAAAACAAACTGACTCAAGATATGCACAGGGTACGAAATGTCAGGACGAGTGACATCAAGATAAATAAGGCTCTCAACAAGATGACGATAGTGAGTAGGATCAAGAAGGGGATCACCATCAATGGGACGAAGATGAACATTAAGCTCCATGGGAGTCTCAGTTGTGCGCTGATCATTAAGAGGCACGATCAAGAAGATCTTGGATATATTTTTCTTGGGACATAAAAACCCTCAGGAGTAGAAATAACCTCAATCCCAAGAAGTAGCGAAGAGGATCCAGATCAGACATGAGAAATTGCTCATGAAGACGCTCCTTGACAAAACTGATAGACTAAGAATAATCTTCAGTAATAATCATATCATCAACATACAAAAGGGGAAGCGTTCGACCACGAGAAGTGTGAATAAAGAGCAGGATCATGAGCACTGGCAGAAAAACCAGTTGCAGTGATAACAGAAGCGAAACGATCAAACCAGGCACGAGGAGCCTATTTGAGGCCATAGAGAGATCGACGAAGGCGACAAACCATACCCTCAAGAATAGAGTACCTAAGGGGCGGAGGCATGTGGACCTCACACAACTCGTCATTGAGATGCATTCTTGACATCCAACTGAGAGATAGACCACTATCGAATAGAGGCCACAACAAGAAAAGTGCGAACGGTGGTCATGTGAGCAACAGGAGCAAATGTCTCATCATAGTCACGACCATGCTCCTGCTGAAAACCACGCACTACAAAACGAGCCTTGTAGTGCTCAAGAGAACTATCAGAGTGGGTTTTAACGTTATAGACCCACTTGCACGTGATAGGAGTAACACACGCAAGAAGAGGAACAAGATCCAACGTGCCAGTACACTCAAGGGTAGCAATCTCCTATGCCATTGCTTGTTGCCACTCTTGATGAATAGTAGAATCACAGTAAGAAGTCGGTTTGGCAAGAGCAGCAGCAACAAAACCAAAACGCTTAGGAGGCTGAATAGACTGGCGATCGCGAAGGGCATAGCGAGGAGAGGCCGAAGAAGATGACCTAGAAGAAGAGAGCACATCAGAAGAATCCTCAACTCGCGGACGACAAGTATAATAGAGAGGATAAGGAACAAGGTCAGGAGTAACTTCGGGAGAGGGTGCCGGTGGTGGAGAAGGTGCTGACTAAGGAGGAGGCACCGGAGAGACCAAAGACTCTGGTGGAGTGGTGGCTATGGGGGTGGAAGGAAAAGTCAGGAAAGAAAGTGGCTCGACAAGAGATGCTAAAGTGGAGGAAGGAGAAGGGCGAGGATAGAAAGGATGAGACTCATCAAAAGTAACATCTCGATAAATTCGCATCCGTCGGCCAATAGGATCCTAATAACGATATCCTTTGTGCTCAGCACTATAGCCTAGAAAAACGCACTCAACAGACTGGGCGGTCAGCTTGGTACGCTCATGAGGTGCAAGAAGAACATAGCGCACACCCAAAGAGGCGAAGACTTGAATAATCAGGAGTTTTGCCATAGAGACGCTCAACTGGGATCCTACCCTGAAGAGCAGAGGATGGCTGAATGTTGATCAGAAAAGTGGCAGTAGAAACAGTCTTAGCCCAGAAATGTGGTGGAACAGCAGAAGCAAGCATGAGAGCACGAGCTGTCTCAAGAAAATGACGATGCTTGCATTCATCCACACCATTTTGAGCATGAGCATCGGGATAGGAAAACTAAGAGAGTGCCTTGCTCAGCAAGAAAAGCACGAAGAACTCCGAGAAGTACTCCCCAGCGGAATCAGCGTGAAAACAGGAATAGGAGTCAAACTGAGTATGGACAATATGGCAAAAGTCCTGTAGATGGATAGAACCTCACTACGTGATGACAAAAGAATATCCACAGGTCTAGAAAAATTATCAATAAAAATTATATAATATCGATGACCTTTCGAAACGAAAGGAGTTGGCTCTATACATCAGAATGAACAAGATCAAAAGAACACAAAGACACTGACTCACTTTAAGGATAGGAGAGTTGAAGCTGTTTGCCAAGCTTACAACTTGACAATTGAGAGAAGCATCACCAGACAAACCCTAAAAGACTACGACGAAATAATGAAGACATACTGACCCACAAAGATGTCCTAAACGATGATACCACTGAGCAAAAAAATGTGGAGGCTGTAGCAGATGCGGAGGCAATGGTGGAGGCGACAAGACTGACTGGGCAGTGGAAGGAAAATGAAGCCAGTCAAGCTTCCAGAGTTGTCACGGCGGCGAGGGCCAGTATCAACCAGAGTTCCCGTGCGGTGACCTTAACAGTTAACACAACAAGAATCAAAATCGAGAATAACACGACAACCATGATCAGTGAGCTGGCCGGCAGATATGAGCTGCATGGTTAGTTTTGGAATACGAGAAATGGTAGGAACATGAAATGATGAATTTGAAATAATGCCTCGTCTTGCAATAGAAAGAGGTACCATCTACTGTTTGAATAGTGATAGGAGCAACTAAAGGGCTAATGGAAGTAAGACTGGTGGAATCAGATGTCGTATGAAAGGAAGCACTAGAATCAAGAATGCAAGGTGATTTATATAAGAAGTAGAAGGTGGTTTCTCACCGAAAGACTGAGCAGCAGAACCAGCAGAACCGGACGATGGAGAAGCAACCATGCGACCTAGCAGTGTGAGAAACTGCTAAGTGTTAGAGGCACTAAGACTCTGCTGAGAGGAGGAACCTCTAGTGCCCCTTGGAGGACGAGCACCATGACGAAAATCCTTCTTCCTGTAGCAAAACTGCTCCACATGTCCATCCTTTTTACAATAGGTGCAATGGAGTCCCCAACCAACAACAGTTGTCACTTGTGGAGGCGCAACTGGTGAAGGAGTAACCGGAGGCGCAACAGGTGTAGAAGTTGGAGGAGCCACCAAAATTGACGAAAACGATGGTGATGACAGCAGACCCGCACCACGAAGGCGAATCTTCTCAGTACGAACAGCTGCAAGAGCCTCCAACAGAGACGAGGATGACGAGCTAGCAACTGGGCACGAGTCTGCTCAAACTTAGACCGGAAACATGTCAAAAAGTCATAGATGCGACGAAGCTCCGGGTGAGACTACTGACGCTGATAGCACTGACAAATGCGGCAAACATCTGGCTCCAAAGAGTTAGTCTGATGCCATACCGTGGACAGCTGAGCATAGAACTCGTCCACAGTGGCATCTCTCTGCTGCAGTGACTGCTCTTGACGCACAACAATAAGGTGCAAGGAATAACTAAATGATTCGTAGCAGTTGCACAGATGCGCCCACATCGCCAGTGCGGAAGCCAAACCAACAATATCACCAGTGAGATGCACCTCCATGCTAGCAACCAGAGTAGTAGAAGCACAAGCATCCTCATCGGTCCATGTATTGAAAGCAGCATACGGAGTCTAAAAAGTCTACATGGCATCCTTAAAAGCGTCAGATGCCTTTGTACGAGCATCTTCGGAAGCATCTTTCGGGAGCACAGGCTCAGCAGGAGAGGAGGGCGAGACGGACAAGGTAACTTGCCAATAAGAAACTCCCAAAGGCGCTGACCACGGATGTGGAGGTGCATGTACTGAAACCAGTGCCTGAAAAGGATGACAGTTTTTCCTCTTTTTTTCTTTTTCTTTCTTTTTTTCTTTTTCGTTACCTTTACCTTAACCAACCGACCAAGCCACCAACGCGCCACTACGCACAAGGTGTCGGTCGTGAGGAGAGAAGGTGACCTGACGGCGTCAGTTGTTGGGCCCCCAGCGACCACGACTCTGGTGACGGCAGCTCTGGCTCCGGCAACGCCTCGACGACGATAGCTCCAGCTCTTGCGAAGCCAAAGGAGTGGCGTTGGGCGGCGGAGAAGAATCCTGAGCAGCTGGCGGTGGAGGAAACTCGAGCAGTGGTGGCGGAAGAAGCCCGAGTGGCGTCGGGTGGTGAAGGTCTAGCCCGAGTGGAGAAGCTGAAGTGACCTGAGTGGTAGTGGCGTGCGGCCGAGAAAACCTGAGCGACGGCAGTAGCGGAAGAAGCCTGGATCCGATCGGATCCGGACAGGAGGACGACGATCAAGAGGCGGAAATCAGTGGAGGTCTTGGGCTTAGTGGCGATTGGAAGTTTTGGCCGGAGATCGGGCGTCAAACGGCGAGTAGTGGTGGTGGCTGAGCAAAAGATACGGTGGAAAAAGGTGCTCCTGATGAGGAAAAGCCACTGGTAGTGCTGACTGAGAGGATGGGTAGCCGCAAGTGCGATGGACGGCAAAGCCAATCGTCGGCTGGAGGATGAACCGGCGGCGGCCTGATGAGAAAACCCTAGGCACACTCTGATACCATGTTATGAATAGTGTTTGTATTCATCATGAGGCCAATGTGCCAATATATATACACGTACAGGTATGATATATATGTAGGAAACCCCTCACAATAGGGTAAACACAACTATATAACTACATATCTAACAAATAGAACCCAGTGTTTCTATCGTAGATCATGGACTAGATCTTGGGTGGGCTCGGCAACACTTCGGCTTATGGCTTATGCCATTTGCTACAGTAACTCACTTTTAAACGGTGCGTTATTTCAAGGGAAATTGTAGTACAAACTGTACCGAGTTTAGCTGTACCGGTCAAAATCGTATGCGACTATTTTCCTCTGTATACTGTCTCTCATAAACAGCACAGAATTCAAAAAGTTTAGCCATAAGCCACACTGTCGACACTCCCCCGTTCAGAAACATTCGACAACAGCTCATGCTCTGCCCTGGGCAAGACGATAGGCTGGGGTCGCCGATGAAGAACAAGGCGCTGAAGATGGCTTGAAGATTTGGACTTGGTCGACTGCGGGGGACGCTGGCCCCACTTGGACTTCCTAGGAGTTGTCGCTGAGAAGACCCATCTCCCTCACTGAAACTTCTCTTTTGTTCAGCACCAGAAGCGCTTAGACCACCCGAGGGTTGCAACCCTTTAGTGAGCTGCATCTCCATCTCCATCCCTCTGGCCTGCTCGACCACGGACCTGAAGTCACATGGCGCGGTAGCTCCCATAACATGCCGAAATTCAGAGTTGAGTCCTCGGCGGAACTTTTGGCCTTCTCAAGATCACTGCTTGCGACCGACGGTATGAAGCGGATCAAGTCGTTGAACCACGTCTCGTACTCAGCCACAGTCATTTTTCCCTACACGAGGGTTGACAGGGCGACCTCCATACTCCACAAAAGATTCTGGGTAATACTTCGCCTTGAACTATTCGATGAAGATCTCGCAGGTAGCTGGACCCTGGGCAGGGGTCCTGGCTGAAAGGACCCTTCCCACCAGATGTCCTCTTGTCCCTTAAACCGGAAAGCCACATAACGAGCTCTCAACTGTGAAGTCATTTCTAAAGCTTCAAACTGCCTTTCTATATAGCGCAACCAATCCGCAACTTGGATTGGTGTACCCGGCCCATCGAAGGTGTCCAACCGCAATGACATCCATTTGCGAAGGCCCATTCTTGCGTCCGGTGTGACCGGAACGGTAGTCGGGGCAGTGATGGGTATGGCTACAGTAACCGCTGCGGGCGCTTGTCGGCGAAGCGAGCGAACCTCTTCTATGAACTTTTGCAGCAAGGCCGAAGACCTTGCCTGATCCCTAGCTACGGACTGCTTAGCAGACCCAACCTCCGCGTCAGGTGCTTCCTGCTGAACCACTAGCGGTGGCTCCACTTGGGCACGGCCACGACCACGGTCTCCACGGCCTCGATCAGCACCGCGATCACGACCTCTACCTGTCGGTATACCTTTCAACCCAAACCACAATAGCACAATCAGTTCATGAACATCCATCGCATTTCATAACTAATCAAGGATACGTCTAACAGAAGCATAATGCAATGCTTGGCCCAAACTCCATCCTATGGTGCACCAGAGTGACAATTTTAATTTAATTATTAGGCCTAAGCCAAGCTTTAGTTAAATAATTAAGCTAGGTTGTTAAAGATTTTTTTCACCACGGACCTAATGTGCGCTCTGATACATGTTATGAATATATTGTGTGTATTGATATAAGACCCAAATGGCCATATATATAGGAGAGTACAAGAGAATATGTCACATAGAGATAAGGCATATATGGAATAGAATGCAACTCTATCTCCTTAACACCCCCCTCAAATGCAAGGCGTATGCAATAACATTGCATTTGAAAAGGGTTAACACTAAAACAAGATAAATCCGAAGTCCGAGTCTTGATGATGTCGTCGTTGCGTGCAGCCTTTGAATAAACTGTCAAATCAAGCCAAATAGGAATAGATAGAAGCATGACGGCGCAGATCGAAGCCCAAGATGGCGGCGACGCAGTGCACAAGAAGCGCAACGGAGGCGCAGTGCAAAAGAAGCGCGGCGGCTTTAGAAACTCGGGGCGGCGGCTTAAAGAGAAGCGGCGGCATCATAAAGACTTCTACGATCTGCACGCGGCTTAGAGAATAGAGCGGCGGCTGCTGCCATGCAAAAGAAAATTCTTACACTTCTATGACCGACAATAAATTTGTGGACTCGCACGACTTAGACGAACTAAAAATTAGAGACTACGGACTTGAATGGACCCAGCGGAAGACTCACGAGAAAAATGACTCAAAGACTGACTCAAAAGAACACATATTAGAGCATCGTACCAGCAGCACTAGAAAACAAAATATCCCACTCAAAGACCCCTCACCTCTCTCTCCGACTCCCTCAAAAACACCTTACCTCTCTCTCTTCACCCCCTTCCTCACCCCCGCATCCCGCTTCCTCTCACTCCCTCCCATCTCGCGACGGAAGGAGCATCTACGGCGGCCGGGAGACAGCGACATGAGGCGCGAGCACGGCGGCCGAAGGTGGCGGTGCGGGCGCGGAGGCACGGGAGGCGGCGGCGCGGGCACGGAGGCACGGGAGGCGGCGACATGAGACGTGAGCGCGGCGGCCAAAGGCGGCGGCGAGGGCGCGGAGGCGCGGGAGGCGGCGGCGCGGGCACTGAGGCACGGGAGGCGGCGTCTGAAGGCGGAGGCGTCGTGCGAGCACGGCGGCCGGGAGGCGGCGGCGGCCCAAGGAGAGCCCCGCGGCGGCCAGATCTGAGGCGCGACGGTTGCCGGCGGCTGAATCCAAGACAACCAGGGCCGGATCTGGTTGGAGGCGGGCGGATTCGGCGCAGAGGAGGCTGGATCTGGGTGGCAAGACCGGCTGCGGCCGGATCCGTGGCGGCGGTCACTGAATCCGGGGCGGTGGCGGCCGGATCCGGGCGGGAGTAGGCGCGGACGAGGGCGGCGGCGCCGGGCGGAAGAGCACCACAGCGGCAGCGGCGGTAGAGCCAGGCGGTGGGATTCAGCGTGGGGAGCCCGGATCCGGTGGCGAAGAAGTCAACGAGGGCGACGGCGGCTCGGATCTGGAGCAAGAAGGCCGGATGCGTCCGGATCTGGCGCGGGCTGACGAGATCCGGCGGGAGGCGGCGTTGTCGGTGCGGCCGGTGCAGAGGCGCGCGCAAGCACGGGCGACGACAGCTTGGATCTGGAGCGGAGGTAGCCGGAAGAAAGAGGATCCGCGCGACGACGACCAAGAAGAGACGATGGCCAGTGGCGGCCGGCGTGGATGGCTGACGACGGCGGCCAGAGACGAGGAGGCGGCGTGTCATGCAGCCCAACGAGGTGGCCGCCCCCGGGAGAGATCATTGCTCCCGGGGCAGCAGCAGCGGAAGTAGATCTGAGGTTAGGGTTTTAACCTAAGCTCTGACACCATGTTATGAATATATTGTGTGTATTGATATAAGACCCAAAGGGCCATATATATAGGAGAGTACAAGAGAATATGCCACATAGAGATAAGGCATATATGGAATAGAATACAACTCTATCTCCTAATACAACTCTATCTCCTTAACAATACCAACTGTAACACTCTGGCCCTCCCAGAGCCTAGGATGCTACAACCATACATTTACCATTTCAATTTTTGCGCTGCTTTGGCAGCACCTCCCCTGTTTATACGACTACTAGGGAGCAATTAGACATGAATTCCATGTCACACATATACATAACTGATTGTATATCACACAGACATAACATGAACAGAGACTATGGCTCCACGCCCAAGAAGGCTTAAAACCACGAGCTCGAGAACATACAACCAAAATTGGCGAGCATCATAAGACCTAATATTTGAAGTTAGCATTGTCTGGAGAAACTCATTCTCCTTTTTAAGCAAAAGGGGACCGGTTGCGTCCCAACAATCTGCAACATTTCCAAAACAACCTTGAACCAAGATTTAACTAAGCAACTTAGCAACCATTTAATATGAACGCTAAGTGACTAGGTAAACTGATATTTAATAAGTGTGGTGCAAAAGGGGTTTACTTCCATCCCATGCATGCCGTCAGTTAGGATCACCTAAAAAAAGGTTAACAAGACAAGCGTGAGTCCAAAGACTCAGCAAGCACACAATAGAAACGATACACATTGCTACACACATAGGCCATAAACCAGCCATGTCATTTTCCACATGCTCATTTGCTCATCACATTGCTTATACCGATATAATCTGGGTGAACACCCGTTGATGTTCACCCAATCATGGGCCCGTTCTTGTTAGCACGAGGATCTCTCAATTCCCGTGGTGGCATACCGAGGTAGGTCTTACATATCCACCCATGGTGGATTTTTTCTCATCATATGATTGCACATGATGCAAATGCATATATCAATTATCATTAACATATTCTATCATCATCATTTGTAGGGTACCCCCATTGCTCACCCCGTTTCATCATCATTGCCATCATATAAGTATCATCATATCATTAAACATCGCATATTTTGTAACATTTATAGTCTTACTGTTCTACCATGCACTTCCTATTAACCTGGCGCACGATGCGTGGACGACACCAAGCACGAACCGCCACCTGTACAAGCATCACCCAGCCTCAATACATTATAGCGACACATGCATTCATACGGACGGCATCGATACTACGCGCAAAACCGACACAAATAATCCCTCCCTCACCAGACACCTTCCCACGGTCCCGGTGTTCAACCAACCATAATATAAAGATTTCGTCAACTTTATTCGCGGATCGAATTCTACATGCTTAACCTCTCTTTGCTCACTATCGGGCCGAACGAACATACCATCTAATCTTTCTCTTCTCTAATCTCTCTTTTGTCTAATCTCTATCATTCCCTGTTCAATTAGTTATACTAACCAGTCTTACATTACTTTATCGTCCAATAATTCATTTTATACCGAATCACTTACATTATTTAACCTATTTGGCTGCACACTGACAGCCCCAACCTACTACTAGCAGATACTACTACTACTACTCTCTTCATCCATTCTTCCTCTCCCTTCCCTCTCCCTCCATAAATTAACAAGATCAACTACCGCAGCACCAATTACACCATCCAAGCATGCCTATTAATTATTGATATTGTGACTTCTACACAAATAAAAAATCAAGCGGGGAGAAGGAATCAAAGTGTTACCCTAGCCCCGAACAACTTGATCGGGGCCCTACCTTCCTCTCCTCTTTTCTTCTTTTCTTTCTCTTCTTTTCTTTCTCCATGGCCAGCTCTTCTCTTCCTCTTCCCTTTCTTCTTCTTGGTTGCCCTCAGTTCCCACCAAATCCTTTCCTCCTCTAACCCGGCTGGTTCTCCCCTCCACCTCCCGACGTGGCGCATCAGCAACTGGCCTCGGCGCGGCTCGGCCCTAGGAGCTGAGGCCGACACGGTAGGGAGCAGTGGCGCACTGGGGAGGCGGTTGAGGACAGAGCGTAGGGGGACGACAACACCGGTCGCTGGGCGTCGGCGGTGGCGGCACAAGGGACGGCATGGGGGCGGTGGAGCTGGTGGCTGAATGCGGAGGGCAGCAGCTGGGTGGAGGTGACGGGTGATGGCAGCCGCAAGGAGGGACGCGCGTGCGGTTGCTCGGGGCGACGGCCGCTGCAGGGGGACAGGGAAGGCGAGGCACAGCGGCGCTGGCGGCAGCGGTAGGGTCAGCAAAAGGGGGGGGGGGGTGGGTTTTGCCTCTTCCCCCTCCTGGCTCTCTTATGGGGGTGGCTTGGGCTGGGGCGGCTAGACCTTGGGCCTGGCCCAGCCGCCCCAAGACTTCTTTTTTTTTAGTATTACACTGGGGCATCTCATGTCAAAGCTTCTGGGTTCTAGCCCCTGAGTGCTTATAGAAAAGGCTTTAGGTGACATAGCCTTAGATGTTGTTTGAGTTGTGGAGATGACCATATTTCCCTTTTAAGGGCAATCCACAATCCTTAGATAATTCCAACCTTCTGAAAAATTGTTTCGAAAAATCTGCCCTATGTTTTGATGTGATATATCTTGTATGCTGAGGAGGTTTCGTACATGCTTATGGTTTGTATCTCTGCTTGTGTTGAAGCTTTACCTTCCATTCTTTTGTTTCAGGTTGGCAACATGAAGAAAGAAATTGATGCTATAAGAGCTAAGGACATTTCTCAAGGTGGGTTAACCCAAGGTCAACAAACACAGATTGCACGAAATGAACAAAGGATATCTCAGGTTACTGGATTGTATGCTTTACCTACATTTCTTCATATTCTATCACTGATATAGTGCTCACTGGAAGAATGTAATAAATCTTTTCTCTTCAGATTATGGAGGAGCTAGATAATCTGGAAGAAACTTTAAATGACAGTATACGAGAGAGTCTTGGTGCTCGTGCTGGAAAGGGAAATCGTGGTAGCCATAAAGCAAGTCTTGAGGAAGAAGAAGACATTCTTAGGTTTGTACTTCTGATAGATTTGGCCTATGCCTGCTACATTTGTTAAGTGTATGAAATTATTCATTGATGTTTGAAGCTTCTCTCTTTTCTTTTTGTCATTTGAATGTTTTTAGTTAGCTATGAAATGCACTGCTGAATTGTACTGATTAATTGACAGTGGAATTGACAGCATGGCTACTAAATTTCCTCTAGGTAGTCATCGCAAACTAGCAACGACAGATGTAACTTAAAACTTGTGCTAGATTATTGTTTGTTGTTCTTCTTAATATGGCTAAAGGTAGAGCTTTATATGCTTGTTCTCATGTGTTGATTGATGGGTTGTCAAATAATTCAGTGATGATGATGAATTTTATGATCGGACGATGAAGAAATAATCTAGTCATCAATCCAGTGAGCAACAATCAGTTGAGACTGCGGATAGTCTTCTTGAGAAAAAGGGTTCCATCACCAATGATATTGAAAGTAAAAAGAAACTACTTGAAGAAGAGAAGAATAAGCTGGCGCAGAGCGACAATGCGGATCTTGGGGATGACCTTGATGCTTACATAAGTGGATTGTCATCTCAATTAGGTATGGTACTACTCTCTTAATCACATGGTTTATCATTTATGAATCTCAGATTTTTTTTCTAGAACGCACAAAAGCTTTGCTGCGCGTCATTGCATTGATAGAGAGAAGAAACAAGTTCATTACACGTGCAATTAAGCTGCGAACAGCATGCACACAACCCTGGAAGGAAGAAAAAAAATTACGTGGACTGAAGGAGCTCCCTCCTACGCAGCTCAGCTGCCCTAAAACAGACTTAAGAGGATTATCTCACACAAAATTTGGCAACACCAACACATTAGCTTGCTGCCACACCTTGGCCTTGTCGACAATGGCAGAGATCATCTCGTATAGGCTCCTTGCTGATCCCTTGAACCTCAGAATTTTGGCTTGCTTGAATTTCCCTTGCGAGAGGTCTCAATGATACCATTAATTGTCTGTTCACTTCTGTTTTCTTCATAGAATTGGTTTTGTATGTTGTGGTCATGGTCTTATCAGTACATGTGGGAGGTGGGTAAAAATAAGGGAAAAGAAAAAGAGCTATGCATACTCGCTAAACACTCCTGTTTGGAAGTTCCAGTGGCCTCTTCTTGAAGCTTGACTTACTAATTAGTAGCAGCACTGGCCTCAGAATTAACTTAAACAACTGAAGTGACTCTACTTCTCTGAAGGATTTGGTAAAGAATCTGTTAACAACAAGGAGTATGAATCTGTTTAAGAACAAGGGAGTATTTGTGAAAACATTTGCATTTGTTTTGTAGCAATGCCTCCCATCATTTTATACTAATAGAGTGAAGAATTTTAGTGCAGGCTAAAAGTGATTCTTGAATCAATGTCTAAAAGCTTTTCATGTAGTTGTAATTCCAGTGATTTGGTCCGTAGCATGATTGCACGAGTATCCCAGCAATACAAAGCTTGTGTGCTATGGTGGAAAACTTTGAATATTGTTTCCCTTCTCTTTGTTAGATAGACAAGAAAATGTCACAGTCCATTTTTCTTCTTCAGGTTACTCTTGCAGTTTATTTTCCTTGGCAATAAGTTAGTATAGACCAAGACCTTGAGTTGTGATTTAATGCTTCACCTCCCTATTGTAGCTTGTACCAATCTTGATGCATTCAAGGGGTAAGTAGTTAGAATCAACCCTTGAATGTGCATCAATATTTGTGTAATTCACTATGCACTTTTTGAGTTTCTTCTCTCCGAACGTGCATGTAGCACTATGACACTGACATATGGGGGTGAGGCTTAAGCTTAACAATACCATTTTTTGGCAACTATCTCAGACCTTAGCAGGTAACTAAGAACTGTTGAATAACGCTTGTATTAATCATGTGGCCAAAGGGCCAATATATATACATGTACAGGTGGCATATATGCAAGAAACCCCTTATACAATGGGGTAAATACACAGATATATAATACACATCTAACACCCCCCCTCAAACTTATGGTGGATCAACGACATGAAGTTTGGAGAGATGAAAATTGTGTTGAGCCCTGGTTTGTGCCTTTGTGAAGAAATCTGCCAACCGAAGCTCAGAAGGCACATACTGAAGGGCAACAATCTGATCTTGCACCTGTGTCCGCATGTAGGAAGCATCAACACCAATATGCTTTGTTGTAAGCTCATGCTTCACCGGATCTTTTGCAATGCTAATAGCACCTGTACTGTCAGACAAAAGAGGAGTCGGTGCAGAAACAAAAACACCAAAGTCCTCAAGTAACCACCGTAGCCAAGTAACCTCCGCAGTCAACAAAGCCATAGCTCGCAACTCAGCCTCAGCACTCGAACGAGAAACTGCTGTCTGCTTCTTAGTCTTCCAATCAATGAGAGAACCACCAAAAAAACGCATTAAGCAGAGAGAGACCGGCGATCAGAGGGATCACTAGCCCAGGTAGCATCAGAATATGCCTGGAGCTGTAAAGAGCTGGAGCGAGGGAAAAAGAGACGACGAGAGATTGTTCCACGAAGATATCGTAGAACACGAAGAAGATGACTATAGTGGAGCTGAGTGGGAGCGGAAACAAACTGACTCAAGATATGGACAGGGTACGAAATATCAGGGCGAGTGACACCAAGATAAACAAGGCTCCCAATAAGATGACGATAGCGAGTAGGATCAGCAAGAGGCTCACCATCCATAGGACGAAGATGAACATTAATCTCCATGGGAGTCTCAGCTGTCCGCTGATCAGTAAGAGAGGCACGATCAAGAAGATCCTGGATATACTTTTCTTGGGACAGATAGAAACCCTCAGGAGTAGAAATAACCTCAATCCCAAGAAAGTAGCGAAGAGAACCTAGATCAGACATAAGAAACTGCTCATGAAGCCGCTCCTTGACAAAAGTGATATACTGAGGATCATCTCCAGTAATGATCATATCATCAACATACAAAAGAAGCGTCCGACCACGAGATGAAGTGTGGATAAAAAGAGCAGGATCATGAGCACTCGCCGAAAAACCAACTGCAGTGACAACGGAGGAGAAACGATCAAACCAGGCACGAGGAGCTTGCTTGAGGCCATAGAGAGATCGGCGAAGACGACAAACCATACCCTCAGGAACAGAATACCAGGGGGTGGCTGCATGTAGACCTCCTCACGCAATTCGCCATTAAAAAAGGCATTCTTGACATCCAACTGAGAGATAGACCACTGTCGAACAGAGGCCACAGCAAGAAGAGTGCGAACGGTGGTCATGTGAGCGACAGGAGCAAAAGTCTCATCATAGTCACGGCCATGCTCCTGCTGAAAACCACGCGCTACAAGACGAGCCTTGTAACGCTCAAGAGAACCATCAGAGCGAGTCTTAACCTTATAGACCCACTTGCACGTGATAGGAGTAACACACGCAGGAAGAGGAACAAGATCTCACGTGCCAGTACGCTCAAGGGCAGCGATCTCCTCCGCCATCGCATGCTGCCACTCTTGATGAACAACAGCATCGCGATAAGAAGTCGGTTCAGCAAGAGCAGCGGCAGCAAAACCAAAACGCTCAGGAGGCCGAATAGATTGATGATCGCGAAGAGCATAACGAGGAGTGGCCGAAGGAGATGACCCGTCAGAAGGGGAGGGCATATCAGAAGGATCCTCAACTCGCGGGCGACGAGTATAGTAGAAAGGATAAGAAGGAACAAGATCAGAAGCAACCTCGGGAGAGGATGCCGGTGGTGAAGAAGGGGCTGACTGAGAAGGATGCACCGGAGAGACCAAAGACTGTGGTGGAGTGCTGACTATAGGACTGGAAGGAAAAGTCAGGGATGAAAGCGGCTCAACAACAGATGCTGAAGTGGAGGAAGGAGAAGGACGAGGATAGAAGGGACGAGACTCATCAAAAGTAACATCCCGAGAAATCCACATCCGTCGGCCAACGGGATCCCAACAACGATATCCCTTGTGCTCAGCACTGTAGCCCAGAAAAATGCACTCAACTGACTGAGCAGTCAGTTTAGTGCGCTCACGAGGTGCAAGAAGAACATAGCACGCACACCCAAAGAGGCGAAGTCTGGAATAATCAGGGAGCTGGCCACAGAGACGCTCAACTGGGATCCCACCCTGAATAGCAGAGGAAGGCTAAATGTTGATCAAGAAAGTGGCAGTAGAAACAGCCTCAGCCCAGAAATGTGGTGGAACAGCAGAAGCAATCATGAGAGCACGAGCTGTCTCGAAGATGACGATGCTTGTGCTCAGCTACACCATTCTGAGCATGGGCATCTGGACAAGAAAACTGAGAGAGAGTGCTCTGCTCAGCAAGAAAATCACGAAGGACTCCTGACAAGTACTCTCCAGCGGAATCAGCGCGAAAAACACGAATAGGAGAGTCAAACTGAGTGTGAATCATGGTGGCAAAGTTCTTGTAGATAGATAAAACCCCACTACGAGATGACATAAAATATATCCATGTATGTCCAGAAAAATCATCAATAAAAATGATATAATAACGATGACCTCCTTTCGAAACAAAAGGAGCTGGTCCCCATACATCAGAATGAACAAGATCAAAAGGACGCTGAGACACTTGACTCACTAGAATAATAAGGAAGTTGAAGCTGTTTACCAAGCTTACAACCCTGACAATGTAGAGAAGCATCACCAGACACAGACCCTAAAAGACCTCGACAAACTAAGGCAGACATACGGGAACCACAAAGATGTCCTAAGCGATGATGCCCCTGAGCAAACGATGCGGTGGAGGCTGCAGTAGCTGCAGAGGCAGTGGTGGAGGTGAGAAGACTGACTGGGGCAGTGGAAGGAAGACGAAGCCAGTCAAGCTCCCAGAGCCGTTGGGAGTCACGGCGCCGAGGGCCAGTACCAACCAAAGTCCCCGTGCGACGATCCTGAACACAACAAGAATCAGAATCGAAAATAACACGACAACCATGATCAGTGAGCTGGCCAGCAGATATGAGCTGCATGGTTAGTTTTGGAACATGAGAAACAGCAGGAACATGAAAAGAGGAATTTGAAAGAATGCCTCGTCCTGTGACAGAAAGAGAGGTATCATCTGCTGTGTGGACAGTGATAGGAGCAGCTAAAGGACTAATGGAAGTAAGACATATGGAATCAGATGTCATATGAAAAGAAGCACCAGAATCAAGAATCCAAGGAGATGTACCTGAGGAAGGAGAAGGTGGTTTCTCACCGGAAGACTGAGCAGTAGAATCAGCAGAAGCAACCATGCGGCTTAGCAATGTGAGAAGCTGCTGAGTATCAGGGGTACCAGAACTCTGCTGAGAGGAGGAACCTCCAGTGCCCCTCGGAGGACGAGCACCACGACGAAGATCCTTCTTCTTCTTGTAGCAAAACTGTTCCACATATCCATCCTTGTTGCAATAGGTGCAGTGAAGGCCCTTACCAACAGTAGCTGTCACTGGTGGATACACAGCTGGTGGAGGCAAAGGCACAGTGGGTGTAGAAGCCGAAGAAGCCACCAAAACTGAAGGAAGTGATGATGATGCAGATAGCAGACCCGCTCCACGAAGTCGAATCTCCTCAGTACGAACAGCTGCAAGGGCCTCCAACAAAGTCACACATGACGAGCCAGCAACTGAGCACGAGTCTGCTCAAACTCAGACCGAAGACGTGTCAAAAAGTCATAGATGCGGCGAAGCTCCATGTGAGACTGCTGACGCTTACAACACTGACAGGTGCGGCAAACATCTGGCCCCAAAGAGTCGATCTGACGCCATATCGCAGACAATTGAGCATAGAACTCATCAACAGTGGTATCTCCATGCTGTAGCGACTGCTCCTGTCGCACAACAGAAAGGTATAAGGAATCACCAGATGGCTTATAGCGGCTGCGTAGATGTGTCCACATCACATGTGCAGAAGTCAATCCAACAACATCACCAGTGAGATGCACCTCCATGCTAGCAACCAAAATAGCAGAGGCACGAGCATTTTCATCAATCCATGTCTTGTAAGCAGCATACTGAGTCTGAAAAGTCTCCATGGCATCAAAGTCTCAGAAGCCTTTGTACGAGCGTCTTCGGAAGCATCCTTCAGGAGGACAGGCTCAACAGGTGGAGTAGGACGAGACGGGCAAGGCAACTCGCCCGTAAGAAACTCCCAAAGGCGCTGACCACACATGTGGATGCGCATGTGCTGAAACCAATTCCAATAATTGAGACCATCGAAGAAACGGTGCCTGTAAAAGAAGACATCTTTTTTTTTCTCTCTCTCTTTTCTCTTTTTTTTCTTTTTTCTTTTTCTTTTTTTTTGTGATTCGGTCGGTCGGTTCGGTTTATAAACCGACCGAGAGCAGAGCCCGGTCGTTCAACAGAAGCGGCTTCGGGCGGGCGGGGCGGCGGCCGGCGGGACAGCGGCTGGCGAAGAGGTGGGCGACGGCGACCCGCGTGGACAAGCAGAGGCGACCGTGACGGCGTCGGCGACCGCGACGGCTACGGCGGCAGCGACGGCGTCGGCAACTGCGACGGCTACGGCGTCGACGACGGAAGACGACGGCGTTGGCGACCGCGACGGCTACGGCGACGGCGACGGCGACAGCTCCCAAGCGCACCAACAGCACAGTCGGCGGCAGATCTGGATCCCGTCAATCCAGACGGCGGCGGAAGACTTCACGAGTTGAAGGAACGACAGCGAGCGGCGGTGGGAAGCAGGCAAAACCCTAGGTATAATGAAACCCTAGGTATGACGAAACCGGCTCTGATACCATGTTGAATAACGCTTGTATTAATCATGTGGCCAAAGGGCCAATATATATACATGTACGGGTGGTATATATGCAAGAAACCCTTTATACAATGGGGTAAATACACAGATATATAATACACATCTAACAAGAATCATCCATTTCCCAGTGGTTTTCTAGTTGGCTTGTTTCTCTTTGTTTCCATGTTTTCTTTTGAATTTTGTTTCCCTTCAGTTTTGAAAAAAAAATCGTTATGATCTATATTCTGTTAAAATTGAAAAAAAAAAAACTCTGTTCTGCTTTGCTACACTACATTCCTATCCTCACAGTGAAATCAAGTTACGGGTGAGAAAAAAAAACTCTGTTCTGCTTTGCTACGCTACATTCCTATCCTCACAGTGAAATCAAGTTACGGGTGAGAACTGGCTGGCTCCCATCGGGATTGTAACACTGATGAGAGCACGATCCTGTGTTTGGCCTTCTGTTACTGCAGAGGGTTCATGCGGGCACATTAGCATTTAGAAAAAAGGATAGCATTAAGTGACTAAAGTATACACTATTGCACTGTCAATTTTTTTTCAATTGTATAGGCATCGTATATATTATGTTAGTGTTAGTTACTTTGTTAAATCAGGTTTGACATACATGGATGAATAGTGTGAAAATGATGCATTCGTGCACATTTGTTTCCTACATTTATGTTCATTTTTATGTAATTCATTGTCTTCATTGTTCTAAGTAACTTGAAATCTGCAGTACATGATAAGATTGCCCAAATTCAAAAGGAACTTTCTGATCTTCAAGATGAGCTGGACAGAGTAGTTTACCTACTGAAAATAGCTGATCCTATGGGAGAAGCAGCTCGCAAGAGGGATCTAAAGCCACGAGAAGCAAAACCCCCAGCATGTAATGATAAACCGAGAGCAGAATCCAACAAGCAAAATAAAATTGCGCAAACCGAAGTCTCAACGGAGGAGAAGATCAAGGATTCTTGTTCTAACAAGACACAAATAGAAAAACCTGCTGACATAGAGAAGGATGTCTCCGGAAACAAAGTAAATGGCAGCAAATCTGCATTCGCCATACCAAAACCCCAGTGGCTTGGTGACAAGAGGATCATAGAACCTGAAGAGAACTGTATAAAAGAAGAAAATGTGGATGCAGAGGAGCCTGATAATTTTGTGGGCTACAAAGATCGAAAAACTATTCTTTCCCATTCAGCCAGTGGGAAGGAACTTGAAGAGGCTGCTCCTGGGCTTATTTTACGGAAGAGAAAGTCTGCTGATAATTCCGCGGCCAGTGAGGCAGAATCATCTTCGGTTGAATCCGAAGCATCAGCTGCTGATGCTGTGGCCCTTTTGCTGAAGCATAAACGCGGTTTACAAACTTCAGAAGACATGGAGAACGAGAAAGAACCGCAGGCTAGCAAGAAAAAAGGGAAAAAATCCAAGCAAAAACGTGTACTGGGTCCCACAAGACCAGATTTTCTTGACGCGGGTCCAGATTATGAATCATGGGTGCCACCGGAAGGTAAGAATTTAGTAGTAATGTCTTATGGCATACCAATTACCGAGTGAGTAAATTTATCTCTTACAAATACTATTGCTGAATGTTCTGTAGGTCAAACTGGTGATGGTCGCACTTCATTGAATGATCGTCTGGGTTATTGAAGTTCTCTCACCCTGCACTTCACTGGTTGTTTTCCGAAGAGAAATGCGGTAGTGACCTCCGGTCTTACTGTAGTTGGTCCATGAGCACGTGTTCAGAATCTTTAGATGGCAACTGAGCCTTTTTTTTGGTAGTTGCTGGCCATATACTAGGGAGACACTGTAGCAGAGGACGAGTAAGATTGCTAAGTTGCGGATAACAAGCATCGAAAGGGCATTAGATGATAGATGCCTTTGTTGAGCTTCAGAAGGAATTGTGCCGCCCGTGTTCCTCACCAGATTGCAGAAAAGAATGTATATCACCCTCTCCAGATTGCAGAAATTGATGTGTATCATCGTCGTTTCACTATTAGAATGTTACAAGATTTTGTACTGTACGTCATGGTGAACGACGATTGCTATTTGGTGTTCATCTATTCTCCCTTGCAGCAGCTTAGTTTCCGGCTAAATGGCTTGTGTGTGGATTCATCATTCAAGCTAACTTGTTTTTACTCCCCTTGTTAAGTGACGTCCTACAATATATGTAAAACGGTTTTAACATTGGCCAAAAATATCTTTAGTAACATTCAAGATTAGTCAGATGAAAATGAGAATTTTCTTGAAATTCTTGAAAATAATTTCATAATATTACAAGTAAATTTCGTAAAACTACGTATTTGTCAAACCGACACAAAACTACATATTTAATTTCATTTCAGTGAAATTGTTAGAAATTTTCATTGAACTCCATTTCTGTAGGGGAAAGAACATAGGAGGCTAGCCCACTGTAGAGGTGGGTTCATCGTATACATAGCATACCGTTTCGTGTAAATGGGTTATTTCGGAGGTGTTACGGATCTAACTAGCATTATAATAGCCTAAAATTCACTTAGAGTTTAGCCCATAGTGAGAAAGGCCTATGTTCGCTTACACTTTATTCTCGTTTTGTATTAAAACGGTTAATCTAGAAGTGATGCTTGTATCTAATAAGCATTATATGCTGCTACAATTTATTTTAAAATCCAACTAGCATTATAACCTAAAATCCACTCAAAGTCTTAGCCAATTGTGAGACAGCTCCACACATGTATAAAAACTCGACCTGCGGGGGAAGAAACCCCCTGGGCAGTATGCTTAAGAAGAAGAAGATCCTCTCACGCAGATCGAGAAATCCCTAAACCCTTGCCTCACCCTGACACAGCGGCATCAGCCTATGTGAGAGCGACCAATAGGAGCGCCACGGCGCTCAACCCGCGACCAACGACCTAGGCCAGGCTTTAGACCTATGCTTTGGCTTATTGGGCAAGCGAGGGGATTTTTTCCCCCAGCCTGAAATTCGCTCCCACTGGGAGTCGAACCCAGGACCTGGGGGGTGCTACTAGAGCTCTCTACCACTAGGCTAGAGGCCTGTTCGCTATACTTTTATCCTCATTTTGTATAAAAAGTTAACCTAGAGGTAACACGCTTGTATTTAACAAATATTATATGCTACTATAATTTATTTTAAACAAGTAACGTTGGACTAATTCTACCATACAACTCTACATCGGCCACTACACTGACACTGACGGACTAGGGTATAGCAGGAACTATCAGAAAAAAAAAGCTCCAGAACATTGAACATGTATCAACTACGCATCCCCATAAAATTGTTACATGTTTGCAGACACAGGACAGTCCCCTTCAACTTTGGTTATGCAAAGTGATTCGTGAAAAAAAATCTGGATGCATGCACTTACTTAGCTATGCATCGCACCATTTCAGCACAAATGGATCTTTTTTAAGGGTGCACAAATGGATCATAGAAAGATGACAATATACTATTGGTAAGGCAGCCAGGCAGGTGTATGTGCTCAGCTGTGTTTCATTTGTGACAGCATTTAAACCGTCCTGAAATGTGACAGCATTCCAGATCTCTTACCATCCTGAGCAGATTTATGTCTATAGGGGGATGTGTTTCAATTTTTGTTGATAGAGTTGACTACTTCATTCGAGTATCCTGCGTTCCTGCCTCTCTAGAAGGGAAATTGCACCTGACGCACCAAGAAAATTGCCGGTTGTTAGACCATGTTGTGGTCGAGTATTGAGTGATAATGAATAATTGATATTTATGTTTTATTGGAATTTGTGTTTGTAAAAGTTCTGATCGACGCGCTCGTGTTGTTGGAGTTTTTCAGTTCAGTATAACGACCACGGCAGTTTCTCAAGGCAGATCGACCACGATAGTCGCTCAATGCATGTGGACCATGGCTTTTCGACCACGACTGGCTTCAATCATGTTTGGTAGTCGGTGGTCCGAACGACCTTGTACTGTTAGTCCGAATAGCTCTGTGTTGGGTTGTCCGAACGGCTTTGTCCGATGAGGAGACTTCAACCACATTAGGCTTTGACCACGTACCATGTTCGACTTCGACCACGTCCGATATTGACCACGTCCAACTTTGACCATGTCTGGCTTCGACCATGACATTTTGACCACGGAACATCGACTACGGCAGAACGACCATACTTGGTCGAAGATGGTAAGCTGTAATACTTTTCGATGGTCATAGCTACAGTATTTTTCTATGGTCGTAGATACAGCAACTAGTCAATATTCATGGACTTTACTGGTCGGTACTCGATGGTTGTGGACTTTACTGGTCGATACTCGATAGTCGTAGACTTTGTGATCGGTAGTTGTAGACTTTGCGGTTGATGGTCGTAGACTTTGTGATCATAGTCGTAGATTTTGCGGTCGATGGTCGTAGACTTTGTGATTGTAGTTGTAGACTTCGTGACCAGTAGACGAAGGCTTAGTGATCGGTAGTCGTACACCTCACGATTGGTAGGCTTTGCGATTGGTTGCCGTTGGCTTCACGGTCGGTACTCGTAGACTTCATTGTCGGTACGAGTGTTTGAATTCCTACGATCTTCGAGTACTTTTAGTACTCGTGTTAGGCCAGCGGTATGATTGGCTGGTGGTGATCGTTGAATAGTACTCCAAGGATTTGGTACTCGAAAGATGGAAGTACTCGGTGGTGAGATGGTCGTGGTACTTGGTAGTCGGAAGGACTCGGTACTCAAAAGTCGTGGTTTTCACGATCGTGGTCAGCGATCGGTTGTCAGAGGCTTTGTTGGTTGGTAGCAATCGGTACTCGGTGGCCAGTACTCGATGGATTTGTGGTCGGTAGCGATGCGGATGTATTCTAAAGTGTTTTGAGCGGAGCGGTGGTAATTCCCAAGTACTTATTTTCAAGTACTCGTTGAGCTAGCAGTCGTTTTAAGTGGTCTAAGGTTGAGTTTTGGATAGTGATAGAGTTGGTGGTCGTAATGAGTTGTTTGAAGCAGATTTCTGGATAGCGATGGGATGTGTGGTCATGGATGACCTGTGTGATTCTGATGGATGGTTAAAATTGTGTTTCGAGTGTGTATGCTAATGTCAGCCAAGTTGCAGAGAACTTGTGCCGGAAAAACTTTCTTTGGTCTTTGCATGTGCAGGTGGGTGTGGAGATGATCATGGTCAGTTACAAGGAGAACCATGAATAGGATGGGAAAGTCTGAGGTCCAGACAGTTGAGAATGTCACGCGAGGTGGTCGGGCTCACGCTGGAGCACGAGGAAGATCAAATGTGGTGATTTGTGGAGAAGCTACGGGCGGTGCGGTTCAGGAGGTTTTGACATGAGCGAGGATGATGTGTGGAGAAGATACGTGAGGTGCATTCCCGGAGGCTTCGACACATGATGATGGTACGTGATGAAGATATAGGAGGTACTGTCCTGGAGGCTTCATCACATGGAGAGTTATGGAGAGACTCCATAACTTGGAAGAGGTAGAGTTTGGTTAAAACCCATGTTCGAAAGGGTTTCAGGTCCCTTGATTTCCGGAAGAGATATAATTGTGTGTCCAGGTTGTTAAGGACACGGTTTGAGATGTTCGTGTTTGAGGTAAACACAGTTTAGGGCTCTAGTATATAAAAGTAGGGGAGGGGCTAAGTGTTTAGCCGTGGCTTTGAGGAGGTGTTTCATGCTAGGGTTTTTAGGGGTGCCGTGAGGGCGCTTTGTAGCCAAGAACAAGATTTAGATATAATAGATCAGATCTATTACAAGGAAGGAAATCACCACCGACATTGTATCATTGTCTCAATCAAAGCACGACAAGTTGTTCTTTGCATCGCTATTCTGTGTTTGATTGCTGTCTTTGATCCTACAAGTGGTATCAAAGCCAGCTACTGATGAGGACATCCCAACCTTCAATAACCACACTGAAGATGATCATCTCTGCGACCAAGATATTCTCAAGGACCAATCATGAGAAGACGTGCTAAGCAAATACATGATCAGGTGAATGCTAACCTAAGCTACATTTCAGATTTTTGTGACTTGGTCGTGCCCCCACCTCTTCTTCTTTGATTGAACTCAGGTGCATTGGAGAGGAACAGGGAGGTCCAGAAAACCAGCGAGTTTTGCAATCATTGTCTGCATGAATTATAATATTTCCAACCAGAATACACCAGACCAATGGATGTTTGTGCAGTCTATTTTCCTACGTTTCAAACCGTGCATCATTTGGAGTTGTGTAAAGAAAGTTATGGTCATTTTAGTAACAGCTGCACATGCTGACAAATGCTGTGCGAAAACTGAAGACTCTTTGAAGGCTTGCGCACCAACCTGTCATGTTGTACTGTGCATATCCTATATGGATGGAAAGATACTATTTTCACCTCCAACAAACGGTTTGTCTTTTGGACTTCCGAGGAGAGAGTTATTGCTGTTTTACTAAAGACTGCGCAGAAGTTGAGCAGACGCGAGAGAATTTGTGAAGACTCGTTGAATGCTTCAACCAGTTGGCCTTCCACCTTCCAACGTGGTGACTTATGTTCATACCCAGCTAGGAGGGTTATTCCTAGTATATATACCCCTCTACTCCTATCGTAGGGACTGCCTTTTCTTTTGGAGATTGATTTTATTAAGAACAATGAGAGTGTTCTTGTTTACCGAGTTGTAGGATCGGAAATGGCAACAGAGGGGGGGGGGTGAATGGTGCCTCTTTTAAAATTCGCCCCTCAAAGTATCCACAACATGTTTCTCTCCAATAGCTATTTAGAAACTATGAAAAGAAAGAGATTATGCTCACCGGAATCTCATAGCATGCATAAAAGAAAGCGAGATAAACAAACAACAGAGAAAACAAAAAGAAACAGCACAAAGTGCATCAGGCCGGTCTGACCGCAGTTCACTGGCCGGTCAGACCGCCTGCACCAGGCCGGTCAGACCGCTCACCCCCGGCCGGTCAGACCGCCTGCACCAGGCCGGTCAGACCGCTCACCCCCGGCCGGTCAGACCGCAGTTGATCGGCCGGTCTGACCGCTAGGGTTGGCGGTCAGACCGCCATGGGAGGACCGGTCTGACCGCCGACCTCGAACCGGTCTGACCAGCCTAGGGTTCAGACAGGGCAGAGTTGACGACTGAAAATCCTGAAGGACTGAAAACTGAGTTTCAAGGAAATTTGTGAAAAGAAGATGTTCTTCTCAGACCACAAGCTCAAGAACTTGTTCCAAATAGCATTGGGACTTTTGGGATCCAAGGATTTCACCAAGAGAGCAAGAAATCAAGAATTGAGCACAAAACCGAAACTTTGATAGGGAATGAAATTGAAATCTCTTTAGCAATGATAAGAGAACTTGGATACCCAAATCTCATGCTATCGTTTGAAGGGAAACAGAAGAAATAAACAAGCTCTGCCATGAAACCCTAGTTTTTTGCAAACAGAGGAATTTGAGCGAAGAACTCAGAAATCACAAAAATCATTTAATCTTCCATTTGCTCTTAGGAATGGAATGGCCAAATGGCCATAAGTATTTCCCATCATTGAGCAACCAATTTCCAACCATTCAAACTAAAGCATTAACTCATAATCCTTTCTAGCAGAGAGGAGCAGTGAGAAGATTGAAAAAGAAATTCATCACAGAGTAAGCAAGAAATGAAAGCAACCCAACACAATCCTTCTCATATTGATATTGAGGAAGAGAGATGAATGATTACAAATGGTTTAGCTCACATCTCACATACATGCTTCACACGAGAGCAAAACACACACAGTACACACTCCATTTCTTGCACACATGAGCTCCTCTCTACAGGATACACCCCCATTGCTGCCTCCTCCTCTTTTGAAGGCAAGACCTCACCCTCATATGGAAAATCAAGAAGTGTCATACCCTCTCCACTCCATGCCTCTCATACAATTGAGGCAATAAGTCAACAACCAGATTTTGGAGGGAAATCCACCCACTCCACTCATTTGCTTGAGTCAATTTACCAAATTGCCCTCAAGCACCTTCCCGGAAGCTTCCGCATCCGGTACCTTGACCGTCTGGACCTCGACTCCTCCCTGAGTCTAGTCCCGGTCCGCTCCGCTGCACGCGATCGCACCCGGCATCCTGACCGCCTGGACCTCCGACTCCTCCCTGAGCCTAGTCCCGGTCTACTCGCTGCTGCCCGTCGCGTCCACTCGACACCGACCGAGACCTCCGACTCCACCTGTGTCTAGTCCTGGTCTGTTCTGTTGCGCACGACCGCAACCGACCTCCAACCGTTCTGGACCTCCGACTCCTCCCTGAGCCTAGTCCCGGTTCTCTCATCGTTGCCTGTCGTGTCCGTCACTGGTAGCTCCAGCTCTGGTTCCTCGTCTCCCGACTCGCAACCACCTCACCAGCCTCGATCATCTTTGGCATCACCGACCGTCTGGACCTCAACACCTCCTGTGCCTAGTCCTGGTCCTCCTCACCTCACTACGACCTAGCTCCGAAGTCCTGCAGTCACACAGCAAGCAAATCGTCACATAGCACCGCACGAAACAGCATATCAACAATAGCATATGTAAAAGGTACTCAACCCTAGAATAGCCAAAACAAACTCAAACTCTCTAAACCAACCGTCAATTACTTATCACAAACATGGGGATACTTCCACATGGTCTCTCAATCTCCCCCTTGATGAGTATATTGACAAACACAGAAAATCGCAAGATTGAGTTTGTTTGAAGAGTCAAACATGGTCCAAAAGAAAGAAAATGAGATTTATGACCATGTTGACAAAGGAGCAAAAGAAAGCGCAAGTTTTCCTCAAAAGCCCCCAAAGCTTCCAAAATGTGGTTTTTTCTCCAAATATTCTCCCCCTTTTGGCAATAACATCATCAAGGTTGTTTAGAGGAAAATATAACATGGTGTGGCAGAAATTTATTCAATGTTAAGCAATTAGAGCCATGAAGATTATCCAAAATGACCATTAAGTATTACACCAAGCCATAACGCATATGAAAGCTATCAATATCATAACAAGATATGCATAATCAAGCCAAGCCATATAAGTATCAATCTGAATATTAGATGAATTTCTTAGCATGTCAAGCCATTCAAGATCAAAGTCTAGCAAAAGGTATCCAAAAATGATGCAAGCCATGTCAATAATCTAAGTGGAACCAAGAAGCTAGAATTGAGTCAATTTAGAGTGCTACAAGTTCAAGAATGAATCATTTGTTCAAGTACTTGATTCTTTTTGAAGTTAAGCAAATTTAGCACAATGGACATATTGTTCTTTAAAACTCAAGGTCGTTCCAATCAAAATTTTAGTTATGTGCTAGATCTCAAGCCTTATGCGACCACTCCAAGCAATAAGTTTAAGGATATGATCTTGGTCATCCAAAACTCCCCTTGAGTTCATGCCTAGTGCAATGGCAAGCAGTCTCATGAGAAAGAATTGGTGAGATTAGTTCTTTTGCACATAAAAGAGATCTTTTTTGCTTTCTTAAACAGTTGTACTAACTCATGTTTCATTAAGAACTTAGCATAGCTCAATCTAAAGATCAAATAAAGATTCAAGACTCAACTCAGCCTATTTGACATGGCATGAATCATAAAAGGATAACTAAAGACAGACTAGTCACAAGAGCTAACATGACATGTTTTAATTCAAGTTGAGCAGTTTTAAACAACTTATCAATAGCAAAGGCTTGACGACACATATAAAGATACGATAAATCTAGCAATTAAGCATTGTAAACATGTCAACTAAGGAAAATAATCAAGGCTCCATGTAATTATATTATAATGCAGAATGCTGAAATGAAATGCAGAAAATCCAGCTCCCCCTCAACATGTGATGCACTTTTAGTTCAAGTTGAGTTATGTCAATATTAAGATCTAGAAGCTCCCAATTGAACTCCCCCTGAATTAAAGCTATAAAACAAGAAGCTGGCAAAGAAATCAGAAAAGGGCAATCCTTAAAGCATAAAGAAGATATAGAGGATACTATGGCTCAGACCGACTCTCATCTACCCTGTATGACTCTAGGATTATCAGCTGCTCTACTAATCCACTAAGGAGCAAACACGTTCCCTGTCTACCCAAGGGTGGCCCAACCCTTGCTAGAACCTATAAGAAGTGAGTGAGCTCAACCTAGTGAGAAGAGAAATAGCTAATAAACAACATCCTAGATCACAAGATGAGAGGAAGAAATCTAAGCAACTAGACAAGAGAAACACTCTAATCTATGCTAGAAGGACTAACCCAAATGCACCCAAATGCAATGCAACAAAATGAGAACAAGAGCATAATATACAGGATAAAGCAATAAAGCACAAAGCTCCCCCTCACTACAGTTCATAAGGACAAACCACCCCAAGCTCTCTCCGCAAGGCTGAAAACCTAGAGCTATCCAAAGGCTTGGTAAAGATATCAGCCAACTGGTGGTCACTCTCCACAAACTGGAGCACTATGTCACCCTTCTCCACATGGTCTCTAAGTAAGTGATATCTAATATCAATGTGCTTGGTCCGAGAATGCTGCACTGGGTTCTTGGCAATGTTAATAGCAGAAGTGTTATCACAAAATAGTGGAACACTGTCTATAACTAACCCAAAGTCCCGCAGGGTCGAAGCCATCCAAAGTACCTGGCTGCAGCAACTGGCTGCGGCAACGTACTCGGCCTCTGTAGTGGACTGTGCAACTCCGGACTGCTTCCTAGAAGACCAAGAGACAAGAGAAGTGCTAATGAATTGGCAGGTGCTAGAAGTGCTCTTCCTATCTATCCTACAGCCAGCAAAGTCTGCGTCCGAGTAGGCTCTAAGGGAAAGACAAGAAGAGGAAGAGTACCAGATACCATAGTCAATGGTTGCTCGAATGTACCGAAGGATGCGCTTCACCGCCAGGCGGTGAGATGCGCGAGGAGAAGCCTGAAACCGAGCACAAAGACACACAGAGAAGTGTATGTCCGGTCTCGAGGCAGTGAGGTACAAGAGGGAGCCGATCATGCTTCTGTACTCTTTTTGATCAACTGGCTCGCTATCCTCAGCTGGGTCAAGTGAAGCTGTGGATGCCATGGGAGTTGACACCGGCTTGCCATCATTGATGTCAAAGCGTCTCAGGAGGTCACGTGTGTACTTTCCCTGATGCAAGAAAGTACCCTCCCGAGTCTGCTTGATCTGGAAGCCAAGGAAGAAGGTCAACTCACCCATCATGCTCATCTCAAACTCGGTGCTCATGACATCCGAGAACTATGAAACAAGAGCATGAGAAGAGCCGCCAAAGATGATGTCATCCACATAAATCTGGACGAGCAGAAGGTCGGTGCCATGCCTACGAATGAACAAAGTCTTATCTACCTTACCCATCTCAAAACCATGACTCAACAAATAGGACTTAAGCCTCTCATATCAAGCTCTAGGGGCCTGCTTAAGTCCATACAGTGCTTTGGAAAGCTTGTAGACATGGTTTGAGTATTTAGGGTTCTCAAAACCTGGAGGCTGTTTAACATAGATTTCTTCCTCAATAAACCCATTGAGGAAGGCACTCTTGACATCCATCTGGTAAAGCTTGAAACCCTTAGAAGCTGCGAAAGCAAGTAGGATTCTAATGGCCTCAAGTCTAGCTACAGGGGCAAAGGTCTCCTCAAAATCTAGACCCTCAACCTGGGAGAAGCCCTGAGCTACCAGTCTAGCCTTGTTTCGAATGACTACCCCATCCTCACTCTGCTTGTTTTTGAACACCCACTTGGTACCAATGATATTGTGACCTCTAGGGGGCTCAACAAGCGACCAGACATTGTTTCTCTTGAAATTCTCTAACTCCTCATGCATGGCATTGACCCAAGACTCATCAGAAAGTGTATGACAAACATCCTTGGGCTCAAAGGTGGCAACAAAGGTAGAATGGAGACAGAAATGTGACATGCCAGACTTTGAGCGAGTGACTCGCTCAAAGAGGTCTCCAATTATCTGCTCTGAAGGATGGTCTTTCTGGATGTTTCGGGGAGGTCCTGGATGAGATGAAGAAGTGGCCTCTACCTCATGAGCTGATGAGGTAGGAATAGAGCCACTAGCTCCAGAAGAAGCAGAAGGCATGGGCTAATCACCTCGAGGTGCAGTGGTGGAAGCAGGCACCTCAAGGGGAGGAGGAACCGGATCAGGTAGACAACCCTCATCTCCATCCTCCTCATTGTCCACACAGATGGTCTCAGACTGCTCTAAAGAACCTGAGATATCGGGCCTAGTCCCCGAACTGGCCTCATCGAAGGTCACCTCGCAGGTCTCTACCATTTTACTAGACTCGCAGTTCTAGACTCTATAAGCCCGCGAAGAAGTCGAGTAGCCTAGAAAGATCCCATCACAAGAACGTGATTCAAACTTATCTAGGTTCCCGGACTTCAGAATGAAACACTTGCAACCAAACACATGAAAATGAGAGACGCTGGGCTTTCGCCCATATCTCAACTCATAAGAGGTGCGATGCAAGTATGCCCTGAGAAAAACCCTGTTCGAAACATGGCACGTGGTGGCTATAGCCTCAGCCCAAAACTTCCTCGGTGTAAGTACTCATCAAGTATCGTTTTGGCCATCTTGACCAAGGTACAGTTCTTCCTCTCCACAACGCCATTCTGCTGAGGGACGTATGGAGAAGAGAACTGGTTCTCTACACCTGTCTCACCGCAAAATCTCTCGAAGTAGGAATTCTTGAACTCCGTGCCATTGTCACTGCAAATCGCTCGTAAGGCACCCGGGAGCTCAACAGAAAGCCTATTGAACAAACCTCGAAAATAGGTAAATGTCTCATCCTTCGATGCTAAGAAAAACACCCAAGAATACCCCGAGAAGTCATCGACCACAACAAGAACATACCACTTCCCTCCTGCTGACTGCACTCGAGCTGGTCCAACTATATCCGTATGAAGTGGCAACCATCTTGCTGTGCCGGCAAGGAGCGCAAACAATATCTTTGACCATCTTGAGTTTCGGCAAACCACGAATGAGGTCGTGGCCGCTAACTCGAGTCAAATGGTCAAATCCAACATGACCAAGTCTCCTATGCCAGAAAGTAAGGTCACGGGACTTAGAAGCAACTAAACACCTGAGAGGATCACCAGAAGACTCAACAAAATCAGCACAAAAAATCCTCCCATAACGAAAAATCCCGCAAACCATACTGCCCAAAGAATCAATAATTTTACAAACATTTTTCTTAAAGCTCACCTCGAAATCATCATCGATAAGTTGAGAAACAGAAAGCAAGTTGTACTGTAGCTTACTCACCAATGCAACATCTTTTAAAATAAATGAATCATTAACACACACAGACCTTTAGCGATGACGCGCCTAGACAAAGCATCTCCAAAGGTGATAGTCTCATCACCTGGAGCACGGGCTAGGGAAGAGAACCAACGAGAGTCTCCGGTCATATGCCGAGAACAACCGGAGTCCATGAGCCAAACCTCTCCCTTCCCAGCCCAGCGAACCTGAGTTAAACAGAGAGTAAAGGCTCAGTACTGGGATAAATCAAAAGAGATTTTGGAACCCAATACTGAGTCACACGTTGAGTAGAAGAACTAGTCACACACGACTGACTTCTAACTACTCTACGCTTTCTGTCGCTCAAAGAAGCAGAAGGTCTATGTGCAGACCTGAAGCTGTTGTTGGGTCTGACTGCTATGGGAGAGCGAGTCAGAGCACCAACAACACGCTGATCATGCTGCGGGTAGCCATCTCGACGGGGAAATGAGATCTACCCTCAGAACGGCGGAAGTCACGACCAAAGGCATATCGAGGACGAAAATCAGTAAAACTAGAAAAGCCAACCCATCAGCTGAAGCAACTCTCGACCTCGTGTTGGTCTTAGGTGCACTCAAGGTCTGGGGCTGACCCTGAATACGCCTAAGAGCGTCAACACGGTCTCTACGCGCGATATTGGCGCGCCTGAAGCATCTCTCGATCGAGTGTCCATCCTTCTGACAGAAGGTACAATGATACTTTACCTTCTGAGAGGTAGAAGTAACATGATGGAGCTTCGCCTTCTGAGAGGTCGAAGCAACAGGTGAAACCACCTTACTGTCAGAGATCCCTTGGACAAAGCCCACGGATTTGAATTGAACTTTCTTGGTCCTGGGCTCGACCTAGAGCACACCTGCTGCTATGGGTCTAAGAACAGCAGGTGGATGCTTCCTAACATCCTTAGAAAAATCATGTCCTAGACCTTGATTGAATTTGCAAATCTTTGATTGGTCTAGAATAAGATTTAGCTTCTTCTTGCCTCCTACAAATCTCTCGAGAGTAGAGATGGCAACGGGTATAAACCCGCTGGCAGGGGCGAAGCTAGAGCACTAAGGACCCGAGTGCACACATAAGCCTGTTGTAAGCCTGTTGGGCCATATGTTCCATGCGTTATGCGTATATGGGTTTGCTGCAGGCCGGGTGGTGCACGTACTGAGCTCTAAGGGAGTGCACAAACGGTGGAACTTAATTGCTAATTACTTAAAATTATTTTTTTCCCTGGTGCCGGTGCACTCGGCAAGCCCAACTTGGCTTCGCCCCTGCCCGCTGGGTTTTGCTATCCCAAACCCGTGCCCATGAAAGTTGGACGTGCCCGCTAAAAAACCCATGCCCGTGACGGGTGCAGATTTTTGCCCAGACCCATGCCCACTTGGTTAACGGGTACCCATGGGTCGCCCGTTGGGTCAGTAATGCGAGCTGCAACAATGGTTAATAGAGAGGAGGAAGAAGTTCACCGGCCATCTTCGTTGGAGCCAGAGGGCAGCGCCATGGCCAAGGGCCTACTGCTGTGATGCGCGTTGGCTGCAGTGTGGGGGCGGCGGGCTGAACTGGAAGGCGAGGCGACGGCGAGGGCGTGCGGGAGGACGAGCGTGCGGCGAGAGTGGCGGGAGCAGAAGCGGGAGCTGCGGGACGGGAGGGCGAGTATGGAGACTGCCGGAGACCGAGCACGGAGCGCCAGATGCGCCACCGCTGCGGCGGTTGTTGAATCGGGGTGGGGACTGGGGAGGAGTGAGTAGTGACCGTGGCGAGTGCTAGCTAGGGTTAGCTGTATGGGTAATGGGGCATTGCCACATTGGATTTGGGTGCTTGGGGCTAAATGGCTAATGGGCTATGGGCTGGGCTGGTTTGCCTGGGAGGCTGGGAGCCTGGGTTTATAACTCCTGTGGATCGGGTTTATATTACCCGTGGGTTTACGGGTTTGGGTACTATAGGAACGTACCCGAACCCGGCAGACCCGATGGGTTGGGCTTTTTGCCCATTAAGAGACCCATGGGTTAGGAAATTGACTCAGACCCATGCCCTAATAGAGTAAAAACCCACCGGGTATCGGGTTTCGGGTACCCATTGCCATCTCTACTCGAGAGTGTTCATAAGATCTGACACTCCCAAAAGAGAAAGGTGCAAGAACAGCAGGGGGAAGAAGAGACAGCAGAAGGTAAGGGAGTAGAATAAGAACCAATAGCAGAAGAACGGAAGGTATGTGCACGCACAGCCGCCTCAGAAGGGACAGTCCTACTGCTAGCCATTTGGTCCACGTCGCTAGGTGTCTCTACCAAACCCTCATGCTTCTTCCCCACACCAGCACACACATTACAAGCAGATGGTGGCTTCTCTAGAAGGTCCTTAGTTAGCTTCACACATTTTTCATCCAATGCAATTAAATCAAATTTTAGTTTTTCACAGTTATTGCATGGTGAGCTAACAGGGTCCTTAGAAGCATATTGAGCCAATTTGTTATTGTTGTCAATCATCTCTTGAAATTGTTTGGAAATAGATTCAAGCTCAGCAGTCCGTTTGGGACAATTCACACATGAAGCAATGGGCTCTAGCAGAAAAGCTTGTAATTCAGCAATTTTATGATCTGCCCTTTTTAGGTTCATCTTCAAATTATTACAACTTTCACAAGTCTCAGGCAGATCAAGAAGCATGGTATAAAGACCTCTAAAAGCATTATCCTTATCATCACATGAGGTGCAAGAAATAGCCTCAACAGTAGTAGATGAAAGAGACGCTACCCTACTCATCTCTAGTTCAGCAAGAAGACTAATATTCTCCACCTTAATCATGTCAAGGTCAGAGGACAGACTATCATGAGAGGTCCTTAATTTATCTATGTCACCAAGCAAAGCACAGCATGTATCACATTCATCACGGGAGGGAGCATATATAAGTGAAGTAAGCTCCCGTGACAATCTATCTACTTTCTTCTCCAACTCGCTACACCTAGCTCTAGATCTAGCATGAAATTTACCTAGCTTAAGAAAAGCATCATTAAGCTGGTCGTATGAGGGGTATACCTCGTTGAAGTCAGAGTAAAGCTCGCTATCGCTCACGTCGCCCTCAAGGGCCATGAAGCACATGCCAGAGAAGTCATCGCCATCTTGGGATCTTGCTCATCCTTCCCATTGTCGTCGCTCCACCCCTCCACCTCGCTGAGGTCGAGGTCGTCGAAGGCGGTGAGGACGCGATGGAAGAGCTTCTTGGCTTTGCCAAGGTTGCGGAACTTCTTCTCTTTGCTTGGAGGCTTCTTATTGCAGTTCTTGTCGGTGTAGACGTTTTTGCTCGAACCGCCGTAGTCGTTCTTGCCCTCTAGCTTGGGGCAGTTTGCTCGAATGTGGTTGGGGCCACCACACTCAAAGCAAATCACACGACCTCCTCCTCTCTTTCTCTCCCAACCCTCTTATATGCATGGGAGAATTTTCTGGCTAAGAGGGCTAGTTGGTTTTCTGGAAGCTGTTCTAGTAGGTCATCACTCATCTCACAAACAGCGGCAAGAGAAAAACCAGAAACACCATCAGAGGGAAACTCAGAAGTCGAACTGGGATCAGTGACCAAAGCCATCGACTGTGACTTCGACTTACGAGAGACAATGTCAATCTCGTGAGTCTTGAGGCGTGAGTACAACGCATCAAGAGTCAAAGTCGAGAGGTCCGTCGTGTCCTTGATGGTGGTCACCTTCATCTCCCAAACACGCAAGTCCAAAGCCGCAAGCACTTGACGAGCGTTGTCCGAGTCGGGGTATGTGAGACCGACCGCTCGGAGGTTGCTCAAGATCTTGTGGAATCTAGCAAAGCATTGATCACATGCCTAGAACTCCACAAATTTGCCATTGATCACATGTTCTGGTACCTTGCAATCGCTTTACTGACTTCCATTTGAAATTTACCACGAACCAATAGCACATGAGCAATCTTTGAAAAGGATAAGAGCTTATGTTGGTAAGATTTGTGAAAGTTGAGAGTAGTCCACATAAGTATTTAGTTTGTTAGGAATTCTTTTTGTTTTCTTCTAACCATAGCAAGGACAAGAAGTTCACGTGATGGTTTGTTTCATGGTGTGGATGAAGGTGATGGTGTGGACAAACCCCAAGTAATGCCACTATCACCTCGATCTGAAGCTTTGATGGATGCATTTGCCGGCATTTTTGAGTAGATGCTTTCTGATCAAGTACTTGTTCAGCTAGACGGTATGGAGAATCGTATTGGAGGAATTGAAGTACGACTTCAGCGAGTTGAGCATACTCCCCCAAGACAGCATCCATCACTGCGAGGCCCTTGAGATCGAGTTGGAGCAAATCACAATGTTGCTGCTGCCCTTCTCCAACCATGGGCAAATTTGAACGTCGCATTTCAGCATGCTGCCTATGAAGAGGTGAATGGCAACTATATGGTTGACAATGGAGAAGATCTTGACTTTGACCGTGATCGGCAGCATCTTGGGCATAATCGTCGAGGAATGGGTGGTAATGGAGGACATGCGCCTCATTGTCATGAGGAGAGAAGAGATGATGGCTTGGGTAAGATTAAATTTGTTGTTCCTTCCTTTGATGGTAAATATAATCCTGAAGGATATCTTGTTGGGAACAACTAGTAGAACAAAAGTTTAGTTGTCATGACTTTCCTGAAAATAGAAGAGTATATGCTGCTACTAGTGAGTTTACAAATTATGCTTCTATTTGGTAGAGTCAATTTAAAATAAGGGATGATGCACTTCACACTTGGGATGAGTTGAAAAGGGTAATGGGATCTAGATTTGTTCCATCTTATTTTGAGCGTGATGTGATTAATAAGTTACAAAGATTGAATCAAGGTAGTAAGTCTGTCGAGGAATACTATCCAGAACTACAAATTGGCATGATCCGTGCTAATATAGAGGAGCAAGAAAATGCAAAGATGGCCAAGTATCTTGGTGGGCTGAATAAGGAGATTCAAAATATACTTGATTTTTATCATTACAATTCTTTGAATGAGCTATTCCATTTTGCTTGTAAAGCTGAAAAAGTAGGTTCATGATCAGAGACAAAGCTACACCTAGATGAACCGCAACTATTCCAGCTCCTCCATACCATGGAAACCTTCCAGTACATAGATCAAGAAGCCCGTAAACAGTTCGGGACACAGCACAACATCACCTAGCCAGGAGCAATCAGCAAGGTGTCTCGATTCTTCAGCACATAGGCCTACTGATTCAAAGAAGAATGCTGCTATCCCAGCCACAAGTTCATCATTCATAGCTTCTATGGGAAGAACCAGGGAGATAGAATGCTTCAAATGCAAGGGGAAGGGGCATTACATGTGTGATTGCCCAAATCAACGAGCTCTTATTATTCAGGAGTACACATCGGCAAGCGACGTAGAGGAAGAAGAATCTGACCATGAGGAGCAATAGAATATTTCAGGGTCTGATTCAGAGGAGATCACCTATGGTACAAACCATGCAAACATCATCGTTTTTCGTGTTCTTAGCTCACAAATGGAAAAGGCAGATAGAGGACAGCGTCACAATTTATTCCAATCAAAATTTGTCATCAAAGAGCACTCATGCAAGGTGATAATTGATGGCGGGAGTTGTACCAACATTGCAAGTTCAGAGATTGTTGAGAATCTTGGCTTGGCTACACGTGCTCACCCGTAGCCATACTACATCCAGTGGCTCAACTCATGTGGGAAACTGAAGGTAACTGCTATGGTGAGAGTGCATTTTACTGTTGGTAGCTATTTTGACTTTATGGATTGCGATGTAGTACCAATGCAAGTGTGTGCATTACTTCTTGGAAGGCCATGGCAGTATGACAAAGACACAATTCATTATGGGCGCACTAACAAGTACTCGTTTATGCATAAGGAAAAGAAGGTTTCACTTGTTCCGATGACATCAGAACAAATCATAAAAGATGATTTAGATAGGGCTAAGCATGAAAAAACAAAAGAGAGATGAGTGATATCCACAAAATGGGGAGTGAGAGCCACAAGCCCAGGTTGAGAGAAAAGAAAGAAAAGAGTGACAAGAAAAGAGACATACAACTAAAGGGGCAGGTTCTGTTAGCCACAAAGAGTGAGATGCGAGAGTTAGAAACACAATCCCAAGAGTGTTATGCACTTGTGTGCAAGAATGTTATCTTTTCCACTAATGTTTTACCCTCTACTTTGCCGTTTCGATTGTTTCTTTGTTGCAGGATTTCGCGAATGTTTTTCCAGATGAGATCCCAGTGGGGCTATCACCAATGCGAAGAATAGAGCACCGAATTGACTTGATCCTAGGGGCATCCTTGCCTAACCGTCCTCCATACCGCATCAACCCTGAGGAGACAAAAGAAATTCAGCAGCAAGTGTAAGAGCTTCTTGAAAAAGGGGAGATTGTTTGTTTGCATTGAGAACCGAGGACAATTGTTTCAAACCGTGATGTCAAGTTTTTAAGGCACTTTTGGAAGACACTTTGGGAAACGTTTGGTAGGAAGTTACTATTTTCAACTACTTGTCATCCTCAAACCGACGGGCAAACTGAAGTTGTCAACCGCACACTTGGTACCATGCTACGGGCTATACTCAAGAAGAATTTGAAGCTTTGGGAGGAATGCTTGCCACACATTGAATTTGCCTACAACTGGGTTGTGCATTCTACTATGAAGTTTTGTCCATTTGAGATCGTCTATGGATTCAAGCCTACTGCTCTAATGGATTTGCTACCTTTGCCACCTTCAGAAAGAGGTAATCTTGATGCTAAGAAGCATGCTGAGATGATTCATAATCTACATGAGACAACCAAAGTGAATATTGAGAAGATGCAAGCCCAATACAAGAAGCATGCAGATAAGGGCAAGAAGGAGATGGTTTTCGAAGAAGGCGACCTAGTTTGGTTGCATTGCGCAATTTCCAAAACGGCACAAGTCCAAAATAATGCCATGAGGTGATGGACCATTTAAAGTACTTACAAAGATCAACGACAATGCCTATAAGTTGGAGCTGCTCGAGGAATATGGAGTGAGTAATACATTCAACATTGCTGATTTATCTCCATATTTGAGAGACAAAGATGAGTCAGAGTTGAGGTTGACTCCTTCTCAAGAAGGGGAGTATGATGAGGACATCACTGACACACATACACTTCCAGTGGCACACACACCTATAGTTGAGTTTACTAAAATTCAAGAGTCAGCTAGTATACAAGGTCCAATAACACGAGCGCATACACATCGCCTTGGACAACAGGTGAATTCATTTCTTGGGCAAATTAATTATTTAATTACAAAATAAACAATATTACCTAATAAATATTGTTTACTTGTTACTACATGTGAAGAAATTTTTGGAGAAGTTGTTGATCAAGATTTAGATAAGGCCCGGCTCCGATTGTGAGTGGCTGAGTTCATCGATTGCTGACAAATACCTCCAATTCCCAGTGCCATGAAGGCCAACCTGTAATGTTTCAACATGCATAATACATATGGATGAAAATATAATTAAATCTACTGTCACCTCCAATAAACAGCTTGTCATTTAGACTTCCCAATAAGGAGTTATGACTATTTTAGTAGGGACTGTGCAGAAGACAAAAGGACGCACGAATAGGCTATTGGAATTCCCAGTGTCATGAAGGCCAAACTGTAATGTTTCAGCATGCATAATAGATATGGATGGAAAGAGAATTAAGTCTACTATCACCTCCAACAAACGGCTCATCATTTAGACTTCCCAACAAGGCGTTATGACTATTTTAATAGGGACTGCGCAGAAGACAAAAGGACACATGAACATGCTGTTGGATGACCTTTGGGCTGGCTTATCTTCAAATCTTTTCTCAACAACTTTCACACCTAGCTAGGAGGGTTGTTCCTAGTATAAAAACCCCTGATGTTTCTACTGTGGGTAGACTTGATTCTTGTTTGCATGAATGCTACTAGCTACTGTAAAACAATTGGGTAATATTTCATCTTCGAGTGAAACTCTTCCACTGTTGCTCTTGTGTCTTCTCTTGGATTTGCTGGAGTCGTTCTTCATGAACAGGCCAATTGTGTTTGACACGGTTGGTAACCAATCGAGGAGCGGTGTAGCGATTGCGAGGTTGCTGGTCACGATCAGATCGTGGTTAGCCTCCCCTTCGTCAATGTCGCAACTCAAGTTATCGGATTTCTCCTACGACGGAAGATCGGGCCAACTCGCATGCACGCATCTTAAATCAAGGCGTGTGCATATCAGCGGATGGTAAGATTAGGTTGGTGCGGATGGATCACGTGATCTTTTATTGTGAATGTATCACCCTAGTCAATTAAGAACGACACTTGTAATTGTCCAAACTATGTACTACCATACAACCACAGGTCTATATGGGTATAGCCTGACTAATTAATTTACAATGGCTTAGCTTAAAATCTGCCAGTGGTATGAGTGGGTGTCGAATGGAGAAAATTGTCCTACAAGGCGCAAGAGGGGTCTTCTAACTAGGTGGATGGAACCCTTCAGTGGTGAAATCTTAACGAGCGGAGTCTAATTGGGTTGGTACATTGTAAAGGCCTTGTGGTGATCTTCTTGATTCACACAACTAAGGAATTATGTGAAACATAACAAGTTGATTATCTCTTGTGGGTAGAAATCTATAACCTTTGCATAGTATAAAACTATTTGAATAATCGTGCCCATGGTCAAGGACAGGTAATGTACACTTTCACATGGTACATATTTTGGTTTTCATTTCAAAATAAAATCTTTGGGAACTCTTAGGTGTGTGTTCTAGCGGATAGTGTCACTGAGGATGGATGGAACCCATAATCCTAAACCTTAGCTGTTAGAGTCTATCTACTAGTGTAGGTGGTTAGAACCTTCACTAGAAAATTTAATCTAGTTTTAGTTATTGCTATTACTTTGTCAAATTGATGCTTTAGAAATCTATATTGGTAATTGAACTAAAAATGCTACTTTGTATAAAAGAGCCATATTATCCTTTCTTTGTTAAGCCTTATATATAATTGTATTTCTCAAGACTTTAAAGTACTCTATGTACTCACCTTGCAATCTACAAAATCATCTCAGAGGAGTGCGAAGACGCTAAAGGAGACTACGACTACTTCGTGTGTGGCTTCGACAAAGGCTTTCCAGAGGTCTAAGTTGTGCTTCCCCAGTCAATTGCCTATAGTGAATTGATGGGTCGTCCTTCGAAGTTTATTTTCTTTTGCTTTCACTTTGAGTTTTCTTCTATGAGGTTGTGTAGCCTTATTTGTACTAAGTGGTCATATGGCTAGTAATCTATTACTGTAATAAATCATTGCTAGTTATGTAATCATCACTGTTTAATTGTGTACATTAGCATTGATTTGGGACTAGTGCGGTAATACACAGAGGGTTCATATTCGAAAATATGGCCCCCGACATCTGAGGACAATGTCATGCTGCTCGGCTTAGCCATTCGATGAGAACAATGTCATACTGCTCACTAAAACTGCTCAAGAGAAATGCTAGAGTCGAAGAAACCAAAGGTTGCAACAATGAGTGGTGAGCTTTGGCGTTGTTGAAGAAGTCAATTGCCAAAATAAACCTCGATGATGGGGAAGCCCTGGCAAAGAGGTGATAAAGCTTTGTATTGTAGACGAGTTATGGATGATATGAGGTCATTAGGTAGCTTGGAGCTTGCCATCGCTGGTGAGCTATGGACAATATAGGGTCATTAGGTACCTAGGAGTGTGTTATCATTGGAGAGTGGCACGACATCACCAGTGATGCGTGAGAAGATTCTCCATATCATGTAACAACCCAGGTTTTTATTAAAATAAATAAACCATTAAATTAAAAGTTTAAATTAAAATAAGTATTTTTGTGCTAAAATTTTAATTTTGAATTTGCCCTGAATTTCTGTTTTTGAAAAAGCTAGATTAAAAAAAGTATTTTAAGTAAAAATCTAAAAATAAAATTATTAAATAAAATGATATTTTGATTTTCTATAAAAAATCCTACTTTAAATTATTTATTTGGATTTATTTGGATTTTATTTGGTTTTCTGAGTTTTCAGGAGGTTTAAAATCTATTTTGAATAATAAAATGTATTTTAAGTATGAAAAATACCAACATTAGTTGGAAATATTTTTATTAAGTTCAAAATATCACCAGGAGCTTCTATGAATTTTCCTGGAATTTTTGGAGTTTATTTCATATTTTTCTGAGCTTATTTGAATTTTCTAGGCTTTTCTGAAAATATGGAAATCAAAAATAAAAATCAAATCCCTCCCCTCCTCTCCGGCCGATACGTGGACGGCCCAGATGGAGCCACTTCTCACGCGCTCGGCCCATCCCGGCCACCCGCTCCATCCCGCCTACCCCCTCCCGATGGCCGCCACGTCGCACCTCATCGTCCATCCGCTCCGTCCACCCTCGCCCCCTCTCGGCCGTCTGATCTGCCCCGACGGATCTCCTCCACCCGCCGCCACTTAACGCCCCCGGCCGTCCAATTCGCATTCGGCTGCTCCCGCTCCCTCCCCTCTCTCTCTCCCTCACCCCGGCCCCACCTGTCGGCGCGCCTCTCCTCTCTCTCACTGCCCCGCGGGCCCCGCCTGTCAGCCACCCCGCCTCCTTCTTCCTCCCCACCTCCCTCTTCCTCCCGCGCCCACCGCTCGCAACCACCGCCCCGCCATTCCCGGCCCTCCTTCCCCCTTCCCCCGCGTGCGACGCCCACTCCCCACCTCCCCTCCCGCGCGACGCGCTCCACTCAGTGTTGGAAAATAATCTTGTCATTAGTAGTATTTACTTGCATGTGTTTTATTAAAGTTTGTAGCATGCACGTATGTGTCACTAGGTAGCTTCATGCCTGCGTGTAGGGAGGAATAACTGAATAAGTTCTGTGCATGCTAGTTAGTTTACCAAGTCTTGTAGCAGCTGAGTCATTAGGAGTTGGTTGTTTCTTTGTGGTGGCGCAAGAAATGGTCTTGATCCAAGTTTGTAGGATCAGGGGTTAGTTTGTTTGGGTGCATGGTGTATTAGTAAGCATCAAGCATGCTGTGTTTTGGTGAGTGAGTCCAGAGAAATAACAGAAAAGAAAAGGAACGGCGTCAGGCTAGAGTTTGCCGGCCGGCCGCCGAAAAGCAGTATGTTTATTTCCTTGCTATGAGTGTGCTCTGAAGAAAGCCATGAGATTTGTTCATCTTCTTCCACTGTGAGATAGAGAGTGTGTGTGTCCATGAAAGAACTGTGTGAGTGCATTCTTTATTTCTAACATTTGGTATCAGAGCTTCCAGGTTTAGCTTGCGATGTCTGCTGATGGTTTCGGAGTATATACGCCACCAGGCCGCCGCATCGGTGGCAGCGGCAACGACGTCGACGGCAACCAAGGCGGCCATGAGCTGGTCGTGCAACAAGTGAAGGAAGCGGGGTGACATTGCGTTACCCCATGCTCTCGGAGAACAACTACGGTGTGTGGGCGGTGAAGATGAAGATCTTCATGCGTGCACAAGGCGTGTGGGCGGCAGTGGAGGGCGATAAAGTGGTCGATGAGAAGAAGGACCAGATGGCTCTCGCCGCCATCATCCAAGCTGTGCCGGAGGCTGTGGTGATGGCCATATCCAGAAAGGAGATGGCAAAGGAGGCTTGGGACGCACTCAAGGAGATGCACGTCGGCGAAGAACGTGTCAAGAAGGCGTGCGTTCAAACTCTCAAGAGGGAGTTTGATCGCATCTCCATGGGGGACTCGGAGAAAATCATTGAGTTTGCCTTGAAGCTCACCACCTTGGTCAACGAGATACGTACTCTCGGTACCAAGGTAGAGGAGAACGCTGTCGTGGAGAAGCTCCTACGCTCTGTCCCCGACAAATTCCTACCGATTGTCAGCACCATTGAGCAATGGGGCGATGTATCGGCGATGTCGGTAATGGAGGCCATCGGATGCTTGAGGGCGTATGAGGAGAGCTTGAAGGGGCGGCGGCGCAACAATGAAGAAGGAGAGCACCTGCTGCTCACGCGTGCCGAATGGGAGGCCAAAACCACTTAAGAGAAGAGGAGCGGCGAGGGCACCGGCAGTGGCACAAAGAATGGTGGCCATGGCCAAGATGGCGACAAGAAGAAGCACCACGGCAAGTTCGACAAGTCGAAGATCCAGTGCTTCAATTGTCGGGAGTTTGGCCATTTCACGTCCGAGTGTGATGAGCCGAAGAAAGAACGAGCATATTTCGCCGCGGTGGGTGCGGATGATGAGCCAGCACTACTTTGAGGCTTGCGAGGAGGTGCCCAAATAACACATGACAAGATTAGGGGGGTGATTGTTGGAAAATAATCTTGTCATTAGTAGTATTTACTTGCATGTGTTTTATTAAAGTTTGTAGCATGCACGTATGTGTCACTAGGTAGCTTCATGCCTGCGTGTAGGGAGGAATAACTGAATAAGTTCTGTGCATGCTAGTTAGTTTACCAAGTCTTGTAGCAGCTAAGTCATGAGGAGTTGGCTGTTTCTTTGTGGTGGCGCAAGAAATGGTCTTGATCCAAGTTTGTAGGATCAGGGGTTAGTTTGTTTGGGTGCATGGTGTATTAGTAAGCATCAAGCATGATGTGTTTTGGTGAGTGAGTCCAGAGAAATAACAGAAAAGAAAAGGAACGGCGTCAGGCTAGAGTTTGCCGGCCGGCCGCCGAAAAGCAGTATGTTTATTTCCTTGCTATGAGTGTGCTCTGAAGAAAGCCATGAGATTTGTTCATCTTCTTCCACTGTGAGATAGAGAGTGCGTGTGTCCACGAAAGAACTGTGTGAGTGCATTCTTTATTTCTAACACTCAGCGCCCTGCGCCCACGTCCCCCACCCTCGGCGCCCACCTCCTTCCCCCCAATTCCCCGTAACCGCCGCCGCCACCTTCCCTACTCCGGCGAGAAATCCCCGGCCACTCCTCCCTCCCCGACCCCTATTTAAACCCTCCCGAGCTCCGCCTCTCCTCACACGTTCTCCCCCGCCACTCCTCTTCCTCTCCCGGCCTCTCCACAGCCGCCACGCCGGAGCCCCCGAGCCGCCGCCACTCTTTCCTCGCCGCCGGCCTTCTCCCGGCCGCCTCCGGTAAGCCGCGTCCCTCCCCGTGCTCCCCATCTTCTCCTCTCCCCGTAGCCGCCCTCACCGCCGACCGCCGCCCGCCGGAGCGCCGGCAAGCGTCCGGTTCCCGTGCGCACTCCGGCCAGGCGGCCACGTCACCGTGCCCCGTGCCTGCGTGGCAGACGGTGTGGCGCCACGTTGGTGCCGCGTCATCACCCCCTTGCCGGTCAGCGCCACTTCGCCCGTGTGCCACCTCACTAGCTCTCCCGGTCCATGGACCTAGTCCACATGGACCCGGGCCCATTGTCAGTCTCACACTCCATTTTCCGAAAGGAAAATAATTCGGCCAAAAATAGAAATTACCAGGGCTGACGCAATGCTGATGCCATAAATCCCTTTTTCAGTAGAAAAATAATTCCAGAAAATAATCTTTTTCTTTTTCTCTGAATTTAAATTTCCCGAAGCCCGTTCTCCTTCATCCTAGCTCCGATTGAGCCCATTCAAATTTCTAAATTCATCAAAAATTTCCCTTTATCCATTTCTAGCCTCAATTCAAATATTTGAAGTCAATTTGAATTTATTTGAATTTGGTGGGTTATTTCACGTGTAGACTTCGACGATTCGGGAAAATTCGACGACGAAGGTTTGAGCCAAGTTGAAGAGCAAGGCAAGTCACACTCCTTGATCATGTTGATCCTAGTTTTCAAAATAAAATTATATTGATTTAAATTATATTGCATGCATATCTTCATTCAACGTATTTCAATTCAGTTTTAAATTTAGTTATTGCCTACTTGTTAATTCCTCGATTGATATTTAAAAATCCTCGCTACCTTGTCACCCTAGAATCAAACTCTAGTTAATACATTAGTGTTGGTTAGAGAGTTTAAATCAAATGCTTAGCCCTGCTTAGATATAGTCTTGGTTTTGGGATATTATTTCACATAAAATGACGAACCTTTCACATAAAATGATATACTTTTGATATGTACTCTTGACTTTGGTGAGTCAAAGTGTGTTATAAAATATTTTGTAAACAAAATATAAAAACTTAGTTTAGACTTAGGCAATTAGTTGGATTGGTGGGTGCAGGCATGCCCTGTTGGTTGGAGCCGCAATGGTTGATTGTCGTGCACAGGGGTATGTGTTTGGGTCTAAGTCAGATTAAGGACCAGTCTGTGAGCTACTGTTGCAAAGCCCTAATCGTACGACCACATGGCTGGTGTGGGACAGCCCTGGCTGAATAATTTGCAAAGTCCCAACCTGAGTCAAGTCGTAGGTTGAAAGTGAGCGTAGTTGGTGCCATGTGAAGTCTCACTTGGACGAGCGTGGTTAAGCCATGAGAAGTCTCGTCTAGGCTCAAGAGGAGGTCCCGGTTTGGTGGATTCCTTACTGGGGTGAAACCTTAGAGTTGGCTCGACCAGGTTGAAGGCTTTGCATTGTAAAGGCCTTGTCACGACTCTCCACCGCACACCTAAGGAAGTGTGTAATCTAGTGGTACAAAGGGATAATCGTGTCTTGTGGGTAAAGCTGTACAACCTCTGCAGAGTGTAAAATCTATCCTGGATAGCCGTGCCCACGGTCATGGGCATGCTGAGTACAAGTTTTTCATGGATTAGACTTTGCTTTTCAAAAATGATTTTCGAAAACCTTACGGATGGATGGAGTCCATGAGAGAATGAAAACCTTGTGGGTGGATGGAACCCATGATAGAGATTGGAAGCTTGTGGATAGATGGAATCCACGAGTGTTGGGAAATATGTGGATGGATGGAATCCATACATGGTCTTTTGGAAAAGATGGTCCGGGTGGGATGCCCGTGGATAGGTTGGTGTTTGGTCGGAGCCTGCACCGACGGTATTACTTTCAACTACACTTACTGTTTTTACTTATAGTATTAAATTCAGCAATTTTAATCTATGTACTGTATTTCGTTAAATGTTGTTTATGCAAACCAACCATATAAGCCTTCCATTGAAGTATTTATCATTATGTTGCATTCTCCGTGTGATTTGCGGAGTACAAGTTTGTACTCACCTTGCAATCTCCATACAGAGGAAGACGACGTCGACTACGGTGAAGATCAGGACAAGTAGTTCGTGTCTTACTATCGTTTGATGTGGGCAGGCTTGGGCTTCACTATTTATCAGTTTGCTTCCGCAGTTCTTTGCTTTATTTATTTTGCCAATGGGCGTTGATGTAAGACTTGGCCATAAGGCCGTACCCTTTTATTTAATATAATTGGTCAATTGTGCTTGGTATTTATCTTTGTTGTACTGTGTGCACTAGCTGATCCTGGACTAGTGCGATTTACACAGAGGATCCAGGAGTCGTTACTTCGGGTTCCGACATATCATTAGAAAGCGACTAAAACAGATATGTCGATATCAGTGAAAATAGGAGATCACCATGGTTAGTGAGGAAGCCATAGAATTGAGTTGTCCAACATCTAAGAAGAGCGATCAACACGGAAGAAGAGAACATCGAGTATGTATAACATCTTGTATATATACATGCATCTATACAAATAGAAACACGAGCGTATATAAGTATATGAGCAAAGAGCTCAGAGTAAAGATAACATAGTCGTATGGAATTGGCTTGGAGCCACTGGAGAGAGCATAATAGGTGTCCTCGGTAGGAATCATTGACAGTTGCACATGTATGTGTATCGATATCACAACAGTCAGTATTAAGCAATATAAGAGAGAAGTAGAAGATAACTATATGGTGTAATATTGCATTGGAAGGGGTAACAACTGAGAGAGATTGATCAAGAATTGGGCTTCCTATTAGAGGGTGAAGCAAAAAAGTTGTTGCAGTAAGAAGAAATAGAAGACACGGTTTATTAGGGCAGCCTGCGTGTGAGGGAAGATAAGTTCAATATTGATCGCCTATGGTGTATCAGCGTATGCGTGAGCAAGATACTCTAATACCATGTAAACTAATAAGAGAATTTGCTACACATAATTAGTATATTGCTTGAGGTTAAATAGAAATATGTGTGCATGTATACATTTTAAAAAAGAGTAACTAATGAAAAAGAATAGGAGTATACAGCTAATACCACTTATTATGCTCAATGATTTTATTCTATCAAAGGTCATACTTCAATTACATTACTAAAGCTGTCTTTGCCTTCAAACTTCTATTGTCTTTTCTTTTTATGATGTGTTAAAATTTTAAATAGCCTATGAGATACGTAAATATATTCTCAGAAATCTAAGTAATATCATTTATTACTATAAATTTTGAAATAAATCTTAACCACGCAAATACGCGGGCCATACTGCTATTTCTTTTATTTGAGAGGACTTTTAACGTCCAATTAAGCGGTGGCAGCTGTCCTGTTCCAGCCATAGCGTTGGTAAACGCCGTTAGCGTCTCGATTTCGGCCAGTGGATGTCGGTCGCTGGGCTGGTTACATGCTGGGCACGCGCCCTTGTGGGTTTCCGCGTTTGGGCCATCTCATTCCCGTCTTCTTCCCCTGCACACCGGCATCCTCTCTCTCACCGGTTGCTTCCCCTTCTGCGTTCGTTTTGGGTCAGCCCTTGGGTTTGTTCTAGTCGGCGGCGTTTCCCTCTCCGGCTGTCAGCCCCGCTGATAGATCATGGACATAAATCAGCGGCCGCGCGTATGCTAGCCTTTTACCGATAAGGCAGCGAAGCCTCAACCTGGAAGGTAGTGTCCTCCTATTACCACTCGTGTTATCTTCCGTTTTAATGTCTCAAGAAAATTTTGAACTCGAGGTGTAGTGATGACTGATGACGACGATCCCACATGTCATGTCATTTAGCGAGAAATGCAGTCAGCAGTCTTTTGTCGAGAATGCTAGTACAGTTGGAATCTAAGTATAAACCAACAGTCTCTGTCCTTTATAACGAACCACCAAAACTCTTGTTCAATTTTACATTATTTAGCCCAACGGAAATAGGGGATACATTTGCGAACGAAAGGATAGGGCGATCAAATTCAAACCACCCCGTTTTGTGATAACATTAAACTGAAAGTAGCAACAAAAAACTGTGGGTGTATAATCTGGTAAGTTGTCTGCAATCCGTATGTTCTATACAACTGCGGATGGCAACTAATAAAAGAATGAAATAGAGATGAGCCGCAATTGTCTGCAGTATATATCCTCTTCACCAATACGGAGAAATCCAGCAGCAAATACCAATTCAGAAGGCATGAGCATCTGAGCAAAAGTTTCATATGTTTGCTGAACAGCTGCCCTGTCGCGCACGGAGCCCCCTGATCTCATCAGAAAGCATTACTGCGTACGTATGGACGGACTTCTCTTTCTTGTGGCTGATCCACTCTGAATGTTGTGCATATAAAGCTTGGCATCGGTCTATGTTGTTTGTTCTCTAACAGGCGCAAGTTTCGTCATTTGGATTTTGTAACAAGTGCTCAGTTAATGCCATTCAATGGGTTCTGCGTCTTTGTTAGATTTTCCCTTTGGTCGACCAAATCTTTTGACGTTTTTACCCGTCAGAAGCTTCAGTGCACGCTCAAGGGTAATCTTCTTCGGGTCTGCGTTCTGTCATCGGCCAGCCGGCCATTTTCAAACAAATTGTTAGCCTTGCAACGAAAGTTTCCAAATTTACCAAACATGCACACAAAATCAATGGTTGGAAATTGTTTCTTTGTAATTGCAAACGGTTTTTATTAGAATATCTAGATGACAATAATTGACCCAACATAAAGGACTGAACAATGTATTGCCGTATCTTAATATGCTTATAATATTAGTATAGTTTCTGGCAGGGTTCCAAATACCAGCGGTAACCAATTTTACCGGTGCTGACCGGGAGAAAAAACCACCGGTTTTTATTTAATTCAAATTTAAACTTTTGAATGTAAAAATTAGTTTCTCTAATGATATTTACATTGTTTAACACCAATAGAATGTATTAGGAAGATGCATACACTTTCTGTGCTTGACTTCATACTTTTTGCCATAAATGTATTAGGAATTTTTCAAATTTTGAATGTAAAAGTTAGTTTCCCGAATGATATTTACATTGTTTAATACTAATATGATGTATTAGGAAGATCCATGCATCTCCCGTGCTTAACTTCATACTTTTTGCCATGAATATGTTAAGAATTTCCAATTTCAAATTTAAAAAATCGGGTTTTAGCGGTTTTTCTCCGGTTTTTTGGGCGGTTACCAGCTGGTTTTTCCGGTTACCGATTTCAAATTCAGATTTTGGCGTGTGAAATTCGACCGGTTTTTTCCCGATTACCGGCCAGTAACCGGTACCGGCCGCCTGACGGGATTTACCCCGGTAGCGGTATTTGGAACCTTGGTTTCTGGTATTAACAAATGTAATATTATAAGTATATAACAACAGCACGTACCTTTGGCACTGGAGCTACAGTTCTCCTGTGCCTGACGCTAAATCCAGCTTTAGAATGTGTCATAAGTACAGGATGACTATCATCAGGATGTTTTCCCTGTGGGCAACAATAACATCATGGGAGAACTCAACAAAAGGTACAAACAGCTCAAAATTTAGAGAAATGCATACCAGTTTTTTGGGATACTGCAACAGCTCAATTGCATCCTCTATACTGACAGAGTCAACATCCTTGACCTGAAACAGTGGTTGAATCATAGCCATGGTGAGTTCCTAAAATAGACAGAAGTTGCAAAGTAGGGGTTCTCTCCATGTTTAGAAAATAAGGTAATAATTACCTCAGAAAGAGGAGCTCTTTTCTGAGACGCTCCCTTTCTATCCTCTCCAACCTGGATGTAGTGACCATAAGGACCTTGTTTCAAAAACACCTGTAGAATGAGCAACAAAAATGTCACACACACACTTAGTGCCCGAGAAATAAACAAAGCTGAATACCATAAAGACTGGAAATACCTTTTCGTTGGTATCAGGCATGACACCAAGTAACCTGGGTGTAAAAGACCTTTGAGTTTCCTCAGATGCTTCAGTTTCATCATCTTCATCTGACAACGTGCGAGCAATGTACCTATAGGAATTGGTTTAATCATTAGGTATGAAAGATGCTCAATTAAAATCCAGAAACTATCCTCAAATTCATAATTTATAACAAGTGACAACAAGGATGATATCATGATAGCAGAGATTAAGCTCCAAGGCATTTATTATTTATAAGAGGGGATAATAAGGTCATACTTGCATTTCGGATGTCGGTCACAGCCTATAAAATATCCTTCGCCATACCTACTAACTTTGAATCTCAGGGTTCCTTCAGAACAACTGCAGATATTGTAAACATTAAGCAAACATGTTAAGCATTAAGGAAAAACATGGTGAATGCATCACGTAGTAGGATGACATAGTAGGTTAAACATGCCAAATTAACCTGAATCAATTGCAAAAACATCTAGATTTGGCAAGTGATAAAAGATATACTTTCTACATACAAGAAAATTACCTTTGTAAAAAGTAAATATGACGTGCATTACCTAGGGCAAATCCTACTATCACTGTCAAGGTCAGGAAAGAGGATAGAACCGAATTTCTCTTCAAGCATTCTCTCTACCTGCAACATAGTGGGTTATTCAAATTTAGTTTTAATTTCAATCCATAAGTGATTGCAGGGCAACAGTTTCATTTGCTAAAGGCTAGCATTAAGGTACGTCAGAAGGATTAAATCTGCAGAATAGTCCATTTATGCATGTTTGTAGATGGGTGGTTGAGATCAGGTGGGATTCAGCATTATACTGGAGCTGCAGAAACCCAATGCCCAGCTAGGACTGGTGTGATATTTAGCTGGAATCTCAGTGAGTTAATTACATTTTTTTCTTTCATCTATAATTGTTGCCCCATAACATATATGGAGCACCGGAAAGAAGAATACAGGTAATACAGAAAATGGGATCCTGTTTGGGCAATCATATGGGCTCCGCTAGAAGTGTGTTTAGTTGGGAAATAGAAGCCCATTATTTTTTCAATCCAATAAATGACAATATATCCATTCAAACAAAACAAGATGCACCTGTAGGGACACAGGCAATGATTTTAGCTCACCATTTATAATTTCTTTTTCCTCACCATTTATCATTTCTTTTTCCTTGGAAGAATAACAGTTTGCCAGTTTCAGGCAACCTAGGGTTATGATTAAAACCGTGCCTACATAAAAAACAGAATCCTTCGACCCATATTTCATATTTCAATTTTGCCTTTAAGAAATGGGGTCTGAAACACTGATTTCAGTTACTAACTTGTTATGTCATTACAAAAGCTGATTTGACCATGTGATAGAAAAACAACTTACACTTGCATCATCTGAGAACTAGAGTCAGCTACCATACAGCTATTCTAGGATATTTATTTTCTGGGTGCAAGGGTAAAAAATTTCACTAGGTACCTCACAAATTAAATATTACCTTTCTGACATCACATTGGCTAGCATCTCCACAATATATGCTGAATCGTTTCCAGTAATCTTTCAGAAGGCCCTTCCATTCAGTTGACCCAGCGGAGACATTGTCCAGCTATTAATGTAGCAGAAAAAGAACATTAATATAATTATGCAACAATTGAATTTTTATATTACTCAAGGGTAACAAAACTGCGTCTTCTATTCAGGACATCATCCCTGTACTCTTTTTTTTAATAAAAAGGGCTGTGTATCGTATCGTATTTATACTTAATGATCTCTAATTCTACCAGAAATGATATTAAATTCCTTGAACTGATTCATCAAATAGCCTTAGGGCAGAGTCCCTTTTTGACTCTGCAGTCTTTACCATTGATTCCACTATGATTATTGATCAATAGTAGAATAAGCTTTTTAGAAAGGACAAATAGTGATGCAGACACGCTCCTGACAATAATATAAAAATTACCTAGACAAATAAATGGTTAGCTCATTTGTTGATTATAAGAGTTCTGAAGATATCATTCATGAGAAAGCATTGGAACAATATATAGTCAAACTTTCATCAAATTGTCTTAATCTAGTCCCAAGTTTTTTATGGTTTCCCAGACCAGTTTGTTGCTGTGGAAGTAGTGTGATTAGGAAATTTCCTACCATACTATTTTTATCCAGATTTATATATTGCATTACAAAATGTGAAGGAAAAACACGAGGGGTTTTTTTGCAGAAAGATTTCCCTATCCAAACAGGCCAATAATTGCGTCTGTATCCAGATTTTTCTTCGTCTTCTTGTACTTCTATCATGAACTTATGAAATTCCTTTTCCTCCCACTACACAATTTGGTCGTGACATTTTTCAGTTCTGATTTTAGTGCAACTCCACTGGACTGCTTGATGTTGCTTAAATGGAAGAACAGAAAATGAAAAGGTAAGAGAAGTAAGCATTGGCATATGAGACCTAGATATCAGTAATGACGTATATTGAAAATTTAACAGGGTTGCACATCAGCACATGAACAACATCACAAAGTAGAGGGGTTCAAACAATTAATTTATTTTACAACTACTTGTTTCAGTTTTTAGCTGGCTACTTACCATAACAGGTTGCTCCATAACGGATACAGCAGTTAAATTTGGAGTTTACTTTGCAGCCATGATTCTGGCTGGAACTAAGGCAACAACTGGCCAAACCAAGCCAATTTTGCATATGTTGAACCATTTCCACATTTCTAGATAATATTTTTACCTGTCTTTAACGTAAGAAAAATAACGAACACAGTTACAACTTACAACCTTTCTAAATTGTATATAAGTATGTGGTTTCACTTTCATACTGAAATTAACCTGCTGATTTCCTGGAATTCAATATTGGCTAAATCCATAGAAGCAAATGGCCAGCTTAAGCTGGTTTCTGTAACCTTGGTAAAAACAAGTAGAAAAGAAGATGCACACATAAACTATAAACTGAATTGTTTACTACCTCAGTCTCCATGTTAGCAGTAAAGCTGTAATCGGCAATCTCAGAGAAATGATGCGAAAGAAATGCTGAGACCTAAGAAACAGATGGCATTGAACATACGTCAAAAATAGACACAAGAAAAGTAAGGATATAATAAGCAATCTGAGCTATGTGAACTGAAAGAATGCCCTAAACAAATGGAGTTGAGAAGAGCTTAATTCATATGCAAAAAAATTGAACTCTAGAAAAATGAAATAATTGGCGATGTGTAATTGGGCATTAGCATTTAGCCCTTGTGAACATTAGAAAATATATAAACTTCAGATAATTTGCAGGGCGACATATATGGAATTTTAGTGAGTTAATATAAGAAACATGAGAAAAAGATACAATTACAAATGCATTGCTACCATGCATACAAATGCACTGGCATAACAGATAATATGTACCAAAACAATGCACATAGCTGGAAGTATTATCTCTGTTTAAACCAATATAATGGAATTTCAGATGATATCATAATTTACAATGTTTTGACCAAACAGGATCTTTTAAGGGTGAAGATGATATCAGGAACAAGAACATACCATTCGACCACGGAATTCAGGGTGCAGAACTCGACTTTTTATTGTCACGTACTTTCGATCCTGAATAGCACAAGTATGGTAAACATTCACATCCATGTGGCACAAGTCTTTGCTAATGATAATGAATGAAAAAAAATTGGTACATCGCAAATTATAATGAATGAAAATAAAATTTGGTACATAGTGAATTCCTAAAACTTTGCAACTGTTTGTTTCGGCCATGTGTTATTGTTATCAAACTCAAAAGCATTTCTATCTCCTTACAAATATGAATGTGCGACATACTTGATTCGTGATTAAAATCATGCTTGACCCAATATAAAAGAAGTCCTAGCTCTAAATGCGCCTTTGGCTTTGGTAAAAATAAATGTCCGTCACACTTATTTCCCTGGGGATGGGCTGGGGTCCAAATTGGGGCTGAGATGTTTTCTTAGCGTGTTCCACACTATCATAGATTCTCACTCCGTTGCAAAAGTAGATGTCTGATTGACTAACATAGGGTACGCCTTATTTATGGCCATGTCTCTGTCATGGTCGGATGGTCCTAGAACCAAATGGTGGGCAAACACCTCAAGTTCAGTAGCTCCTAACTTCTAGAAGTTTCAGTTTGCAGAACCAGGATATGTAGTATATAGAGAAGGCACAGCAAAAGAGAAGGCGATAGAGGGAAGGATAGGAGAGGAAGGAAGGACTTGGATCTGTCATTTGTTGCCCCTACAAGGACTCCACAACCAGATAACCAGCTAATGTACCCAGGTCGACGACGACTGAAACTGGCATGCCTGCCCCACAGCTCAATATCAACCTGACCAACTAACATACCCACTTGAGACTTGACACAACATTACATATTGACCCCATGTTGCAGATCACACGGAACCCAACTTTCACTGCAACCCAGAGGCCAAAGGTGCCATGCATCACTAAGTTAGTGCATGGCTTGTGTTGCACTTTGTGGCATGTACAGCACTCCAGGGACAGCTACATGACCCAACCAGCCCAAACATGACGATAGGTATATCAGTGCGTTCATAAGATTAAGCTCAAAATCATCAAGACATATATATAGGGAATAGCTACCCAGCCAATGAGAAAGGCAAGGAGATATATTTGAGGCATATCATCATCCAAGATAGTAGGGTACTAGCACGTGAGGCTACCTGCAACACTTTCATTATAGACGCGTATGTAGATGGCCTTCCAATTCCCAGCTCTTCTAGCTTTTTAATCTGGAAATAATAAGGCATAATGTGAAAATCTTAGGCTGCAGATAAAATCCAATAATAAGGATTTTTTTATTTCATGCATGGACAATGCTCAGAGTAAACAAGAGAAAGTTCCAACATATAGGTTATTACTGACCAGTGCACTCTCAGAATAACGTGATGGAGGTTTAGTAAAGTGCTGACCAAGATGCACATTAACTAGAGACACCAAGTCCTTAACCTGAGAAAAGGAGATGTACCAATAACACACTGAAATCGTTGAATGATAGCCAGCAATCTGCGGTAGCTTGAAGCAAAATGGGTAAATGGTTCAGAGGCAATTTGGCAGCTGCTAACCTCTAATTTGGACAAGGCCTCAAAATTATCCTGATGCACTGCTTCTCCCTCAGCGTTGTCACCGGAAGGACTTGTTTCAGTGTCCTGAAAGTAGCACATCAAATTACTGAGTTAAATAAGCTCATAAAACTGAACATTAGGCACACATTCCTTTTATAGAATACAATCGTGCTTCCATCCACGGTAAGTCTTAACCATCAGCTCTACAAGGAAAAACTGGAAGCTTAAGCACAAAATTAAAAATTAAAGATACTGATAAATCGGGAGAAATTCATGCATTTCGGCAAAGGTAGGGAAGATGTCCTATGGAGAAAGAAAGTAAACTCTACCTGGGAATCAATGAAAATTTACATGGTCACACACAATAAAAGGGTATATTCATATTGGCTTTTGCTGATGGCATTTAGCTACAGCTAATAAATAGTAGTGGCTGATGAATGTAGCAGCTAAAAGTGGCTGATGAATAGTAGTGCATTATGTAAGAAAGACGGTGTAACGAAAAGCACTACAATATTCAGACCGTCACGTAATTTACGGAATTGTGATATAATAAAATACAAAGTGCGTTACAACATGTGAAAGCGAAAAGTAGTGGTTGATGAATAGTAGTGGCTAATAGAAGCGACTTATAGAAGATGAGACGTTCGTATTAGCTTCTGCTTCTTCGGACTGCCATGCGATTTACGGAATTGTGATATAATAAAATACAAAGTGTGTTACAATATATGAAAGGAAAAAGTAGTGGTCTGATAGAAGCGACTTATAGAAACTGAGGCGTTCATATTAGCTTCTACTTTTGAAAGCAAAAGTCAGAAGCAGAAACTAATATGAACAAGCCCAAAATCACATTCTACACAACAAATTCAATATGCACAAGCTATTCAGTGCATCTAGGGGTGAAAATGGATCGAATACAGTCTGATGTTGGTCTTCCCATATCCGAACCTATATTTTATTCCCGAATACGAATATCAAACAAATACAGATCAAATTAAAACCAATAAAGATAAACAAATGAATAAGTTCAGCAAAAGCATCAACTCAATAAAAAACGAGAGTTAGTGATCACACCTAGCAACATAATTATAATCATGTTCATACTTAACAAATTCTCAATATAAAGAGTCAACAATTAAGAGTTGCGATCTAGTGCATATTGTGCTTATTTTGTTCACTTTGTACAAGATGACAAACAGGGTTTCGAAACCATCGGCCTACCCCCCCCCCCCCCCCCCCCCCCCCCCCCCCCCCAATCTGTTTTTTTTTAAGGAAGACATGTATTACTACTTGTTACATCCGATCCAAACATCAGATTTGAAAAAAAAAAACCAAAAAATGGACCCTTGTTCCCCCATAAACCAGCCAAAAACTTGCCAGAAAACCAGAACCACCCTCTAGGAGGTTTATGGCCAGTTTCCAAAAATCAAAACCCTGATGCCAATTTTTTCAAAAAAAAATAAAGGTACCACTATTTCATATATTGTGCAATTTTTTGCAAAATTTCGTGTTCTAACTCTTTCTACGATTAGGGGACATAAGAAGGTAAGTTCAGAAGGAAATATGGGATGGGTTAGTTGGATGTCCTACTTTAGTTTGGCCCACATATCCTGATTCATATCCGCCTCCAACTGGATATCAATTTTCCATCCCATATTCATATTCGAAAGAATGAGGCAGCAGACCAGCAAATAGTATCTGACCCATTTTCACCCCTAATGTGTACCCATACAAATAGAAATCAAATCAAGATTACAAAGATGGTAAAAGCCATGGCAATAATGTGATCGCCCCCTGAACCATCAAATAATATCATTAATGAGATAGTCAACAGATCAAATACACCATGAAGCTACGCAAGGACTGACTGAAGTAGCACAAAGGGAAGTGGGAAAGGCCACATTAGGACGCAATCAACATATTTTCTTAAAATAAAAGTTCAAGCAGGAAAAAGGAAGGCCAAGGCAAAGATAACTGAGCTATAGAGGATGTGAGAAGCCTAGATAAACATGTAGAACTTACCTCATAGACAGCTTGGTATCCCTTGAAGTCAAGCCTTGATGCAGCAGAATGAAAACTCATGTCTCCTTCAGGATTACCAATATCAACTTGAATCTACGATGAAATTATAAATGGACTTATGGTAGGCATGAAATTTGATGGAATGCTTAAAATATTGAAAATTAGAACAAAAAATGTACAGAGAATTTAGCATGTTTTAAGTGCATGTTAGAGAAACCGGAAGTCACTTTCATCAACTACTACAGCATCAAAAACTATTTAGCACAACAACCAGAATTTTGTTGAAAGAGACACAACAATAAGAATGAAGTCTCTCCTTAACTTGCAACAGATCATTCATAAGTTCGAATATGTAAAGGACTCGACTCATCATGATGTCCTTGTACTCATTCATATACAACCATTCTCAAAAGATGACCACTACATTCAGTGGCGGGCAGCCTATTCCTGTGGGGTCAATTAACCCCAAAGGTTTTGCAAAAAAGCCTAATTAGTACTAATATTTAAACATAAGCCCATAAAAGTCTAAAGATTTTATAATAGCTGACCCCACAGGTTTCGGACCTGGCTACGCCACTGACTAAATTCTTCTTTCATTTTGCATAGCATTATAGATTCTTCTAGTCCTCTGTTTCACAACACTTGTCCATTTTGTTGAGAAACACCATTTCACAATGGTGTCCGATGATGAAATCAGAAGTAAAGATGCTGCATTCTCATCTGTTTTACCCCTTTTTTTAAGTTGAGAGACAGGATAGCAGTTAAAGTATTTCACTTAATATGGCTAGCATGGTCCAGCCATCTATACTTCCTTGGTCTTCATACATCAGGTGGCTTGGCAACAATTATGAAACAGAGGGATTACTTAGTAACAGAAAAACAGCGTGTCACAACAAAGAAATATGGATACATTTAGGCACAAAGTTCTGTCACAACCACGGAGCAGCCTCATCTACCCAAAAAAACAACTGAATATATGTTTTCTTGGTTAGAACTTAGAAGAACTTTCTGTCATATTCAGCATTCCATACCACAGGTGTTTAGAACTTAGAAGAACGTTCTGTCATATTCAGCATTTCATACCACAGGCGTAAGGGGCGCAAGGCGCAGCCCGTGCCCAACGTGGCAACAGCAGGCATGCTGGACATGCCACAGTAGAGGACTGCGGAAAGGCAGAGTGATAGACATAAGTCCAGCTGTTTAGTTTGTCGCTTAAAGATTGCTTAGTTCAGGGTTAGTCCAAGATATGATCCTCGGTTGATATCCTTAGTTGAGTTGGTTCTGATTGTTTGGAAGGTTGCCGCATGATTCATGAATGGTAAGCAAGATATAAATTCTATTCTCTTATCTCCTTTCTCTCTCCACTTCTCTGTGTGTGCTGTTCTCCAGCATCACAGCCCCTAAACCTTGTGGAAGGCAGCCAGTGAGAGAACAGCCGGCACCTCTCACAGCTACCAGTTACATTCTAAAACCCTAGGAAGTAACACTTTCTTACAAATCCCTCTTAACTCTGTACTTATTAAGATTTCCTTAACCAATATAACTCTGAAACACATGCATAACAGCCATCCTAAAGAATAATAAACAACAATAGGGAAAATGAAGGAAAATAGTAACCAACCATCTCAGTTCTGGAAGCTTCCATTTGGCAAGCCATTGTTCTTTTCCATATTAGAGTGTACAGTTTCAAAGAATCATCTTCGAGTATTCCAACTAAAGATGCTGAAAGAGATATTATGATAGAACTATATATCAAAAACCAGAAACCAAAACTACAATACTGAAAAATACTCCCAAGTAAGAACTAAGGAGGCTGCAGAACATTAGGCCAATAGAAAAGGTATTTTTAGCAACTCGTAACTTCGAAAATAAAAAACTTCACACTTGGGTATTCTTTCAATCTACACCACATGCAGACTTGAGGCGTAGACACTGTACTTATCAAGCCATCACTTATAAAGCACATTCACAACAGATGCCAAAACAATGTTCACTTAACAATGCAAAAATGAAATAAGCAATGTTATGCTAGATGTTCAACAGTGGGTACATGACAATTTATAAGAAACTTCAGAATACCATGGTTCAGGAAACAGTGTTACTGCCCAGCATGCAATCCAATATATCATTTTAAGGCATAACAAGTACAACATCTACACACTACATAAACCACCCAAAACATTAGTCGTGCCGATATATTTTAAGTGTGATATGCACAAACTTGTATAAGAGTAAGTGATTCAGATTTCCGAGTTTGCAACATGCAGCCAATATGAAGTGCGTAGCAAGTAGTTAATACTTCTTTACAGATGTACTATAACCATTTGAACTACTAAGAATATACAAAAATATTAAACAGTCAAGAAAAGGAGCAATAAGTAAAAAAACACACCTTTAATTTTAAATATTCCTTTAATTTTAAATATTAATATAAACTTACGCATCCACAGTTATAGACAGGTATGAACTGTCCAATATATCGTTCATACATGAAATCTGGAATTCAAGAGCCAACCAGCACATAAACAATACCCTTTGTAGAACCATGTAGAGTACTCAGAACGTTTTGGTGATGAAAATACGATAATAAGATTGTAGCCTCAACAAGACAATGGACATGTATAATAAAGCCCGAAAGCAAAAGGAATTAGCTAGATGATAGTGCAGCATCTGCAATTGAGATAGCACAATAAATCACACAAAACTACAGGTGGGTTTATTACATGGTAACCTCCTTATGCTGGTGGGCCTTATGGCTTCATGGGCTTCTTGAGCATTTTTCACCTTCTTTAAGTACTTCCTAATGTCCCCTGAAGCATACTCTTCACCATACCTGGACGAAATACTTGTTAACAAGAAGAGTGCAGGCCACATGTGACATACTGATACACATGAAGTTAAATTGCTAAACTCTAAGATACTGATTGTCTCAGACTGGCTTGTACAAGACGATTGACAAGACATGAAAAGAATAAATCAGCAACCTGACACCAGGAAGTTCTCTGACCATGAGATCAAATGTATCTTCAGAACAATTAAAGAGTTTTAAATCACTTGGTTTAATTTGAAATATTGACACACACACACACACACACACCCACCCCCCACCCGCCCGCCCGCACATATATATCCCATCTCAAAGAAAATGTGCAAACTTCCACTTGTGAAATTGATCACTCAAGCACTAAGCCAGATTATTGGGCACTACAATAACTGATAAATTAAAAGTGAAACAAGAGAGATTAGCACCCCTGCACAAATCAGTAAAATAGACTTGACTATATGCTCCAAATAAGAGTGTACCTTTCTTTGACTAATGAACGAATATCTTCTGCAGCTCCATCAGAAATCTTCAAAAGAAAAGGCAGAATATACAATTAAGGCAACAATTTCATGCAATTAAAACAAGTACAGCATCACACATGCTTTCATTGATAACTAACTAGAAACTCTCACATCAAGGGATAGCAAGTAGTGTCTGTCATGCATCATTGCGTTGCACAACTAAAATTTAGTTACCAAGATTTAGTTAATAGTGGCATACAGTCATGAACTCATGATACATTTCATACGATTGAGTCCAATTTAAAATTATTTCTGAACCTATTTAGATGTCATTTTAAAAGGCTTAATTCAGCGTTCTACCCATTATGTTAATAGAAAGGCTAACGAATGCACTTGTATTTAGAGGGACCAATTTGATCGTTTTTAATGTGGATGCACAAATTTTAGCCCATCACCACAGAAGTGGGACCAAAAGCGTTATTTTACCCTATAGACATTTATAAACAGAGCAAGGCTAATTTGGTCGTCTAAGAAAAGGTAGGAAGTAGGATGGCACCTACATGAAACCCATCTGTTCTGATGTATGTTATTAACCCAGTTGCTTCTTCTGAAGAAAGGCTGATCCCCTCATAAAGCTTCTGTGCTACCTGCAGTCACATAATGAGCCATGTGAGTCAATAGATTACTACATATAAATGACAGTATTATAATTGGAAAGTATGATATATGCATCTGAACTTTAATCAAGTAGAAACAACCTTCATGGTATACCCTGCAGTAAAATGTAGTTTGTTTGCTGCATCTTGCTGAAGGCTGGATGTTATATATGGCATCGGAGGATTCTTGTGAATTTTACTTCTCTTAATTCCTATTACTTCAAATTGAGAAGAATAAATCATCTTTTCTATAGCTCGTGCTTCTTCTTGACAGCGTATAGAAAGCTGATCCAACTTTTTTGAATTGAGATGTTTTATCTGGGATGTAAGACACAGGCCATTTGAAGAGTCTGAACACTGGATTTTGAAGTCAGTATTGACAGTCCAATATTCTTGTGGGTTAAACTGTTCTATTTCAGTCTCCCGATCACATACAAGAGCCAAAGCTGCAGATTGGACTCGTCCAGCTGACTGGCAACCAGGCAACTTCCTCCATAAAAGTGGTGATATGCCAAATCCAATCAAATAATCAAGGGAGCGGCGTGCAAGATAAGCATTAACTAAGTCCATATCAATATATCTTGGAGACATTAAAGCCTTCTTAATAGCATCCTCCGTTATTTCATGGAAGACAACTCTTGCAACAGTCACACTGCCACCCAACGCATCTTGCTGTTCGAGCATTTCTTTAATGTGCCAAGCAATTGCTTCACCTTCACGGTCAGGATCAGATGCAAGAATTAAATTTTCTGCTCTGGAGAAAAGAAAGAAGCAATGAAAGTAAAAACAGTTAGTAATATGTCAATGACTTCACAAAGCAGATAACTCATCTTGCACAACACTTTCTATACCATTAGCTCTAGTTCAATTCAACTAACTCAAACAGATATACAATCTACAATTTAGTATAAGCAGAAGACAGATAGTCAGATACAAAGGAAAAGGGTTAAATTAATTAGTTGTATACTCGTATGTATCAAATGGATAAAAGATCCATAGAATTAAGGATTCAACTGAAGCTCCAGCGGAAGCCATTTTTACCAGCTTGATGAAATATGTAAAAGATTAAATAAACACATGTAAATGACCCGGATTGAAAATTCCTAGGTATTGAGCATCTGTTACTTAAGTATACAGGTAAACAGTTTAGTTTATCTATTTTCATGAAACACGTATGGAACTCATAAAAACAGCCTCACCAACAAGTGCTATGCAAGTATATTGTACCACTACACACTGGGTGATAGTGACATTCACATATAAGGTTATGCACAAAAGAAACTTGAACACTGAAACTATCAGCAGGGACATCCTAGCTACAAAATCTGCATTACCAGATGAACCAACCAACACCATATTGTTATCATATTTTCTAGCTCGCTGTCCTCAAAAAGCCATCAAGTTTAGATATAGCAGAATAAATCTAGGAGATTTAGGATGTCTGAACTGTTTGTCACTTTGCCTACAGACATACAGCATGTGAAAAATGTAGTTTATGCTCAAAGGCTTATAGTTCAAGCTTTTGAAAAGTACAACATTACGTCCAAGAAAGGTTAAGAACTACATATTGCAAAACGGAGACCACAAGAACTATAATTTGTCAAGTCACTTAAGACTTGCAGAAAATTATAAGGATATGGACATATGGTATTGCATACAGTACAAGATTTTGGAGACAAACATCTATGCTAACCTATAAAGTGTAACAGCAAATAATATGACTAGAAAAGGCACGTGATTGTGCATTTCTTTATCAGCAACTAATGCTTATATATCTTTGCATAGAAGATATGTCCAAGGATCGAAATCCCGGCGGTAACCGGCCGGTTACCGCCGGTTACCGGTTGTACCGGTCCCGACCGGGAGGAGGAAAACCGGCCGGGTTTCAATATTCAAAAAATTGAAATTGTAGATGTTTGGATGGGTTCCAGGGGACATTATAGCTACATTGGATGCTTAAGAATCAATTTAGACATGGTGGGTCCATGGGCATGAGAAAGTCATGGCTTTTTGTGTTGCATGTGAACTTTTGAGGACAATACTCTACGAATTCCTCCGGTTTTCCGGTTTTTTTCCGGTTTTTCCGGTAACCGGACCGGTAACCGGCCGGTTACCGGAAACCCTCCCGCCTCCGCACAAATTTTGTTTGCCAAATTTCATCCGGTTTGTAACCGGGTTTTCCGGTAACCGGCCGGTTACCGGTACCGCCCGTCCGGCGGGATTTGACCCGGTTCCGGTTTTTCGATCCTTGGATATGTCCATGTTTGGAAGAGGGGGAATGAATATATATATAATCAGAAGACAATTTGAAAGCACATAACTACTCCAAGAAAGAAGGGGAAAAAGACAAACAAGCATGTATTACTGGTCTGGAAAAATATACCCTTTCAATGCTACTTTAATACTCTTAAGATGTGTCCAGGCAGCAGCAGGCACCTCCCAAACCATGCTGAAGTCATCGTCAGGGCGAACAGATCTTGATCTTCCAGCTAAATCTCTCACATGACCATAGCTAGGTAACACTTCATACATGTCCCCAAGGTATTTTTGAATAACTTTTGCTTTTGTAACTGATTCCACAACAACAACTGATTTAGCTGTGGGGGGATAAAGAGGCATAAGTGGCTTCCCCTCACTACCAGAACCATCCGTAGAGATCTTCATACAAATCTCAGCTTCAGCAGGTGCAATAGCAGCAGCAGATTCCTTTGCTTTCGAAGATCTCTTCGACCTTTTTGCTGTCTTTTTCTCTTTAGAACTATCAGCACCCTTTTCTGATTTAGAAGTGTCAGCCTTCTTTTCTTCTTGGCTCACACTAATTTTCCCAGCTGTCTTTGCTGCTGATTTACTAGTTTTAGCAGTTTTGCTCTTTTTCTTGGTAGATACTTTCTTTTCTTTCATATCTGCACAAACTTCTTTTTGGCTGCCTGTAGATCTCTTCCTCCTGGCAGTGTCCCTTTTAGTATCTGTACCACTCTTGCTGCAGCTACTAGTAGATGTCAAAGCCTCATCCGTGACGATGCTACACACAGCTAAAGTGCTTTGTCGTTTCTCAGATCTACGAAATAGACTATGAGCAACACTCCCATCTTCCCTTTTCATATTTGGATTACCAAATGAGCTCTTATTTCTAATGAGAAACCTTAACTTTTTACCATATGTAGTCAAGAATGACTGTGAATTACCACTATTGTTAGCCTTTAAAGCAATTCCACAGCTATCTGCGGCTCTGAAACTTACAAAACTACGATTGCCCAAGAGCCCAGTAGTAAAAAAGGCACTACTTTTGAGCTGTATGGCAAGCTGGGAGCTGATTCTTGAAGATATTTGCCTTGTTGAATTATTCCTGGTTGCAACTCCACACATTTCACAAGGACGGAAAGGTGAATAAGGCATGAAGGTGCACGAATATCTCTGAGAAGCCCTAAATTGAAGCTGCAAAGGTAACACATAAGCAATACTTAGAGAGCAAGAGAAACTCCAATTGGGGTACTATAATCAAAGCATAACACAGCAGTATCATGGAGAATCCTTCACTCCCTTCCAATCCCATGCATGATTATGCAAAAAGTCAAAGCAAAAGTGTGATGAAAGGACAAAGCATTGGCTTCCTATACATGTTCCATTAAATAAAATAATAAACCATGCTCACATATGAATTGTCTTTCATTTCACCTGCATGGCATCTTCACTTTTGTTCTTAGTTGCATTAACAACAAACTGACACAATAGAAGAAGCACTGGTGCTCTGAACATTGGCCCCATGCTTCTATTCGCTGCCAGTCAGGTTTGAAATTTTGTTGATCGAATCTGTCTAAACTATAACAGTACAAGAGGAATTATCATACCCACAAGATCAGAAGTTAATGTGCACCATGCCTGTCTCAGTTTAGGAATTAGATATACTCAAGCTTCCTAACAACACATACTGCAAAATGTTGTGCAGGTAATACATATCTCTTTCAGATAACAGGGAAATACTCTAATTTTTTATGATGTATACCAAAACAACAGTTATAGGAAAAACATTTCAAGTTTCCGACCACACAAAACATAAGTCCTTAAGATAAACTAGAAAGGACCATAGTCACTGAGTTTATAAACCATGTAAGACAAAGGCGTGCAAGACATGACCAACATTTGCAAGATGAAAGCATAAAAAAAACAAAAGCAACAAGATCTCCTAAACGCAATTCCTAGCGTACCAGGCAAGGTTAGCAAAAGGACCTGGTAACCGCCAAAACCATAGTTGCAGTTTAGTGCGAGCTACCAGCACAAACTCTGTCACATGACCAAATGCAGCAAGCGCAGCGAAAGGCCTCTGTTCTCCATTACTTCATTGTACCGTTACCGAATACCAAACCAACAAGGAAAACCGGCACTGTCCTTCTCCCTTAGTCAATACAACACCCACCCATAAACTGACACTCTCACACAACGACCGCCTCACGGGCAAAACATCGAACAGGTAATGTTCACCACAGCGCCCCCATCAAACGCTTCCGCATTCCAATTTTCGACATTACACAAGCTCGGTAGTAGCGATGGGGAGGGGAAGGAGAGGGAATTACCATGGCCGGCGCCCGCGGCAGCGGCGGCGGGGCGAGGTTGACGGCGCGGTGGGCGTAGCCGTGCGGGAGGAAGCGGCGGAGCTGGAGTGCCATGGGGGAGGGGTCGGGAGCGGGCGCTCAGGCGAGGAGAGGCATGGGCGGGTAGGGTTGGGGCGGAGCGGGAGACGAGGTGGGAGTGGATACTCGATAGGGAGGGCGGAGGCGGCGGCTTCGAACGGCTGCGGAAATATCCGATTCGCTGCGGCTCTCTCCCCCTCCCGCTAGGTTGGGGAATAGTTTGTGGACTTGTGGTGGATAACAACGTCTCGTGTCCGTGGGGTTCAAGGTATATGTATGGGCCGCAAACGGGCTTTTGCTCCTCGGGTAATTCTTGTGTGGGCTTTTAGGCTGTGTTTGGTTTAGGTTAAAATAATTGGGTTAGCTAATCCTAATCTAACTAGGTTAGTTTAATTCAAATTTTGTGTTTAGCAATAAACCTTATTAATTTAAATTAATATTTAGTTAGATTAGGTGGGTTAGCTGGGTTAGTACTAGAAAAAATAATATTTAGAAGAGTTAGTTGCGTTAGGTTAACTTAGTCCGCTAATTTGTTAGGTTAACTTAATCCTAGTTTAGAAGGATTAAAATGATTTTACTAGATTAAGTTAATCCTTTATAACCTAATGATGTTTGACAGGTTAGATCCCTAACCTACCTCTCAGCCCCGAACCGAAAGGGCCTTAGTAGGGTGGCAATTCCCTCGTGGGGGCTAGGCCATGCGGGGAATATCCCCATGGGGGACGAGCGCGGGGGCTGATCCCCCCATGGGGGAACGGGGCGGGGCCTCACTATGCTAGCGGGGTGGGGACGGGGTCGCCCTCCCCGCGAGGCCCCATGGGATCCAGTAAATATAAAATATGCTTCTAAATAATATATAACAGTTTTTTAATATAGGAGATTATATTCTTTTCTTGTATATTTGGCTAAAATTTGAATCTATATGTTAGAATATATATTTTTAAAAAGTATGACTAAATAATTATAAATTAATAATCAAATTAACATTATTATTTTTAAAAAATTAACCTATTTTTTATCTCCTACAGGGATCCCTGTGGGGGTCGAGTCCCCGCAGGGACCAGGGAAAGGGGCATCTTCCCCCTAGTAGCCTTAGAGCAACTCCAGCAGGGCCCCTACTTGAGCCCTCATCCTACTTTTGAGGGCCGAGGGGCAAAAAACTCACTCCAGCAGGGCCCCTACTTGAGCCCTCAAAAGTAGGGGGCCCTCAAATCTCCCCCTCGAGCCCTCATTCCTGGGGGGTCTGGAGGGAGCCCTACTTTTGAGGGCTCAAGTAGGGGCCCTGCTGGAGTGAGTTTTTTGCCCCTCGGCCCTCAAAAGTAGGATGAGGATGAGGGTGGGTCCTATGTGTCATCCCCTCTAAGAATGAATTTGAGGGTCCTGTTTTGAGGGCTCCTGCTGGAGTGTAGTCCAAAAAACAGAGCCCTCAAATAAAAAGTAGGGGCCCTGTTTTGAGGGCTACTGCTGGAGTTGCTCTTAATGGGACAGGGCAGGGGACTTGCTAGCGGGTGTCGGGGCGGGGTCGCAGGGCCCTCCCCTAGGACCCCGCCCGTTGCCACCCCTAGGCCTTAGGGTTCTCCGTGCCATCCCTGTGTGTGACTGTGGAATGTGGCCTTTAATGGGAAACAGTTATTCCATTTTATTATTATTATTATTATTATTTGTCTAGAAGTAGGTGGCACAAGCACAACAATTTCAACCACCCAACGCCACGAGAGTAAAAATGATATGGGGATTTATACAGGTTCAGGGATCCGAGAGGACTGCCCTACTCCTGTCGGTGAGCCAACGAGTGGTTATCTCCGGGGAGGGAGTCCCCAAGGGCTTATCAGTTTGAATGTTCTTCTTTATTGCTCATGAGACCTCAAGAGAGCCCCTAAGTGAGAGATACATGGGGTATTTATAGTCTCTTGGGCCTGTACAAATGACGAAAATATCCCCTCAGTGAAATAACTAGCCTATGAGTACAAGTGAGGTATTATTGTCTTTTGTAGGCACAATAGTAGCTCTTTGATCTGTACATCACATGATTAGTTGTTGACCACCCTATATACTCATTGCCATATGACAGGTGGCCCCTTTGTCCAAGGTGCACCTATGATGGGCTCGAACTTCCTTCGGGGGCGTTTGTCGTTCCTTCAACAATTTCTTAAGCTTTCCATAGAGTGCTATAATACTAAATTTGCATGGGTAGTTTAGAAGATATAACACTAGGAAGGCTGCCTAGTATTTTATCAGCAATGGTAGTAGTTGTGTTATTTGGTATATTAAAAAAGTGGATGGTCGAATTAAATTGTAGTCATAATTAGAAAAAGTTAGATAATTTCCTGTTATTTCTAGAAGTTAAGATATATGCATTGCATTCATGAAAAGGTAAATGAGATGTTAAAAAGTGTGTATGGTATTAATGAGAAGAAATATGTAAAATTGAGAAAGTTATGAATTGACATTAATATTTGGTATCATGTTTTATATCATTATTATTATATTATGTGCTTGCTGAGTCGTGGATTCACCCTTGCTTTAGTTGTTATTTTTAGATGATCGTTGAGGACGACATGCATGGGTGGGGAGTAGCACATGATTAATTTTTCACCGTCATAGTTCCTTTTATCACTTAGTGTTCAATTATTCATTATTAGAAATTAATAATACTATTCATGGCATCATAGTTTGAATAATCATTTCCCTTATAACATAATGATATTATATTGTTACTATTTATCGAAGTTCCTTTGAATAAACTTAAAGTTAATTCATTTAATTTGATGTTATTCAATGCTTCTGTCTTGTGATTATATTTGTGTTATGTAATCGTCTTGCGGAATTTATGTTTGAAATCATTAGATGGTAGTATGTGTGTAATGGTTAAAATTAGTAAGGAATTGTAGTTGTTGGTGACATTCAACGCTCTTATGGGGCCAAGGTATTACAAAGAAGCAAGTGCGATTTCTGAGTTCACAGTGAGACTTTGTGAGATAAGGCAAGTTATGAATGAAGTGAACCATTCTATATCAACGATAAAGGTCGGACATTGAGGAAAAACTTTCATGGGTATTGACATCATAGCCATATTAATTGGCAAGATTGGGAAATGAAATAATGTAGCTGGTAGTATCATGTTTACTTCTTTTGCATTGTAAACAACAATATCACGTAGTTCCTTTTAACTCATGGCAACTTATGTCGACAATGAGTTTGAAATGAATGAATCTTTGCCTATATTATCAGATTTGGCCACAAAATTATGTTGAAATGACTGTGTTAAATTTATGCAAATGATAATTATTTGAATTGAATATATATTGTGTTATGCTAGTTTCAAACATTTCATTTTAGAAAAAAAAACAATATGAAATTTCCCTAAAAAGTAGAAAGCAAAGCTAGTTTTCATACATAGTTATCTAGACCTGATCAAGAAATAATATGCAATGCACTTAACAAACAAAATTAGACCTGAACATGAAGCAATACAGTTAACAAAGAAAATCAAGAATTTATGATATGGACACGCTAAAGGTAACCTTTACAAAACAAATAAATGACAAGAATCTTGTGTGCAATTAAATCTTTCAGGTTCTCAATTTTTTCATATCAGATTAAAGAAATAACTGAAGCTTCTTGGCTTTGAGAATCCATGCTTGATTTGCTCATTATTTTGTATCAGGTTTTTTTTATTAAATTTATGGCCTCTCAACAACACAAGAACTGACATTTCTCATTATTGTTCATAAGGTGAACAAATGCTATATGCTTGCACATGTCTAATGACCTGGTAAGCTTCTCTTAGGACTAGGTTGCCTATCATCTCATTAAACATGAGTTTGGGTGAAAGCTTAACCTTGTCCATTTTGTCCTGTAATAAAAGGTTAAGGCCCTGTTTGTTTCCACTTAAGATTATTATAATCCAGCTTATAATCATAAGTAGAAACAAACAGCCTAGATTATAAGGTAACTTATTATAATCTAATAGCCCAGATTATTGTAATCTAATAAGCTGAAAAAAGGAGCTTACTTCAGCTTATAGATCCACCTTTTATCTTAATGACCATAAAACTTCAGAAATATTACCCACCTTTGCCATTCATATATATCCCGAACGCATCCCCTCCCCTCCCCACCCAGCGCCTCTCTCCCAGACGCGCCTCCCCTCGCAACGCCTCCCCTCCCAGCGCATATCTCCCAGACGCGCCTCCCCTCCCAGCGCCGACGCGCCTCCCCTCCCAGCACCTCTGTACGCCTCCCCTCCCAGCGAATCCCCTCCCACCGCCTCTCCCAGACGCGCCTCCCCTCCCAGACGCGCCTCCCCTCCCAGCGCCTCTCTACGCCTCCCCTCCCAGCGAATCCCCTCCCAGCGCCTCTCTCTCCCTCCCGTGCGCCTCCTTCCTCTCCTCTTCCCCAAGATGGATCCCCAAGATGGTGATGATGCGGAGGCCGGACTTGCCCGTGCGCTTGCCTACCGGGATTCCGTTGCGCGAAGCCCCGGGGTCGCCGAGGAAGTCGCTGGGAGGCCGAGGCGTCGTGGTCGGCGGCCTAGGTGCCGGCGTCGAAGGCCTCGGGGGCGGCGGCCTGGGCATGGGCGGCGACCTCGGGGGCGACGACCTAGGCGTCGACGGCGGCCTCGGTATGGGCATCGGCCTCGGGGGTGGCGGGCTGGGCACGGGCGCTGCCAGCGCCGGCCTCAGGGGTGGCGGGAGAGCCCGCGGAGTCGCGGGCGGCGGCCTGGGCGCCAGCGTCGAAGGCCTCGTGGCCGGCAACCTGGGCATGGGCGGCAACCTCGGGGGCGACGACCTAGGCGTGGGCGCCGGCCTCAGGTGTGGCGTGCTGGGCTTTGGTATGTGCAGAGGGTTTTTCTTGATTGTACTCTAAAGCTGTTAATCATCCAGATTTAATAACCGAATTGGATGAAACTATTAATCATGCTGAGATGTGATGACCAATAAACTTGCTCGATCAACTTGCTGAGATGTGAAGACGAAGCTGTTAATCTACTTGCTCGATCTGATGACCAATAAATTGATGTATGAATCTGTCTAAAGCACACATTGCAGAGAAATGCTGGAAAGATTGTAACAAACTATATGTTGGCATATGATCTGGCGACGTTGTGCAAGTGCTTATGTTGGGTATTTGTGCAATTTCATAGTTACTAGTGATTGATGCATAACTGTTCAAAACTGTCCAAAGGAATGCAACAGATGATGGTATTGCCTATTATTTTCCTCAGGAGCGGCTGCCAGCACCGGCCTTGGGGACGAGGACCTCAGAGCCTACGGTGTGGATGACGGTAGCTCCCCACCTTCGGTGCAGCGTCGAAGACGGGGATCTGCTGAACGAGAGGATGCCGATGGCGGCAACATGGTAAGATTACTTTCAAGATTTTACTTGGTCCTAGCCATCTTTGTGTATATCCATGCACTGCACATAAAATTGAAATTTATATATGTATGTGTTGTATGGAATAGAAGGAGGAGTTAGACAAAGCAGATTGGTCTGCATCGAACACTAGGACTTTTTGTGAAATTTGCATCGAAGAAATACGTGCTGGTAATAGGCCCAATGGGGTTATGATTAATAGAGGCTACAAGAATTTTGATGTTAAGTACATGCAAAGGACAGGCTTGCGTCACACTAGAACACAGTTTAAGAACCGATGGGATTTGCTTAAAGGCTTGTATAGCTTTTGGCTAAGCCTTCTCAAGGATACAGGGCTTGGTTGGGATGATACTAAAGGAGCAGTAACTTGTGCATTTGGCATGTACTATACTGACACTTATTTGAACAAATCTGAGAGAATTGAACCAGATGAGTCTGGTCATGATTGGGTTATGAAAACTCTTAGAGTTCCAAAAGATTGCTATGATATGTTTAGGATGAGTAGGCCACTATTTGATAGATTGCATGACTTGTTGGTGACGTCTTATGGTTTGAAGTCAAGCAACAAGATGTCTTCTATTGAAGCTTTGGGTATGTTTCTATGGACTATTGGGGCTCCTCAGTCATTTACTCAAGTGAAAAACAGATTTGCGAGGTCAAAAGAAACAATTAGTAGAAAATTCAATGAAGTGTTGGAAAGTGTTTACCTCCTATCAGCAGATATTGTCAAACCTAGAGATCCAAACTTCACGAATATACACCCAAGACTGCTAGGTTCCCGGTTTTATCCTCATTTTAATAACTGTATAGGTGCAATAGACGGCACTCACATACCCGTTGTTGTGCCTTCGGCAAAGGTGGTTCAACATGTTGGTCGGTATGGTTATTCCACTCAAAATGTGTTGGCGATATGTGACTTCGACATGAGGTTCACCTTTGTTGTTGCGGGATGGCCTGGATCAGTACATGACATGAGGGTGTTCAATGATGCTTTACGTAAATATGCCACGCAGTTCCCACATCCTCCAAATGGTATAGTAACATTTTAACTAGTTATCTCAAAAAGTTGCATACTGTAGCTATATCTCATTGTGTATGTTTACATTTTGTAGGAAAATTTTACCTTGTCGACTCAGGCTATCCAAATCGATCGGGTTTTCTAGCTCCATACAAAGGGACCAAGTACCATTTACCAGAGTTTCGAAATGGACCACGCCCTAGTGGCAAGAAGGAGGTATTCAACCACTTGCATTCATCACTTCGTAATGTGATTGAGCGATCTTTTGGTGTGTTAAAGATGAAGTGGAGAATTTTGTTGGACTTACCAAGTTATCCAATGCTCAAACAAACCAAAATAATACATGCATGCATGACACTCCATAACTTCATTCGGGATAGTGCTTTGAGTGATGAAGAGTTTGACCGGTGTGATCGAGATGAAAACTATATGCCGATGCCTTCCTCTCATGTGGGTTCAAGTCAATTGGGAGATGAAGAGGGGGGCATGAATGCCTTCCGTGATAATATTGCTAATGCTTTATTTGCTAGAAGAGAGTAATTTGTTTGTAAGAGCATATTTGTACGAACATACGATCATGGATATTTGAATAATTAAGCTTTTCTACCACTTATGTATTCAAATTCTTATGTTACTAATGTTTTGCAAGTCCAAACTAATAAAAAAACATGTCATAAAAGAATAAATAAGTCACCAAAAAAGGGTCAAGGGCATTGTAGTCTTTAAACATTCGAATACAACAATCCATAACTCTGATAATCCAGGCTGCCAAACACCTGACAGCTTATTTCCCACCAGCTTATTATAATCTAGCTTATATAATCCCCCACCTATAAGCTGGATTATAATAATCTTAAGTGGAAACAAACAGGGCCTAAGTCAATCTATAATGTGATAGCTAGCAAATTCTTAGCAAGTAGATTAAATATCAATCTTGACCTCTTAGGGCAAATTCTCTCTTTTTTTTAATTGGGCTTTGCACTAGTAAAAAAATTTACCAAGTGTTGTCGTCATAAAAAAGCATTATACTTGATTAAGAAAACACCTCCATATTATAGTTGATTAATCATTTTTTCCATTTTTAGTATGTTCAGAAAAAGATGATATGATGGGTAGTTTGTATTGAGACAACTAACCAGAACAATAGAATATTGCCCCTAGATTCATGATATCTATTTTGGTTTCATTTTCCTTTACACTTTGGTATTTGTGTGCCAAAAGTTTGATTAACATCAATTATTAGTTGCTTTATACACTAATATAAAAAGGGTCATCACAGACGGTTCAGAACTGTCATCACAGACGGTTTTCTAAACCGCCTGTATTTACGTGTTAATGATAATCGGAGGTTATCACAGACGGTTGTGAGTCATCTGTGATAAAGACAATACAGATGGTTTGTAACTAGAACCGTCTGTGAAGAAAACTTTTACAGACGGCTCAAACCAAAAACCATCTGTGATACTCACACATCATAGACAGTTCTAGTTACCAACCATCTTTGATTGACGCGTATCATAGACGGTTGGTATATAGAACCATCTGTGATAGTTCTTCATAGACGGTTTATAGCACAAACCGTCTGTGATAGTTCATTCTATACCTAAATTTTTTTTTCTTTTTTTGGCTAGCCTCAAGAAATAATGTTACCTATACCATTTGAAAACAAGCAAATACAGTGGCAAACACAACAATACATTCCATTTCCATTAAGATTAGAATCCACCATTACAGTAAGAATATATAAGATCCTGGTAAACAGTAGAAACTGGATGCATCGAATGGCGGCCGGATATCACTGGCAATAGAGAGGCAGCGGTAGTGCTACCTTTGTGGCACGACGGTGAGACTACACAAGACACTCTTACAACATTTACGATAAGAATGTGTTGTGCAGTCAACCGTGGTATCACAACAGAGGCGCTAGCTCACGGTGGTAGCCGGTGTTGTCGAGGAACAAGCTAGATGCATCGGATGGCGGTAGCGCCACATTTGTGGCTTGACGGTGAGACTAGACAAGACACTCTTATAACACTTACGACAAGAGTGTGTTGTGCAGTCTACCGTGATGTCACAATGGAGGCACTAGCTCACGGCGGTAGTTTGCATGACATCGATGCAATTGCAAACTTCTAAATGCTTCTAATAAGGCAAGTCCCAAAATACTGACCGTTTCTTTCACATGTTCTTCTGACGGGTTCTCAACTTACATCCCTTTCCAAGTACAACATTAATATCCTTGACCATATCATAGACTTCTTTCCCACTAAAAGGCCTTGGTTTGAGTCATCCTCCTTTCTATCAAATTATTTTTCATCTTGCGGTATGGGTGATACATTGGAAAGAACCTACAGTGACGCATGTACATAGTTTTGCATGAGTTGTTCAACCACACACTCTCGTTATAATCTAAACAGTGTGGACAAGGTTTGGCTCCTTTCGTACTCAACCCCAACAGGTTACCAAGGGCAAAAAAAAAATTATTGATGGTGCAAAACAACAAGGTGCGCAGAGTGAACTTTTTTCTTTATCCGCATCCCATATTTGTACTCCTTCATTCCATAGTGTCACAAGATTTTCCACCAATGTAGCTAGTCACATATCAATATCGTTCCCAAGTTGCTTGAGCCCTTGTATAAATAGTGACAGCAAAATGTACTTGCGCTTCATACACAGCCAAGGAGGAAACTTGGACATGCATATATTCACGGGCCAAGTACTATGTAGACTACTCATGTTACCAAAAGGATTCATTCCATCAGTATTCAACCCAAACATTACATTCTTGGGTTCCACACCGAAGTCTATAAACATCCTATCGATGTTCCTCCATTGGGCAGAATCAGCAACGTGTCTTATCATTCTATCTTTCTTATGTTCCTCCATGTGTCAATGCAGCAGTCTTGCATCTTTTCGGTTCACAAATAAATACTTCAAATGGAGAATTATAGGAAGATACCACAACATCTTAGTAGGAGGTCCTTACTTCACCTCGATGCCCTCGTTGTCATTGGAGTCATTCTTACACTTGTATCGGGATGTTTTGCACATCGGACAAACATGTAATTTTGCATACTCTTTATGGTAAAGGATACAATCATTCGGACATGCATGTATTCTTTCTACTTTTTTTCCCAATAGACAAAGAACCTTCTTGCCTTGGTAGGTGGTTCTCGACAACATATTTTCCTCTAGAAGGATGTTCGCTAGGAGACCTAACAACGTCGTAAAACTCTTGTCGAACCAATCATTGATTGCCTTCAATTACAGCAGTTTAAAAACAGCTGACAACCTTGCGTATTGCAGCTTGTAGCCCGGGAACAAAGGTTTTTTCGAGTCCTCCATCAAACCCCCGAATTTATTAAACTCTCTCACACTATAGTTTTCTTCTGTGTCACGTAGCATATGATCTAGATTGTCATCATGTGATATATCCTCATCGAAAGCATAATCCACAACCGGATATTATAACTATCTTCCTATATAATCTTCTCTTCACCGTGACTGGTCCAACATGTATACCCCTTTTTAAAACCCCTTTGAATCAAGTGAATTTTGATCTGCGCTGAGTTGGTAAACATCTTCAGATTATCGCAATCAATGCATGGACAGTACATATATTCCATCCCCTTCTTCAATATATTCTGCTCGGCCGCTCTTCTAAAAACAGACATGCCATTAATATACTCTTTACTCACACGGTTCTCAATATACATTTAGCTTCATCCATCTAGACTACGCATATAATAAATTAGTGTCACATTTGATTATCAATGCTATTATAGCTAGCCAGCCTAATACTTACACATAATTAATTGTCATTCACCTTATAATAAATTGTCCATATCTAAATTAAGTAGCTAACTATGTACAATTTATGAAGCAATATATATCAAATAAAGTAAACTAGGAGTAGTGATCCATTCTTAAATTGAAGCAAACTACTAATTAAGCTAGATCTAAACCTAGCTATCATCTCTCTTTATTACAACATATATAATTAGAAGCAAATACTAACATCTAATCATCAAGAACAAATAGATCTACAAGCGGTATACTTTCACCAAACTCCCCAAAATCGGCCGCCTCCTTCAATGTAGCGCAATAAAGATAGATCTGTCAAGACCCCGCTGACTAGGTATTTAAAAACATGGCGTATTCCAGACACGTCTAACCGCGAACCGTCTATGATACGCAACTACTACAGACGGTTCGTATTAATAACCGTTCGTGAAGTATCTCATACGGTTCTAATTAAAAACCATCTGTGATATTTGCGCTTATCACAGACAGTTCATATTAATAACTATCTATGAACTATCACAGACGGTACACGGTCACGTTTGTAAAACTGTCTGTGATAATTACAGCACAGACAGTTCTCCATGAACCGTCTGTGATGAGACTTGCAGTATAGTTTGTTTTGTAGTAGTGTGTACTTGTATAGTTGTATTTACGGAAGCTTGAATTGTTCCATCACGAACCTGCTTTTATTTACAACCAAACCAATTCTTGTTGTATATGTACATTCGCCAGTCTTAAAAACCAACAAAGATTTTGTACAAAATCATTATCTCTACTATTTAAAAAATGTAGTGGTGGTTGGTGGCGGCTCCTTTCCCTCCTCTCACAAGAATCGAAGTTTGGTCAATTTTGGCACTATTTGTCACCCGAATACTAAATTTAGCCACTGAATCACCGTAATTCCATTTTTAGCCCCCTCCTTGAGCGTGGGACTCCACGAGTGTGACACGTGTGCAGTGGTACGATCGAGGAGCACACGACTCAAATCGTGTGGTGGGGGACTGCACGACTTCCAGTCGTGCGGTGCGAGAGCGCATGATTTGTACTGTACATCATGTACTCCGGTACCGCATGATGCTACAAGCAAGAAACTATGTTGCTGTCTGATATGGTCTATGTTCTGCATTTATTGGTGCAATGTTCTACACCATAAGTGACATTCAAGACTTGTTAATATTTACAATTACAAAACAAGTTACACAAATTAGTAAACAAGACTCCATACAAAAATCATAATTTTCAAACATCATTTCCTATATAAAAAATTATTACAAAAAACATTTTGAATATGCTTCCATGAATAAATAGAAATTTTGTATTTATCACGAGAGACCAGTGCACCAACAAACGCAGAACACAGACCATATCGGACAATAGCAAAGTTTCTTGCACTCTAGCATCATGCGGTATGGGAGTACATGATGATACAGTGTAAATCGTGCTGGGTAAACGCCGGTCTGACCGCTGGGTAAACGCCGGTCTGACCGGTCTTCTGAATTTCAGGCAACCCGAGAGCAGTCCAGAAAACTGAATTTAGGGCAAACTCTTCAGTCCTCCAAAAACTGACAAATTGAGGGTTTTGCTCCTAACCTTTCCACCTCAAAGCATCACAACAATATTCTAAATAGCAAGGGAGGCTTGGAAAACTCAGGAAACCAACTAAAACTCAAGAAATTCATATTTGAGCCATAAACTGAAAAGCTACATGCAGCAACACTAAAACTCAAATTCCCATCTAACCATTGATCCTCTGGCCACGAAACTTTGCAGATAGGTTAGCAATAGCTAATGGACTCTGCAAGCCAAGATTCAAGCCATCTCAAGGAGGGAATCAAGAAATACACAAAAACCCTAAAAGGCTTGGAGAGTTTCAGAGAGGAGCTCAAGAAACCAAAATACTCAAGATTCACAAACCCTCTGCACATGAGATTTTGCAATCAAGATCGTAATAATCTAAGAGCATCCCAGCAAGAATCTCAGGCCATTTCCTCAAGGGAATCAAGAACTTCATCAAAAACCCTAGAAGAGGAAATGAAGAACAGAGAATTGAAAAAATGCAAATCCTTGATTCATTCACTTTGCTCTTGGGAGAGTTTGATCAGATGATCTTGGGGCATCATCCCAACCTAGAGCAACCCATTTTGCACCTCACAAGCAAGAAACAACAAGAAAACGAAAATCTCACAAATCCATCACAGAGAGTATCGAAGGAAAAGAAACAGAGAAACAAGAACTGAATCAAACTCCATCTCATATTGATAACGAGGAAAGGAGATACATGATTGATACAAGAGGAATGATTACAAGACTCTCAATCCATCTCCAACCTCTCCCCAACACACGAACACACCCACACTACATGCTTGCTTGGGAGGAACACTCAAGAACACATCGAAGAGGGACAAGCTTCACAACAGAACTCTGCCTCTCCTACCAACTAAAGCCTCACCAACTAAAGCCTAAAGCCAAAACAAACTCACAAAGCTCATTTTGACTAAAGCAAACCCTAGAGACCCTTGGAGTGCATGAGTGGGCATGCAGCCACCCACCTCTATTTATAGCTCTTGGCTAACGGGTCTCCAACCCGTTACGCCCGCTAAACCCGAACGGAGCCCGCTCCCGCTTTTACAGCCTTGCGAAATTACCATCTCGCCCCTCTTGCACCTTCCGGGAAGCTTCCGCGCTCCTTGTCGTCTAAGCCTCGCAACCACCTCGAGTCTCCATTGTCTTCGACACATCTCGACCGTTCTGACCTCGACACCGCCCGTGTCTAGTCCGGTCACCTCGTGTCTCGCCACGACTCCGCCTCGACGTCCTACAGCCAACACAGACAAGAAACACATCAAATAGCACCGCTCGATACATGAAAGCACATTAGCATCAATGAAATAGCTCAAACCTGACAAGTCGACATAATATGCATCCTAACCATTTTGACCAGGTTTGACCAAGTTCGACCGAGCCCGATTGCACCACGCAACGTCAGGGTCCGAACCAACCAAATCAAACTCGACTCTCCTAAACCGATGTCAATTACTCATCACACACACGGGATGACCTCCACATGGTCTCTCAATTGCACACATATCACACTCGTGGATTCCCACTATAGGATCGAAAACGGCAACAGAGGGGGGGGGGTGAATGGTGCCTTCAAAATCGCCCCGAAGTATCCACAAAATCTTCTTCTTCGATAGCTATAGCAGCTATGAAGATAGAAGAGATTCGCTCACTGGAAGCCGAAAACATTTTTGCCGATTGACCGAAGAGGCTTAAGTTTTGCCGAAAACTGAAGAAATTAGATGCTGCATGTCATTCTTGCCGAAGGACTGAGAGCACTACACTTGACCAAAAATGCTCAGAGTTCAGATGCTACAAAAACAAAACAAGAACAGGGGAGAGAAAGCAAAAACAGAAAAAGAAGCAAGCAGAAAACAGCCGGCAAGAAGAAGTTCAGAGAAGATAGAGGCTACAGCCGAAGACAGATTTTTGAGGCCGGTTCGACTGCACTCGAGACAGTGGTCTGACCGCAAATAGAATGCCCGGTCTGACCGCAAATAGCACACCGGTCTGACCGGCAAAAGCTCACCAGTCTAACCGGGAAACCTGACTGAGAATGAGCGGTTGAACTGCCTGAGAATTACCGGTCTGTCCGGTTTTAGGAAATCAGAGGCTAGCCAGCAGTCAAATAAATGTTGTTCAAAGCAGCAGTGTCCGACAGCAATTTCAATTTAGCTGGAACTAGTGAACACTCAGCTGCTAGCCGAAGCCAAACCTGAACAGTATAGAAACTGTCTGCCGACAAAGAAGTAATCGACTGAAACCAGTGAAAACAGTAAGTACTGCATTGCCGAAATGCAGAGGAGAGAATTCAGATCATGAGAACAGATTAGCCAAAAATGCAGAGGAGAGAATTCAGATCTTGAGGCGATTCCCAGTTTAAGGCAAAGATTTTGCAGCAAATCAATCAAGAATTCAACTCTAAACTACAAGAACAGAGAATAACAAAAAGAACCAAAAGCCAATCACAGAAGGGAAAGAAGTCAGTCCATCTCAAACAAAAGGCATCTCAGATTGATACAAGGAGATGAATGATTATATGATTGAGTGTCTACAGCCATTCCATACTACTCCCTCAGCAACACACACGAGAGAAGCACTATCTCTTACATGAGCTACCTTGCACTGCCAACTCCCACTTGCTATATAGCAGAGAGGAGCTCACACCCCAAAAGGAAAATCAAGAAGTGTCAGCCCAGCCACCAGGCTCACACCCACAAATGGGAAATCAAGAATTGGCAGCCAGCTCCCGCTACATGTTTCTTATCCTGGCAAGGAAACAAATAAGTGTCTGCAGTTCTGCACTGCCCAACCTTTTCTCCCAGAACAAGAGACAAAAATCAAAAACCCTTTTCATTCAAATAGAGGAGGGAAACAACACACCTCTCCAAACCCTAACCTCCTCTATTTAGCCTTCTACTATCGGGTCTCCAACCCATTAGCAAACTCAGCCCTTTACCCGTTGTCTCCAACAAGATCAGCTTCCATTTTGCAGCCTTCCGCATTTTACCGAAATGCCCCTGCTGCACCTTCCTGGAACCCTCCTCTTTTCTTGCTGTCCACGCCTCGCAACCACTTCGAGTCCTCACCGTCTTCGGCATCTCCCGACCGCTTTGACCTCAACACCACCCGTGCCTAGTCCGGTCATCCCATGCCTCACCACGACTCCGCCTCAAAGTTCTGTAGCCATCACAGACAAGAAAACATCACATAACACCGCTCGAAACAATATAAACATACATTAGCATTAGTGAAAAGGTACTCAAGCATGAAATACTCAAAACAAACTCAAACTCCCTAAAACAAGCGTCAATTACTTATCACAAACATGTGGTTATCTCCACATGATCTCTCACTCACGCCACACACGCTGCCTTGCACAAGGAGGCGGAGCGAATGACCGTGCAGGTGCTGTCCACTACTACAGAAAAGGCCATCACAGACGGTTCAAAAACGTCATCACAGACGGTTTTGTGAACCGTCTGAATTTATGGGTCAGTGATAATACGAGGTCATCACAGACGGTTTTCGAACCGTCTGTGATTTTAATATCACAAACGGTTTTTAACTAAAAACCGTCTGTGATATTAAATATCACAGACGGTTCTTAACTAAAAACCGTCTGTGATATTTATAAATCACAGACGGTTTTTAACTAAAAACCGTCTGTGATATTTATAAATCACAGACGGTTTTTATTATAAAACCGTATGTGATATTCTCTTCTACTCCTAAACCTATTTCTGTTTATTGGCTAGCCTCAGGAAATGCTAGCCATGCCCTCTGAAACAAGCAGATCAACATGTATATGTATACATCCAATTCACATCTCAATTCATTTCACAAACATAAAACATCCATTTTTATTGAGATTAGAGCCTACCATTACAATACCCCAAAACAACGAGAAGGTTACACAATAAGAACAGCAGGTTACACAACAAGAACAGAGAAAAAACAAAGATCTTCTATGTCTTCTCGCCCCTGATGCAACGCATGAGCTGGATGCCTTCTCGCCCCTGCACGGTTGGCACGAGCTAGTTGCTTCTGCGGTGTCTTGTCTCCCGTAGACTTGTGCGTCGTCTGCAAGGAGGAGGAGAATAGCAAGGAGGAGAAGAATAGCAAGCAGGAGGACAGCAAGGTGGAGGATAGGAAGGAGGAGGATAGCAAGGAAGAGGAGACAGGCTGGGTTTGGTTATATTTATAGGGGAGGGAGAGGGAGGGAGAGGCGGGAGTTCGAAATTTTTGGCGCAGGAACGGAGATTGGGTTGAGGAGGATCGACGGGCCCAGCGGTCAGATTATCACAGACGGTTCTATTGGCTAGAACCGTCTGTGATGAATGCATATCACAGACGGTTCTATATATAGAACCGTCTGTGAATTAGAGCACAGAATTTTATATACCGATGCAATATAAACAACTAGTCTGAAAAGATAAAATAGCAATATTTTATATAGCTTATATATACTCATTTAAAAGGTTTCGACGAGATCTACAACTTTGTAGTTGAAGAAAAATCCAAATTCCGAAAGGAAGACCAAGAAAAAGGGCAAAAACAGACACCAAAAACTTGCGACGCAGGTTTAGGTCCAAAGATGGCCGATTTTCGGGATCTTGGAGGGCGACTGGCGCAAGCGGGTTGTTTTTATTGGATCGGGCTCGTCGTTAGCTTTCCAACGAGTACAAGAACGTCGAAAACGGACACCGTATGCAAAAGTTATGCCCGTTTTACTGAAGGTGTCTCAAAACTGAATCATACTCGGACTTAAGCGGGAAAATTTGAAATTTTGAGGGATTGCAAGGCGGGAAACGTATCACATACGGTTTTTATTATAAAACCGTCTGTGATAATCTGGTTTCACAGACGGTTTTTAATAAAAAACCGTCTGTGATATTCCAGATTATCACAGACGGGTTTTTATTAAAAACCGTCTGTGATATTCCAGTATCACAGACGGTTTTATAATAAAAACCGTCTGTGATAATCTAAAATATCACAGACGGTTTTTATTATAAAACCGTCTGTGATATTGGAATATCACAGACGGTTCAGCGGTAAGAACCGTCTGTGATACTCCTTTTTCCCGCCACAAATACCACAGACGGCCTTCAAATTAAAACCGTCTGTAATAGTGTACATCACAGACGGTTTCACAAAATCGTCTGTGATTTAGCGTCTACTATTAGGCTTTCTGTAGTAGTGGTCGTTGTTGAGTTCACGATGACTTTACGCATTATGATGCAGTCATTTGTAGATCACAGGGAGCCAAAGCTATTCCGTCCATGAGCATCGCCGGAATTTGTTTGGCACATGGAAGCGAGGCCCCGTTCAAGTTCATGCATGATACGGTTTCGCAGGAACCATTACGCTGCCGCGGATAGGGGTGGATATCGAGCCAACTCCTCGTCTTATCGAGCTTTTTCTAAAATAGACATAGTTTGATTTAATATCATTTTACGAGTAATTTAAAAGTATTTTTAGAAACGAGCTAACGAGCCGAGCCGAGCTGAGCTAAAGCAAAATTCAAATTCATTTGAAATCAACTCATTTTAATGTTTAATCAATTAACAAGTATAATTGAAGTAATTTTGAACCGAGCCAACGAGCCCCACTAACGAGCTTTTTTTCCACCCCTAGCCGCGGAGTTCATGCTGCTGTTGCGAGGAGTCGTCAGCCGATCACCCATCATTTAGGGCTGCATTGTCCTGATTAGTCACATGGAAGGTATCCAAGGAGCCATCTCTATTGCATGTGACTAATTTTGGTGGCCCTGCGAAGATTGCTGGTGCACTGTTTGAGTGCCCCATGCATTATACTCCGAGTCGGAACTATTCGACCTAAATCCTACCATTGTGATCGCGGGTAGGACATCGTCGAAGTTTCATGTTAACGGATTACGTACGTACACTTGCATGTTATATTATACTAGCTGAGTGCCCGTGCGTTGCTACGGAATACAAAAACATATTACATGCTCTAAAACCCCTAAAACATTTTATATTTCAACCTATTGTTTTTCCATTTCAGCTATCTTACCTTTTTCAAATTACACTTTGCCTCACTTTTGTTTTGCTAACCGTAGAAACACAAAAATAATTACAATGATGCCACCTGTTTCTACAAAGTTTTGCATCTAGAGAATGACAGCTAGTTATGTGTTTCTGGGCCCAGTCAGACTGGTTGTCAATCTATGACAGCCTAAAAATTCCCAAATTATCATGTCGGCAATCTCACCAAAGAAATCCAGCTCCTGTTTTCTGCTGTACCCACTTTCAACATCAACAATGTGGATAAAATCCGTAGGTTCTGCCATTTCCAGGAACTTTCCATCAGCTGTATAGCGTATTGACCTTATGGCTCCGATGTTGCCACCCAATACAGCAACAGACATGGAGAGGTTACGGGTATCCCAGATCCTGCATGTCTTGTCTTGATTACCAGTTGCAAATGTTCGACCATCTAGGTTCCACGCTGATGCGAAGGAATAATCCAAATGACCACGGAGATCATGAACCATTTATAAGAAACAAACAGTAGTAAGGTTATATGACTTATGAGGTCAGTGTTTAAAATTCAATGACTAAGCATTGCATTCTACTTACTTTTCCTGAATTAGCATCAACCAGAAGTCCATCAGGATTGTCACCCACAATAGCAGCAAGTTTACCATCAGGGCTCAATGATGTGTGCTGCACGAAATAAAACAAGGGGCAAAACAAGATCAGCAAAACCATAGGCTTTTTTCCCCATGGAAGACAGATTCTTTAACAAAGCATCAAGTATTAACTTGAAGACCGAGATTTAGTTATGAAAAATCCAATATACAGTGCAACAAATAAAATATTAAATATAGACAATCAAAGAATGAGCTTAAGGCTTACATTCACAGCCCAAGCAAAACGGAAATGATTGCAGATTTGAAATTTTTCCATGTCAAAGTCTCTGACTCCACAATCATTGTTTGAAGCCAGGAAATGCACAGAACCACTGCAAAAATCATTTTTAGTTTGTGATCAATACATTCTCAGTTTCTCATAAATAAAATAATAATTTTCCAGTAGAAAATAAAGTACCTAGGTTTCTCAAATATCTCCAGAGAATTAGTAATTCCATTGTCATCATGTGTTGACTTGCAACAATAGCTTATCCCTTCACGATCCAAAAACTGCGAAGAACCTTCTCCTCCTTCCCCACGCTCACGTCCTCGGATCCACCCTTCTGTGCACAGCAACACCCATCATCAGCAATGGATCACTACACAACGCCACAGAGCAACCAAAGAACCAGAATCCCATGATCCCCGCACCTTGGTCGGCGCCCTGGCCGGCTCCCCGGGCGCCAGCGCCGCGGCCCCAGATCCACCCACCGGCGAGATCCCCGTGATTGCTTCTTCCAGACCTACTTGACAAGAAAATAACTCCCTGCTATGCTATTCTCTTCATCATTTGCAGAAATCTTACTATAACAAATGTCGGTTTGATTGAACATGGTAGTGCTAGTGCAGGATCAATTCCTAAAAATCATTCATATACTATAAAGTGTCCAACTATCCACAATCAATACAAAAAGATCATTCCTTTCATACACTACAATTTGTGGGTAGTAGAACTGAACACTGAAGCACCTAAAAGTATACATGATTTCTAGATCTCTACTTGAAGAAGAATCATATGCATGAAGCAGTACCCCTAATCTCCTTATGGAATCAACATAGACTTCACAATACGTAAAAGAAAATCGAGATTTGGTCCCATACCTTCAGATCTAGCGGGCAACGCTGGCTCTTGGAGATGAGGGCGGATGGTAGAGTGGGCGCGGAGGGCCGAGGCGACCACCAGATCTGAAGGGAGGCGGCCGGGGCTTCGAGATGCCGTTCGTGGGACAGAGTCAGTGGGGCGATGCTTTTGGATGAGGAGGAGAGGCGGCGCTTATGGATGGGTACGGCGTGAGGAGTGGTGGGTGAGGAGGACGAAGGCATGGTGTGCCGATTGGCATGGAGTTAGGCGACTCTTGGAGATAAGGGCAGATGGCGGAGGCGGGGCGGATGGTGGAGCGCTGGGGCGGCCTTCCATATCCAGAGGGAGGCGGGGCGGATGGTGATGCTGTCAACGGGGCGGAGTCGCTCGGGCGGCGCTTTTGGATGAGGAGGAGAGGCGGCATTTGGGGACGAGGCACGACACGAGGAGTGGTGGGGGTGAGGATGGAGTGGCGTGCGGCGAGGAGCGCTGGGGGATGGGCCCACATGTCGGCACGTTTTGTCTACGTGAGGAGTGGGGTGGGAGAGGCCGCACCAACCACCAACTCCTTCTTTTATATAGTAAAGATTAAACATTTTCTGTGGACTAACATTGCAAAGCCGTATAAATTAAAAAAAGTACTTCAATACTTTTCTCAAAGTAATTTTATAGCTTTTAAAATAGAACTGAATAATGAGATAATAATTACTTACCCCTTCGTATGCTTTAAAATCAGTGCTATTCTTTTTAAAGTAAAAAGCATTAAAGCACTACTTAAAAAAAATAGCATCTAATGTAAATGCGGTAGACAGGTGGGGCCTAGAGCCACGTATTACTGACACTACCATGTTATTTTTCAATTGTCATTTTTGCGGTTCCAATATATACGTATTAGTGACACTACCATGCAACATTGAGAGTTAAAGACAGATTTAGCTCTGTTATATACCGTATTTATAAAAATAACTATATACACATCGTATTGATAAAAATATCACTTTTACCGTCTGGCGGGTGGACGACAGCGCCGGCGAGGCGACACGCAACGCTGTAGCCGATGGTAGGCGCCTCCCGCCCCCTCACAGGACGGCAGGCAGCCTACCGCCCGGTGGGGGGACGGCAGACCTGCCTACCGTCCTATGAGGGGCGGAAATTGATTAAGCCAACTAATTAGCCAGCTTAATTACCTGGCCTAATTTTTTTTGTTTAGTGTTTATTTGAATTTTTAAATATACCAAATGAGCTCCAAAAATTACGAAAATTTATGTGTAGTCTCTTAACATAACTTATTTCATAGTGCAATTTTTGGATAATTTTATCCATTGTGAATGTTACTCAAAAATCCATACAATTTTGATATTTATACGAGTTTTTACATATAGCTAACGAGCTCCAAAAATTACGATGTAAAACAGCGCCAAAATCGGATTTGACACTGTTGCGCACGGTATTTACAAAAGTAACCGTATGCATATCATATTTGTAGAAATGTCACCTCTGCCATTCGGTGGGCAAGCGGTAGCATTAATTGGCGGGGCGACGCATGGCAAATTCGGATAAATATGGCTAATTCGAACTACATAAATTTTTTTAAAAATTACACAATAACTAAAACTCTATTGGAAAGTTTCACATAAAATTTCGTAATTTTTAGAGCTAATTTGCTATATATAAAAATTCATACAAATATCAAAATTGTATGAATTTTTTAGCAACATTCTATCCAAAAATTACACTGTCAAGTACGTTGTGTCGTAAAGCTGTACGTAAATTTTCATAATTTTTTAAACTCATATGATATATTTAAATCAAACAATCACTAAGCAAAATGAATCTAATCAGCAGGCTTAATTACCTTCATTTTACTTAATGATTGTTTGAATTTTTAAATATAATAAATAAGGTTAAAAAATTACAAAAATTTATGTACTAATTTATGACACAACGTACTTGATAATGTAATTTTTCAATAAATTTGTCCATTGTGAATATTGCTAAAAAAATTCATACAATGTTGATATTTGTACAACTTTTTATATATAGTAAACGAGTTCCAAACATTACGAAATTTTATGTGAAGCGTTTTGACATAGTCATATTTATTATGTAATATTTGGGCGATTTTATGTAATCCAAATTTGCCATATTTATTTGGGTTAATTTAATCATGAATTAAATCCACGATTAAATTCATTGACCGCAAATTCATGAATTAACATGGAAAATGTGGAGTACATAAAATTCACAAAAAAACACAAGTAGATCAATTATGTTAGGAGGTTTCACTTAAAATTTTATAATTTTTGATGCTCGTTTGCTATATGTAATAATTCCTATAAATATCGAAATCGCTTGAATTTTTAAACAATATTCAGAAAGGGCAAAATTGTAAAAAAATGTACAATGAAGTATGTTGTGTGAGGAGTATGTATATAAAATTTTGTAATTTTTGATGTCATTTGCTATATTTTAAAATTCGAACAAATGTAATATAAAATTACAATTAAGGCAGTGATTAAACTAGCTAATTAACCAGCTTAATCACCTGCCGTCCCGGGCGGGAGGCACCCGCCATCTGCTCACGAGGCTACAGGTGTCACGTGTTATCTTCTCCGCGCTATCACCCATACATCCAACGGCAAAAACATTATTTCTATAAATATTTTTAAATATCGTCGCAAATAGCTTCAAATCTGGCTTTGATGACATGCATACATAAACTGGGCGCTCAGCTAATTCGCGCACGCACGCCGGTCGGATTTCGACACATTGCACCGCACGCGCCACCGCCGTGGCATTCCGACAGCAGCGCACGGGCACGGCGTGCACCAGAGCCGTGGGGGAGCCAGCGCCCGAAGCCTTCCTCCCCGGCTCCAGCGCCTCGCCGGACACCACTCGCCGTCGGCGGCTATCATAAGAAAAACGAAAAATCAAAACAAAAATAGTCGCCTTTCAACTCGAATCATGAACTTTCCATTCGTGGGTTTCACTTTCAAAATCAAGCTTTCGATTCGTCACTTTGAACTCGCAGTTCGAGCTTTCAACCACAAATTGAACTTTCAAAATGCAACAAAAAATCGAAATCCAACACTTTCAAGTTTCAACCCACGGGATTTTGCACTTTCAGCCAGAGAAAATGGGCTTCCAACTCAAGGTCCAACCGTCCAAGCATCTCACACCCAAAATTGTGCTCTCAACTCTCAGATTCAGAGAAATTTCAAATCAAAGCCAACAAAGCTTTCAAATCTTCCACAACTTCCAACTAAAAAAGTTAAAGCTTTTTACCCGGGTGGGGAGCGGTGCTCCAAAGAGCTCGGTGGTCCTCGCCGGCGCCGCCTCGAGGGGGGAGGGCGGCGGGAGGTGTGGATTATTAGGGTTTGGGGGACGAGAGAGAAGACGAGGAACCTCCGTGCTAGGGGGGGGGGGGGGGGAAGAGTGTGGCCGGAGGTGGGAAAGACGCGGCTCGCCGGCGCAATCGACGGTGGCTCGGCAGATTTCAAGGCAGCTGGGCGGCGGCCATGGACGCGAGCTCAGGCGCCGATCGGGATTAACATGTTTTGCAGTGGAGCCCACCTCCCCTAACGAACGAATCGCGTAGGTTACGATCGGGACCGTGCGTTGCAACGCGCAGTCGCTCAATAGCGTTTTCGTACACACACATATAGAAGAACAAAGTAGGGCAAGTACGAACGTAGGAGCGAAACATATACTAGCTAGCTACTCATAGAATACGTACGTTCCTACAGAGTTCGGAGTTGCATGTAGACCCTGGATTCTAGCCGCCGCCAGGTCGCAACTCTGTCGGTTCATCGTTGGCCCCTCTTCCCCGGTATTAGGTGGGCTCTTTGGGTTAATAGTTTATAGCTTAAATATTTAAATTTTGATTATTCGTAAAAAGTGATGTACACAGGAAGATAGTCGTGTGTGATTCTTGCCGATATAGTTGAACTCAGTACACTTTTTGCTACAATCTTCTCATTGATCCTATTTTGAAAAAACACACTGTTTAAAAGATAATTATTGTAGACAGTATAAGCATAAGCTAGCTGAAAGTCAAAAAAAAAAACTCAACCAATTCTCACCGGTGTTGCGTGGTAGGGATCCATTGATTTTTCAAAAGTAAATTAAGTTTTCTTACGTTTCTTTTGTTTTCCTTACTAAATTAATTTTTAGTTTTGTTCTTCTCCGGTGAATTTTTGGTCAGATTTTCTTTACCCTTCATGGGTTTTATCGAACCGACTCACCTGGACGACAATAGCGATGTCCACGTCTGAGTTCGACACTGGTCCAAGTTAGATGTAAATAAATCACCACCAATTTTATTCCAACAAACATCACCGCTATCATCAAGGCATAAGTCTTGCACACAACAAAAGATCATTGACAATCCCGATATTGTGATTATCGGAAATTATGATATTATTGTAAGATACAGGGCTACCGTTAAGATGATGAAGTCCAACACGTTCATTAACTTAAGAATATTATGGTAGCATGTTATTCATTAAGAATCTTCGATGTAGAAGTTAGACGTACATATTTCACAGTAGAGAGGATGATTTTGCGGCAATGCAGGCGGTGGGTTTTTTTCCATTCAATTGAAGAAAGTTAAAATACATGAGTTTGTGGGCATACCCACTTCAACAAATTGGCAGACATTTCAGCCACTACACACACTCAACAGCCAACTCCTGAATGACCGGCTCAATACCGACAATATAGCTGACCAAACTTTTGACTAAGCATGTAGGAAATTAAATATGCCGAATTACAAACTACATTAAAATGCAGATACATGATACAAACTTAATTTAACAATGTATACATGCATAGGCGCGTTCATGTGTTGGTACCAGCCTTTTTATTTCATATCATAAAACATTTGCAAGCATGCGCGCGTACGCTGCGTCTACTGGGCAGCTGCGGCGGCTCCGCCTCCGTGTGTCCCGGCAGCAGGCACCCAGAGGACGGTGTCCCTGCTGATGAAGTGGCACAACGCGGCATCTCCCGGCTTGAGATGCTGCTTCACGAACAACGGGTTCTCGCGATCGAACTTCGACGTGTCGAGGTGGCACAGGGCGAGCGCCTCCATCTCCGGCGCACCGCCGTCCTCGTCCCGCAACGTCACTGCGTACAGTCTGGTCGGGTTGATCGCATGGCAGTAGTACACCGCGTACGGGAACTTCATGCTATGGCATGTCATGGTCTTTGCTTTCGAGTCGGTGACCGTCCGTGCCTCCACCACCTTGTACCTCCCAGACGCAATGCCTTCCGCGGGCACGTCGGAGGAGATGGCTCGGACTTGGCGCGTCCCGAGCTCGGACATGGCGAGCTCGACCATCGAGTCGATGGACGTGACACATGCCCACATCTCGCCGTCGAGCGGGTTGGGGTGCTCGCAGGTATCCAACGTCGACCATATGCCGTCGGCCATGGCAAAGGACACCGGCGCAAACGCTTCGAGGATGTCGTTGAAATTCTTCGTGCTCATAGGGATGGAATCAGCAACGCTGCGACGCAGAAAGGGAGCACGTGTGGCGATCGGCAAGATGTAGGGGGTGACCATGGACCCTGCTGGTGTAAGGAGGTCCTCTACGAAGTGAAGTTGTTCCGTAGTACGATAACCATGGGTGTAGCCATTGTGAAGAACACCACGGTAAGCCTCTGCTAAATAAATAAATAAATAATATATAGTTGCATAAGATCTTCCAATATGGACAAGTTTTGCATAACAATTAGTTATGATGCAAATTATTTCGATCAATCTTATACTTCTCCGGTCACAAGAGTTGTTTTGGATATCAAGGTAGTCTTCAAAGCACAACTTTAGGTATTAATTTTTATTGTAATGTATTTATAAAATCTACTAAAATTATAATACTATAAAAATACTTTTTGAGATAAGTATACACGTGTCATTATCATATGTTCAATCTCAATACTGGGCAACATATAGGACAAAAAATTCAGAAGATGTCAGGACACAATTTGAGAAGCGTCCAAAAATACATGACATAATTAATTTAAGAAGCATGGATATTTCGTTGATAATTAATTAATTAGGGAGTTTCTAGGCATCACCCGGATGTTTTCTTTTTGGAGAGAATTCATGGCCATTGGATCTCTAATCCAACGGTCCTAAATCTGGATGATAGTTATGAAGAAAATATCCAGACGATGTTTAACAAAACCCAATTAATTAAAGTATGTAACAATTCTAGCTGCGTACATATTGCTTAGGTATTTAATTAATCAGCCAGACGGTAAAATATTTATGAGATCCACAAGCGTCCAGGGGCGAAGCTAGAGCACGAAGGACCCGAGTGCACACATAAGCCTGCTGTAAGCCTGTTGGGCCATATGTTCCATGCATTATGCGGATATGGGCTAGCTACAGGACGGGTGGTGCACGTACTGAGCTCTAAGGGAGTGCACAAACGGTGAAACTTAATTGCTAATTACTTAAAATTATTTTTTTCCCTGGTGCCGATGCACTCGGCAAGCACAACTTGGCTTCGCCCCTGCAAGCGTCCCAACCCCCAGGACATAAACAAACAAATAAATAAAAGGAAAAAAACTAGAAAACGTCAGGTTGCAATGATCATATCATGCAATGTTAATTAATTTCCTTCGTATCCGATAAAATACATAGGAAGTGCCTGCTGCACAAGATTAATCACATTCACCAAATTAGAATTTATGTAGTTAGTATACTAGGTTTTGTTGAGAGAGAGAGAGAGAAACCGTTAGGTGGGGTCAAAAGCTCGAGTATGGCCAATGGCATGGGAGAGTCGGGAAGCATTGCTTGCCAGTACGTCATCACCGTAGACGCCGAGTTTGGCACTACGGCCCCTTCCGCACTCGCCAAACTTGCTTGCCGGCCATCTCTGGCCGCTGTGACCTGTAAATCGTGCATCATCATCGTCACAACAGTGAGCAATATCATAGTGCTAATTTTTTGCATGCATGACCTAAAATGGCCTTTCTCTTGCATGCATGGACGTGAAATATGACTATGGTCGTGTGTGCGAAAAGCATGGGCTAATTGGCAATAGGAAGAGATATAGTATGTCTGTATGTGTATAGCTTTGATCGATGCATGCACTTACGAGAAGGAAAGAGATGAGTGACAAAAGGACACTCATGCTGCTTTGTCTCATTGTATCTGCAGTCTGCAGACAGCTGCAGCTGATCACTACTGGATTGCTTTGCTCTCGACCAGCCAAGGCAGGTAGCATTTATAGGCTAGGACGTACTCTGATTTTTCAATGCGTTATTATCATAAGCCAATTAATGCGGCATCAATCACTGCCGGCAGTCTCTAAATACGCCAATAATTATCTTGTTGGTGACGTGCGTAGTTGCAGATCCAAATAATTATCGATCGGTTGTGTAAGAGAAGAAGTAACTACTCCCTTGGTATAAGTCATTCTATAGATAGCGTGTATAGGTCGCCAATCAAGTAATCAACGAAAGACCCATTAGTAATATAATTGCGCTGCAGCATTGTTCTCTAGCTGAAAAATGCGCGCCATATGTGTCTTTTTGTATTTGCTTCAATTATTTGATAGTTCATAGTCCACAGAGACATAGAAATTGTAGTTATACTCCAACCATTTCGCCAACCATAGCATAGTCTATCTGTGTGGCACACTGTTTCTCTAACTGGTGAGCAGAGTTCAATTCTCTCAACAATCACGTATTCGAGTAAGTTGGTTGTATGGATTTTTCACTGTAATTTCCAAGGTTTGAACCCGAGTTAAGGGTTGTGAAATAGTTTGAATACTAGCAAATTGTCCCCAACCTCTCCAAAAAATACTTCCACCATATCGATATAAGCCGTCCAAACCCACCATGCTCATAAACCAAGAATATACAGATATAAGAAATAGTTAATGAATATATATATAAAGTGGAAGCCCACCACGATTCACCGCCCAAAAAAAAAACATGCATCAGATCAACTCATATATAGTCATATATAATGTTCACATCCATAGTTGATCAAATGTTCACATCTATACGTCAGGGGTAATCAATCATTGGAAAACTTTATTGGAGGTTATTCTCTAGTGAAGTGTCCATTGATGAACTTACAGTATAAAGTTCTTATCAAGAGCTGACCCTGCGATGCACGCTAGGGCGGCTAAGCGGGTTAAGAAATCGTATTTCTTATAATATCATTACAACATAAAGGGTTATTATAGACGGTTGTAAACTCTTATTACAGATGGTTTTTTAATCGTCTGAATTTTTGGGCTGTAATAATAGACGGTTTGTGAGCTGTCTGTGATAAATCATAACACAAATAATTTGTATAAAGAACCATCTATGAAGGTACTATCACATATGGCTGCAACCAAAAACTGTTGTGATATGTCGGCCATCACAGACGGTTCTATGTACGAATCGTCTGTGGTGAGCAAATATCACAGATGGTTTGCAAAAAGAAACATCTGTGATAATATCACAAACAGTTTTTGGTGGCAGCCGTCTGTGATAGCAAACTTTCACAAACGGTTTATACCATGCACAAAACTGTCTGTGATAGTTCGTTCTATGCTTAAAATACATAGACATCACAGATACACAAATATCGATCACAAATACACAGATATATCACAGTTACACAAATTTATAGATTAACTAGTAAGCCGTCCGTGCATTGTAACAGAGTCTCAAGAGAGTGATATATATCATAAAAAATGATCCTAAACCATAATACATATTTTGCAATAGACAAATACTAATAACATTATTCCACCTAAGATTAATATGCTAACTGAACAAAGACATGGTAGTTTCGCAGTAGTGAGGGCAAAGGGGAAAGGACCGGCCAAGCCACCAAAGCCGTAGAGGGTGCGACCCAGGCACTTCAGTGCGTATACAACATCCATGGTGTGACGGTGTTGCGGCGGGCATGCTTAGTGTAAGTGACGACGTCGCAGATGACATTCTCCAGGAAGATCTTGAGCACACCACTGGTCGCCTCGTAGATGAGCCCGGAGAAGCAATTCACGTCGCCCCTCCTCGCTAGCCATCGGATCGTTGGCTTGGTGAGCCCTGGATGTTGTCACGCAAGACCTTCCGGTGGCACTTCGCACTGCCCTTGCCGAGCCCATTCCCTTCCTTGCCGCACTCAGACATGGCTACCGATGAATCTCTTCTTCGAGGCTACATGAGAGAAGCGAATGGAATTTGAGGAAAAGTACACACACACACACACACACACACACACACACACACACGATGGTGGTGTAGGTTCTTGGAGTGAAATTGGGGGAAAGGGAGAGGGGAAGTAATAAGGGGTGAGAGGTGGGAGGAGACCGGTGTCTGCCGTTCGATGCGGAGAGAATAGAAGGGTGAGGTCGGGATCCTGGGAGAGATGCCAAGGATCGGTGATGTGTCATTATCACAGATGGTTCAGATTAAAAACTGTCTGTGATGTATGCAATTATCACAGATGGTTTGAATTAAAAACTATTTGTGATGTCTGTTATTGTCACAGACGGTTCGAATTAAAAAAATCATATGTGATGTCCGCAAAAACCATTTGTGATAATTGCGGACATTACAGACCGTTTTTAATCTGAACCGTCTGTGATGCCTGTAATTATCACAGACGGTTCTTGTTAAGAATCGTCTGTGATAATTATGTATCACAGATAGTTCTAGTCATTGCTAGTAACATAGGCAGTCACGCTTATAAAACCGAATGGGATAATTGTAACACTGATGGTTCTCTAAAATCGTCTGTGATAAGACGTTCAGTGTAGCCTTTTTCTTGGTGGTAGTAGTAGTAGTGTATGCAATTGTCAACTAGATTCCAGTGTACCGGGGAATCGCTGACTTCCAGGTTGAATACCAGGGAATCGCTAGCTAAGAATACACAACAACAGATTAAGTTTCCCATAAAATAACAGATTAAGTCCAAGTCTTAAACTGAACGTCTGCAATGGTAGCAAAGCTGTAGTAATATTTAAGGTTGCTTTTTTTTAATGTTTCTCCGGTGTATATATACTTAATTAATTAATGAGAAAAGTGCTCACATAGCACTCTTTTTTGGCACCTTACAAACATACCACTCCAAATTTTAACATAGGTTAAATAGCACTCTTTAAAGTCGCAACGCTTGCCTCAATAGCACTTTGGCCATTTTTGCCCCTAACCTTTATCCTCCCTCACTTCTCCCTTCCTCTTATGCAGTGTTCAAAAAGGCACAACTAGCAGTCGTGCTCGCCGTAAGGCGGAGGCAGCACCTCCTCAATCTTCTCCACTTTCTCCCCCATATCCTCCACCGAGCTCCACTGACCTTCAGTGTCATCGTGCTTGCATCAAGTCGCACCGTCACATCCAGATCTGAGCTCTTCACTGGCCTGTACCCAGCTCCACCATTGCCTCCAGATCAGGGAAAACTATATTGGTTTTAAAAACATTCGAACCCCAACGATAACACTGGAAACCGCTGACTTTTGGAAAAAATCAGAATTTTTTGTACAAAATTTTTTGAATTCAAATTTGAACTTTTAGGATACAAAAAGAAAAGGTTGGAAAAATTGCCATTTCCATTACTCAAACTAGGCCTACCACACAAAACCATAGTGCCTTACCACCAGGCTCTGTAGCACGGACACTTGCCTTTTATGTCATGTCCGTATCCGACACCATTTCCGGCACGGATATGACATGGACACATGTCGGCAGCATGTCGATTGTTTTTAAAACAAATTTTAATTTTGAAAAATCCTGACACATTCAGATATAGCGTGACCGCGTATCCGACATGGCCCAGCATGCGAACCCTAACTCGATGGCTAACCCTAAATCCCGACCTCTCGTATGAGCCCATGCCTCAGTCTCTCCCTTGCCTCCTCTCGCGTGTGTTGCCTCTAGCCGCCGGATCCTCCTGTCGCACTGCAGGACCCTCCCTGGTGCCAGCGAGCGACGGCTCCTGCCTCGCATCTCCAATGCCAGTCCTTGCTCTCCTCTCGCGGGTGTGGGCTCTAGCCATCGGACCCTCCCGTCATGCCGCCAAATCCTTGGCCGCGCCAGCGGATCCTGCAGCTCCGCATTGGAGGCTCCTACTGCTGGTGTCGGCGCACTACTTGTCGCTTCTCTGCTTAAACCAAGCCTCTCGCTCTCACTCACCGGCGCCGTCGCAGGTCAGGTGCTCCTTCCCGATCCATGTACATAGGGCACGTCGATCCCAGCTCGCTCTGCGCGGGCCTCTTGAGCTGGCGGCGCTCTTGTTTCTCGCGTGGGTTGATCAATGCTCGGTTAGGATCCTTGTCAGACCTCTTTTCACACTTGAAATCAAAGGATTTGGTTGGTTATTTTCTTCATGTCACTACTACAAAAGCAGCTATACTGGATGGCTACATCACAGATGGTTAATAGGGAACCATCTGTGTTGTAATTATCGCAGATGGTTTTACAAGCGTGACCGTGTACCATCTATGATATGCAGCTATCACAGACGGTTCATACGAATAACTATCTATGATATTTTTACAGACGATTATTTATATGAACCATTTGTAATAGTGAAAGGCATCACAAACGGTTCCTGTTAATAACCGTCTGTGATAATTCATGGACGGTTATTTATACAAACCATCTATGATAATGATGGACATAATAGACGGTTTGTATGAAAAATCATCTATGATAGATTGATAGTTCACAGATGGTTATTAATAAAAACCATCTATGATAATTTTATATCACAGATAGTTTGTGGTTGGAAATGTCTGTGATATGTTTGTCTTAAACGCAAAAATGGCACTTCGGCTTTCCGATGCGTCTCTTCATCTTACGCACCAAATTTATAAAAATGATATATCATTTTTCACCGATGCCCATTCCTTCATTTCATCAACTGCAATCCCTTAATCCTACAGCAACCGTTCTCTCCTTTCTTTCATCCATCCACACCGAATTGTTTGGTTGTAACCTCACGTAGGCGAGCGATAATTACCGTCTGATGAAGATCATCCACTCACACCCTGCTTTCCTTCCCCAGGTTGTTAGTGATGCAGTTCGCCAACTAAATATGATCATTTGCCGTCGACAAAAGCTACTCTCCATGGTTAGGGAAGGGGACATGGCTCTCAACCTCGTCCTCCTCATTGAAACGCGCAAGGTCTTGGAAGCTATTGAGGCAGTGGAGAGGCGTATGAACTCTTTAGCTGATCAAACAGTAGTGGCCGACTCTGAGGAAGCTAGGGACGGCTATCTCTACTAGACGATAGACCTAATTTGCGATTTCGAAATGATGGAAGATGAAGTCAAGAGGAAAAGGCAAATATTGAAGTCATTCGATGACATAGCTGCCGATCCTCCTACTCCAAAAGCCGACGAAGAAGCTTATGAAGCCCAGAAAACCAAACTTTGGAATTTTCTTTTCCTTTTAATATTGGCATAAAGACCAAAGTTCTCTTATAAAAACAATGCATGTTATTACTACTGTCTATATATATATATATGTGTGTGTGTGTGTGTGTCTATGTTTTAACTTTGGAATTTTACTTGGTCATGTCTATGTTATTGTCTGTGTTGACGAGAGACCTTAACTCTGCCATGTTGAAGTTACTGTCTATATATGTTGAACATGTTTACTGAATAACGTGTTTATCTTACTGTCTATGATAGTGTGATAGTTCCTCTATGAATATACCCCTGCTAGGTTTTGCTAGATCTCACTACTCACTCGTGACGCTACCTCTCCTTCCCAACACCGCCTCTCCCTCTCGATGCCGGCCTCTCCATCCTGACGTCGCCTCTCCTCCCTAAGGTATGAATCCCAAATCCCACTTCTTTTGGAGGTAGATCATGATGAGTTTGGTAGATGAGAGACGTGGTGGCTCTGTACATGAGGAAGGATATCTGTGGTTTGTCGCTGATTGAAAATTGCAAAGAGATATATGTGGGTTTAGAAATTAGCACGAAGATGATACTGGTCTAATACAGAAATTGGATATTCAAGCTTGAGCTCTAAATTGCTACTATTACTGTCATTTGTCAATTTTTTATTCTATCACTTTTGGAATAGTTGCCAAATTTGTTTTGTGATCTTTAGTACTTCATGACATATGCTTTATTTGTTAGTTAATTTGGTTTGCTATCAAACTTGTTAAATATGTGATTCTATTGTTTGGGAGTATATTAAGTTGATGTACTGTCCTGTGATCACTAGCTTTGCCTTCCTACTGGCCGAAAGTTTAGTTGATGAATTTAAGCTTGGTAGATAAGTAATTTGTTATTTAAGAGCTCAACCTGCCAATAATTATTTTGTGATTATATATATATATATATATATATATATATATATATATATATATATATATATATATATATATATATATATATATATATATATATATATATATATATGTATGTATATATGTCGATCTTGACAAACTCGCCGAAATTAGAGGAAAGCTCTAGAGTTACACCCCGGCAATGGTGATTAGATGTTGAAACATTGGATATAGTTGTAATCACTCAATTGTGCTTAATCAAAAAATTCATTCAATTGTGATTCATTCAGTTGTTTAATTCATTTGTGAGATCTGTGTAACGATTGCCATGTGCTATATATGTGAACTTCTTGCATTGTTTAATTTATTTGTGAGATTTGTGTAATGATTGTCCTGTGCTATATATATGATCTTCTTACTTGTTTTCAGAGGGCATGGCTAGCATTTCCCGAGGCTAACCGAAAACAGAAAATAATATAGCCTTTGAAATAGCTATCACAGATGGTTTGGTGTTCCAAACTGCCTGTGATATATAGATATCATAGACGGGTTTTAAAACAAACCGTTTGTGATATTCCGCTATCACATACGGTTATATCAAAAACTATATGTGATAGCTAAATATCATAGACGATTTTTTATTTTGAAAAATTGTGTATGTTTTAACTTATCACAGATGGTTTGGGAGCCGTCTGTGATAAACACCTATTATCACTGATACATAAATACAAACGGTTAAGAAACCGTCCGTGATGACGGTTTTGAACTGTCTGTGATAACCCTTTCTATAGTAGTGTGTTTGCCAAAAATTAAACGCAAGCTAGCTAGCTTTTGTTGTTTGTTCACCACACTGGATCGTGTCTAGCTTGTTCCGGTCTTCCGGCCCTGCTAGGAAAAATTCAGTTCCTTTAATGTTGACCATTCCTGTCCCTTGCCAGATTTGATAGATGGCAGGTTTTTGATAGGTTTCCATGGAGAATGTCCAGTGTGGTGCCTAGCACATTTCAACCATCATTAGAGGTCTTCTTTAGCCAACTACTCTGAATTGGAACTTCAGTTCTTTGAATTGGCATGTTTCTTTCTAGCTAGTTGCTGTTGTGATTTGAGTTACAGGCTTACAGCAAATTCAATTTGTATTATCATACTGATTTTTTGTAGCATGTTTTACTAAATAGTCCGCATGCTAGTTGCCTTGCCTGCTGATGCAGATGAAACACACCTGAATGGATTGACAAAGCTCTTTTGATGTGCAGCAAAATCTGTTTTGGAGATGGAAACCGGTGGTTCAAGCACTACAACAGATGACCAGCAAAACATTAGGGCTCCATTGACCAGGTTTCTGCACTGATTTTTGTATTAGGTACAGCTTGTTCATTTCCTAGTTTCTTATTGGATGAATTCTTCTCTAGGCTAATTATCTTTCTTATTTGTTGCAGCATTTTGGTCTACCTCCAATGTCTAATGTTGAGGCTCAAGCTCTTGAAGTAAACACTTGCAATCTCACAAGCAGATAAACTTCTGAGTTCTGACTGATGAGTGATCACTATGGAAGAATGCAAGGCTAAAGTGACTGACTGACTGCTACTCAACTTCATTAAGAATAAGATGGTTGGAAGCTGCAAAAGGTACTATGTTTCCTCCAAAGTTTTTTCATTGTGTAGTAGCCTAGTTGGTTAGTATGCACAATAAACCTGAATTTGTACTACATTTTGATTCAGTTGGGTTGCATATGGACCATGGTTAATTTTGATGTTATGCAGTTCAAAACAAATAAAAACTCTTGTTTCACAAAAGTAGGAATAGACAATAGTGGCTACCTTGGTTTCATTGTGTTCGCATTTACATGCTGGATTCTCGCACTACTGTGATTGTGCTTATACTATTACATTTATATATATGTAATAATAATTATTAATATATATAGCCGTGTCATCGTATCGATATTTTTGAGAAAATGGTGAATCCCGGTGTTCGCGTCGTGTCGGACACATAGCCACCAGGCCATCTACACACCTATGCTTTAGCTTTGCTGCAAATTTTCTTTTATACTTCATCAAAATTATGCAAATTCGAATTTTTTTTACCCAGTTTGACCTTTTACTGAAGCCTGCTGATAACACCGAAAGCCTACGGTTATCGGTAATAAAATTTTCCCTGCTCTAGATCTACACTTCCTTTGTTGTGACCTCATCAACTATCGGGACCCGGAGCAGCAACTCCATGACCCTCTGTGTTAATCGCACTATCCCAGGAAAAGCTAGTGCACACAGTGATCACAAAGACAAATATCATGCGTAATGACAAACTTTTATTAACTAATATGAGCCTGATGGCCAAAGTTTTTACAATAACAGCAAAAGAAGACAGTGGAAGAAAACATAGCAGCAGCCCATCCAGCCTTCCCACAAGACGAATGACTATAAGACATGGCCTACTCGCAATCCTCACCGAAGTCGTCGAAGGCTTTCTTTGGAAAGAAGTTAGATTCAGCAACATGAGTACAAAAAGTACTCCACAAGTTACACCAGAAATTTAACAGAGATAATGCATGCATAAGGAATATCAAAGGAAGGCATAATATGGTTAGTTTGCAAAAAAGGCAACATTGGAGTAAATATCGTAAAGTAAGTGCAAAGGCTAAATTTGATACAGTATGTAAAACAACGTTGTAAGCAAGATAGTTATCATTAGTGCAGGTCCATCCCCCATACTAACCTAACCACGGGCATCCCACCCGGACCATCTTTCCAAAAGATATCATATGGATTCCATCCATCCATAAAGTTTTGTAAACCATTTTGAAAACAAAGTCTAATATGTGAAAAACTTCACTCTGCTTGCCCATGACCGTGGGCACAGCTATCCAGGATAGATTATACACTCTACAGAGATTGTACAGCTTTACTCACAAGATATGATCATCCCTTTTTGCCACCGGATTAACACACTTCCTTAGGTGTGCGGCGAGGAGATCATGACAAGGCCTTTACAGTGCTCCGTTGTCAACTTAATCACGCTGCCACTAAGGTTTCATCACAATATGAATCCACATATTGGAGCCCCTCTTGTACCATGCGAGACTTCTCACGGCATACGCCACGCTCACATTCAGCCTATAGCGAGATCAAGTTGGAACTTCACAAATTATTCGGTCAGGTCTGTCCCATACCAGACTTGTGGTAGTACGACAGGGCTTTGCAACAGTAGCTCATAGACCGGTCCTTTATCTGACTTAGGCTTAACCGCAACCCCTTGTGCCTGGCAATCGACATTGAGTCGTCAAACTACAATGCATGTCAGCAAGCACCCACCACCATACCATGCCTAAGTCTAAACCAGTTTTATATTTTGTTTCAAAATAATTTCACAAACATTCTTGACTCACCAAAGTCAAGAATTCAGTTTTAAAGTCTATTATTTTATGTGAAAGATCATCCTACACCATAATTATTCTAAGCAAGGTGTTGTGGTTACAGACCAAACAGAGAGAGAGAGAGTATGATAGTGGAGAGTTAAGTGAGCAATGGCTTAGGGTTTCCCCCGTGGCCTGTGTTGTATATTTATATCCACATGGGGAGTGCTTTTATAATTATACCCTTACATCCATGTATCCTCCTAAGGGGCATTTATGTCATTACACATGTCCTATTCTGGGCCTTATATCCCTCTAGCAAGCCTGCTGGGCTTAGGTGGGGGCCACCCCAACGACAGGAGCCTCTCATGGTGAAGGGCTTCACGGGCCGAAGCCATGTTGCCGAGCCCCATGGCCTCCTCCGTCCCTGCGGCCTGTGAGTTTTCCCAACGTTTTGGCGGAGCCTTATTGCTTGGTGTAGTGTTTGCCCCGCCGCAAGGGTACAGCGCTGGGCGGGTTGGTGGAGCCATACTCGTGCGTAGAGCCCTTCAGTGGCGGGTGCGAAGTCGAATTCGATGTCGAAGTCGAGGTCGAAGTCGAAGTCGAGGTCGAGAGGCGAGGTCGAGGTCGAAGCCATGCCCGCGTTGGCAGGGCGGCCTGGTTGCCCGGGCCACCCTCGACCGTGAGTTCCTTGGGCGGCGGAGCCGAAGTCGGAGTGGGGGCAAACCCCGCGCCATAGATTCCCCTAGGCACAGGGTGGTTGTGGCTTCACGGTCTGGCAATGCGCTTTAATGACTCCTGGAATCGTGCCGACCTCTGAACTGTTAGGCTACTGCCGCTGTGCGTGTTGTCCCACCGGGAGTGTACACGCGGCGGGTTGTGATTGGCGGGCCGTGAGCTGTCAGCAATCGCACGACTGCGGTCATTCGCCCCTTCCCCAGAGGGGCGGGACGCGTGGAGGGTGCTATTAGTGTGCCGTGCGCTGTCCAGTGGGTTCGCATTTGCGTCTGTTCGGTTGCCGACAGTTGCGCTCCCTGGTCATGGGAAGCCAAACTACCAGGCAATCAGCTTGTACGGCTGCATCGATTGGTGTGCCACTGGTTGAGCTTTTCATCGACCCGCGGCGCGTCGAGTATGTACGCATCATTTCCTGCGCTATCTTTCGTAGGGGTTAACTCTGATGGACACGGTCATAGGGTGGTGATGAACAAAAGGATGCCTATTCTCGAGTTTCGGAAAAGACTTATCTTGGACTTGATGCCGAGCTTTGTGGCTCACCGGGTACGCTCTGCTGCGGCATGCGGTCACCTTCTCGCAAATAGGCCTACTTTTGTTCGTCTTCATTTGATGATTGCGCCTTTTGGCGCCAATATCACGAGCATGAGGGCGTGGGGTTGGGCCTTCGCTAGCCGAGGCGGGAAGGTTCTGCGGACTTCGAAGTCGTGGTGGCGTCTGACATCATCGCGGTGTCCCAGCGGGGTGTCCCTTCGCGGGGACGGGGCCGAAGTCGAAGCCAGGGCCTCGCTGGTGGGGCGGAGACCCCGTCGAAATTGCTGCAGTTGATTGGCCCCGAGAATCGCGCCGACACGCGACGGGAGCGGTGTCGCGGCGTACGACCTGCATTTACTCCTAGTGGGAGCCGACACGCGGCAGGGCGCTATTGGCACGTCGTGCGCTGGCAGGCCTTTGTACGACCACGGTCGTGCCCGACACGTGTAAGTGGTCGCGACGCTTCGGCTTCAATCGTGGGGAGGCGAGCGGTTCGTCGTCCGCCGGTTACGCTTACCGGCGATGCGGGAGACGAGGGGTCTTTAAATACCCCCTCGTGGTATCATGTCTGCGCCTCCTCCGCACGCCTTCTGACCGCCCGCCTCGCCTCCTACTCTCCTTTGCTTTGTTGCCACCGCACTTCCCTTTCGCCGTCGTCTAGCTTGCGGATAACGATGGCGCACGGTGATGAGCGCTCTCAGATGGCCGGTGACTACGCCATCCGCTGGCGGTCCTCGCCACTTGAGGTGGAGTACGCGCTTGTAACAGCCCAGGTTTTTATTAAAATAAAAATAAATTAATTAAATTTAATTAAAATAAAATCTAAATTAAATTAAGTATGTTTGGTTGCCTAAATTTTATTTTTGATTTGCCGTAATTTTTCTGCTTTTAAAAAAACGCTGGATTTGAAAAGTAATTTAGATAAAAACATAAAAATATTATTAAATAAAATAATATTTTTATTTTCTATAAAAATCCTATTACAAAATACTTATTTTAAAGTATTTGGCTTTTATCTGGATTTTCTATGTTTCTTTGGAATTTTCTAGAGCTTAAAAAAACTATTTTCAAAATTAAAAAGTATTTTAAAGGACTAAAAGAAAGAAGATTATAAAGACAAAATAAAGCTAAAAATATTTTTTCCTAAGTCCAAAATTATTCAAGGGATTTCTGTGAATTTATTGTATATTTTTAAAATCAATTTTAAAGCTTAAACTATATCTTTATTAGTTAAAAAGATTTAATTTCACTAAATTAAACTTTAATATTATCTAAAAATATTTTATTTGAGTTCCTTGTTTCACAAATTTTTTTTGTATATTTTCTTGGATTGTTCGGAGTTTGTTTGAGCTCAATTTTAAATTTCCAAAAAAAAAAGAGGAGAGAGATTGAACAGTGCCCACGTTCATCTTCTCCCCGCACGCAGGGAGCTCGATCGATCCTGCACATGTTTTCTTCCGTTTTTCTCTCTCTTCATAACTTCTAAACCGGACCTTATCTCCACGTCCTCCCAGAAGAAAAGTCGTGCCAAATCGCGTTAGGAATCCATCCCAACTGGCCTCATCTCGTTTCGTTCAATTGTTTACGTTTTATCTTCTATTTTCCGGAACGAACTCTAAACTGAGATCCGCGAATTTGGGTCAGTTTCTATCCCTTCCAAGCCTATAAATAGGACCCCTTAACCCCTCTAAACTCATCCCAAGCCGTGGCAAGTCCTCTTAAAGCTCAGAATGTCGTCGGCACCGAGGCTCTCTGGTCTCAAATTTGCTCGTCACGTCCCGAGCTATCCAATGAGTTTTACCATGATTCTTTCGCGTCACATTGTTTTCCCATATGCTATCTACCTTCTTGCCAAGTTAATTTGGTTTTGGTACATCCAATCTCTCGGAATCAAGTTTTCCCCAATCTAGGTCAAGAGCACTTCCCGACGTTGATTCATCACCTCCAATAAGTTTTAGCTCATGCCGTAATTTTTATTAGATTTGCCTCGCCGTATTCTACGCCATGCTCTCTTCCGTTTCCCCGAAAAGCCTTTACAAATTTTCACCTCCGACACCTCGCCATGGCCGCCAATGGCATCTCGTGTCCCCATCTATCCAGTGGTGCTTTCCCCAAACCGTTCGCGTCAAAACGTGCCAAACCATCCCAGGTAGTTATCCTCTAAGTAGTTTTAGATTTCGTTCACCGAGCACCAAGATAGCAAGTTTTTCCTTTTACCTTACCGATGTCGTTCAAATGTCGATTGCGTCATCTCCGGTGGAATTCCGGCCAAGATGAAAATTTTCCTAGCTTCACCATGCCACGTTCTAGCCCGTGCTCACCCTACTTCTTCGTGTTCTATGCCCGGATTTTATTTCTCTCTCCTACCCATGTGGTAGTAACCGCCTGTGCCATCACCGTGCTCCGTTTGACGTGCCGTCGCTTCTTATGTGTGCCTTGGGTCGCTAGCAACCCGTTTTGCTAGTTAGCTTCACGTTCCATGCCTCCTCTCACCGGCGCTAGCTTCCTTTCCAAAAAATCAGCTCTCGGGTGAATAGTAGCTTTTGTGATTTTCCAGCATTTTCTAGCCCGGCAAACTTTAGATCCCTTGTTATCCTCCGTCCGAACTCCGATTGTCCCGATTCTTTTTCCTAAATTCATATAAAATTAATATCTATATTTTGGTGCTAGTTTTGTAATTTTTTGGATTTTATTTATATTTTATTTGATTTTCATTTGGGTATTCGCACGTGTAGACTATGACGATTCAGGAAAAATTCTTCGACGAAGAATCACACCAGGTTGAAGAGCAAGGCAAGTTACACTCCTTGATCATGTTGATCCCAATTTTCAAAATAAAAATATGTTGATTTAAATCATATTGCGTGCATATTTCTATTCAACGTATTTCAATTCAGTTTTAAATATAGTTAATGCATACTTGTTGAATTTCCCCATTGATATTGAATTCCTTACCTTGTCACCCTAGATCAAACTCTAGCTAGTGCACTAGTGTTGTCTAGAGAAATTTTGAATCAATTGCTTAGCCCTGCTTAGTCATAATATTTGTTTTGGGATACCTTTTCACATAAAATGATGAACTTTTCACAGAAAATGATAAAGTTTCCTAAATGTACTCTTGACTTTGGTGAGTCAAGGAGGTTTATAAAACTATTTTGAAATAAATTATAAAACTGGTTTAGACTTAGGCAATTGGTTAGATTGCACCCGCATGCTCTGTTGGTTGGAGCCGCAGGGTTGATTGTCATGCACGGGGGTATGAGGATGGGCCTAAGTCAGATTAAGGACCGGTTTGTGAGCTACTGTTGTAAAACCCTAATCGTACTACCACATGGCTGGTATGGGACATCCCTGGCTGAATAATTTGCAAAGTCCCAATCTGAGTCAAGTCGTAGGTTGAAGGTGGGCGTGGTTGGTGCCATGGGAAGTCCCACTTGGGTGAGTGTGGTTGTAGCCATGAGAAATCTCATTCAGGCTCAAGAGGGGGTCCCGGTCTGGTGGATTCCTTACTGGGGTGAAACCTTAGAGTTGGCTTGGCCAGGTTGAAGGCTTTGCATTGTAAAGGCCTTGTCACGACTCCTCGCCGCACACCTAAGGAAGTGTGTAATCGCGTGGCAATATGGGATGATCGTGTCTTGTGGGTAAAGCTGTACAACCTCTGCAGAGTGTATAATCTATCCTGGATAGCCGTGCCCATGGTCATGGGCATGCTTAGTAAAAGTTTTTCACGGATTAGACTTTGTATTTTCGAAAATATTTTTGAAAACCTTATGGATGGATGGAATCCGTGAGAGATCGAGACTTGGTGGATGGATGGAATCCATCAGGGTTGTACAATGAAGCGTGTGGATGGATGGAATCCATACGTGATCTTTTGGAAAAGATGGTGTATTTTCTATTACAAGTATTGTTTTTACTTACTGTATTAAATTCAGTGATTTCAATCTACTTATGGTATTTCCTAAATGCTGTTTTTGCAAACTAACCCTATAAGCCTTCCATTGAAGCCTTTATCATTATGTTGCATTTCTCCGTGTGATTTGCGGAGTACAAGTTTGTACTCACCTTGCACCCTCCCTACAGAGAAGGATGATGTCGACTACGGTGAAGATCTGGACGAATAAGCCGCGTCTTATTGTCGTTTGCCTGTGGGCAGACTTGGGCTTTGCTATTTATCAGTTTGCTTCCGCAGTTCTTTGCCTTAATTATTTTGCCAATAGGCGTTGATGTAAGACTTGGCCATAAGGCCGTACTGTCAGACCCAGATTTTATAAGCTGGAATCTACTGTGATTAGATGCATTATTCCCTGGATCAGTAGATAGTGCACACAGTTACAGTAATGGGCATAAAAAAATACATATCATGCGGAAACATAAATATAATAATAAACTTACTCATGGGCCGATCAGGCCGAAATCAAGAAGTTGCAGCAGCGGAAGAACGAAGCACACAGGTGGGACCTTCAGGACATGCCCACAGGCAGCCAACTGGAGGTTCGCGGCCTAGTTCTTACCATCTCCATCTTCTACATCATCTTGAGGCTCAGTGATTTGAATCCTGATTCTGAATTTTTGTCGCAAAAGCGAGTATGAGCACTCCGACCCCGTGCTCAGCGAATCAACACACAGAATGCAGTATATAACATGCATGGCTAACCAAAGGATGGCTTAGGTTTATTTTATTTTTGCGAAGAGTGCTTTTGAATACAATTATATAAAAATTTCCTAAGACCTAGCATTTTGAACACACGTATATGTTGTACTTGAATGCAGTAATAATATTGATTCAGATTCCATCTACCTTTACATGGCATCTGCACCATATATCAATTTCTTCAGCGTTATAGCCGCTTAACTTACCACTGGGACGACACCCAGGACAATTCCAAATCAGGGCAGTCCATCGCCCTTTCACTTTTCCATTCCCGGTTTTCAATATTTTATAAACAGAACTATATCTAGTTAAGTTCCCATGTCTGCCCTTGACCGTGGGCACGGCTATTCGAATAGTTTTGACTCTGCAGAGCTTGTACACTTTCACCACAAGAGATAATCAACTCGTTGCTCCACACGATACCTTAGACATGTGGTTGAGCAGACCATCACAGTGACTTTTCAAAGTATCTAAGCTCTTTTCTCATCTCACAATTATGGGAAACTGCCCACTTGCGGTGGGTCCCATCTGTGCGCGGGATGTTTCTCACTGCTACTAGCGTACGGGCCCCACTTCCCTCTGCGCTAGCACGACTGGGAAACTTCACCCTACACTGGTGTCCCTTCAGGCCCCCTTGCCATAGCATAGCCCCTTCAACCCCCTACCAGTGAGATGATTCCAGAACTTCGATAAATCTACTTAGCCAAGTCGTAATTTCCGGACTTGTGGTTGCACTGTTTTACAAGGGAGTTCATGACAAGATTCGGTCCTTAGTGGTATCTGGGCGGTCTACCACTAACCCACTGTTGATCCATCACTAACTCAAAATTTTGTGCTTCCACTGCACCACACTGTGCATCTACTGCACCACATTCACATTACACATACACACCCTCGAACCAATCCGCCCAGACATTAAAGCAAGTTGGGAATTTTGGGGACATAAAATAATACTACCAAAATATGCCAGTCATTTCCACTATGACTGCCCAACCAGTTTTCCTGATTAAAAGTGATAATGATGTTCGGGGGTATTTCTACGCCCCAGGTGTACTTATGCAGTACTGAGCGTAGCATATCATTAGGGACTTATTTTCGAAATGCTATTATTATAGTTTTACTAGGGCGACAAGGTTCATACATCCAAACATTTCAACAGAGGGTGTAATATCATTCAAGGTAATAGTGGCATATAACTAAAATATCAAATTTAGCATGTATTTGTATATAAATAACAGCATGCAATTTTGCTAATTTAAAGCAAAGTAATTTGCATGAAATATAGGTCCAACATGATCAAAGTATTGACTCACCTGGCGCGGTTTACGCGGTCTTGAGCTCACACAATGCTTTCTCTTGAGCTTCGGATGTTTTCTTCACTTCGCTCTTGATATCACTTGATCCGTGGAATCTTCGGACTTCAGTTTCTAATTACGCGACAAACGACTGAATCCAAAATGAAAGCAAATAACTCAAAAGATCCAAATAAATCCAAACACTTTAAATACCCGATTTAATTTAAATTAGACATTTATTACGATTTGAGAATAGAAAGATGATTCAGGTTAGTGTGTCGTAAGCATAGCGGTAGCTGGATTTGAGCGGAAGGACGAGTTGTCTGAATGCTTTACCGTGAGGGAAAATTTTAGAAATACGAGGGATCGAAAGTGAAGATGTACCTACAGGAATTATCTGCTTTTGGAAAAAGGAAGGTGGACATACATAGCCGATTGAGGAGAAGCGAGGTTTGACCTTTTTATTATTAAATTTCTTTTATTATTTTTGTATTTTTCAAGGAAGTTCCATGAGTCGGGTTAGACCTACAGTCTGGTGTAGGAGTTTAGGGCACTAATTTTATCTCTAGTGTATGCATTCCTTGCAACTCATGTTATGGCAAGGCAAACTGGACTGTTGGATGAGATCTGTACTTATTCTATAAATCTTGAAGGTATTATATCACTTGAATATCTTAATTAAGTTTTTAGAATAGTCTCTGATATAGGCTTTTATTTATTACTAATCTATAGTTTATTTACACGAGTCCCGACTTGCTGTATATAGATAATTACGCTCCATATAAATATGTACTAAAGCTAGTGTAAGACTTAATTGACGGCGCTACTGTTATGTTGCTCATACTTTAGCTATTATTATGCTTTATTTTCAATTTTTAGTTTAAACTTAGCAATCTGAATCAGGTTTGTTATGTATCATTTTATGTAACTCCTATTACTTGTGGTTATTGATGAAGTGTTTATTTTGGAATGTTTATATATACTAGCTAGGTCATTTTAATGCCCGATGTCCTAGTGTTGTTACATTTTAGTAACTATATATTAAGACGACCTTTTAAAGATATAGAGATGACAGTCATACTTTAGATGGTTAACTACTCGAACCTGCTACACATGATTACATTTTGTTACTGCTACTAAATCAAAACTACGATCTAAGATTTCAGGGTCGGCAATATGTTAATGTTAGAGTTTATATTTTGTAATCAATTCTTATTCCCAATACTATTTGTCACTTATGATTTATCATGTGCCTCTTTTATTATATTTGGAAGTTTCTAATTTTAAGCAAGAAAGTTAAATCTTAGTTGGCACTTATTTGAGATTACACCTTTAGCAATTTACCAATTTTTATAAACTCTTAATTAACTCTTCCCATTATCCTTTGTCATAAGATTGACTAGACTTGATTTTCCTTCGTTTATACATATATATTTATTTTTACAAGAATTTTTTTAATCCATTTCATGTATTAGATTTTGACAATCTTTATTAAATTTTGGGCATATAATCAATTCCATCTTTTTCATTATAATTTTATACTTAATTTCTTATTCTTACTTTCCATTATAAATTTACAAGTAATGCCTTATTTATACTCTCATGCATAATGTGTCTTTACCTACCATTGAACCAACTTAAAATTTCAACTTCATTTCATAATAATTTTAGTTTAATCTCACCCTATAATTACATGCCCATTTTTATTTGCAAATTATATTTCATTACCTAGTTCAAATGAGAAAACTTTAGATATACATTTCAAGTTTCTTAAGGGTGGAATGGGAGAACACACTCATGACTTCCAAGTGGGCCCACCTGTCATACACATACACAGAGAGGAGGAGTTGGTCGGCTGTGCTGAGCACCGAGCGGGGCAGGCAGTAGAACAGGGGAGTGGGAGTGGCGGCGGAGCCGTGCGGCGTCGCCGGTGAGGAGCGGCCGGGGAGGCGCCGGCGATCAGCGAAATGGTTTGCTCCGGCGACAAGAAGGCTCCGGGAGGTGGGTGCTTCGGCCGGAGCGGCGCCAAGCAGGCGAGTGGTGGCTCAGGCGGCCGACGGTGTGGAGGAAGTGGGCGCCGGCAACCGGACGAGAGGGGGAAAGAATGGAGATGCGCGTAAGCATGGGGGAGGCACGGGGAGCTCACCAGAATGCTTGAAGCGGTCGGAGGGAGGCCGAGGCGGCCTGGCACCGTGCACGGGCGGCGGTGCGGCCGGGTCGCCGTGGCGGGGAGGCTTGGGCTGCGGAGGGCGGCGGTCGACCACGGGGGTGGCTTCCACGGCTGATGGAGGAGCTCCCAGCACCGGGAATTGAATCGGGGCTCGACGAATCGGCGGGGAGCTCGGGCACCGGAGTTTGGGAAGATGGAGGGGCCCGGCAGCGATTGAGGCACTTCGGCTCAATTGGTTGCAAGGGAGGGGAGGAGGGAGTAGTGCGGCGCTGTCAGGACGCCCAGGTGAGGCTTTTATAGCCGGTAGAGGTGGACGCGCGGCGGGGCAGCGTCGGTCTTCCGCTGTTCACGCTGGTAGGGGGGAAGAACTCAATCTCTCCGAGATTTTGTGGGGGAGAGAGGATGGGTGGTGCTTTGAACTTGCCCGCGGGGTGTGAGAGAGAGGGGGAAGGATCGGCTGCGGCAGAGCGCGAGAGAGAGCTGGCGCTAGGGGCGCGGCCGCGTGGAGAAGAAGGCGACGGGGAGAAGGAGATGACGCGGCTGGCATTCGGGACCCACTCGCAGAGGGAGAGGCACGGGCGGGGAAGCGGAGACGCGGGGTGGAGCGGCGCGGCTGTAGCTGTGGCGCGGCCGGAGTGCTGGCGCGTCAGGAGAATAGGGGAGGGGCGGAGACGAAGAGAGGAGGAGGCAGGCGCTGCGCCGGCAGAGAGCGAGCGAGGGTTGGGTCGGGCGGCATGCGCAGGAGCTGGGCCGGGGTGATGGCCGGCCCGGCTGCATGATTTTTTTTCTTTTAATTTTATTTTGCTTTTTCATTTGAACATGTACATGTATGTACATAGGTATATGCAGGTATATATATGCACATATACGTTTATTTTATTTATTTATTGATTTGCTCATTAATTATATATATATATATATGTATATTTTTATGTACAATTTCTTATATTGCTAAACTCTTCCTTGCATAATTTGTATATGCACATATATGTGTATATATATGCATGCATATGCGTTTGTATTTTTATTCATCCAATTCTTATTGCTATTTATATCATTATTTCCAAAACGAGACTTTATATTTTAACTCAAGTTTCTCTCTTCTTATACTGGATCATCTTTTCAGATTCGCATTCTAAATCTCGATTCTTTATTAGTTAAATATGTTTCCTTAAACCTTTGGAACCTTCACCAAATTTTTCAGAAAATCCCATAAACTCCAAATTCAATTTAAAAATACACTGCAAAAATAATTCAAAAGCTTTAAATTTTTAAATTCAAATTTTCAGGATGTTACACGTACCCTTTTATTTAATATAATTGGTCATTTGTGCTTGGTATTTATCTTTGTTGTACTATGTGCACTAGCTGATCCTGGACTAGTGTGATTCACACAGAGGATCCAGGAGTCGTTACTCCAGGTTTCGACAGCTCTCGAGGGGCGCGACCCGACGGCGGCAGACAACTGGTGGGTGGCGATGGAGAGGAAGGAGGGTCCAACGCTCGTGACGGAGGAGACGATCCGTACATTGCTGCGTGAAGGGAAGCTGTCAGACCGCCAGGAAGTGCGACTACCTGCCGATGACGAGGCGGAACCGCGACCTGAGGAGTCAGAGGCGATTGTCACTGCTACAGACAGATCTATCACAGATGGTTCGGAACCGTCATCACAGACGGTTCCTGAACCGTCAGTGTTTAGGTGTCAGTGATAATAGGTGGTTATCACAGACGGCTCCCAAGCCGTCTGTGATAACTAACATTACAGACGATTTTGTATAAAAAACCGTATGTGATAGTCTCGTTTCACAGACGGTTTTGTAAAAACCATCTGTGATACGAGACTATCACAGACGGTTTTTTATACAAAACCGTATGTGATACTCGACTATCACAGACGGTTTTTTATACAAAACAGTCTGTGATATACACAATATCACAGACGGTTTTTGTTACTAACCGCCTGTGATATAATCATATCACAGACGGTTAGTAACAAAGACCATCTGTGATATCATTCATACCACAGACGGCAGTCTTTGAAACCGTTTGTGATACAATATCACAGACGGTTTTTAACTACGAACCGTCTGTGATAGCAAGTGCATAAGCCATTTTATTTGCCGTTTTTTGGCTAGCCTCAGGATATGCTAGCCATGCCCTCTGAAAGCAAGCAAGCAGATTACGGATAAATGACAGATAAGTTTATTGCAACTCAAAGTAAATTACAACAAAATACGCTACACAGATGAATGTAACAAACGGCCAGCAGATCACATACATATATAGAATGAAAATCGTTACACAAATATGACAAATGAATTAAATTGAAGGAATTATTTGACTTGTACAATTGAATCCAATGTTTCAACATCTAATTATCACCCAGCGGTGCCGAGCCTATGAGGGTGAGTGTTTTGTGACTGGAGAGCCTTGTGCGCCGCACTTTGTTCTTAAATTCGGTCGTTGTTTTTATCTGCACAAAGGCCTCCCATGTTTCTGGCGACACGAAAGGATACTTCGTGAAGGGCGTGATATCCTTGGCCACGTAATGCGTCACAAGATTGCTCTTAAAATTCTTCCATGCTTTTCCCATTGTGAGAAGCGTCTGCCGTTGCACGAGTCCCTGTACTTCTGCTGGGATCTCGAACGAATTTGTAATTACCTCCCATAGCTGATTTTTGTGATCCTTTGTCAAATCTTTCCAGCTTGCTATGGTGATGGGGACCCGTTGCCTTCCTATTATCCCGTAGGTAGTCCAAAATGATGACGCTGCTTTCGTCGGTTCCAGAGGGACCCCATTCGGAGAGACCACCGTGATGGTCATTCGGCCCTCTGGCCTTTTCGATACTCCTCGGCCACGCTTAGTTTTCGCAATCTTGGGAGCGTGAGACCCAGATGACGACGACGAAGACTGTGTGGACGCCATCTCTCTTCTAAGAAAAAACTAACTGCCGTGAGCTATGGGCCTTCGAAATATACTTGTAGCTAATAAACAAAGTTCTATGAAGCAAATGACACAAGCCAGTGTATCAAGTTCATTGAACCGGATACTTTGGAATGTGTTACTTGCTTCATGCCCTTTGAAGGTCTATGTAGCATATATTAAAAAATTTTGGACGACTGTGTGGACGCAATGAGGTATGGGCCTAAACAAAGTTCTATGAAGCAAATGACACAAACCAGTGTATCAAGTTCATTGAACAGGATACACTAGAGTGTGTCACTTGCTTCATGCCCTTTGATAAAGTTCTAACGATTGACTAACTGAAGTGACTGCATCACTGCAGTGAGCTAAACAAGTGCAGCATATATTATATGTTACAATTTAGCAAGCTAACATGTGAAGCATATATCATAAAGTACTAATAAAGCATATATCATAAAGCTAACATGTCAAGCATATAACATAAAATACATGTGAAGCATATATCATAAAGCTAACGTGTGAAGCATACAATATAAAATACATGTCAAGCATATATCATAGAATACATGTGAAGCATATATCATAAAGCTAACATGTCAAGCATATATCGTAAAATACATGTCAAGCATATATCATAAAGCTAAAATGCAAGCATATATCATAAAGCTAAAATGCAAGCATATATCATAAAGCTAAATGCAAGCATATATCATAAAATACTTCTCGGGAGGGAGCGGCGTCGGGAGGGACCGGCGGCGTCGGGAGGGAGCGGCATCGGGAGGGACCGGCGGTGGGAGCGAGGGGCGTCGGGAGGAACCGGCGGCGGCGTCGGGAGGGAACGGCGGCGGGAGGGACCAAAACCTAGCTAGCATAGAATACATGTGAAGCATATATCATAAAGCTAACATGTCAAGCATATATCGTAAAATACATGTCAAGCATATATCATAAAGCTAAAATGCAAGCATATATCATAAAGCTAAAATGCAAGCATATATCATAAAGCTAAATGCAAGCATATATCATAAAATACTTCTCGGGAGGGAGCGGCGTCGGGAGGGAGCGGCGGTGGGAGCGAGGGGCGTCGGGAGGAACCGGCGGCGGCGTCGGGAGGGAACGGCGGCGGGAGGGACCAAAACCTAGCTAGCAGGGGCGCGAGTGCCGATTCAGCGAGTATTTATAGGGAATCTATCACAGACGGTTCTATTTATCGAACCATCTGTGATAGTTATATCACAGACGGTTCTATAAATATAACCGTCTGTGATATGCATATTATTACAGACGGTTCTATTTATATAACCGTCTGTGATATTGGCTTATCACATACGGTTATATTTATAGAACCGTCTGTGATATCATATTATCACAGACAGTTTCTTTCAACAAACCGCCTGTAATAGTTCAATATAGATACCAGCAGCTAGCTAGGTTTCTATGTCATTTTACAATTACAATGGAATATAGATACATTTATGAAAAACGCAAGCATAACTACAAATATAACTATTTATTAGTTCCTGAGTCATTTTACAATTACAATGGAACATAGTTACATTTATGAAAAACGTGAGCATAACCATAAATATAAATATTTCATAGTAACATTTATTACACTTGGCTATTTCATTTTAAATAAAGCCCTTCACGATGATCGACACGCATATAGCTTGCTTCATCGCCTTGTTCTTTCTCAAGCCTGATGCCGTCACCGAATGGAGGCAAATCATCAAATTGATTGTACTCTTCCACATCCACAATATTCTCAACCCCGACAATCCTTCTTTTTCCCTGAAGAACAACATGGCGCTTCTTATTTGCCGGGTCGGTTACATAAAATACTTGAACAACTTGCCTTGCAAGTACGAATGGTTCGTCTTTGTATCCTACACATTCGAGGTCCACGGTAGTGACGCCGTACTTGTCGACCTTTACACCCCGTGGGAGTTGGACCCAACGGCACCGAAATAGAGGAATTTTAAAAATTACATAGTCAAACTCCCAAATCTCCTCTACAAGCCCGTAGTATGAGCTTCGGCCAGCGGTACTAACGTACGCATCATAGGCATCTATGCGGACACCTGAGTTCTGCACTGTGCTCTTTCTATCCTGGTCTGTTGTATAAAATGTGTAGCCATAATGTCGTATCCTTGCCATGTCACAATTGTAAATTTTGGCCCTTTTGCCAACCATTGTAGTGTTTCACTTGACGACCTCCTAGTCAATTGCGCCTTCAACCATTCGTTGAACTGACGGTTGCATTGTCTCGTGATCCAAACTTCTGACTGGCCTGCATTCTCCTGACGTAGCATGTCCTTGTGCTCTTCAATATATGGGGTCACTTCAGTCATGTGTTGTAAAACCATGAAATGGGCTTGAGCATACGTATTTTGATCCGGAGTTATTGCTTTCCTTCTGATAGTCCCATACCCTCTAGCCTCCCCTCGTGATGAGATAGAGATACACCTATCGGCTCGACCTGAGCCATGTAGCCGATGCAGAATTCAGTGACCTCTTCTGTTGTATAACCTTCGATAATGCTACCCTCCGGTTGAGATCGATTGCGTACATTGGGCTTCAGAATTCCCATGTACCTCTCGAAAGGGTACATATGACGTAGAAATACGGGGCCGCATATTTTTATCTCTTTCACAAGGTGGACAATGAGATGGACTATGATATCAAAAAATGATGGAGGGAAATACATCTCTAGATCACATAGAGTTGTCACCACCTCGGTTTGCAGAGCATCTAGTCCATCGGGATCAATGACCTTCTGAGAAATTGCGTTGAAGAAATAACATAGCCTTATGATTGTGACTCGAACCTTGTTCGGCAAAATACTTCTAATTGCAACAGGTAGCATTTGTGTCATTAGCACATGACAGTCGTGAGACTTCGTGCCAATTAATTTCAAATGTTCCATGGAAACAAGTTTCTTCATGCTGGTGGAGTGACCAGATGAAACTTTCACACCATGTAAGGACTGGCACAGTTCTGTTCTCTCGGACTTAGACAGAGTGTAGCAAGCTGGGGGAAGGTACGTCCGGCCTTTATCCGTCTCTATCGGTGCTAACTCGGTCCTGATGTTCATAGCGACCAAGTCACGCCTTGCGTTAACACCATCCTTTGTTTTATCAGGAATGTTCAGTAAGAGACCAATCAAACTGTCACATACATTCTTTTCTACATGCACGACATCGATGCAATTGCGAACTTCTAAGTGCTCCCAATAAGGCAAGTCCCAAAATATTGACCTCTTTTTCCACATGTTCTTCCTCAATTTACGTCCCTTTCCAAGCACAACGTTTATATCCTTGACCATATCATACACCTCTTTCCCGCTAAAAGGTCTTGGTACTGAGTCATCCTCTTTTTTCCGTCAAATTGTTTCTTCATCTTGCGGTATGGGTGATACTTTGGAAGGAACCTACGATGACGCATGTACACAGTTTTGCGTGAGTTATTCAACCACACACTCTCGGTATAATCTAAGCAGTGCGGACACGCTTTGGCTCCTTGTGTACTCAACCCTGACAGGTTACCAAGGGCAGGAAAATCATTAATGGTGCAGAACAACATGGCGCGTAGAGTGAAGTTCTCTCGTTTGTCCGCATCCCATACATGTATCCCTTCGTTCCACAGTATTGTAAGATCTTCCACCAATGGTGCTAAGAACACATCAATATCGTTGCCAGGTTGCTTCGGCCCTTGGATAAGTAGTGACATCAAAATATACTTTCGCTTCATACACAGCCAAGGAGGAAGGTTGTACATGCACAGAGTCACGGGCCAGGTGCTATGTCGGCTGCTCATGTTACCAAAAGGATTTATTCCATCTGTACTCAACCCAAACCTTATATTTCTCGGTTCCACACCGAAATCTACAAACATCCTATCGATGTTCCTCCACTGGGCAGAATCAGCAACATGTCTTATCATTCCGTCTTTCTTACACTGCTCCCAGTGCCAACGCATCAATCTTGCATCCTTGCGGTTTGCAAATAAACGCTTCAAACGGGGGATTACAGGAAGATACCACATCACCTTAGCAGGAGGTCATTGTTTCACCTCGATGCCCTTCCCATCATCAGAGTCATTTTTACGCTTGTATCGAGATGCTTTGCACACCGGACAAACATGTAAGCTAGCATACTCTTTACAGTACAGGATACAATCATTCAGATATGCATGTATTCTTTCTACTTCCATTCCTAATGGACAAAGAATCTTCTTGGCTTGGTAGGTGGTTCTCGGCAACACATTTCCCGTTGGAAGCATGTCCGCTAGGAGACCTAACAATGCCGTAAAACTCTTTTCGAACCAACCATTGCTTGCCTTCAATTTCAGCAGTTCTAGAACTGATGACAACCTCGTGTATTGCGGGTTGCAGCCCGGGAACAAAGGTTTCTCCGAGTCCTCCATCAAGCCCTCGGATTTACCAAACTCTCTCTCACTATAGTTCCCTTCTGCATCACGTAACATCTGATCCAGATTGTCATCCTGCGACCTATCCTCATGATCGAAAGAACAGTCCACATCTGGCATATCGTTGTCTCCCTCGACTATGTCATAACTACCTTCTTGTGTACTCTTCTCTTCACCGTGACTGGTCCAACATTTGTACCCTTTTCTGAAACCCCTTCGAATCAAGTGAGCTTCAATCTGCGCTGAGTTGCTAAACATCTTGAGATTATCACAATCAATGCATGGACAATACATATATTTCATCCCCTTCTTCAACATATCCAGCTCAGCCGCCCTTCTAAAAGCAGACACGCCATTAATGTATTCTTCACTCACACGGTTCTCAATGTACATTCAGCTTCGGTCCATCTACACTACATAAGTAACAAATGGGTGTCAAAAATGATTATTAAACCTAGCTATCATCTCCGGCCTTCAATTACAAAAACATGCATGCATATAAGTTATTAAAAGTAATTGAGTACTAACATCTTATCAGATCACTAAGAAGACGGCGATATATTTTCATCCCGAACTCCCTAAAGCCGGCCGCCTTACTCCACCGATGCAGCGCAATGAATGAATGAATTAAGACAGATCTGGGTCGGTATCGAGCAAGTACGCCCAGTAATTAATAGTGCAGAATATCACAGACGGTTCCAACCACAAACGGTCTGTGAAACCAATATATCACAGACGGTTCGTGTTAATAACCGTCTGTGAATTATCACAGCGGTTATTAATACGAACCATCTGTGATGTCCACAATATTACAGATGGTTTGTAATACCAACCGTCTGTGATTTATGCGTATCACAGATGGTTCGTATTAATAACCGTCTGTGATAGTCTACATTATCACAGACGGTTATTAACACGAACCGTCTGTGATGTCCATAATATCATAGACGGTTCATAATACCAATCGTCTATGATTGGTGCGTATCACAGACGGTTCTTATATGAAACCGTCTGTGATAGCCCTTCACAGACGGTTCATACCATAAACCGTCTGTGATAGTTCACTCTATACGTCAAATTTTTTCAGTTTTTTTGGCTAGCCTCAAGAAATTAAATAATGTTACCCATGGCCTTCGAAAACAAGCAAATAGAGACGCAAGCACAACAACACATTCAGATCTATTACAACGGAGGCGCTAGCTCACGGCAGTAGTCGGCGTTGTGGAGGAACAAGAAATACAGACGCAAGCACAACAACACATTCAGATCTATTACAGGATAACAAGCTAACGAGCCCTTCATGGCACGACGGTGCGGTTGAACAAGACACACTTACGACACTTACGGCAAGAGTGTGTTGTCCAACCACCCGCCGTGCCGCGACGGAGGCGCTAGCTCACAGCGGAGGGGAGATGCATGAAGGAAGCTAGCTAGTGGATGAACTCACGCGTGACTAGTACCGCTGGAAAGGTAGATAGGGAGTTATTAATAAGGGACGAGCAGTGGGAGGAACTGCTGCCTGCAATTCGATGTGGAGAGAGTGGACGGGTGAGATCGAAATCCTGGGTATACGCCAATTATTGGTAACATTTGCTTATCACAGACGGTTATTAATACGAACCGTCTGTGATGCATACTATCACAGACGGTTTGTGTTACTAACCGTCTGTGATTGTGCTTATTATAGATGGTTCGTAAATAGAACCGTTTGTGATAGACCTTCACAGACGGTTCATACCACAAGCCGTCTGTGATAGATCACTCTATAAGTTGAATTTTTTTAGTTTTTTTGGCTAGCCTCAAGAAATTAAAATTTTTCACTTACGGCAAGAGTGTGTTGCCTAGTATGCCGCTGTGCCACAATGGAGGCGCTAGCTCACGGCAGTAGTTGACGTTGTGGAGGAACAAGCAAATACAGAGGCAAGCACAACAACACATTCAGATCTATTACAGGATAACAAGCTAACGAACCCTTCATGCCACGACGGTGAGCCTGAACAAGACACACTTACGACACTTACGGCAAGAGTGTGTTGTCCAGACTCCCGCCGTGCCGCGACGGAGGCGCTAGCTCATAGCGGAGGGGAGATGCATGAAGGAAGCTAGCAAGTGGATGAACTCACGTGTGACTAGTACCGCTGGAAAGGTAGATTGGGTTATTAATAAGGGCCGAGCCGTGGGAGGAACTGCTGCCTGACATTCGATGTGGAGAGAATGGACGGGTGAGATTGAAATCCTGGGTATACGCCAATTATCGGTGACATGTAATCATCACAGACGGTTATTAACACGAACCATCAGTGATGCCATAATATCACAGACGGTTTGTAATTCCAACCGTCTGTGATAGATCAGAGACGGTTTGGAATACGAACCGTCTGTGGTATTAATATCAGAGACGGTTTGGAATACGAAGCATTTGTGATATTAATATCAGAGACGATTCGTATTTAAGAACAGTCTATGAACTTTCACAGACGGTTCTTAATATGAACCGTCTGGGATAATCTGGACAACACAGACGGTTCGTGTTAATAACCGTCTGTGAAAATATCACAGACGGTTGCCAGTATAAACCGTCTGTGAAGGTTTAATCACAGACGGTTCATACGGAACCGTCTGTAATGTAGCCATCCAATATAGCATCCTTTGTAGTAGTCCGTTTTTGTCGCCTACTTTGAAGCCGGGCTTCGCATCCCCGCTGCGATGATCGTTGGCGATGTGCTGCGGACCTTCGGGTTGGAGCTGGCGCAACTGACTCTGAATGCACTGGCTCACTTTGCTGTGTATAGCTGGGCCTTGCGCTCGGAGGCGTGCTGGCCCAGTGCCTCGATGTTCGTGTGTCTGCACGATGCGCGGTGCCAGCCGAAGGAGCGAAAGGACGGGACGCTATCGAACTTCGGCAGCGTAAACTTCATTCTGCGGTCGCCATGCGGGAAGCTCTTCCCCGCGAACTCAACTCGAGCGAAGTGGGAGTCTGGCTGGACAAGACGGTGGTTCTACCATCGTGTGGCGAGCGGTAGCGGCCTCAAGTGTACGGGCCAGCCGATGGCGTTCAACCCCACGCCCAGCATAACGCTCGACCCCAAGGATAGGCGAAGGGCGCGAAGACTCGTGGGGGTCACCGCCCGTTTCAACATGCGCGACCTCGCCGAGGAGTACGTTATGTACGGCGTGGCGCCGCTCGCCATTAGTGGCGCCTCACTGCCGGGAAACTCCGGGACGACAACGTTCGCCCGTCTGTTTGTTCGCTACCGGCGCCCACCGGCCTTCGTAAGCCTCGGTCGTGTCCTCCTTTCCATTTGTGCTTGCTGCATCGTGTTTGATCATGCTTCTTGCCTCGCATAGGAATGCGCTTGAAGGACGTGAAACGCGCGGTAAGCATGTTCCTTGGGCCTTATACGGCCAGGGAGCACGAGCAGCGTACAGCTGCAACCGCGGAGGCGGGGCTGGGGCGGATAAACTGCGTGTGCGAGGCCTTGGGCGTTCGCGTGTCGGAACGCGCTCCTCCGGCCCCGAGCCAGCCGCGACATCAGGATGACGGTGCCCACGGAAAAGAGGTGCCGTCTCGCGGGAAGGCTCGGGCTTCTGCGACCGCACCCGACGCGGCGGCTGCCGTTGCCCCCGCCGATGCGGCAGGCGCTGAGTTTGATTCGGCGAAGTACGCCGATTTAGGCCTGGCGACGGGCGGGGATGACGGGGGCAAAGGGTCTCTAGGCGGTGCCAGGGACCACGAGTGCGCCGTGGCCGACTGGGAGGGGAAAGTCTCGTCACCTGCGGCGGTCGCCGAGGTGGAGCTAACGTGTGCTGATGGCACCGGAGCGGAGGCCTCGCTTGCAGCTGCGGTTGTGTCGGGGCTGCCCTCCGCGGGGGTAGGTGGAACGAGGTCTCCGCCGACAATGGTGGCTGAGACAGAGGTGCGTCCCACGGAGGTTAGTAGGGTGGGGCCCCGCCTGCGAGTGTTGCTGCTGTGGAACCTCCCTCTGCGGCTGTTGCCGAGGCGGGGCCCTCACCTCCTCCTCCCAAGGCGAAGCGGCCACGCCTGCGATCCCCCCTCACCGGACTTCGAGGGGGTTCGCCGTGGCGGCCTGTGTTGGGAGCTTGTGGGACTCCGACTCCAACGCCGAAGTCCCCATGTCCCGCGTCCCTCCGGCCCCTCAGGCCGCAGCGGTCGTGGCACAGGGACGGCTGGCGTTGGATCCCAATACGGAGACTCCCCGGTCCCGAGGGCCGACGCCGTCCACGGGGGCCGGCGCCCCTGTTACCCCGCCCGAGGTTGGGGGGACACCCCAGCGAAGTCCACCGTCTGCCACCGAGGGTAGGCTACCTAGGCATACCTTGGCGTAGCTTTGCAATGTTCTCATAGGACTAACTAGTACATCTCCTTGCAGTGGCACTCATCCCCAAGGATGGGCGATCCCCGGGACGTGGGGGCGTTCCTTTGAGAAGGGCGTCTGATGCTCCCGAGACTGGCGACGTGAACACTGCGCCCCCGAGCTTGGCGGACTTCGTCCCTCCTCCGGAGGCGTTGGGGGCGTGGTGCGGGATCGTGGATGACGCGGCCGCAAGCATTGACCAGCAGGCGTTATCAACCTACGGGACAGGGCGCCTTGGGGACGCGCTGGAGGTATCAGGAGTGAGAATAAGTATCTGACCTTACGACGATATGTGGTCGTTTAGAAGCTCGCTGACCGCTTTGTTGTACAGACCCTTGTCCTGGCCCAGGCGTTGCAAGCGGCTCACGCCCGCGAGAAAGGGGCGCTAGAGGGCCGGTTGCGGGCCACCGAGGAGGCTCTGCGCGTAGCCAGGGGGACGCACTCCGCCCAAGACGAGCGCATTCGCCACTTAGAAACAGAATGTGCGGCGACGAAGTCGTACGCCGAGGCGCTCGTGGCGGCGGCACGGTTATCTGCCACGGAAGCGGCGCGACAAGAGGTTGCGGAGGAGCGAGATGGCTTACTCCAGCAAATCGCTGAGCCAGAGAAGGAGAAGAGTGAGCTTGCTACATCTCTAGCAGAGCGGGACCGGACTCTGGGTGACGCTTCGGTGGCTGCGTGGGATGCCATGATGGCCCTGGAGGTCACCCTGGATGATCTTATCGCCGAAGTGCAGCCCCGCTCCTTCGGACCCAAAGAGCTCTCGCGGACCCTTCGGCGGATCGGGGATGCGGCCAACATTGCCCGCAACTTCGCGACGACCTTCGGCAACCACTGCTCCTACATGACCTCGTGCCTGATATGCGCACTCTTGCGACACTGGGGCTGCCAGCATGTCAGCGAGCTGGCTGATCCCCATTTGGAGATGCCAGCCGAGGCTGGGGTGATGTCTGATGCCATGCGCGCTGTTCGCCGCCCCGTGCGATTTTTCCACGAGAGGATCTGGGAGTACATCGGGGAGGCTGCGGTGAAGGTCGAGCTGTGGAACAGTATGTACAACGAGGGGAACCTTGGCCTGTGGCTGGATGAGGTCCCGCGATGCGACTAAGGCGGCCCCGAGGGCTCGGGGGGCGACGCAAACCCACAGGTGTGACGCCATAGTCTCCGTGCGTTGGTGTGCGTTGTAAAACACAAGCCCCTTTTCCTTATGAATAAAGTACAAGTTGCCTCACCGATGTTTTGACTTGTGTGCCCGCATGTCCCGAGCAGTTTCCCGACCAGGGCCAGCTGCTAGTTTCTGATCTTGTGACCCGACGGCGTCTTCGGCGCTGGCGGAAGGCCGAGGAGTCACTGGACTTCTGGGCGAGCCGGGCTTCTTCAAGTGAAGCCTTGGCGCAAACGCGCATTGAGGAGCTGGCTGAGTAGCGGCGTCGAGCCCCCGAGGATGTTTGTATACTTTTATTGCCTGCCTTTGTACGCATCTTCTGATGAATATAAACAAAGGGGGGTTTTAGCTATTGCCCGTGTCTCCATCCTTGCTTATAACCATGCAGTCCCGTGGTAGATTCATGAGACTATACCGCGCTCGCTTGCATGCAGCAGTCTAGGCCTAGTCAAGGTAGAGGCGCGAGCGCTCCGTCCCCTACCCTTCAAAGCGGTGGCAGCGGAGCTGGCGCCTTAATCGAGGTCGAGCGCTCCGTCCCGTACCCTTCGAAGTGCTGGCAGCAGAGCTGGCGCCTTAGTCGAGGTAGACGCGCGAGCGCTCCGTCCCCTACCCTTTGAGGTGGTGGCGGCGGAGCTGGCGCCTTAGTCGAGGTAGATGCGCGAGCGCTCCGTCCCCTACCCTTCGAGGTGGTGGCGGCGGAGCTGGCGCCTTAGTCGAGGTAGACGTGCGAGCGCTCCGTCCCCTACCCTTCGAGGTGGTGGCGGCGGAGCTGGCGCCTTAGTCGAGGTAGACGCGCGAGCGCTCCGTCCCCTACCCTTCGAGGTGGTGGCGGCGGAGCTGGCGCCTTAGTCGAGGTAGACACGCGAGCGCTCCGTCCCCTACCCTTCCAGGTGGTGGCGGCGGAGCTGGTGCCTTAGTCGACGTAGACGCGTGTAGTCGGGGTCTGCGTAGTTAACCTGCTCTCCGCGGGACGCGCATCGCGGTTAGCCTCTGTTAAGGCTTGTCGGTGATCCGCATGATGCTCGTGAGTGTAAGCTGCCGCTGCGTCTCATGTTGACTTTACAAGGCGCATGCGGAGGAGAGCCTCGACTGTGCCTCATGCGAACACTACGAGGTGCATGCGGAGGCGAGCCTCTGCTGCCTCTTGCGCGAACGCTGCGAGGTGCATGCGGAGGCCAGCCTCTAGTGCATCTTATCAAGACTCCAGGTGTGTGGAAGCATCAACCCCGCGTTGTTTATACTCCGTAGAGTGCATGGGACTATCAGCCACGCCTTATTTGTACTCCGGAGAGTACGCATAGGGATAATACCTATATGTGCGCGGGAGCATCCGCGTCTTATTTATACTCCGTAGAGTGCGTGGGACTATCAACCACGTCTTGTTTATACTTCGGAGAGTACGCATAGGGATAATGCCTATGCGTGCGTGGGAGCATCCGCGTCTTATTTATACTCCATAGAGTGCGTGGGACTATCAACCACGTCTTATTTATACTCCAAAGAGTACGCATAGGGATAATGCCTATGCGTGCGCGGGAGCATCCGCGTCTTATTTATACTCCGTAGAGTGCGTGGGACTATCAACCACGTCTTATTTATACTCCGGAGAGTACGCATAGGGATAATGCCTATGCATGCGCGAGAGCATCCGCGTCTTATTTATACTCCGTAGAGTGCGTGGGACTATCAACCACGTCTTATTTATACTCCGGAGAGTACGCATAGGGATAATGCCTATACGTGCGCGGGAGCATCCGCGTCTTGTTTATACTCAGTAGAGTGCGCAGGGACAACATCCGCGTCTTATTTAGAGTGCGTGCGGAGGCGGACCTCGACGCTACGTCTTATTTAGAGTCTGTAGACTGCGCGTGGAGGCAAGCCTCCGCGCGTTGCGGGCGGTGAAGCTGCGTGCGGAGGCGGACCTCGACGCTACATCTTATTTAGAGTCCGTAGACTGCGCGCCGAGGCAAGCCTCCGCATGTTGCGGGCGGTGAGGCTGCGTGCGGAGGCGGAGCTCGACGCTACATCTTATTTAGAGTCCGTAGACTGCGCGCCGAGGCAAGCCTCCGCATGTTGCGGGCGGTGAAGTTGCGTGCGGAGGCGGACCTCGACGCTACGTCTTATTTATACTCCGTAGAGTGCGCGCGGAGGCGTCCCCCACGCGGCTTTGTTTATACTCATGCTCGCATTTTTCACAGAGAGTGCGCGTACGAACGCGTGTCTTTGTTTATACTCATGCCCGCGTTTTTCACAGAGAGTGCGCGCGCGAACGCGTGTCTTTGTTTATACTCATGTGCGTGTTTTTCATGGAGAGTGCGCGCGCGAACGCGTGTCTTTATTTATACTCATGAAGAGTGCGCGCGAAGGTAATCCTTCGTGCGCTTTTGCAGGAAACAAGACAATTTTTTGCAAACGGTGAACTTTATTAAATTCCCGTTTGCGCGGGTGAGCGATTACAAAAGATGAGGTACTGACTACTGACGCTTAAAGACGGAAACGGCCACAGTGTCATTGCCCGGAGACGAGGTGGGGCACGGTGGGACCCTCTGCTGCTGGGGCAATCTGCGCGGGGGCCTGACGGGGTGCTTTTCGGAGCCGCCAAGGATCTTCGCACTTGCACACCTAGCCTAGGTGTTCCGTTGAGCCTCGCGGTGCGGACCTCTGGTGCCGAGTTCTATGCGCTGAGCCATATCCTGGTCGCCGTGGACGGTGATGATGGCCTGCGGTCCGGGGAGCTTCATACATAGAATGCCGTGGTGTGGGACTGCCCCGAGAGAGTTTAGGGTTGGCCGCCCCAATATGGCGTTGTAGGGGTACGAGATGTCGACGACGTCGAAGTTGGCGTCCTCAGTCCTCACATTATCGCCTCGGCCGAAGGAGACTTGGAGGCATATTTGGCCCAACGTCCGTAGGGGCTGACCTCCGAAGCCCTGCTTTGGGATTCCCGAAGGACCTAATCGACTTCGGGGCATCCCCATCTGATCAAAGGCCGCTGCGAACAAGATGTTCGCGGAGCTTCCTCTGTCGACCAGCACGCGCCTAACATGACATCCTGCAATGGCGACCTGAATGACCAGGGGGTCCTAGTGGGGGAATTCCACGCCCTCAGCGTCGGCGGGCGTGAAGGTGATTTCGTGTTGCGCCCACTCTGGCGGTGCCTGCGCTGGGTATGCCGCGACATGGTGCAGCCTCCTCGCATAGGCCTTCCGCTGCCGCGCCGAGGTGAACTCCAACGAGGAGCCCCCGGAGATGACGTTTATGACCCGGCGCTGGGCTCCCTCTGGGCTTGTAGCTGCAGGAGGCCCTCTCGAGGTTGCTGTACGTGGGCCTGAATCCGCAGGGGGCTTCCCTGGGGTTGCATCCCTTGATCCTGGGGGTGTTGGACGTGAGCCCCAACGGGCGGATGTGCCTCAGGGTTTTTGTCTCTGGCAACGCTCTGCCAGAGTGCTGCGATGGTGGTGCACGCACGCGTGTCGTGGTTGCCCTAACCGTGGACTTCGCACCACTGCCCATGGTGCTAGTCATCGTACTCTCCGCGGGCTCTATCGTCGTGACCCGCCCGCGCCCCCGTCCCTGGCCACGGCGTCCTCTGCCGCCTTGACCAGCGAGAGCGTTATCCTCGGAGCCACCCTCGATGTCGAAGACATAGCGAGGTTTCCGAGATTTGCGTTGGTCGCGTTTGGGCTTGTCGCCCGATGAGTCTTTGTGCTGGGTATCCTTGCGCTCGGAGGCGTCCCTCGATGGCTCCTGCTTACGTTTGCTTTTCGAGGAGCCCTCCTTCGGCGAGCCAACGTTCTTCGCCGAGCCCTTCGCCTGATTGGTGTCGGAGTCGTGGCCGTGTCGCCGCCGCGCGTCCTCTTTCGCTCTGGCGTACTCTTCCATCTTGTCGACGAGCTTCGCCACCGTCTTGATTGGTTTTCGCGCGTTGTATTCGGCCATCGGCCCCGGGCGAAGACCTTGTATTTTGCGTTGATGACGGTTGTTTCATTGACATCCTTGACCTGGCAGCGTACCTTCGCGAAGCATTTGAAATAGTCCCGGAGTCTCTCCAAGGGTTTTTGCTTGACTGCGAAGAGCTGGTTCGCATCGACGCGCTCAACGTAGTTTCCCTGGAAGTTGTTATAGAGCTGGTCGTGGATCTGCTCCCATGCGTAGATGGAATTCGGCTCGATGGTGAAGAACCAAAAGAGCGTGTAACATCCGAAAATTTTAAATTTTGAAAATGAAAGCTTTTGAATTATTTGTGCAAAGTATTTTCTTGAAATTTGGATTTTTAGGGTGCTTCTTAAATTTCGAAGAAGGTTTCAAAAATAATAAGAATACTAATGATAATAATAGTAAGACTAGAATTAAAAATGCCATTAAAGAAAATGTGGAAGTAAAAGAAATCTATAATCTTGAATTCAAAAGCTGAAAATATAATCCAACATAAAGAGGGCAATAAAAATAAATAAATAAAATACATACAAACATGTAAATAAAAGACCTAGCCTGGTGAGCAAAAATATAAAAATGAATCTGTACAAGGATAGAAATAGAGGAATATCAAATTTTGTATCTAGATAGCTGAAACGAGACTCGAATTGAAAATCCCAAAAATGGAATGAAGCTTAAGTAAAAATTCAAAATTTAAATGACATGCCAAAAATTGAAATTACCAAACTCTAATGCAAATTAAAAACTTAAATCTGTGATCTTGAAAATTTGTTCCAGCATTTTGTTCTCTTCTTTGTTTTTCCTCCTGTCACTGCATGTGGGCCCCACCTCTTCCTTTTCTCTCTCACCATTTTTCCTCCTTCCTTTTTCCTACGCGCGGGCCCCCTTCTCTCTCTCTCCTCCCTCGCATTTCTGCCGGAGCGACCGCAGCTCCTTTCTTTTTCCTCTTTTCCTCCTTCGCTTGGCTGTGCTCGCTCCGCGTCTCCCTCTTCCCTTCGCCCTGCTCTGCGCCCCTGCGCCCGTGAGCCCTAACCCCACTGCCGTCTCGTCCCATCTGCGCAGTACCTAGCCCTGCCGCTGCCCCCTGCCACGCGCCGAGCCCCGCGCCGCTCCTGCCATGCGCCGCCCCGAGCCCCACGCACGGGTTTTGCCCGGTGGTCCGCCGCCATCGACCAGTCCTCCCGCCGCCGCGCCTCTACCGCCCCTTAGCGGCTACAAAACCCCCCCTCGGGCGTTCTTCTTCCTCCGCGCAGCACTATTTCTCCCTTCCTCCCCCTACATTTCCCTTCTTCCCCAAGTCCCCGGCCGCCGCCGCCATTACCGCCGCCGACGCCTCCCCGGTAGACCTCCGGCCAATTCCACCCACCAGCAGCATCTCCCCGCCGCCGCAAACCCCCTCCGCCCGTCGTCGGCACCTCCCGCATCCCCCAGCTCGCCGGCACCGGGATCCACCCCGAGCTGCCGTCGCTTCACGCCGCCAGCCCACTTCAGCTCCTCTCCGGCCCCACTGCGGCTTCCGATGGATTCCCTGTGCACTCCTCCAGCTCACGCCCAACTGAACCTCCTTCTCCCTCCCCTCCGGCGCCGTCGCCCCTTTCCACCTCCACCGCCGGCCGCCCCGCACCGTAACCCATCCGCCTCGCCACCACTCCGGCCAAATCACCGCCACCCCTAGCTTCCCTGTGCTCCGCGCAACCCGTTTTGCCCGGTACCACGACCTCCCCGGCCGCCCTTCGCCGGCGCCGCCGTAGCCCAGTGACGATGGTAGCTCCCCTGCTTTGCTCTGCTTATGTGTCACTATTACTAACCCATTTTCCCTCCTCTAGACCGGGAACACCCAACGCCCAGCTGGTTAACAAAGCGCACGTTAGAGAGCAGATTCCCGAGAGATCCCAGGTTCGAGTCTGCTTCGGCCCTATTAGGCCATATGTTTTATTTTTATTTTTCTTTTCCTAAACCATTTCAAATAGAAAATAACTAAGAAAAATTCAGGGAGAGTTTAGGGATAAATCCAGGAAGGCTAATAAAGTTTAATTAGGATATAACTGAGAATAATTGAAGATTTGAATTTGAGATAGTTCATATATGACTGATTATATGGTTTGAATAGTCATTTGAAAGATTTATTATTAAGTAAAGGTATTAAGATTGTGATTAAATATCCAATTTAACAGAGACTAACCTTAATTAAAACATGTGTCCTAACCTTTAATGTGCCGTCATTAGATAGACCTCAACCGTAAATTTAATTAGATCATAACGACCGCCACATAAAATTAAGTAAGCGATAGATGTGACTACAAGCGTTTAGATTAGAAAGTCTTAATACATTCTCCATCCTTGGTACATCACCGATAAATGAATCTCAAATGATAGATTTAATTACTAATGACCGATGGTGTTTAGATTAACGTTCCACCTAAAATGAAGATGGATGAATATTGAAAATATAAACCCTATCCTTAACCTGTTGCTGCCTATGAAATCTTTGCTCTAATTTAGTAAAGATAACAAGATGTAATCATGTGTAGCGGGCTCGACCAGTAAAAGGATAAAATATCAGTATAAATAGTTTTCAGAAGGGCACTCAAATTACAAGGTCATAATAATATACAGGTGCTACAGTATATAGCCCTAGGTCCTAAAATACCAAAATAATCTCAAAAACCTATACGCACTCTAGAGTAAACATTTAGCCATTAACACGAGCAATTGCGGTCACATAAAATGATACCCATCAAGCATTGCTCAGGTTGCTAAGTTAGAATAAAATTAAAAAGTAAGGCTAAGCCTAATACTAACTAAAGCATATATTGATAAAATAATAATTGTACCATTAATTAAATCTTAATACTTGACTTAATAAATAATAATGAGCATGAAGTAACAAGATATGGTCCATACAATTGAATCCTAATTCAAGTTGAAAAAGACTTAGTGAAAACTGGGGCTACATAAAATGTCACCCCATAAAATGCTATATACCTAGACTCTAGAATTAATTCGGTAAACCAAAATGCCTTGAATATTAGCGCTCAACAAAGTAACACCCTGCTAAACCTGTACATTAAATCATAGGTCTAACCTAACTCATGAAACTTCCTTGATAAATATAAAAATAATAAAAGAAACGGTTAATAAAAGATCGAGTCATCGTATTCCACCACCGGCCTTGCCTCAAATAACTCGAATCACCCTTTAACTCAAAGTAAAACTAAATTGAATTTATTCAGATTTATTTGGATCTTTTGAGTTATTTGTTTTATTTGGATTCAGTCGTTTGTCGCGTAATTAGAAATTGGAGTCCAGAAGAATCAAGGGTCAAGCGAGGTCGAGATCGAGGTGAAGATAAAGACCCGAACCCCAAGATCGACAAATGAGAAAGCTTTGAGTGAGCCCAAGACCACGGTAAACCGTGCCAGGCGAGTCAATACTTTGATCATGTTGAACCTACATTTTCTGCAAATTACTTTGTTTTAAATTATCAAATTGCATGCTGTTATTTTATATGCAAATACATGTTTAATTTAATATTCTAGTTATGTGCCCATTGTTTACCTTGAATAATATTACCTCTCCTTTAGAATATTTGAATGTGTGAAACTTGTCGCCCTAGCAAAATTATAATAGTAACATTTCAAAAATAAGTCCCTAATTATATGCTATGCTTAGTACTGCATAGATACTCAGGGGCGCTGAAATGCCCCAAACATCATTGTCGTTTTTAATCATGAGAAGTTGGTTGGGCAGTCATGGTGAAATGACTGGTATATTTGGTTATGGATATTTTATGCTCCCAAAAATTCCAACTTGCTTAATTATCGGGGCGGATTGGTTCGAGGGTGTGGTGCGGTGGAAGCACAAAGTGGGTTAGTGGTAGACCGCCCAGATACCAATAAGGACTGAATCTTTTCATGACCTCCTGTGTAAAACAATACAACCACAAGTCTGTAAAATACAACTTGGCTAAGTAAATTTATCGAAATCCCCGGACTCATCTCACTGGTAGGGGATTGATGGGGCTACGCTATGGCAAGGGGGCCTGAAGGGACACCAGTGGGGGGTGAAGTTTCCCAGCTGTCCTACGTTGCGCGAAGTAGAAGCCCGAGCTGCGTTACACTACAAGAAACATGGCCTTCTATGGCAATTAAATATCATCACAAACAGTGATTTTTTTGTCACTGTACCCAATTTGTGACGAAAAGGCTACTGTCACAGAAGGTACGTCTCTAAACACCTTCCATGACGAAACAACAAAAAAACGTCATAGTTTTAGTGACGGTACATTTTCGTCACATTCAACTATGACGCTCCAGATTGTCATGAAAAACGTCACGGACCGTTGCCTAGGGAGCTGCCACATGGATGCTGACGTGGCGAAGTTGACATGGCAGATGACGTGGCAAGTGACGTGTAAAGAATATCGTGACAAATTTCGTCATCATAGATTATTGGGCTTGGCCCATTTAAATTTAGTTTAGACTAAAATTGCTGCAATAAACAACAATACATTTTATCGATTCATTGCATACATACAAAGATGAGAGTTCATACATCAACCATAAATTTGGAAACAACAACATAGTTTGACCAAACTAGACCCATCAAACCATAATATAAGTTCACCAAATAGCACAAGTAAAAAACAGTACAAGTTCAACCAAAACTCCAATTACAAAAATAAAACAGTAAAGTGGCACTAACAACACCTCTTTCACTTGTCTTGGTGGCAGACTGCAGACCCATATTTCGAAGGAAACTTGACTTTGGCAAAACTTTGGTAACCACTTTAGTAGAAGACTTTGGCTGTTGTCCTTCAACTGGTTCAGCCACAATAGCTTCCATAGCAGCCTAGCATCATATACAATTAAATTAGTCTTTCATATTGTACTATGGGGGCAGTTTCCAATATATTCATGTCTAAGAGGCAAAAAAAGAGAAATCAAATACTTACGATAGCATTCTTCACAGGTTCACTAAAACCAATTTTCTTGCTGCAATGTGTGTCCTTGAAGAGATCAATTGCAGTGGGTTCTGTATCCTTATATTTTTCTTTCTTTTGAAACATGTGAAATCAGTTTGAACACATATACTAGACTAACACATCACTGAACACAAGCACAACTTCTAGAATTAAATTACTAGCAACATGAACATATAACAATTCTAGAACCAGATCTGGAACAAGATAACAGAGTACTACAAATTCACAGATCTCATGCATACATCACAAATAACATTCACAGTTCAGCACAAACATTCATCACAGTGCATAATTCACAATTCACATCTCACTGAAGCAAATCACAAACTAACAGTAGATCATTATCAGTTAATTTGAGCAGTAATTAAGAAAAGCAACAAGAGAGGAAGAGGAATTGGAGGTAAACCGAGCAGAGCAGTAGTAGAGGAAGAAGAGCAGAGGAGGGGTCGTCGGTGGCGCCGTGGAGTAGCAGCAGTCGGGGTTGGTGAAGAAGTAGCCCTCGGTGTAGAAGATGATGCAACCGACGGAGGGGCAGATGAGGACGGCGGCGCACGGGAGGAGGCACGGCAACCGGAGAAGAGAAGCGGCGGCGCCGAGGTCGTCAGAGCTGCTGTCGGTGGAGACGCCAGCAGTGAGGGGGCGCACCGGAAGAGATGGAGGAGCGGCGGGCGCACCGGAGAAGCAGCGCAGAGGAGGACGGCAACGCACGGGAAGAAGTGGCACGCCGGAGGGAGAGCAAGGCGGCGGAGAAGAGGAGGTGGATGCGGAGGAGTTGGCCGGAGGTGGCGAGATGGCGGCGCTTGGTGTTGTAGAAGACGCGATTGAAGAGCGGCCGGGGGGGGAAGCAAGAGAGAGGCGGCGGAGAAATGATGGTGAAGAGAGAGGCGGCGCGGAGAAGAAGGTGCGGTGGAGAGCGGCGCACGGGAGTAGAAGGAGGAGGGCAGCAGGGGCGGCACGCCAGAGGGAGAAGTGGCGGCGGCGCGGCAGAGGAGGGAGGCGCGAAGGAGTGGGGCGCGGAGAAGAAGGCGGTGGAGTAGGGTGGAGAAGGGGAGAGGAGATGGAGGGTCGACGGAGAATCTCGAGAGGCGGCGGTGCTGCTTGGTGGCGGAGAAAGGAGGGAGAGGCAGCGGGGGCGGGGGCGGCGAGTGGGGGAGGAGCTAAGGCGGCGGAAGGTGTAGAGGAAGGGGCGGCGCGGCAGAGGTGAAGGGAGAAGTGGCGGCGGCGCGGCAGAGGTGAAGGGGAGTGGCGGCGGGGAAGGTGTGGTTGGCGCGGTGGTGAGCGCCGGCCGGAGCTAGAGAAGGAAGCTAATGGGGTTAGGGAAGAAGTGCCAGGCTCAAAGGATTCCCCAGGTGGCGGCGGCGGCTTAAGGATTTGGGGGGATTTTGCCACTTTGCGATTTAGTCCTCAAAGAATTTACGGTTTAAAACGAAGTCCTTCCCCCAATTGATTCTTCTGTTCTGGCCCTCCGGAGCTCCGTTTTCAGCGCGGTTTGATCCTACGCATCCGCGACGGCGCATACATCTGTACGGAGCAGCCCAAAGGTCCAGATTTGTTGTTTATGTGCCTCGATCGCGCCGGCCTGCAGAAAAATATAGAAAATGTAAAATGGTCCATTTCGAGCAATTAAATATGGAAAAACGTGTAAATGATGATAAATGGTCCCAAAATATGAAAAATGTGAGGGCAAAATGAGGGCTAAATATATACAAAAAAAGATGCATGTCAGGAGGCAAGTAGGCGAAGGGGGGAGGCAAGAAATGTCGGGCTCAGGGAAATCACAGGGGCCCCACACTGCCACGTTTGACGATGTAGCCCGTTGAGGCTATCGTGGAATATATAAGATTTGTTTTTTTATTCACTAAATAACTTTGACAAAGCAATATATTGTCATGTAAATTTGTCACAAACATTATGCTTAACTAGTTAATGACGATTTTGGATTGGACTTTATGACGAATAATATATTTCTGTCATTAAGTAGGACCGGTTAATAAAAATGTCATAAATGGAAGCATTTAATGACGGATTGTTCCATTGTCATCACATATTCGTCATAGAAGGCCATGTTTCTTGTACGCATAGATGGGACCCACCGCAAGTGGGAGAAGCCCATAAGGTGAGATGATAAAAGGGACTAGATACTTTGAAAAGTCACTGTGATGGTCTGCTCAACCACACGACTAAGGAATCATGTGGGACAACGAGTTGATTGTCTCTTGTGGTGAAAGTGTACAAACTTTGCAGAGTGTAAAACTATTCGAATAGCCGTGCCCACGGTCAAGGGCGGACATGGGAACCTAACTAGATATAGTTCTATTTCAAAATGCTTTATGGATGGGAATGGAAAAGTGGAGGGCAGTGGAAAGCCCTGATTTGAGTTGTCTTGGGTGTCGTCCCAGTGGTAAGTTAAGCGGCTATAACGCTGAAAAATGTTATATGGTGTGATGCCGTATGTATGGAGAAATTATGGTGATATTAGGCATATGGTGTGATGCCATATGTATGGAAAATCATGTTAATATTCTTTGAACATTATGTTTTGTTCCAAAGCTGCTAGGTCTCAGGAAATTTTATGTATCGTATTTCAATTAGTGGCATTTCTATTCTTACAAAATTAAATATGGAAAGGGTAAATAGAGTCGTGAGTAAAGGAGATGGATGTATATAGTTAAGATATTGGTGGAATCATGTCAATCATAAATAGGAAATGATAGTGAGAATTGTGGGAGAAATAAATTGGTGGAGTCAAAAATTAATATATATATATATATATATATATATATATATATATATATATATATATATATATATATATATATATATATATATATATATATATAGGTCATATAGATGATTTAAATGATTGTTGGAGAATTAGGGAGTGAAAAGGTAGTTGCTATATTAATTCCTAGGAGTGGTTGGCGATAATGGGATTAATAGCCTTTGATCAGATACTGGATGGATGAATCGGATTTTTAAGAATTTGGAGGTAAGGTAATAATGCTTGGAGTATAAACTTGGTCAATGATATTCTTGGTGGATGGACACTAGTGAATCGTGATCCTGATCAATGATATATTTGGTGGACATATACTAGTGAATCGTAGACTCGATCCATGAAAATCTTGGTGGATGTATACTAGTGAATTAGTAGAGATAGATAATGGAAGATGAGGTTGAATATTGGAAAAGCAAATTATGGTTGTGGATCAATAATAAAAGGATTTGATTGTTACGAATTTAGAATACAAAAGATATTGGTGGATTAAATAAGTGATATTAGATAAATAATGTCACTAGCTGCTTGGAGTTTTAGGCAGTAATTGCTCGATGGATTATATAGATTATGATACTCACTGTTTGAGGATTAGGCAGCATTTGATTGGTGGATTGAATAATTGATGATATTCGCTGTTTGGAGTTTTAGACAGCAAACCATATAGAGGGTGTATGATCGGTGGATTAATTAAATGATGTCGCTCTCAGTTTAGAGTATTAGATAGTAATCAATATAGAAGGAATAAGATCGGTGGATTAGTTAAATAATGACACTCGCTGTTTGGAGTCTTAGACAGCAATCAGTAAGGGAAGTGTGTCTTTGGTGGATTAGTCAATTATGGCAATCGCCGTGTGAAGTTTGGGTAGAATTAATAACACTATTATTTAATAATCATGCTACTAAAAGCGATTTTTAGCAAATAAAATAACCCGAGCCTCTCCTCGATAAGCCATGCATACTATTTATTTGCATTCTGTGTATTGGCTCGCGGAGCACGGGGTTGGAGTGCTCACACTCGCTTTTGCGACAAAATTCAGAATCAGGAGTCAAATCACCTCGCCTCAGCAACAAGATTGGACCAGCTGGCCGAGAAGATGAAGATGTCAAGGGCTAGGTCGCGAACCTCCAGTTGGCTGCCTGTGGGCACGTCCTGAAGGTCCCACCTGTGTGCTTCGTTCTTCCGCTGTTGCAGTTTATTGATTTCGGCCTAAACGGCCCATGAGTATGTTTACTATTATACTTATGCTTCCGCATGATATGTATTTTGATGTCCATTACTGTAACTGTGTGCACTATCTACTGATCCAGGGAATAGTGCAGCTAAACACAGAGGAATCCGGATTGTAAAATCTGGGTCCCTACAGAGCGCCACCCCTTGCAATGCGAGGGGGCGCCCCTTCGCCTTCGTGGTGTCATCTCCGCCCGTGGCTTCGATGGCGGTCTCATACACATGCACGAACTCCCGTGGGTCTGTGTCACCTTTGTACGCCTCGAGGACACTCGAGAACTTGAAGTCCTCCGGCCATGCCGCCTGCTACAGGCCAGCGGAGAGTGGGGACTCCGGGTCCACGCGTCGTAGCGGGACGCGGTTGGACGTGGGGGCTTCGCGGCTATCCGTCCTCTCCGGCGTGGGCTCTGATGCGACCACTGGTGGGGTCTGTTGGCTCCGAGCCTCTTGCATGTCCCGCACGGCCCCGCGGAGATCCGTGAGCTCCCGCTGAAACGCGCTGAGGGCCGCCAGCAGGGCGTTCTCCACCGTGGACGTGGGTGGGGCCATTGGCGCGCCTGGCGGTGCGGCCGAAGTGGCGGCAACCACGGCCTGCGCTCCCGGGCTGCCCACTGCGCTGGCGTGAAGGACTCTGGAGCCGGTGACGAAGCCTGTGTTGCCGTCGGAACCACTCACCGTTCCTGCACCGGGTGGGAGAGCGGACACCGTGCCGGCGTGGGCACTGGCATTGCCGCCTCCGACCACCCGAGCGGCGCTGCTAGCGACTGTCGCGGTACCTGAGGTGGGGTTACCTACCACGCGTGGGGTAGTCTCGACTGTCGTAGCGGTGGTGGTAGGGTCAAGTGTCGCGGCGGTGGTGGCGGGGTCGGGCGTCGTGTCGGTGGTAGCGGGGTCGAGCGTCGCGTTGTGAACGTCGGTGTTCGCGACCGTCATGCCAGCATCGCCACCCACGCCTGCGGGTGCCAACGCCGAAGTCCTGGTATTGACGCGAGATTCCGCCGCTCCCACCTTCTTCTTCTTCTTCTTCTTCTGCGCCATCGACAATGAAGCTTTCTTTGGTGCTATCCTTTTTCAGATCTGGAGGCCTGCTCTTGTCCTCCCCACGGATGGCGCCAACTGTTGTGGTTACATACCAAACAGAGAGAGAGTGTGATAGTGGAGAGTTTGGTGAGCAATGGCTTAGGGTTTCCCCGTGGCCTGTGTCGTGTATTTATATCCACATGGGGAGTGCTTTTATAATTATACCCTTACATCCATGTATCCCCCTCAGGGGCATTTATGTCATTACACATGTCCTATTCTGGGCCTTATATCCCTCTAGCAGGCCTGCTGGGCTTAGGTGGGGGCCACCCCTACGACACAAGGCTAAAAAATTCTATGAAATTTCTAGTTAGTGGTAGTGTACTAACTAGGTTTTATCTAGGGTTGACAAGGTATAATGGTATTCAATGTCAAACTTGGCTGTCCAAAGGATTTAGGCATAACTAGAGTTCAAAACTGAATTTAAATTAGACTTGAATAAAATTACACATGCATATCAATTTAAAACAACATAAATGATTTAAAATATTGGGGTCAACATGGTCAAGGGGTGTAACTTGCCTTGCTCGAAGTCCTAGTGTGAAACGTCGAGGTCGTTCTATCCGAGATCTTCGAAATCTACGCGCGAAGAACCAAACAAATAAAATTCAAATAAAAAATCAAATAAAATTCAAAATTTTAAAAATCTAGATTTGGTTATTTAGGATTTTAGAAGAATTTAGAAATTTGAACGGGTCAAATCGGAGTTAAAATGAAGAAATACGGGCTTCCGAAAGTTTAAAAAAAGAAATTGAAAAGGCTATTTTCTGGAATTATTTTTGTACTGAAAAGAATATTTATGACGTCAGCAAGATTTAAATTTTTCGGCGGGAATTATTTTTTCGACGGTCTACCGTGGACCGAGTCCACGCACCGTGGTGGGGCTAAGGTGGCAGTCCCGGCTGGCGTGGCGGCCAAGCGCCGATGTGGCGCCACATGGCTGCCACGCAAGCACCTACGTGACTGGGCCAGACGTGGTGGCGCACGAGCGGCGAGCTCACCGGAGCGCGAGCGCTCGGTGGCGGCCGGCGAGGGGCGGCGGGGGTAGAGGAGGCAACGGGGGTGTAGCTCATACCGGCGCTGGCTCGGAAGGTGGCCGAAGGCGGGCGGCTGCGGGGAGAGAAGTGACGGCGGTGGCAGCGCTCGGTGCGGCGGCGAGGGGGAGGGCGGGAGCTCTAGCCAAGGTGGGGGAAAGGCGGATGAGGGAGAGGGGATGCGGGAATGGGGCATGGGGCGGGTTTTTTATAGGGAGGGGAGGGTGGCGGCTCACCAGAGTTTGTGGGGACGGTGGCCAGTTTTGGCAATGAGAACATGAGCGGGGCCATTAATGGCTGGGCGGGGAGGCGGCGGTGAGGGGGAGACCAAGGCAGCGTCTCGGGATGCGAAACGGGCCAGAAATCGAAGCTTGGCGGGGCGGCAATGGTGGCGGCGGGGGGAAGAGAGAGAGCAGTGGAGGAAGAAGAATGGGAGGAGGAAGAAGCTTCTGACATGTGGGGCCAGCGCGTCGGTAAGAGAAAGAGGGAGATGATGAGGTGGACGGCCGGATGGAGGACACGCGGCCGGGGAGGAGAATCGGGGCCGCTAAGGGTTAAGTGATGGTGAATGGCTCAGATTAGATCAAGGGCGGATCAGATTGAATCCAGGCCGGATACGTGTCGACCTATGATTAATCCGAATTAATGTTTCGGTTTAATTTTTGAGAAATACCAGGAAAACTTTATAAATACTTAGAAAATAGTAAATAATGTCCAAAAATTCTAGAAAATTCATAAAAAATTCCTGGAGCTATTTTAGACTTAGGAAAAATATTTTTAATTCAAATTTGGCCTTTAAAAATTTTACAAAATGCCTTTTTGACTTTTAAAAATTGATTTTTAATTTTACAAAATTCTCAAAAATTCTATAAAATTTAGGAAAACTTAGGAAGTACAAAATAAACTCTTTTTGGCTTTAATAAAATATTTAAAGTACATTTTCTTGCTTTAGGCTTTGAAATAAAATCCAGATAACTCCAAATAAATCCCAAAAAATCACAGAAAATCCAAACAAAAACCAAATGCTTTTAAAATACTTAATGTGAAATAGTATTTTTACAAATACCTTTTATTTAGCGATAATTTTATGTTTTTAGTTAAATTAATTTTCATAAAAGCCTTTTTAAAACTAAAAACAAGGAAATAAAATTTTCTAAAATTTAGGCAACCAAAGAACACTTATTTTTATTTTATATTAAATTAATTTTTATTTTTTACTGAAATTTTAAAATAAACAGTTGGACGGTTACATCAACCCACCTATTGGACCCTAGGAGAAGAAGGCGTCGAGGAAGCAAGCGGTGCTGGTGCCTTTTTTGGTGGTGTTAAAGCAGCAGTAGGAGGAGGGGAGTGCACTGGATGGCGTGGGTAAGGTGGAGAGGGAGGCACACACTTGGCTGAATCTGGGCCGACGGGCGCCATGCTCCATGGCCTCAAGCCTATATCAGCACGCGATGATTGCGATGACCTTCGGACCAATGGGAGAGATGGGAGCTGACGTTCTACGACGTTGGCCTCCTCTGCTTCAACCAGATTTATGTAGTGATGGAGATGGCGGTAGCCATTGCGATGACCTCACCGATGGTGCCTCTAGTGCTGCCGGTTTTGGGGACTTGTCACCGCAGAAGAAGGTGGGAGGGGCAAAACCGTCCAAAAAATTGCCTAGTATTTGAGCACAGTGGCATGTAGGGGTGGTATGTTTTCAAGGTGCCACAAAAAGAGTGCTATGCCTTCTAGCTAACGGTAAAAACAAAACTATCGTTGGTTTAGTTGCTCCCACATCTCAGTCTCACCGGAGCAGTAATGATTTTTATTATTCAAGTCATGTTTTCACAAGTGGAAGCGCAAAACGTCAATTAATTAACAAATGCTTCCGATGTTACCTGACGTGGCTACCTAATCATCTGCATTTGACTTTCCCCTAGTTTTTGTACGTGGCAACGCTCAATCGCAAGGATAGCTTTCACAAAGAAAAGAAAAAAGTGCACGAAAAGAATATTAGAATTTTTCTTTAATTCCTAAATCTTTTCCCATTTTCAGCAAACTAAAGTCATCCTTTAGCTGGAAGCCAAACTTTGCAAATTAATTTATTCGAATTCTCTGAAAACTTCAAATTACAAATTTGTTTGAAGTTCAAATAAAACTCATTTGGATTCGTTTAATTCAAAAGGTTCTCAGCCGTATTCTTTCCCTCCCATCTCCTTGGGCCAAAACACACACCTCCCGGCCGAACTTTCGTTCTCCCTTCCTCGGCCCATTTTCTCTTGGCCCAGCAGCAAAGAAGCCCAACTCCATCCATCCTCCTCCTTCCTCCGCCCACCTGTCAGCACCGCCGTGCGGACGAGCTGCGGACTGCGTTGCCTCCGTTAAATTTTATAGTGGAGGATTATTGTGAGTACACATATAACGAAAAGGCACGTCTCCCTACTCGCACTTACAGAAGCTCCATCGAGACTGCCTTCATTTCCAATCAAACCAACTTGCCGTGCATTTGCTTTCACCGAAATCGGCAGAAAGACGAAGGACAGTGCCCGCAACGACATGCCGTACCCACTGAAGTACGAGCAGCGCGCCTTGTTCACTCGCTCCCGTGCTCGCGCAGCTCCTCCACCTCCTGCCACGTGCTGCCGCGTGATGGTCTAGACAAGGGAAGAAACGTAACCGAGTGGAGAGAGAACAAGCAAAAATATAGAGGGGAACTTCTGTTCGGTGACACATGCCTACTCTTCCTTCCTCTTCTATTCACTCTATTTTCTCACACACTTTCAGCTTTACAGATTTACATGTCTTAAATTGACCTCACGCACATACGGTTACACCACCTATATACGCACTCGCTACTGCTACATACCCTGACGGCCACTCCCTCTGATTCGGTTTTTCCGACCTCAACTACCGCGCCGACTACCCACGTCACTTAGCCGCCTGCCCATGCCGCTCAGCCGCCTGATGACTGCTACAATTACTAGCCACCTGCCCATGCTGCTCAGCTGCCTGCCCACACCGCGCAGCATGCTGACGACTACTACAATAACCAATAACAGCTATAATGAGCAGCCGCACACGGCTGCTACAGTACTCTTTGTAGCTACGATCGCGACCACGTACTTCGACTCTACGCACAGGCACCATGACCACGACAACAGGCTTCGAGTCCCCCAACTACAGCTTCAATTATGCCTTCGACCACGGTGTCTTCGACCACACCTCATCTCCAGCCACACGGTATTCGAGCACCGATCGTCTTACTGTAGCTACGACCGTGGCTTCGATCATGGCATCAACCATGGCTTCGACTATGGCTTCGACCACAACACTGACCAAGCCTTCGACCATGGCTTCGACCGCTCCTTCGACCACGGCATCGACTGCGCCTTGTCGACCACATCACCGACCAAGGCTTGTCGACTACAGCACCTCAACTGCATCTATGATCACACAGGTCTTTCATCACCGACTATCGACTGTAGCTACGACCATCGACCACTATAGCTATGACTATCGACCATCGACCACTGTAGTTACGACTATCGACCATCAACCAGTGTAGCTACGACTATCAACTGTCGACCAGTGTAGCTACAAATATCGACCATCGACTAGTGTAACTAAGACTGTCAACCGTCGACCAGTGTAGCTACGATTATCAACCGGCGACCACTGTAGCTATGACTATCGACCATCGACCGCTATAGCTACGACTATCGACCATTGACCATTGTAGCTACGAATATCGATCGTCGACCACTGTAGCTATGATTATCGACCGTCAACCACTGTAGCTATGACTATCGACCATCGACTACTAGCTACGACCACTAGCTTTGACCACTAGCTACGACCACTGTACAATACATGGCATACGAGTATAGAACAACACAATAAGATTAGTTCCAACACCGCCTTCCTACACGATTGCGATCGTCTCCTCGGTGAGCTCCTTTGCCCACGTCGCCACCTTGCCCCACTCGCTTCGCTTCCCCGCAGCAACAGGCGAAAAGCCGTGATCGAAGGACTCGAAGAAGTACTCGAAGCTGGTCAGGTCTGTGTGTGGTTGTAGACTTGGGCAGGTAGCAGTGTGTCTGTTACAGGTCATGTCCACTAGCTGTTAGTTGGTTAAGTGCATAGAGTGCAAGTCTTTCGGGTAGTGCGCAGAGTGCGAGTCGTGGGAAAACTCTAGTGTGTCTTGCGTTCATTTAAAGGTGTTCGAGTGTGTTAGGATCATCGTGTGTGTGTTTTGGTCCGTGTCTGGGTCATACATGATCGTCAGTCATGGGCCATGTCAGCATCGTCACCCCGGCTATTGCGGCCTCCAACACCGAGTTTCACCTGTAGTGCATCACGAACCACCCCACCGCCCGATGCTGCAGCACTACCACCTGCGACGCTCACCCGCAAATCATGGCACCACTGTCGCCTGCTTCCGCACGCACTTTGAAGAGAGGTAGATAGCTTCGAAACGTTAGGAAGCAACTTAGTGACAGGCTTTGGGCAAGCTAACTTTCAACTTTCTTCTTTTTGCACACAACAAATTTAGATTTGAATTCAAAAAATTTTGGATGAAATTTCTGAAATTTTTCAAAAACCAGCGGTTACCGGTGTTATCGTTGGGGTTCTAATTTTTTTAAAAACTGATATAGTTTTCCCTAGGTGGACTCGGTTTCATCAACATTCTCAGTTTCCTTTTGTTAACATAATAAAGAGACTAAATTGATATACTTTGTAAGTAGAGGGGCATATCTAATGCATTGTAAGATAGAATACTAGAATGAGACTATGGAAATGTTCAACAGAGTGGTTAACTAGAAGTTAAACAAGATCTACAATTAAGTTTGGTTAATTTTGTTGGGAGGAATATGGATCAACATGCCCAAATCAAACGGAAGATACACTATCTTCGGACGACGAACAACTGAATCCAAAGAGTGAGAAGGAACAGAGTTGTAGAGCAAGAGTGGAGAGAGTGTTTGGGGCAATTTTTCGTGTTCTCTTTCTTTTTCCCAATTGCAACTTACTACTTGACTCAATTTACAGACTCATTTATATACTCGACAGACTGAGGTCATGTACTCTGGCCTCAACTACCCCGCTGCCTTCCCATACCAGGCAGTTCGCCGACTAAGGTATGGCCTGCGTCATCCACAACAACCCATGTTGACGCTTGCTACAATTACCACCAACTACTAAAGTGATCGGACGCACGACCATTGGCTTCAACCCCGGCATGGCTTCGACCACTAACATGCAGGAGCCACAACTGCGACGCCTACGACCACGGCGTTACAGCTATGACCACTACACAGGTGTGCTTGCAACTATGACACTGGTCGTTATGACCACACACATCATGGTCATAACCGACCACACACAACGTGGTCGTAACCGACCACACACAACACACATGGTCATAACGACCATACACAAATGGTTCTTACGACCACACACAACCTACGGCTAGTCAGGCTTATTTGACCATATTCACCCCCTAAACCTGACTTAGGTTGTGAGCTCTCTGACTCTGATCAGTTCCAGCATTTCACTAAACTTGATTCTAGGATGTGCCTTCGTAAGGATGCCGGCTCGCTGCTCCTCTGTGATGATGTGCTTCACATTTATTTGTCCTCGTTTCACACATTCTCTAATGAAATGAAAACGTGTGCCAATGGTTTTGCTTCTTCCATAGAACACCGGGTTCTTCATGAGTGCTATCGCCGACTTGTTGTCCATGAACATTGTCACTAGTTTGGGCTTCCTCCCGGTGATCTCACTCAGCAAATTTCTAAGCCAGATCACCTGATAAGCTATGCCTATTGCCACCATGAACTTGGCCTCACACAAGGAGAGGGCAATTGTCCTCTGTTTCAATGAGCTCCATGCGATTAGGCTTCTGGAGTGGTAAAAGGCGAAACCACTCGTGCTCTTCCTATCTTCCACATCTCCAACGAGATCACTGTCGCTGTAGCCCCTCAAGAGTCTTTTACCTCCTTGCGTATACTCCAGATTAGAGTTAAAGGTGCCCTTCACATATTCAGAATTTACTTGACTGCCTGGAGGTGCGACTCCATGGGTGCTTGCATAAACCTGCTCAACATCCCCACTGAGTAAGCCAAATCCGATCGTGTGTGTGAGATACCTCAGACTCCCAATTATGCGATGGAAGACTATAGCATCCACTTGCACTCCACCCTCATCTTTGCTCAAATGCAATTTTGGTTCCGTCGGAACCTTCGCCGAATTGCATTCCCACATACCGGGCACTTGCAGCACCTTCTTGGCATACGCTAGCTGTTTCAGAATAATATGCCCTCTCTTCTGTTCTACCCCTATTCTCAGGTAGTATGAGAGGAGTACAAGATCACTTATCTCATATTCTTTCATCATTTGATGCTTGAACGACTGTATCTGGTCTTTGCTTGTGTTGGTAACAATCAGATCATCTACATATACTCCCACCACCAACAGCTCAGGGCCAATGTTTTTTTGTAGAGAGCCTAGTCTTGGGGGCATTTCTGAAAGCCGAGTTCCTTCAGAGTACTATCCAATCGGATGTTCCATGCCCTTGGAGCTTGTCGCAAACCATAGAGTGACTTGGACAATCTGTACACAAGGTGCTCTTGGTTCTCAACGGAGAAGCCCTCGGGTTGCTTCACATAAACCTCCTCTTGGAGTCGCCCATTCAGAAATACCGACTTAACATCAAGGTGATGAACCCCCCAACTCTCTTGAGCTACTAGTGCCAACAGTAACCTCACTATTTCCATCCTCATCATCGGTGAAAACACCTTTTCATAATCTATTCCTTATCTCTGCATGTACCCCTTTGCGAAAAGACCTGCTTTGTGCTTGACAAGGTTTCCATTTGACTCTTTCTTCATTTGAATACCCACTTAAAACCAATTGCTTTGTGACCAGTCGGCAACTCGGTGAGAGACCATGTCTTGTTCTTCTCTATTGCCTCTATCTCCTTCTTCATGGCCTCCTACCACTCAGGTGAATTCGCAGCCTCTTGACAGCACTGTGGTTCTTTAGTTGCTAGTAACAGTAACTCTGCATCGAGTTCGACTGGCTATGTTTCTGCATAAACCTCAAAGAGTACTTGGTACCATGTGAATGCTTCCTCTGTTGCTGTAGAGGAAGGGCTTGAGGGGCCTGAATTGCTGCTGAGGCAAACTGACCATCTGACGTTGTCGGTGAGATAGATACCCAGTCTTCTGGCCCGGGTACTGATGAGTCTGCCGTTGCTGAGTCTTGCTGAAGCAGTTGCCGGTCAGTTTCTATTGTAGATTCCGCTATAGTGAACTCGATAGCCTCACTGATCTCACCGCTGCCTGAAATCTCCCAATTCCACTTCCTGTCTTCTTCAAATACCACATCCCGTCTCACAACAATCTTCTTGCTTTGAGGATCATAGAGACGGTACGCCTTGCTTCCTTCTTCAACACCACAAGGAACCAAGGCCTTGTTTCTGTCATCCAGTTTCTTCAAGTGGACGGCTGGTATTTTCTCATGTGCAGTATACCCAAAGATCCTCACATGTCCCAGGTTTGGCTTCCTCCCTGTCTAGGCTTCATGTGGAGTGACTCCGACCAGGGCTTTGGTCAGAATCTGGTTTAGCAGGTAGATGGCATGGTGTGTTGTTTCTCCCCCACATTATGTTTGGCACTCCCATGGTCTTTTAAGAGACTTTTGGTAGTCGCCAGCATGGTTCGGTTCAGCCGCTCCACCACCCCGTTCTGTTGTGGTGAGTAGGGTGCGGTGAGGTGCCAACGGACTCTTGCTTTATCACATAGCTGGGTAAACTGGTTCGACACGAACTCACCCCTCCGGTCAGTTCTGAGAGGTTTCAGATCACATCCAGGCTTTTTTTCGACTAGCACCTTAAACTTCCTAAAGGCTTTGACTGCTTTACTCTTTGACTTCAGTGTGTACGGCCACATCATTCGACTGAAGTCGTCAATGAGAAGTAAGAAGTACTTTCTCATGGCCTGTGTCTGAGGTGTGATTGGGCCACACAAATCTGCATATATGAGTTCTAGTGGCTGCGTTGCTCGGTGCACGACCTATCTTGGAAATGGCAATCAGCTTTGCTTAGCTAGCAAACAACCCTCACAAATTTGTGTAGGATGTTCAAGCCTGGGTATTCCCTGCACCATATCCTTATTGACCATCAGCTTCATTGCCTGGAAATTGAGATGCCCCAACCGGGCATGCCATAACCACTCCGGTTTGGTCATACACACTACAAGACAAACTGGCGCACAGGTATGCAGTAACGCCTTGTACAGTCTGTTTGCCGAGCATTCCACCTTCATCATGAGTTTCCCATTCCAGTCGTACATCCAAAGCGGGTTGTCTAGGAGCACAATCTTGGTGCCAACCTTTGTCAATTGTCGCAAACTCATGATATTATTGCAGAGGCCAGGAATGTAGTATACCTCTGTCAACAACTGCTGCTCCCTGTTCTTGCATTCGAACAGGATTGAACCTTTCCCCTTGATTTGTACTATCGATTCATCACCAAAACTCACTCTCCTGTGATGCTTTCGTCAAGCTCGATGAAGAACAAGCGTTGTCCTGTCAGGTGGTTAGTAGCACCATTGCCTAGATACCACACTCTGAAAGTGGGCTGCTCTTGAATTGTGATGTGCTCGTCACCTTCTACACGCAAGTCCGGTAGGACATGTTGCTCGTTCAGAAGCACCAGGTTGCACGGCTCCTCTGCACATACCGTCAGCATCAGGGTTGGCTCTTCCTCCTGGTCTTGCATCAGGTGCACCTCCTCTCGGCACTTGTTGTGACATTTAGAGGCGTAGCACCCCTTGTTGTCGCAGTTGAAGCACTGGATGTGGCTTTTGTCCCTGCCACCTCCAGTGCCTTCCTTTCATGTCCCACCGGAGCTTACAAAAAATCCTCGACCGCGCCCATGGCCGCGCCCTCAGCCACGACCTCTGCCCCGACCATGTCTATCGGAGTTTCCTACGCCTCGCCCCTTGTTACTTGCCGACGACTCCCCACCACCGCCTTTCTGCCACTCCAACCACTCAGTGTGAGTGAGGAGAAGGTATCCATTACTGTTGGAATTGCCGACTTGATGATGGATCCTTTCCTCGTACGCCTTCAGCCGCCCTATGGCCTCCTCAAACGTTATCGTCTCCAGGTCAGAGTACTGCTCAATTGAGGCCACCATCGATAGGAATTTATCAGGTGCTAAGTTGAGGAGCTTCTTCACGAGCATTGGATCCTCTAGGGTTGAGCCAAGCGAGCTGTACTTGCTCGCCATCCTACTCAGCTTTCCGGTAAAATCATTGATGGACTCTCCCTCCTTCATGCGTAGTCCTCCAAACTCGTGCTGCAGTATTTGTAGACGTGCCTTTTGCACCTGATCAGCCTCGAGATATCTAGTTTTCAGAGAATCCCATACCTCCTTGGCTGTCTTCTTCTTGGCCACCTGTAGAAGAATATCTTTGGGTATGGCCTGGAAGTAAAAGCCCACGCCGACTTGTCCTTCTTTGCCTCCACAACCACTCCGGTTGTTGGTTTGATGGCCTCTCAGATCATTTGGGCATTCGTCAGTGCCTCCATCTTGATTGCCCACGCGATGTAGTTGGAGAATGTCAACATCGGATAGTGAAAGGGCATGCGCCACTCTCCTTTGCCGTCTATTGCGCGTTAGTTGCCATCGACTCGAGCCGTATGTATTTGGGCATGCACCGTGCTCTGATACCAAGTGTTGGGAGGAACTTGGATCAACATGCCCAAATCAAACGGAAGATACATTGTCGTCAGATGACAAACAGCTAAATCCAGAGAGCGAGAAGGAACAAAGTTGCAGAGCAAGATTGGAGAGTGTTTGGGGCAATTTTTCGTGTTCTCTTTCTTTTTCGCAACTACAACTTACTACTTGACTCAATTTACAGACTCATTTACATACTCGACAGACCAAGGTCGTGTACTCCGACCTCAACTACCCCACCGCCTGCCCATGTCAGGCAGTTCACCGACCAAGGTATGGCTAGCGTCATCCACAACAACCCTGCTAACGCCTGCTACAGTTACCACCAACTGCTACAGTGACTGGCCATACGATTACGACTGCTGGCTTCAACCTCGGCATGGTTTCGACCACTGACACATAGGAGCCACGACCGCGATGCCTACGATCACGGCGCCGCAGCTACGACCACTCCAAACGCAGGTGTGCTTACGACTACGACGCTGGTCGTTACGACCACACACACCGTGGTCGTAACCGACCACGCGCAACACACAACCTGGTCATAACAACCATACACAACATGGTCGTTACGATCACACATAACCTGTAGCTAGTCAAGTTTATTCGACCACAAATTTTAAGAGAATGATATCTACTCCCACTATAGTGTATCTTATATTCTAAGCATTAATCCAGCTCAATTGGAATTTCAGATACTGGATTACACAAAATCACAGGCACAGTGACAGACTGACATTATCCAACAGATTTTATGAAGCTGCTTAAAGACGTCGATCATTCAATTTCAAGCTGAAATTGGGTAGCGATGCATCTAACTAGCCCGGCTTACTCGTCACGGTGGTTTGCTTGTCTTCCAAGATGCCAGAGCTCCTGCACGAGCTCGCCCAACTCAAGCCGGGAGCTGCCGTCCTCTCGCACCGCCTCCGCCATCCTCGCGGCGAGCTCCTTGGCACGCGCCCTCAGCTCTTTCCCCGCCTCACCAACGACCTCACCCAAGACGCGCGCGAGGTCATCCGCGTCCGGGACCTTGCCGAACCCGCCCCAGCTCGCCGGCACGCCCACGCGCGCCTCGTCCACGACCAGCCGCGCGTTGAAGAACTGGTCGGCAGCCATTGGCCACGTTATCATGGGCACCCCGGCCGCCGCGGCCTCCAGCACCGAGTTCCATCCGCAGTGCGTTACGAAGCACCCCGCCGCGCGGTGACGCAGCGCGGCCACCTGCGGCGCCCACCCGCGGATCACCAGCCCCGTTCCCGACGCCGCCGCCTGCTCCTCGAACCCCTCTGGGAGCGTCGCCGTCGCCGCCGCCCAGATGAAATGCGTGCCGCTCCGCTCCAGTGCGGCCGCGAGGGACGCCGCCTGCGGCGGCGGCAGCACCATCATGCTCCCGAAGCTCACGTACGCCACCGACGTGTCCGGAAGCGCGTCCAGCCACTTGGTAACTTCTCCGACAAAGTCGTCGCCGGTGCTCTCCGGCGCGACCGGCCCGACTGCCCAGATGCGCTTGCCCGCCAAGTCCTCGAGCGGCTGCGCGTCCAGGTACCTCCCCTCAAGCGCGCGGCTGGTGTTGCACACGAACGCCGAGCTCTCCAGGTTCCAAAGGAAGTTGTCCTTGATCGCCTGGGAGTGCTCGTCGCCGTCGCCCTCCACATAGCTTCTGTACATCCGCGAGAGCTGCCGCCAGGGGAAGGCCGGTGCGCCGGGAAGGGCCGGGAACGAGACGTCATGCTCGCGCCCGGACACGGCTCCGTCCGGGGGCCTCGGCATCCGGCGGAAGAGCGAGTGCGTGGCAGCCGTGGCGAGCACGCCGGACGGCGCGAACACCAGCCGCGGGACGCCCGCCTCGACCGCGAGCGGCTGCGTCCACCCGCAGAAGAAGTCCGAGAGCACGGCCACGACGCGGCCGGCTCCTCCAGATCGGGCCCGCACCCACTCGCCGAGCGGGGCGCGGAGCGCGGCGAGGCCGTGGATGTCGGCGCCGACGGAGGCGGGGCCCGACGTGTCGTGGTCGAGGGAGGGGAAAGAGAGGGGCTGCACGGAGGAGTGCTGGGCGAGGAGCGGGTCGAGGAGGTGGAGCGTGGCGGGCGTGGCGACGACGGTGAGGCGGAGGCCACCGCGGGCTGCGAGGAGGGAGGCGAGGTGGAGGAGGGGCTGCATGTGACCTCGCGCCGGGTAGGGGACGACCAGGACGTGCGGCGCGTAGGTGGAGTCAGAGGCGTGCGCCGTCGTTGTGGTGGTCGCCATGGCGGGCTCCGGTGCCTCGGCTCTGTTGGCAATTGGCTCAGGATCGCACACCAGCAGAAAAGAGTAAAACCAGGTGAAGAGAGCTCAAGAACAAAGAACTTAGGGTAAGTTTGCAGGTTCTTTTCCTCGAAGCAAAACTATTACTTACTTTCTACATTGTTCTAGCTATTGCTATTTATAGAACGCATGGAAGTTCAAAGTTCTATTGCATTCTCATGCAGAAACTCACGTATTCATACATGCCAACCATTCATCTGGTTTGCTACTACTGAAAAACGCGCTCATACAGCAGCTGAAACGTCTCCTTGTATTGATTAGTTCGGGACACCGCCAGGAATAACATCTTCAGGCTCACGGGCGGTGGTGGTCGAGCGAGTTGGCACTATTTCATTTTCTGCTGCCGACTTATTGCTGACGTTCTATATATTTAAATTGAGCATTTCAGTTTGATTATCACCATGAGCTGTAAGGTAATAGGATATAAAATTCAAGTTGACTATTTCGTTAAACTAGCGAGAGTTAGCTGGATATTAGTGTACCACGACTATTATTTTGTCTCTTTCTTTGGTTCCTTCCAAACAGGCAAGGCTCGCTCTTGCTGCTGCTTGCGGTGCAATTACCGATCTTACCTGCATGATGACGTGGTGGTTCGGTTGACTATCGTGTGTGAAATCATGATCTAGAAGTCGTTATTTTTAATACAGTGTTTAGGTAAGGTGGAAGCACGATCTTAACAGATAGACTTTTGTACATATCTAATAGGTATATTTGCAAGCTCGATCTTGACTTCTATTTTGCTCTCTTTTTAATATTGATGTGTATCACTGATGAAACCAGAACGAAAATAGAGAGTGCGCTTAAATGATTAAGATTGTGTTTGAATAAGCATTAGGTTTGGGATGAAAATGCGTAGGGTTTGGGATTCGATATAATTCTATGTGCCAAAATGCCTTTTATAAAAAAGAAAGAAAACAATAGAAAATTCTTTGTTGTTTGCAACATGTAAAACCAGTATATGTTTTAAAAATGACCATGCTCTTCAAGAAGATTCCCAGAATATTCTCATTTACTCATCCAGTCATCCTCATGCCTCTTCCCAATCAAGAATGAAACAAAAGCAATAGAATGGAAGAAGCAAAGAAGACAGCATCCATACAACACAGATGATTCACTAGACTTGGAGATCCAACAAAAAAAATTGCAATCGAAATAGGACTTCATCGCCTTGCTCGCGTTTGTATCAACATCAGATGATCGCCTGGGCAGCGAGTCCAACGGCCTTGACAGCGAGCCCAAGGGTGGTCTCAGCCGGGGGTGGGCTCGAGCCCAACAAAACCTCCCGGTGGATTTGCCATTGGTGTGTATGTATCATAGACGAAGGCCTCAAAATTCAGTCTTTTGACACTAAGTCCCAAAGGAAACTAATATACTTGAATATGCAGATCTTCGTAAATGAACAATTAATAGAGTTTGTAGAACTCTAACTACATCTAATCCATCTACATTTTTTATAATTTGAACCCATTATAATCAATGTGTATTTCTTTTTTGTAACATCCTTTTTTAAGGGCCTTTTGAAGTTTTTAAAATAAAAATAACTATTTGGATTTTTCTAGAATTAATTAAGGATTAATATGATTTTTTATAAATTAAAAGATTTAATTTGAATAAAATAAACTTCAATTAAAATAAAATCAATTTTATTTTGGTTCCTTGTGATGCAAGGAAGTCCGCTACGTCAAAATTAGGTTACTAAACCATATTTCTGTAATAAAGCTTGGCTCTTTTATTGTAAATTTGTGTTATTATGGTGTACACTTATGTATAGTACTTTGCACCTGAATAGTATTAAACGGTTACGGAAATTACTAGCACTCCAGAAATTGAGTCGATACACTCTACCAGAGGTGGGCCAGCGTAACCGCCCAGACACGGTCGCTGGAGTCGACCACAGCGACGCTGCGGGCCAACGGCGCCGGCTCCACCAGCCTTGAGTCCAGCGTGTCTGTCTCGGTGGCCTTCGAGAGTGTGGCTGACTGGAGCCACCGACCGGCGGCAGCGAAGCGCGCCGCGTCGGGGGCTGGAGAGTCGGCAGCAACGGCAGGGAGCCGCCCGTATCCATCTCTGGGACCCCAAAATACCATTACAATTTACAAGTAGAGAGAAACAAGTATGGCGACTACTTATTACCCCCCCCACTTTAATCTTGGTGCTCATGCTCTCATGATACTGTTATAGCTGTGATTGAGTAGCCATCAACAGATATAACACTCATATGATCAGATGTGTTGAACATTTTTCTGATTGTTCCATGTTGTTGTTGGTTGGTGTGAGGATCTGCGGAAGGCTACCGACAACTTTACCACAATTCTGGGGCAAGGATCGTTCGGTCCTGTGTACAAGGCTGTAATGGCCGCCCACCAGTCAAGTGGTAGCTGTAAAGGTGCTCGCGAGTGATTCAAGGCAAAGGCAAAGGGAGTTATAGACAGAGGTAAGGGTAAAGGGAGTTCTAGACAGAGGTAAGGAGATTTTTTTCATTACTACAGTTTTTTTTAAAAAAATGTTCAAAGCAAGTTTTTGATTTTGGTTGAAGTTGTTAAGGAACCGTCGTTGACGAGTCCAGTCCGATCAATTCTTTTTCTATGCAAAAGAGATGATCAAACACAGATGATGCAAATAGTAGATTAGAAACACAGGGGAGGAGAACTCTTGGTCTTTCTTTATTGTTTTTCTCTTTCAAGTATACAAAATAGCCAATAGGACTCCCTATATATAGCCTAGTGGTGAGGTGCCCACATGGACTAAGGCTTCAAGCCTAGGCCCAGATTTCCCAGCACTCCCCCTTAGGTACTCATCCGACATGTTCATACCTCATCAAAACTTCATAAAAATCCAGTGAAAAAAAATTGGAGAAAGAGTACATGATACACATTATGCTATGTTGCATGAATTGCCTCATTAAAAACCTTGCCCGAGAAACTTCAGGAAAACTCGTCAAGAGAAAAAGAATACAATGCATCCAATTTCATTTAATCTTCAGGATTTATGCTTTAAGTACTCGATCTTCATGATCAAGTTTTAATAACGAGCTTAAGAAAAATCTCCCCTTAAATCCTGCACTTCTCTAAGTCTCATTATTCCAATTCCTCGTACGCATCTTTCAAAACTAGATGCTAGGAGTGACTTAGTATGCTAGTACCTTAATTTTATCCATCTTTTGCAATTCATGAGCATAGAAGAATTTGGGGTTAATATGCTTTGTGAGATGACTCTTCACGTAGCCCGTCTGCACTTGTGTAATACAAGGTGCATTATCATCATAGATAATTGTGGGAGCTTGTATGATATTCATCCCACATGACTGCTGGATATGGTGAATCATTCGTCGGAGCCAAGCATATTCTCGTGCGGCTTCGTACAGCGCTATGATTTCTGAGTGATTCGTTGAAGTCGCTACAAGTTTTGCTTAGATGGTTTCCATGAAATTGTAGTTCCACCATACAAAAATACATAGCCTATTTGTGACCTTGAGGTATGCGGGTCCAATAGGTACCCTGTATCTGCATAGCTAGTTATATTTAAGTCTTGGTTCTTTCTGTAGAATAACTCAAGGTCCTTACTTCGTTGGAGGTATCGGAAGATGTCCTTTATTCCCTGCCAATGCCTTTTGGTAGGTTCTGCATTATGCATTGTTAATAGGTCTACGACAAATGCAGTGTCCGGTCTAGTGTAGTTCACTAAATACATAAGTGCTCCTACCGCACTTAAATATGGGAATTTTGGTCATAAGACTTCCTTCTCCTCTTCCCTAGGTAGGTAAGGATCCTTATTTTGTTGTAAAGATCTTCCGACCATCGGTACTTTCGATGGGTATACCTTCTCAAAGCTGAACCTTTCTAACACCTTCTGGGCATAGGTTGACTAATGTACTAATATTCCTTCAGGGACATCTCGAGCTGCAGACCTAAACAATATTTGGTTTTACCCAAATCTTTCATTTCAAATTCTGACTCCAAGTAAGAATTTACTTTATGTCTTCCATGGTCCCGATGATATTCAGATCATCTACATATACTGAGATTATACAAAATCTATTATGACATCATCGTATAAATACACAGGGACAATCTTCATTGTTCATGTAGCCTTTCTTGCATAGAAAGTCACTTAAACAATTATACCACATCCTACCTGATTGCTTAAGTTTGTACAGTGATTTCCTAAGTTTCACATTGTATAGATTTCTATTTGCTCTGTCTTGGTTCGGGACAGGGATACCTTTAGGTACCTTCGTATAAATTTTTGAGTCCAAATTTCCATAAAGGTATGCAGTTACCACATCCATCAATTCCATTTCTATGTTCAGGTTTACTGCATTTGATATTAAGTATCTGAAGATGATTCCACTCATGACCAGGGAATAGGTTTCTTTACAATCAACTCTAGACGTTGAGTGAAACCTTGTGCAACAAATCTTGCTTTATATCTTACAAATTCATTTCTTTCATTTCTCTTTCGAACAAATATCCACTTATACCCTACATGGTGCACATGAGGAGGTGTGCGGCTTATAGGCCCAAACACATCTTTTTTGTTCAGAGATAATAATTTAGCCTCTATTGCATTTTCCAATCTTCCCAATCTGATCTATTCTTACATTCAGCGAGCGATGCGGGCTCTAGATTAAGATTGATAATTGTGGCAATTTTCTTTGTAAAATAGATATCAACATTGGTTGTTGTCCTATTCATGGATTCGCCCGTATGCACATAGTTTACAGCTATTTCATCGTGAGTTGATTCTTCTTGTGCTTCTACCTGTTCACCGCTCCTTCCAGTTGCAGCGACAAGTTCCTTTAGTTTTTCAGCTCTGATGTGTGCGCACACATCCATTCTGATTTCTCCCTCCATGGGAATGTTCAGATCCGGTATGCCCTTTTCTTAAGGTATCATACTGGTGCCAGGTCTCAATTGGCTCCCCTCCTAGTTCTGTGGAATTTCGGTGATTGGCTGTGTCAAGTCCTTCTTATCCTTTTTTACAGGGCGTCCCCGGTTACTTAGGGTTCGAGGGGCCGGAGTTCTCGTCCTTTTATTCTGAGGCCTCTAGATGGGATTAGGGATACCTTCAACTTTCTTTGGCATTTCGACCCTCTCCGGTGCATTGCGTGTAGGCACATGCGACTTGGTTACACTCTTTAAATCACTAAAGTGGTCAGGCAGTTGGTTTACTAATGCTTGCAAGTCAATGATTTTCTGGACTAATTTATATGTTTCACTAGTGCGCTGGTCATGTGCATGGATTCCTGTGGTTTGCTACATAATTTTCAGATATTTTCATCAAGGGGTTGATTTTCTCCTCCTAATGTTGGGAAACTATCATCATCAAATATACAATCAACGAAACGAGCAGTATGCAAATCTCCTGTCATGGGTTCTAAATACCTGATTATGGATGATGTCTCATAACCAACATATATCCCAGTCTTTCGAAGAGGACCCATTGCAGTGCACTGTGGAGGGGGTATAGGTACATAAATCTTGCATCCAAACCTCCGGAGATAAGAAATTTTTGGTACTAACCCTTGCACTAGTTGCATAGGTGAATAGATGTTGTATGCCGATGGTATAAAGTTGATGAGAGTTGCTGCGTACAGGACTACGTGCCCCCAACATGTAGCTGGTAAATTACAATTCTGCAAAAGTGGTCGGGCAATAAATTTAATTCTCTTGATTAATGCCTCTGCTAGTCTATTCTGGATGTGGACATGCGGTACAGAATACTTAACTGTAATTTCCATTGCCATACAATAATCATCAGATGCCTTTGAAGTAAATTCTCCGGTATGTGGTGATCAAGAAAAATATTTCTAATGCATTTATCTACGAGATTAGCTTTGCGAAAGCATGGTTTCTCGTAGACAATGAACATACGTACGACCATTTCGAGGAAGCATCAATGAGCACCATGAAATATTTAAATAGTCCTGATAGTGGCTGTATGGAACCGCAAATGTCTCCTTGGATGCGCTCCAGGAATGCAGGATCTTCATCCTTTACTTTTAGAGTAGAATGTCTAGTAATTAATTTCCCGGTGGCACATGCGTGGCACACAAAATCTTCATGATTCGGGAAATTCTTTACATTAATATTATGTCCCTGTGAATTGTTAATTATATTTCTCATCATCCTAAGACCTGGGTGGCCTAATCTGTCATGCCAGAGACATAAGAGTTCAGAGTTTCTAAATATTGTTTTCAAGGCAGTATAGGCTGCAGGTGCCTTAATATTAGTGTAGTATAGCGTAGTTTCTAATGAAGGAAGTTTTTCTAATACCCTTTTTCCATTCACTCCATGCTTCATAATGAGCAGGTATTATTTACCATACTCTTCTTCGGTCTCACCATAGAAACCATTGGTGTGAATATTCTTGAAACTTAGGAGAGTTCTAGTTGATTCTGTGTATAATAAGGCTTCATGGATGATCAAAGTTGTGCCCATTAGGAGTATAATTGTGGCTCTTCCTAAACCTATTATACAATTTCAAGAGAAATCATGGCGGCAGCAGCTGCAATGTCAAGAGGGGGAGCTGCAACTGGAATGGAGTCAACCTTCATCAGTGCAGGCAGCTGCTCAAAACTATCCCCCTCAATAGAAGCAAAGTGGGTTTCATGCTGTCCTTTGTCATCTTCTTCTTTTTAGCCTGGAAGGCATCGATGACGTGTTGCGGCTCTTTACAGATCCCTGACTAGTGTCCCCACTTGCCATACTTGTAGCAGGTTTGGTCTTACTGACCATAGGGCTTGTCGTCCCACTTTGGCTTGCTTGCCTTTTTCTCACGTGGAGCATCTGACTTGCCTTTCTGGGCTGCGGCCTTGCCCTTCCTTCTCCTTTTCTTCATTATGGGCTTTCACACCATGTAGCTCCCGGCGTTGGCTTCACGGCCAGCGGAGCTCCCAGGTAGCTGTGCGACAAGGTTCTTACGGAGAACTTCATCCTGAGCCTCTACAACCTGCATCATATCAATCAATTTAGCATACTCCTTGTAGCCATCTTGACAATAGTTGCACACAGACTGCACTGTATTGGGGTGGAAGGTCGATAGAGTTTTCTCAATCTTCTGCTCATCTGTGATCTGCTTGCCACAAAGTTGAAGATTGGTACAAATTCTGTGCAGAGCAGAATTGTACTCCTTGACCATTTTGAAATCAGCAAATCTCAGTCGGATCCACTCTTGCTCTGCTTGAGGAAGAATGGTGTACGTTAACTTCTTGAACCGCTTCTTGAGTGCAGTCTATAATGCTAGCACACTCTTCTTTACCATGTACTCATTTTTGAAAGTGAGACAGAGATGGTGCCTAAGAAAGTAATGTGCCTGACCATTTTACTCAGGGGTGGGTTTGGCATCCTATGGTGTACCAATCCCAATGGCAGCGTGAAGCTTCTTGGCCCCAAGTACTATCTCGACATCAGAATCCCAAGTCAAGTAGTTTTGGCTATACTGGGCCAGCTCCTCGAACTCCTGGTTCGTGATGCCTATCATCTACATGTGCATGAAAGAAATAAATAAGTTTACCACAGTAAACATGCATAAATAAATTTACTACAGGTAAATAAATTAGGCAAAGGTACCAAATATTTTCGTAATATTACAGAATTTTCTATGCATTTTCTTTAAATTTTACAGTTACGTTCGGTGATTAAAGGTAATTTAAATAATTATGATTAACCAAAACAGTAAATAAATATAGAAAACATAGAAATAGTAATGACAGTACTAAACATGCTTCAAATGCTAAAAATAATTCAAAATATGAATTTCCGAGACCCTTTTATGCTGGAATATGAATTTCCAGTGAATTTTACAATTTCTGATGGCTTATACGCAAATTTTCAATTCTGAGAAAACTTTTTGCGTAATTTACTGATTATTCGAGGGTCTTCTTGCTAAATTCAGGACCCGTCTGAAAGTTCTGAGGACCCTCCCATAATTTCCAAACTTTGGAGGGGTCTTTTTGCAAAATTACCGGTGCCGGCCCGCTCTCCCCCTTTTTTCTTTTTTCTTCTTCCGGCCCATTTGGCCCACTTGGTCACCTCCTGGCGACGGCAACTTGAGCGGCAGCTTGTGCGGGTGACCAGCCTCGGCTGCAAGCGACTCCGGCAGGTGGTGGCGCCCGAGCGACGGGCGGCCGGGGCTTGTGCGGCGAGCGTCTCTGGCGCGGGTGGCGGAGCTCGAGCGACGGGCAGTCGGGGCACAGCTTTGGTTGTGGGCGCAGTGGCGTCGGGCACGGGGACAGCCGAGCACGGCGGTGGCTACACTGGCGGGTCAGCCGGGTGCGATGGGCTGGCCATCGGTTGGCGGTTTCAGGCGCAAGGTGCACGATGGCGACCACTCCCGACCAGCGATGGGTAGCTTCGGTGTGCAGGCTCGGCAACACCGGGAATGTCGGTGGTAGTGGCTTCAGGCACAGGCTCGACGCACTGGAAGGCTGGCGGTGGCGGTCTAAGTGCCAACATGGGCGACTTCAGGCGACCAAAAACGAGTGGTGACAGTGCGTCTCCAATCGGCTGTGGCAGAGAACCCGTGTGGGGGCGACGGCTCAGCGCGGCGGGAAGCCAACGGTCGGGGCAATGGTGGCCCGTGTGGGGGCCAGCGACGATCCAGCGTGGCTGCGCGCTAGCGCAGCGCTCACGAGCAGCGGCTGTACGGGGCTGACGGCGTGTTCAGCCGTGCGAGTTTTTTCTTTTCTTTTTTTAATCTACAATGCAATCAACATCGACTCTTTCATGTAATCTACCGATCGACATTGTGCCAGCAACTTCAAGTCTACTCACGGTAGATTAGAGCGGATTTGCACCGTAGAAAATAATCTAGAAAGTGAAATCTGCAGTATTTAAAGCTATCTAGATTTATGCAATTTTAATCTGCAAATTACCTTGCGATCCACGGAGCGATTCGTGCTGATAACGTATTGAGGAACCGTCGCTGGCGAGTCCAGTCTGATCGATTCTTCTTCTATGCAAAAGAGGACGCTTCTCCTTTTGTATATTGATGATATGATCATTACTGGAGATGATTCTCAGTACATCACTTTTGTCAAGAAGTGCCTTCATGAGCAATTTCTCATGTCTGATTTGGGTCATTTTCGCTACTTTTTTGGGATTGAGATTATTTCTACTCCTAAGGGTTTCTGTCTCATGAAAAGTATATCTAAGATATTCTTAATCGTGCCTCTCTTACAGATCAACGCATAGATGAGACTCCCATGGAGCTTCATGTTCATCTTCGTCCCATTGATGGTAAGCCTCTTACTGATCCTACTCTTTATCGTCATCTTGTTGGGAGCATTATTTATCTTGGTATTACTCGTCTTGACATTTCATACCATATGCATACTTTGAGTTAGTTTGTTTCTGCTCCCACTTAGCTTCACTATAATTATCTTCTTCGTGTTCTGTGGTACCTTTGTAGAACTATCTCTCGCCGTCTCTTTTTTCCTCGCTCCAGCTCTTTACAGCTCCAAGCATATTCTGATGCCACCAAGGCCAATAATCCCTCTAATCACCAATCTCTCTCTGTTTATTGTGTTTTTCTTGGTGGTTCTCTCATTGTTTGGAAAACTAAGAAACAGATAGCAATTTCTCATTCGAGTGCTAAGGCTGAGTTGCGAGCTATGGCTTTGTTGATTGCGGAGGTTACTTGGCTATGGCGGTTACTTGAGAATTTTGGTGTTTCTATTTCTGCACCGACTCCTCTTTTGTCTGATAGAATAGGTGCTATTAGCATTGCTAAAGATTCAGTGAAGCGTGAGCTTACAAAATATATTAGTGTTGATGCTTCTTATATGCAAACACAGGTTCAGAGCTAGGTTGTTGCTCTTCATTATGTGTCTTCAGAGTTTCAGTTGGCAGACTTCTTTACAAAGGTACAAACCAGAGCCTAACATAGTTTCTATCTCTCCAAACTTTATGTTGTTGATCTACCATAAGTTTGAGTAGTGGTGTCAGATATTTATTATATATCTGTGTATTTACCCTGTTGTGTGAGGAGTTTTCTACATATGTTATACCGTACATGTATATATATTGGCTCATTAGCCTCATAATGAACACAAGCAGTGTTTATAACAGTTATTTGGAGAATTTGTGATATGCTTATTTAATTCCCTACCAGATGAGGTATTATGTGAGGCATATTTATTTAATTCTCAGCCATGTAAGGTATTATTTGTTACTTTTATTACCACTGTAATAACTCTTGTCATGGTAGGCGCCCTATGTTCGCCGTGACAACCTTTTGTACTTTTAAGTATGATTAACTAAACTACTGTATCATGATGAATCTACTGTTCAGTGATCAACTGAACCAGCTAAAAATATTTGTGATGGAAGACGCGTGCAACTAAATTCAGATTTGAAGTCCTGAGACAAAATTCTTGGCCTGAAACTATGCTAATGTCCTCTGTTTTACTTGGTGGATGCAGGCTGCAGACTTTGGTCTATCAAAGAAGGAAGTATATGATGGAAAGTCATGCCTCAAGGGCACCTATGGATATATGGATCCGGACTGCATGTCCACCAAGAAGATCACCAAGAAGAGTGACGTGTGTGATTTCGGCATAATAATTTTTGAACTCACAACAGCCATAAATCCACAGCAAGGTCTAATGAAGAATGAAGTGCATTGACCTAGTAAGTTATTTTAACATTCTCACTGTAATTCCAAACGAAATTATAAAGAAGTTCTTTACCTTTCAGAAAAAATTATAAAGAAGTTCTTTACCTTTCAAAAAAAAATTATAAAGATGTTCTTACAATGGGAAACAATATTGAATAAGTATTATTTAGACTTAGCAGATTGATCACTTCTTGTCTGGAGTATATGTTTTGCCTGGTCAACATTCAGTCATGCAGCAGAATATTATTGTCTAATACGCAAAGAGAAGCCCCAAAAGTTTAAGAATGCACTAGCTGAGACATCATTTTAACATGAGCTCTATTATTTTGCAGCATGATGTTAGGTCACAAACATTGTTGTTTAGTAATAACTATTATTTTGCAGTAAGGTGAATTTACCTTGTAACATCAGTCTGTGAGCACCAATATCATCGGTAGTGTAGTACTTATTATGCACCTCTCCTTTCAGGCAGCGATTGGAGGGGAAGGAAAGGTTGATTGGGATGAGATACAAGAACCTCCTTGTCGGGAGCATTCCTGAAGAGGTAAGGATCCTTGCCAATGTCGCCTACCGATGCGTTAACAAGAGTCCAAGGAAGCGCCCCTGGATATGGTATGTGGTATGCTTGCCATTGCCAATGTCTCTCTCTCTCTCTCTCTCTCTCGTATATGGTATGCTTAGGAACATGGCCCGGTAATAAAATGTAAACAGGAGTGAACTTAAATTGAGTTGTGTGCTAACGTGGGTTGAAATAGATGTAAATACTCAATAGTACTGGTCGAATTTGGCATGATCATCGTCTCTCCATTGGTAGATTGTGGTAAACTGGTAATACGGACACTGCAGCAGCAAATGTTAAAACTGGAAATAACTGAAGGGCATCTATTTTCCCAACAATGTTCAGTACTACTGCTGCATTTATGCTAGTCCTACTATTTCTGAAAGAATTGATTTCATATCTAAAGACTGCACGATGGTACTATCGCAGGATGGCTTTAAGTGCATAGATGCAGTTCAGCCCAGCTCGTGAGAGAGTTTTACAACTGCCATATGAACAAGTGAATTTCCCAGCAGCATGAGCAGAACAGACTTGAGTTTAACTGCATATAAAGAGTAACCGAGGTACACCACTGATACATCTGTGACCACATGTTCAGTATACGTAACATGACAACTTACAACACAACAAAAACCTTGTAAGCTGAGCCTTCACATTACTCTGAAGTCTGAACAATGTTTAATTACCACATCAGAAACTTTTGTTGAATGTTTATTTGAATGACATCTTTGAATGCATATCATGAGTGGACGAATTGGGCGGCCAAGAACTGGGCAGACATCACATCCCAACATCCTTCAAACAACTCATGTCTAGCTAGAAAATCAAAGAAAAGCTATGTACAAAAAAAGGCCATCTCAGCATGGACCTCTGACACAGGAGCTCAATTACTCAAACCCTACTGCAAGCCTGTAAAGGATGGCTTTATTCTAGAACTGCATAGCTTAACACCTACACAAACGCCACAGCAAACAGCAGCAGCCAAACAGGTGCTCACCTCCCTACTCCTGCACTAACTCAAAACTGGCAAGAAGTGCCCAGCCTCTGCCTTGCCCTTTGCCCTGTGGTGCTGCACTTGCGCGAGCGGAATGCCTCAGGCAGCAGCTCCCGGAACTTCTCAAGGAATAGCCCCCATGTCTCCGGCCCCATGTCAGCCAGCTTGACAAAGCTTGCACTCGTTGGGAGCTGCTCATTTGCACTCCTCCAGTTACCAACTTGAGAGCCACTGCGACTGCTGTTGCTCTCAGAAGTTTTCACAGAATCAACACCCTTTGGAACAGCAGGCAGCTGACGCTGGCTTTTGTCAATGAGACCAACACCATTCAGAGAGGTAGATAGCTTCCAAATGTTAGGAAGCCACTTATTGACAGGCTTTGGGCAAGCTAACTTTTCTGCATTGCTTTCTTGCTCCTCCTCAATGTCATCTTCCTCTTCTTCAATGTCCTCATCCAATTTAGACAGTGGGTTTCTGGAGCTTCCCACCTTAAATTCAAAATGGTAGGCTGATGGTGCTTTTAGCATTTCACGATCATCTTCACAATCAAGTTCAAACTGAGTTATATCCTCATCGCCAGAATCATTTTCTGTGGAACATTCTTCTCGTTCTGTTGCCAGCCTCCTTGCCTCCACACAGACAACCTCTAGCTCACTTGGCTGATCTTCCATCCTGGTAAATTCCCTGCTCATCATCTCGCCAATCTCTGAAAGGCAAAGACCAAATGCTGTGGCTTCTTTTAGAAATATTGTTGAGAGTATTAGCACTCTGAGGCATGCGTCACGGATCATAGGCAGCTCCATACGAAGCATGTCAGCATCTTTCATTGGATCAAGACTTGCTATGTATTCAAGCTCATCCTCAGAGAACGGGATTGATGCCTGTGGCCAGTGGATCCATTCAAAATAAGGATCCTCCAAGCACTCTGGAAGGCAGAGACCATGATCAATAGGAATCAACTCAGTCTGATTACCAAATTTTCCTGCTCCAGTAAGCTTCCTTACCAGAAGATTTCCAGCATGTCTATCAGTGTTGAAGATTCTGATGTCAAGAATACCAATCCTATGAACAGCCGAGACAGGAAAGCTTGAAGTGCCATGGTCACTGGCATCAAAATCATGAGGAATGAACTGCTGAAATGATGCAATCTTGCTAACAGCTCGTGGATCACCATCAGAAGCCTTCTTGTTGGCAGAGCTGACGCCTTCATTCACATGAAATACAGCATGAGAAATCTTAACAAGAACCGTTGGAGGGACATTAGCAGAGTTATCATAGTCCAGAAGGTATGCAGCAACCTCTCTAAAACCAGTCTCACCCACTCGAACAGATCTTTTGAGGCCTGGCTGCCCAAGGGCTTTCCCTGTAAAACCTTTTGGATTGTTGGGTGCAAATGGCTCCTCGTCATTTGGCTTCACAATGGCAGCATTCTCACCTTTGCTGTTCCTCAAATAATAGGCACCACCAAGCCCACTATTGACAGGTACTGGATCCACACCATTTCTTATAGCCCTAGCAACATCCTTGACAAGCTGCTTTGTCCGAGAGCAGCGGCTTGGACATACTAACAGTTCAATTGGACCACTCCTTTCTCTTTGCTGCGGGAGATCCTTGCCTGTAGGAGACAGGCATGGGGTGGAGGAACTCCGATGCATGAAAGTCTTGGTCAGAAGCAATGGAGAATCATTTCGGATGGTGCTGAGATCATTCTTAAGGACACGATCACCAAATGTCAGAGAACTCTCCTCAGTGGGAACATTGAGGGCTAGCTGCAGCTTTCTTTTGACTGTGTGTGCATTGTCACCACGGTCTAGTTGAATAGCCAGGACACAACCAGTGTCAGTTTGGACAAAAACACGTTTCCATCCGCCAGCCCTCCCCTCGCTTCTACTTTTGGTAGAATACTCACTGCTCAGAGTGCAGTTCAAGGCTGAAACTGCCATCTGGGTCTGGACTGGGCTCTCCAAGTTGCGAGACATGGCAAACCGTGACAAAGGAACTGAGGTTAATGCACTAGTTGCAGCTGCAACAATGAGGCCTTTCTTACTCCTCTCTTCTCTCCTGCGCCCGTCAAATTCTGCAGATGACGTGGTGCTAGAGTGCAAGAGAGGCGTCACAGCAGAGATCATCAGGCAATGAAGGACATCTTGCACATTAGCTAGACAGCACCAGAAAGCGACAGGGAGCCGCTATGAAACCCGACAAGCTCAAATCTTGGATAACTAGATCCTGCAAAAACCGATAGAGCAAGTGGAGGTTATCATCATTTTCTCAAGTCAGAAACCAACTACTAGTAAGCATCAACACAAGAAAAGAATGATTCTCCATATGACTTCCAAACCACTCTTGCTTCATTCTTGTTCTGGATAAAGTATGAAATGGAAGATAAGGAAATTTCCTAAGTTTCCTCATGATACACATAGCAACTCAGGTAATTAACAAACCACAACACTTCACATGACTGAAGTTAGCATTTATATTTCTTAAGAGAAAGTTGGCATACATAACTGGACTACCACTTTCCATATGATTGTTGACTACTAGATAGTTTTTTCAGGCGCATACTGAAGCTATGATATGTTCGTTGAACACAGATGCGATTTTTTTGCAGTTTCATCATTAGGATTCGCGCTGTCCCCCATTCACTCTTCCCATCAATAGCATCTGAGCTTTACTTACCCTGGATCTCTGGCAACTGATGAGATCCAGGCATGTCTCTAAAAGACTAAAACTTTCCATGTGGCAAACAAACCAAGAAACCTCAAAACCCACATCTCGTTTCGTTCCCGTAGCTGCGCGCAGCAGCTTAATTTCCTCTCGATTCGATAAGCGTGCAACTCTTCCTGCGCAGCCGATGCCTATCTCATCTCATTTCACCAGGGTTAGTCAAAATTCAGATGCAGTAGTCAAAGGTCGCTTTTTTATTACAGGAATCTTGTAGTTTTCAAGTAGAATCTACGATTCTACATTATAGAAGCTGCGCAATTACAAATTTTGCTCCACAGCTCCAATCAGAACAGCTGCTGCAGGAGCAAGCTAGAAACCGACCAAGAATGGAATAATGCTCAATGATATGAACTACGGAGCCAAGAAAAAAAATAAAAAGCAAACTTGAATCCACCGACATTAATTCACCAGGCTGAGGAATCATGCGTCCAGCTAAAAGCCTTGAGAATCCTAGCAGAACGAAATTATTGCTCCAGAAACTACTGGAAATGAAGCTACAGCACTTTTCTTGCAAGAAGGTACGGTTTTCTCCCACCAAAAATGCAACCTTTTGCTCTCTCGACTCAGAAAAACACGGAAAAACGGGAGAAAGAAAATAGAGATAGCGGAAGCCCGAGCTTCCGCCACATAAACAGCGAAACGAACAGCAGCGCGAGCGGAGAACCCCAAGAAATCTGGGGGTAAAAGGAGCTCCTATCCGTACCTGATCCAATGAGGGAGCCACGGAAATGTTGGCCCGCCGCCGGCAGAGCCGCACCACTCCTTCCCACTCCCCGACACCCCGCTACCTCTGCCTCCTCAGTCCTCGCCGCTTCTCTCGCTCTCGCTCTCCGCGTGCGTGCGCGAGAGTGCGGCGTGGTGCGCCTCAAGTAGAGAGAGGGAGAGGGGGGATGAGATGAGTTATGGCGGGGCTAAGGTAAGGTGGCGAGTTAACCATGGTTAAGTAAAGGAGGGAGAGGGGTGAGGCCGCGTGTGAGCCAGCCAGAGCCAAGGATTGGCCGAGTTAACGGGCGTCTGCGCTTTTGCCCGTTTCGGAGGAAGGCCCTCTCTTCTGCCCCTTCGTCCTCGTCTTCTTGCGCTTGGAACCTTCTAAAATATTGTAATTGCATTACGACAGTTAAGGGTCCTTGTAGCACCGTCGTCTTCCATAGTTCGCCGTCCTTTCCAAGGAATGGTCAGTAGCAAATAATCTATGTAGAAAAGATGGTGCAACGAAATGCACTATAATATCTGAAGCGCTATACGACTTACAGAATTATGATATAATAAAATACAAAGTACGTTATAATATGTAAATGCGTATATTGTAGTGACTAATGAATATTACTTATAGAAACTGCAGTGTTCGTATTGCTTTATCTTCTGAAAACAGAAACTAATATAAATATACCCTTAATTTCGTAGCATTGACGGAGAAACACAATCGAACATGTGGTTAAATTTTAGGAATCTTTTATGTGCCCTCCTCGCTGTCCTGTAACAACCACTGTTAGTATGAACCACAACCTGGTTCGTTTAAGGGAATTCTGTTGAATGCACGTACATTGCAACGTTTCTTCTTCTACTATGTCAACTCGCAATCTCATTCACTGCCCGCAAACCTAAGCCGTTGTCGTTTACAAATGGTACAAACTTGTTGATAAATCTCGTTTAGTTGTTATCTCCGATCTGGCGAAGCTGGTAACTTGTATTCTAACCTGGTTTTGCAAATGTGCGCCCAACTTTAAACTGGAGCACGTGCGCTAAATAGCAGTTTTGTTGGGTTTTTTAGTCAACTCATGGGCAGACAGACTCAAATATGTTAATTATGTGTGGGACAATTCAAAGCTTCATTTACACATAGTGCGAATGAATTTCTTTTTACCTGGGTAACGCTAAAAGATACCAGATTTCGTGGGTGGAATCAAAGAACTAGCTCTACTATTTTGCAAAAGAAAAAAGGAACTAGCTCTACAACTTTGCTTTTCTTTCTTTTTTCCCCTTTTAGCAAAGCTGAATATTTGCAGTATTTGGAATAAAGCCAATGTGCAAAGGTGACTTACACCCAGTTTAGGCTGTGTCCATGTCTTGGCATTACCATAATCTTTTTCAATCTAATGTGTTCTTTTATCTGGCATAGCAAGCATAGAAGCACAGCTCGAAGATGATACCCGCAGAAGTTTCAGTCACCTGCTCGATGCTCCTCTTGTTGGCATGCGTGCGTACATCCATTGGTGGTGGATCCATGCATGCATGCGTGGGTGTGCTCATTGTGACAGGCAGGGCAAGCAGTAGAGGTCCCTAGCCTTCGCGCCCCTTGTGCAATGCTGTACCAAACCAGGCTCCGGGCACACAGGAACCGGACACCGGTGGCGTCCAAATGCGTCTAACGCCAATACACCATGCATGCTACGATGCTAGCTGGTTCATTCCCGAGGGATAAGAGATAAGACGTGTCCAGGTTTTTTATTCTTTTCCTTTACCACAGCAAGTGCAAACGTGCAAAGCTGCTATCATGGTATAGGTTGGTTTTTTTGACCGTGGTTTATATCTTTTGAATTTTAGCTATTTATAAGAGATATTATGAAGAAAAAGATAGTTGTATACAATTTTTGCTGATATAACTGAAGTCGGTACAGTGTCTATTACAATCAAATTGTAGACATCGCCTTGAAAAAATGCACCATTTAAAAGCGAGTTATTGTAACGTCGTACATAAGCCATGAGTGGATTCGAACCCACCCATAGCATGGGTTCTTTTCAGCTGTAACTTATAGTTTTTGGTCCTACCGCGAGTGCTTGTGTGAACAAACCAAATGCTGATAAGCCAATAAACCGCTTCAAAAAGGTTGTCCCGATAAACCACTTCAAAATGATGACGGAGAACCTGTCCCGCTTGTTTGTTTGTTTGAGAGAAGCCATAAACCGAAAAGAACTTAGCTTTTGTTTCTAACCAGCAAGGTAGTCCACGTATTTGGACATATATATTTATTTCAAAGTTTGTAGTATTAAATTATATAGCTTAAATATTTGAGAATGTATTTACGTACTTATAGGCTATTTAGGTTTCTAAGATATCATAAAAGGACAAAAGAAACTTGAAGAGAAATACAACTGGAGAACGTAATTTAAGTATGAGTTTTTATTAAAAAAATCAATGAGCATAATTAATTATTGGGTTGTTAAAAATATAATCACTTTCTATCATACATAGATCATGTAGCTGCATGCATCTATTCTTCATCCATTAGTTACTCTTTTCTAAAATAAATATGCATGTGTGTCTCTATTTAATCTTAAGCAATACGTTGATTATGTATGTAGCAAAATATCTTATTAATTTACATGGTATTAGAGTACTTTACTCATGTATACACTGATGCACTATAGATGACCTACCTTGAACTTATCTTCTCTCACACACCAGCTGCCCACCAAACCGTGTGTCTTCTATCTCTTCTTGTCATCACATCTTCTCTGCTTCGACCTCTGACAGTATGCTCAATTCTTGATTGAACCCTCTCAGTTATTACCTCTTCTAAGATAATATTCTACCGCATAGTTATCTTCTATTTCTCTCCGATTATTACTTAATGCTAACCATTGTGACGATCAACACATGTACATGTGCAACCGTCATCAATTCCTACTAGGACACTTGTCACACTTTTTCCAGGGGCTATGAACCTATTCCCTATGGCTGCGGCATCTCTACTCTAAGCTCTTTACTCCTCTGCTTTTATACGTCTATGTTTCGACTTGTACGGATGCATGCACGTGCTCGATTTATTCCTCTTCTTTGATGTTGGCCAACTTAACGTTGTTACTTCCTCACTAATCGCAGTGACCTTTTTATCTTCATTGATGTCACCATGTCTGCTTTTGTTGCTGTCTAACGATATAGAGAATCTTCTTACCACCGCAGGTGATGTTGTGCCCCTCATCAGTGATAACACGTTTCTAGCTACCCAATTGGTCCATATCATCCATAGCTTGTCTTTAATGCAAAACTCTATCTCCTCTCTACCAAGGTTTCCTTATCATCGAGTTTCTTTAACCACTGACTTTTTCAACAATATCTACGCTCACTACTTATCATCGCGACCCTTGGCTCTTTAGACTCTCTCTTCAACAGCTCCGGGGAGTAGCACAATATTGTCATTGTTGAATGGCTAAGGTGAGTAGCATGACATTGTTCTTATCCACCATCGACACCTTGGTTCGGTGCTTTCCTGTGGGTCAATGTCTTCTTGCAGGACATATTGACACCATGGCACTCTTTGTGGTCTCCTCCGACACCATTTATGCTATCCATGTTATAACTTTTAATTTTATTTAAAATTTTAGTTATTTTTGTTAGAGTTCGTACACAAATCAAATTATTTAATTTATTCTAAAATTTCATTATTTATGGATTTTACTTTCAAATTTGTATGAAATTTAAATTGCAAATTTTCTTTTATTTTTATTTTGAATTTTAATTATTTTTTATTTCAATATGTATACGAATCTAATTGCTATTTTTTTATTTTATTCTAAATTACAGTTATTTAGGGATTTAATTTGGAACTTATATCAAAATCAAATAGTTAATCTTAATTTATTTTTGTTTCTAATTTCTATTATTTTTAGTTGGAATTCATATACAAATCCAATTGCTAATTTTTGTTTAGTTTGTTAAATTATATTTATTTAGGGATTTTACTAAGAAATTTGTATGAAAATCAAATTGCTTATTTTATTATATTTTTATTCCAAATTTCAGTTATTTATGGATTGTACTTGACATGGTTTGTTTCTTTAATCAAGACCATTATAATCTAGACCTACCATGATCAATGGTGTTGATTTTTCTCTTTTTCCTTTGATTAATATGGGAATTTCTAGCCCTGGGAAGTGAAAATGGTGGCTTCTTCTTCCTTTTGGTTTAATAAGATAGATAGATAGATAGATAGATAGATATCCTCTGCCTTTTTTCTTGTCTTAATTATATCCTTGAAATTGGTTTTGCACCTGACATGCAACCTGCACCTTGATGGACTTGCTTGAAATAATTAAGACGAAATAAGATGGATTCTGTAACGGGAAAGGTTGTACACTTATGTTATAGCACATGTGGTTGCTGAGGTGATCATGAGTTTGAGCCATATCCCCCTTCATTATAAGGGCATGTTTGGGAGAGCTCCACCAGCTCTAGATTCACGAAAAACAGATCCGAATCCACTTTTCCAAGCCAAACAGTTCTAGCTCCAGCAGCTCCACCGTGGATCTTGTAGGATCAAGGATACCGACTAGAGGGGGGTGAATAGGAGGTTTTTAAATTTTTCTTGTTTACTAGATTAATTCTTCACAATTTTAAGAGACAAAGATGTAAAGCAATTAATCCAATACAATTCTAGTTAACAACTTAGCTCTAAACAAATAAATGATCACAATGAAGCAAATGAACAAGAGCTAAAAGGACAAGAGACACGACCGATGTTTTTACCGTGGTAATCGAAAACTTGCCGGTTTCCCCTAGTCCACGTTGAGGTAAGCCCGGACGTATCGGACCGGCTCCACGAATTGAGCCAAACACCTCGATCACTAGTGTAGCTCTTCCCCACTCCGGGTAGGTGAGCTCCAACCTTCACAATATGCCGGGTCTTCTCACAATCTTCTTGAAAATATCACCGAGCCAATCCTTCTCCGGATCGTCCAAGTGCCGGCAAGCACTAAGAGTAAAAGATCTCGGTGTTCGCTTGAATGCAACTCTAGTGCCAAATGGATTTGCAATTAGAAACTAGCACTAAATGCTCAACCACCTCACTTTGATGTGCAAAGAGAGAATTGAATGCTCTAGGGCTTTAGAAATGTGCAATGAGTCTCTAACTCTTGTCCTTGTGCAGTGGTGGAGGTATTTATAGCCTCCACCAACCAAACTAGCCGTTTGGCATAATTTTCCCGCAAAAATCAGGATGAGCGGTACTACCGCCCTGCTGGGGCCGGTACTACCGCTCCCAAATCTTGCGTCAGAACGGCTCTGTCAGACGAGCACAGTGACCGTTGGATTTGGCGGCGCGGTACTACCGCCGTTGAAATTTGCGGCACTACCGTTCTCCGGTAGTTCCGCAACAATGGTGCGGTACTACCGCTTTGGCCAAAATCCGAAGGGTCCTCAAAATGCCGCTCTCTGGAAATTACGTACCGCTTGAGCTTCGGATCAACCGGACTCCGGAAGTACCGCTCTGAATGCGGTACTACCGCTTCATGCGGTAGTACCGACGTTGTAAATGCCGGTACTTCCGATCTGGTTAAAATCCGAGATCAACCGGAGGCACTTTCTGGAAAAAGCATGCCGCTCATCCTCCGGTTCTTCCGGGATCCGGAAGTACCGCTCGAAAATGCGGTACTACCGCTCGCAGCGGTAGTACCGTCGTTGAAACGTCCGGTACTTCCGTTTCGCAGAGCTCCAACTGAGTTCGAGAGGTACTCTCTGGAAAAAGCGTTCCGCTCCAAAAACGGAGCTACCGCTCTGCGGTACTACTGCATCTGAGCACGGTACTACCGCTAGCCGGTAGTACCGACGTTGTAATGTGCGGTACTACCGCTTTTCCAGACAGAGCATAAACTTGATTTTTGAATCGGATTTTCATGAATGCAAGCTTAAAAAGATAATCCAAATGGCACTAGATATATGCTATCAAGTTATTAACCAAGATCCCTCTTGATGGTACGATCATTTAGCCTAAAATCCGGTCTTCCACCATTCACCTAAGACCGGTAAAATTCAAAAGGTGCCCTATTCTAAGAATACCTTTGTCTTGAGTCAATTTGATCTTCACACGTATCCTTTGGCTTGCATCTTGTCGCTCATGTGTGGACTAACCCTTCTCAAGCTCACAAAACACGTTAGTCCCATATTCGCATAATTTCATTAATTACCAAAATCATTTTTAGGGGCCTAGATGCTTTAAGATCTGCTCCACCAAAACCATGGATCTGGCTCCAGATCCACCAAATCCATGGAGCACCTCAAGGGGTGCTCCACCAAACTCAAGTTGGTGGAGTTGGGAAAAATTACCTACCATGCCACTGATTACACACAAAAAAATGGTTCGTTCTTTTTATTTCCCGTCTCTTCTCATCGCTGCGCTGTCCTCCCCTGGCTGGCCGCTGCGCCGTCTCCACCCCCTCCACCGCGCCCGCCCCTTGGCCGACCGCCGCCGCCTCCGGCCAGCCGCCCCCGGCCAGCCGCGCGCCTCCTCCTCTTCTCCGCCTCCTCCTCTGCCGCGCGCCGTGCCCGCCCTCGGCCGGCCGCCGCGCCGCCCCCGGCCGCGCCCGCCCCCCAGCCGCCGCTCCGCCTCCTCCTCTTCTCCGCCTCGCCTGCGCCCGCCAGCCGCTGCTCCGCCTCCTCCTCTTCTCTGCCTCCTCCTCTGCCCCGCGCCGTGCCCGCCCTCGGACGGCCGCCGCGCCGCCCCCGGCCGGCCGCGCCCGCCCCCAGCCGCCGCTCCGCCTCCTCCTCTTCTCCGCCTCCTCCTCTTCTCCACCTCGCCTGCGCCCGCCGGCCGCTGCTCCGCCTCCTCCTCTTCTCCGCCTCCTCCTCTGCCGCGCGCCGTGCCCGCCCTCGGACGGCCGCCGCGCCGCCCCCGGCCGGCCGCGCCTGCCCCCAGCCGCCGCTCCGCCTCCTCCTCTTCTCCGCCTCGCCTGCGCCTGCGCCCGCCGGCCGCTGCCGCGCCTGCGCCGGTCGGGAATTCTTTTTTTTCATTTTGCCTCTGACGCGTGGGGCCCAGGTGGAAGTGAGATAGAGAGGGAGGTGGAGCTGTATCAAACACTTTGACGAATCCCAGATCTACGATGGAGCTGCTCCACGGTGGATCCAGGTGAATCTGGTGGATCTAGGTGGATCTGGAGCTGGTGGAGCTCTCCCAAACAGGCCCTAAGAAGAGGCGCGACTTTCCTCCTATACGTCCTCGTAGATGGATTTTGGTCTTGATCTAAAGTGTGTGGTTTTGAGCTAAAATAGTATTGCATCGGCTGTTAGTTTTTACTAAAATATTTAATTAACAAATAAAAAATAAAAAAGTACTATTATATCTCTATAAATAATGCAAAAGAAAAAAGAAAAAAAAGTCGTGTTAAAAGCCAATTCATTCTAAACGATTTTTGGGCTGTAACTTATTAATCTAATAAATAGTAATTACTGAGAGAAATTAAATGTTAAAAACCATTGAAAAGTCAAAAAAAAATATGACCTTTGTTTTCTGAAAGCCAGATGCTATTGTTGTTTGAACGACCTTTATAACAGGGCGATATGTACTCGGCACACCCCTTGCTACCATGTTGTCATGCGCTATCGTGGAGTCTGTTTGGGTTAGCAGTGTTCGTGATCCATCTTGACGTTCACTTAAATCAGAATAAGGTGACGACTCTGTTCGTTTCGGCTTCAATCTAGCTTTTGGCTTTTAGTTCACACCCTTTTAATTTTATCTTTTTCTGATTTTTTTTTACTTTTTGGGCTTTTTTTTTACCTTTTTTCTGTATTCGTTTGCATTGTCTGTGATATGCTAACTTGTTTTTTCTATTTTTAATTTTTTAAATTTAATTATGCCAATAGATGACTAGTAGGTACAGTATAAAATAAATCAGTTGCAGTGTAAAAAAGCCATAAGTCAGCTTATATAAGCCGAACAGTGGAGAATAGTCCACTGTGTTATATTAATAGAAAATACATAATTAGGCTGTAAGATTAGCTAACGAAGCTTTACATGCATGTACCCAAAAGTTCACGTGTACAACAAGCCACATGACTCCCCGTTTGGGCAAACATACGCTGCGTTGAGGTAAGTAATTAGCTAATTGAAGACATTATTATCACGGCAAATGACTCCGTCTATTACGAGCCGAAGAAACGCTCACGCGAGAGGCCATCCACGTCACCCCGCCCATGCGCTCCTCCCGCCATGTGCCCGCCGGTTTTTGGTACGGCCGAGGAGGCAAATTCCCTGTATTTTCCGAAAATTACGTAAAGGTCCTTTTTCCTCGCAAAAAGGTCCCTGCAAGTTTTTTTTTAAAAAATTTTTGGATAGCGTCCCGCGGGTTTCCAAAATTACGTATAGGTCCTTATTTACTTACGTACAAGTCCTTACAGGTCCTCGGTTTTTTACAAAAAAACTCTTTGATTTTCCCGAAATTACGCATGTGTCCTCGATTTTTTTTATGAAACTCCCTGCGAATTATCGTCTCTTTTATTTTGGTCCACACGGTAGCTAGCGCGGCGTGCGCCGCGCTTATGCAGCTAGTAAAAAGTAAGGATGGATGGTTACTGCATCTGAGAGAGAGAGAATGATGGTTACTAAATAGAAAAGCTTATCAGTTGTCAGTGATTGGTAGGGTAGGTGGGTCCAAGATTAGAGCATCGAATTAGAATCCCAAGACAGAAACGTGGATCCTACTTCAAACAAATCCCAACACTTTGTTCTCTCTCTCTCTCTCTCTCTCTCTGTCTCTCTCTCTCTCTCTCTCTTTTCCTGTTTCAAAAAAACTACTCATTTTTGGCCAAATTACTCAATAAGACTGGAATGAGTTTTTTTAGCCAAGAGCTTAACTTCTTTATTGATTAACAACAGGATTACAATCACTTTGTAATCAACTGACAAGAAAGTCCGGTGTTTGATTTAGCCACTGACACTGCTACCTACTATCGGACGCTTCACGCTTGTGCTGCACAAAGACGAGTCGCTAAATTTGCATTACGGTTAGCAAAACTAATATCAAAACTAACAAAAGACCTGCTTATCTCTTGGATAACAGTTTATGAGTTGGAAAATAACATCGTTTTCTTGCTACAAGTGGCCTTAGTTACTGAGCAAACTTCCCCTGTATTATTTCCCCAAGCTCATTTTAGGTGTAATCATGCAGAGCCAAAGAAATACAGTACTCTGTAGTCTGTACAGATCCTGCGTTCATAACCATCCCTTCGTTTTGGCAAGGATAATATCATTCATTAACATACTTCCATGTGTGTCCTTGAAACGGCGGCTACTTTGGGCCCCCGACCTAACCGTGCCAAAGCCTACAAGAATCCTATACTTTTGCAGCATGCATGCATGCAGGCAAAGTGTTTATTTTATCCCTCATGCTTGATCTTTGAATCTCTTTATGTTCCTTTCTACCACCAAGCTAGAGTGCCCGGAGCCTGCAGTCGCACACGCACACCTGGTATGACGGCGTCACGCGAATCCGAAACCTGCCTTGGCTTGTCGATCGCCGTTGCAATCCATAGAGTGGATCAGTGGGATATATATGGTCCCGCTTGGTTGGGCTGAAAAACTGTAGTTTATGGTCAAAATTGTACTGTAGCTAAAAGAGATTTATTTGGTGTAATTAAATCTAAAAAAATTTAAAAATAGAAAAATATGCTAGCTCAATACGGGCAACGCAAACAAATATAGGAAAAAAGAACCGGCAAAAAGCTCAAAAAACTAAAAAATTAGAAAAAATATAAAAATTATAAATAGTGAAAAATAAGTCAGAAGTCGGAAGCTGAAGCTGAAATAAGAGCTAGCCGAGACCAAAAAGAAGCGACGGTCGATAGGGAGGAGGCGAGAAGATGCAAAAAGCGCACGAGAAAACAAGGCGGCACGGCGGACGGAGTTGCGGCGGGGGATAGACCGACGGCGACGTCCACAAATCTCTCTCTCTCCTCTCTCTTTTTCCAGCTCAGCTTGAGAACGATCGATGCCATCCTTCACTGCTGTTGTAATGATGGAAGTTATGCTTCGGTGGAAGAGCGATGTTGCCTTCGCGTGTCGAGCGGAACCTGTTACGGGATGACACCATCGATCGATGATCATTGGCAGGTGGGTCGACCTCGTCTGGAGCCGGGATCTCGATTAGCTAGCTTTTATTACAATTAATCCTTCTGGTTTGTCATTTTATAAAGACAAATTGACAACTTGCCATTGCGAATAGATGCATTCGAGGATTTGCACCTCGATATGTCATTACATGTAACCTGAGGACTCACATATCAGCGACATATCAAGAGCAAATCCTCCAAGTACATGTATAAGGGAAACAGATCCTAAAACACCTTTTTCATAGGGACTGTCCTCACGTGAAGATTTCGATCTTCAACCAAGTTACCTTAACCGTCTAACAGGTCACCCCTGTGAGGACTACTCAATTTCTGACGCGAGGATGGTCATGTACACAAAACTCTTTTTCCAAGGGATGATGATGTAGGTGCTTAATTACTACTAGATTGAAGATAAGATAGGATGCTTGGTCCTCATGTGTGCATTTAATTTTCCATCTCCACCCACAGGAAAGCACACTTGGTTGAGCTGTTTCCAAAGGGGGGTTCCAGCCTCGCCTTGCAGGTATCTGATACTCTGTGGGTGTTTGGTGAAATCCTAGGGGCTCCTCCGACAGGGACCCTCCTGAAACCTATCGCTACTGATTAGCAGCCGTCAGGCTCACCACAGCAAGCAAACAAGGGACCAGCCGTTTTTTGCCCCCCTTCTGTTCACAAAAAATAAAGGGAGGTGAGGGAGGAGAGCAGACTCGGCCCGTTGGTTTTCAGAAACCAGAAGCTAGAATCAATATGTCAGTTTCTTAATTTTGGTATTTTTGAGTTTTTTGTTTTTTTCTATTTTTTTGTATTGTTTGTAGAGATATAACGGTGTTTTTAATTATTTTTTATTTTTCTTTAATTGAATAACTCGAAAAAAGATAACAGCCACTGTAGTATAATTTTAACCAAAAATCAAAAGCCGTAACTACTCAGAACAGGCTCTCAAGCTGCGTGGTTGCTACTTTGCTGTCGTGGAGGGTGAGGAGGCGGCACCAGCTGATGAGGACGATATATGGGCTGAGGTGTCACCGTGTCAGTGTTGGCTGGCAGAATTATCTGCTCAAAAAGTGCACAAACAAGGTGGCTGAAAAGTGCCGCAAAAGGTGGCTGCTGCCGTTGTTTTGCCAGTACCGCTACTGCGTGATTGCATTGTCGTGAACAGTGTAGCTGATCCTCACAAAAGCGTCATTTTGTAAGCTGAACTTTAAACTAGACTACCTGCAAATCGTCACCGAAGTATTAGCGGTGAGGTTCCGGGGCAACGAGGGCCTCCACGTCGCCCCTGCGCGCGGCCGGCCGACGGGTGTCCCCCGGTTTTTGGTACGGCCGGGGGAGGCAAATCCCTTCATTTTTTTCGAAATTACGTAAAGGTCCTTTTCCTCGCGAAAAGGTCCCTGCGCCAGTTTTTTCAAAAAAAAAATTTGGATGGCGACCCGCGGGTTTTCAAAATTACGTACAGGTCCTTATTTACTTACGTACAGGTCCTTGCAGGTCCTCGGTTTTTTACGGAAAAGCCCTTTTATTTTTCCGAAATTACGCACGTGTCCTCGATTTTTTTTCAAAACTCCCTGCGAATTGTCGTCTCTTTTGCTTCGGTCCACACGGTGGCTGGCGTGACGTGGCGCCACGCCTACGTGGCTAGTCTTATACATTCGAGGACCCTGCGCATCTTAATAATCCTTAGCTGTAAACTTGTGGATTAATTGGTATTTGGTGTAAGGGTAGTTGTTAAGACCTGTGGGGGCAGCAAATGTAAACAGGGATGGATCCACACTCCGGTCAGGATAGGTTTTAGCCTGAGGTGTGAAAAAATATGTAGTGTACAGTCTGGGTAAATTCAGTCTAGTCTGGGTAACATTTTTATGATCCAGCTTAGATAGCCTAGTTCATTCCACCACTAAATCCGGGGCGTAACTAAATTCTGACTCCACCACTGAATGTAAATAATGCTATTGCAGTTCCAAAAAGATGTAGAATAACAAAAGATAATAAAATGGGCATTTGTAGTGACCTGATTTTTTAGGGGCATAAATCAGCTAACCGAGAATCATGGACAAACTAATAGTAATAATAATGTTGAAAAGAAACACGCGTTGTCTTGATTCCTGAATCCTGATACCTGTGCCGACCAAAAAAAACTCTTATCACAAATTACACAATATATATACCACTAACCTACAATTAATAAAGATGGTATCAATATATACAGAAGGTTCTGAGTCTGGGGCGTATGTAAAAGAGCAGAAAATATAGAAGACTATAGCAACTCAGTGCATCTCTTCCTCCATCAGAAATATTTGTTTGAGACCTCAGAACTCAGATTGATTAAGCTGATTGGAGAGAGGAGACCGAAAGCGATAGGACGTAGAACCAGGAGTTGTCAACTACTATTAACAAGAATCTCCAAGGATAGATACAGTCATACAAATGGAAGCTAGCGACTAAGTAATTTAAGTTGTATCTATGTGCGCGCCTGAAATCTAGTTTGGTTAACTGGCTCTAGTTTATCTGGTTTTAATAAAGCATCATGTATGGATGGTACACGTAATGGGTGAGACCTAGTGGAGAGCTTGAAGTTTTATTAGAGCATGTATTATCATCTACAGTATGTGCTAAGTGAACACATTGGGTTAATTCATTTGGGCTATGTTAGACCTTATGGTTAGATTTAGAATTTTTGTGATGATAAATAATTGACAATATTATTTATTGATGTTGTTTGAGGCGTGTGGTATGTGTGGACTCATGTTAGTCAAGTTGGAAAGAACTTATACCGGAAAAGATGTTGCTTTGGTCTTTGCGTGTGTAAGATAACTCGGAGGTGATCATGTCTACAGCAAGGACCGAGAGATAGTTTGATGCAAAGTCATGGTCTAGAGGGTCAAGGATGCTGAAGAAGATGGTCATGTTCAAGTTGGGGCGCGTGGAGATCAAAAATAGATTATACGTATTGGAGCTATGGATGTGCGGTCCAGATGCTATGACACGTGACAAATTAATTTTGGAGTGTACAAAATTGGGTAATGACAAAAGTTTAAAAAACTCATGTTACGTAAGGTTTTTAGATCCATTATTTGTTAGAATTGGACAAGAACTTGTTTGAGCCCTAGACTCTAAATAGAGATGGGTTTAGAGGCTAACCCCAAGGCTGAGAGATGTAATTTTCGTGTTAGGGTTTGAGAGGTACCAGGAGAGTACTTTGTAGCTACAAACATGATCCAGTAATAAAAAATTAGATCTATTGAAAATTTGTCACATCACGATTTTTTTCCTTACAACGGCGTGTGACTTCACATAGTCTCCCGCGCATCCTCGGTCTCGATCTCGATCCGTGCACCTCTCTCGTGCGTCTTCATCGCTCGGGTGCTCGGGTCATCTAAGGGCCTGTTTGGTTGCCTGCATGTATCTTGGCTCGCATCAGTTCATGCAATGGGCATGTGTTTGGTTGCTTGGTTGGCTCTCGGAGCCAGGTCTATCCCATGCAAACTTCTATCCCGAGCCAGGCCCGAGGGAAACAAAGAGAGGGACCTTCGCTCCTCAGCCTAGCCCGTCAGATGCAAGTGCGCGGTGCGGAGGGTGCACCCATCTGCGAACGACCCCGCACCCGCATTTGCGAACGAGACCGCGGCCCCATTTGCGAAGCCAGGCGCTAGGGTTTCCCTCGGCGGCGGCGGTCTCCTCCCGCTCGGTTGCTGCTCCACCGCTCGGTGCCGGCTTCCTCCCGCTCGGCGGCGGCGACGCTCTCCTCCCGCTCGGTGGCGGCGGCGGTCTCCTCCCGCTCGGCGGCGGCGACGCTCTCCTCTCGCTCGGTTGCTGCTCCACCGCTCGGTGCCGGCTTCCTCCTGCTCTGTGCCGGCTTCCTCCCGCACGGCAGCTGCTGTCTTCACCACCGCTCAGCTGCGCCACCGCTCGGCTCCTCCCTCTGGTCTTCACCAAACACCATCTTTACTCATACAGGTTCAACGGATACAGGCAACCAAACAAGTATATTTGCATGTGCCTAGCCAGGCTCAGACTAGCCAGGATGAGCCATACGAGCTGGGTTGAGAAGATGTGGGCAACCAAACAGGCCCTAAGTCATCTACTTTGCATATGCGTTGGTGAGATGTCCCATCAACAACAAGTGCGAGTCCCATGCATGGAAGAAAAATCAGCATGCGGCATCATAGACTGAAAGCGACGCCACCAAATTTTTAATTTGCTACAGTATTACTATAGTATTCTGCTATAGTACCTGAAAATATATTTTGCCCCTTTTACTGTCTTTTGTTTTTGTTGTGTTGGCAGATTTGACAATCAGAAGTAGTAGATTTGAGGAAAAAGCTTCCGTTGTGAATTACAATCATTCAGCTCTTAATTGCCATCGATGATCCTACAAGTGGTATCAGAGCGGGTTGCAATGGCATCAGATCAATATCATTTTTCAGGTAAGCCACCGTTTTTCGATGGATCAAATTATATCTATTAGAAAACACACATGGAGATTTTTCTATAAGCATAAGGTAATGCTATTTGACAAAAAGTTAAAAATACCTATGTAGTGTCTCTTATTGTTGCTATTGAAAATATTGCTAATATTGAAGCTAATGCTAAGTCTAGAAATATTTTGTTGCAAGGTCTAAGTAGAAACGAGTTTATTAGAATTGCTCATATTAAATCTGCTAATAAAATGTGGACTACTTTTGCTAATTATCATGAAGGTTCTAAGTCTGTTAAAGGTGCTCGTCAGAACCAATTTAAAAATGAGTACTCTAAATTTGAGATGAAATACAGAGAATCAATAGATACACTTTTTGATCGCTTCAATAAAATTATTAGTGATTTACAATCTGTTGATGTCATATATTCTGATTCTGACAATGGTCGTCAAATATTAAATGCTATGTTGGCGGGTTGGACAATCAAAAAATAGTAGATTTGAGGGGAAAAAGTTTTTGTTGCAGATTATAATCATTAACCCCCTCTAATTACCATCGACGATCCTACAGGTTATGGCTCATGATTTATGGCTGCGGTTTATGACTTTTAGCCTTAATACGAGTTCGTGTGAACGAATGAAAAGCCGATAAGCTCCTTCTAAAAGGCTATCTCTATAAGCCGTTTTGAAACGACAGCGAAGAAATCATTCTATTTGTTTGTTCGAGAGAAGTCATTAGGCATAAGTTGAAATAAACTGAAAAGAGCATAACCATTATCTCTCTCTACAGTGCTATTCTTAGCTATTTTTACTTTAACCTTTAGCACCTACTGTAGATGTTAAGAAGGAGAAAGAAAGGTAGGAGAGATAAAGTTGTAGTTGTTTCGGCTAAAACAATGTTCAAATTCATGACCTAGCATCAATTGTCAGAGAATACAGTGGTGCCATGCAAATCGACCCTACAGGGGCAGATCTACAGTATTCATGGGTATTCAGCTGAATACCTAAAATTTTTTGCAAAAAATCTGCTATACATTAGGTATTATATATATATATATACACACATATTAGTAATTGGGTTTAAAAAAACTAATCTGAAGTGAAGAACGAGCTCGGGCCGACCGATCGATTCCCACGCGGCCCAGTCGCTCGACCCATTTCCTCCCACGCCTCGCAGCCCCACTGATTAGGTCAGACACTCGGACGCCAGCGCCATCTTCGACAATCCTCATCTCGCAAGTCGCAACTCGCAACGGCCGTCTTCGCTTAGATCCGGCGCCCGGGCTCCTCGTCCCGCTCCCGCTCCCCGCGCGGCCGCCGCAGCCGCACCCTGGGCCGCAGCCGTAGCCCCCGCTACCCCGACGGCAAGCGTCGGCGGCACAACGACCTCACCGTCGAGGTGTGCCTCGACTTTCTGTGTGACAGGTGCACCCGCCCCGACATCGAGTGCAAGTACGCGCACCCGCACCACTCCGTCTCCGTCGAGCGGTACGAGCGAGATCTCCCCTCCCCTTGCCTGTGCCACCTGCGCGCGTGCGATAGCTGCGTGTTGTTCTGATTTGGGTTTTGGTCTGTGGGGGAGTTTGGTCAGGGACAACAAGGTGACGGCGTGCGCGGATTCGCTGAGGAACAACTGCTTCCGGGGGAGGACCTGCCGCTAATATCACCTGCCGCCTCATATCCAGGAGTATGAGCTGATACCCCCTTCCTTGTTGTTTGTCCCATTCGATTTGTTTGGCTTACTTCGCGTGCTTTAGCTGTGGAAGCCTGGTACTCTGGTTCGATGTTTAGATGCAGTTTGCTGCAAGTTTATCAATATTAGTCTTAAGTACATAAATTTAAAATCTTCCCATTCTAGTTCGGTTTATAAAATATTAACAGCAATGTCGCCACATTAGATTTTGCCCCCATAGTGCCATCTAGAGGATCAAACTAGCTGCTTGACATTGTGTTTGTAAGTTGTAACCTTGCACTTACATATGATGCTAATTGCTAAGAGCCCTGTTGTATGAGCTATTTCCCAAAGTTTCAACCTCTTAGTTTGTGCATGTGCATACATGTGTAATGTGTTTACGTGCTTGCAATCCTTAACAATTGTACACTCCTCTTATAGTGCAACTCTTTTATGGGTATGCACACACATGTGTGTTGGGTGCTATCTATGAGACAGTCTGGATTTTTAGGCTAAAGTAGACTTTGGAGGAGAATGATGCAAAATGTTGTATACTATGTGCTTGCTGTGATGCAAATTGCTTTATGTTGGAATTTGAGTGACCTACGATAATGTTGGGAGGCATGGTAATTTTACTCCTAATATGAAATCAGGGTTTGGATGTAACCGTCTAATTCTGCCCTTGTTTGGTTCTTTGGCGTAGGTCATTGCTGAGATCGATTGGTGTGAAAGACCCAAAGGTGAAGACGGTAAATTTGTCCTGTTTGATTCTTATATTTTCTCCAAAGCATGCATTCACTGGCCCTTTTCTCTGGGTGGTTAAGGTTTCCTTACTATTTAGTGCAAATTGCTAATTAAGAGTCAATTGCTTGCTTAAAATGATAAGGGAAATTAGATATTAGTGTTTATGTTCTGCATTATGTGAACTTGTGGAACAAATAGCTATTATGGACCTGAACAATATTTTTGTAACTTTGAATACTTATTTCGAAATTCTTGGATGCGCCACTGCTACCCTAGTAGCGATGGCCACGTCCCTTAGATTTGACGCCATCATTTTTCTAATCCTCTGCCCTCCGCTGGCAGCGAGCGATGCATATGCTCTTAGTCGTTAAGTATTCATGATGCATATGCTCTTTAGTAGTTAAGTATTCATGTTCCACATGGTTGCACAGGCCTAAAGCAATAAGATAGTACAGATTGCGACGTGAGGATAAAACAAGAAATGTTCAGGATTGCAAGCTCGAAGTAAGGATAGTGCCAAAACCAACCTATTCTTTTTTTTAAAAAAAAAATACATACATATATTCTTTACATGCAGATAAGTATGCATTGGACCTTCTGTGTGGTTCATGCAACGTTACCCTTCATTCTCAATATCATTCTGGTTTTCAAATTTTGCTCTCAAATACATATCGTTCGACAATTTTAAGATGATTATTAGTTTTGTTTACATACCCTTCCCTTTATATACTTTACCATCAACGACAACAAATATTATTCTACAACTTTGAGATGACCTTTTACCATGTTTCCATCCAGCGGCGGAGAGTCGTTGAGGCCATACTGGGCCTTGGTCACCCCTAAGATCCATTAGTTGGACATAAGTATATACACGTATTGGGCGTTTGTACTAGCTGCAGCGGATAGTTTTTCTTTAAAAAAAATAGTAATTGCTAAAAAAATAACTTTTAAAAGAAGAGCGTAAACGGTGGAGATACGTGCACAAGATGGAAACAAGAGGATTGGATGTATGATGCACAGAGAAAAGTAGAGAAGCTGTTTCAAAAACCGAATATTTATATTGATTTTTAATTTTTTAAACAAAACTAAAAAGTATAAACTAATATGAACGCCTCTAAATCTATTTGTTGTTTGGGCAATAGTTCCTCTCTCTTTATTTAGGAGAAGACGTGTCCTCTGTATTCTATACAGCCTTCGTTTCTTTCCGTCTCCAAGCTTTGGCGGTTTGGCCTATGGCCTTAGGGCCTATTTGGGAGAGCTCCACCAGCTCCAGATCCACCTAGAAGGTGAATCTGGAGCTGGATCCACCGTGGAGTAGCTCCATCGTGGATCTGGGATTCGTCAAAGTGTTTGGTACAGCTCCACCTCCCTCTCTATCTCACTTCCACCTGGGCCCCACGCGTCAGGGGGCAAAATGAAAAAAAAAGAATTCCCGGCCGGCAGAGCACGGCGTGCACGGGCACGGCGCGCGGCAGAGGAGGAGGGGGAGCGGCGGCTGGGGGGCGGTGAGGCGGCTGGCCGGAGGTGAGGAGGAACTGGAGCGCCGGCGGTGAGGAGGAACTGGAGCGCCGACGGTCGGAGGAGAGGGGGAAAGAGGTGAGGTGTGCGCAAGCACGAGTGAGGTATAGGGAGCTCACCGGTGTGGTCGAAGTGGACGGAGGGGAACGGAGGTGAGCCGGCAGCGAGCGCATGCGGCGGTGCGGCCGGGTCGCTGTGGCGGGGAAGCTTGGGCGGCGGAGGGCGGCGACCGACCACGGGGGTGGCTTCGGGACACCGAGGGGCAGCTCCTGCCGCGAGAAATCGGCCTGGGACCGCTTGAGGAGGGTGCGGTGGCGGAAGTGGCGGTGGCCGGCCGGAGGCGGAGAAGAAGTGTGCGCGGTGGATTCAAGTGGTGATTTCTCAATTCATCGCGTGGGGAGGCATCTCAAGGAGGAAGAAGGCGTGGGCGTCGCAGGCGAGGAGGAGGGCGAGGGCGTGGAGCGAGGGGACGAGGCCGGCGAGAGGAGGCGAGGGGGAAGCGGAGCTAGTGCTGGCGGGGATGGATACGGCGGAGGTGAGGAGGAAGGAGAAGGTGTAGGCGTTGGGGAGGAAGGAGGAGGAGAGGAGGCGGCGGAGGCGGGGGAAGAGGCAGAGGGCGCGGAGAGGGGAGGCCGAGAGGAGGGAGCGGAGGAGGGAGTTGGGGAGGAAGCGGTCGGCGAGGAGGGAGGAGGTCGCGTGCGGAGAAGAAGAATGAAATAGAACGAACCGTTTTTTTTAATCAGTGGCATGGTGGGTAATTTTCCTCAACTCCACCAACTTGAGTTTGGTGGAGCACCCCTTGAGGTGCTCCACCAATTTGGTGAATCTGGAGTCAGATCCATGATTTTGGTGCAGCAGATCCACGGTGGAGCTGCTGGAGCTAGAACTGTTTGGCTAGTAAAATTGAATCCGGATCTGTTTTTTTTTGAATCTGGAGCTGGTGGAGCTCTCCCAAACAGGCCCTAAAGCTTTGGGCTTGCTTTAACTAGATTTTGACTGAAGGTTTTGACTTAGCCAAAAGACTAAAAAAAATTAAAAAAGACCGAAATTAAAAACTAACGTGGTTCAAGTAACTTCTAACTTAAAAAGTTATAAATCAGAAAAAATTAAAAAATAAAACTATTTAGAACGAGACCTTTACCTAAATTACTAAACCTAAATGTCCATTATATGGTAGCCTACAGAACACGAAATTCTCACTGCATTCTCTCACTCGCTTTTTCCGATCGTCGTGTTGCAGCGTGTCTCGAGGGCTCGAACCTCCCAACTCGAACAAGATGCACAGACTGTCACAGTTAGTGTGCTTTTTATTTCTGACCGCCTTAACAAGGAACCAGCCATATTTACTGTTTGTTAAGTAAAATTATGTTTGTACGATGAATCTGTATTAGTATTAGCTTGACTTTGGAAATCTAGGACAAGCCTGTGACTGGGATGAAAAAGCTGGCACACCGTCCTGATTCGCGCGTGATTGTACATGGACGCAACGTCGGCCACATAACGTTAAGACCCAGCAGGAAACCGTTGGATCAGGCGGGCCCTACTTTCGGTCCACGCACAATGTATCAGCAGCACGGGCTGAAAGGGGTCCCATGCCCCCCGGGGAAAAAAAACACCCCTTCGATCACAGCCGTCCACCTGTGCACCTTTTCCTCATCTGCGTCCCGATCCGCGCCACGTTTCGCGTGACCCAGGGCTCGAGGGGACAGTGGGCCCCACATGCTCACGTGCTTTCTGGAAGGGATAGAGAGACCGCCGCACGTGGGGGGCAGGCGCTTACAGGAATCGTCTCGGTGCTCCGCCCAATCCGAGCTCGCCGCGTGTTTGATTGCGGTCTTGTTTGACTGCTTATTTGGATTAAAAAATAGTGCCATATGCTTGAAATTATACTGTAGATGACTGAAATTAAACTATAGCTAAATATGACTTATTTGATGTAATTAAATTTAAACAAATTTAAAAATAGAAAAAATACGTTAACTCATCGCAGACAATGCAAACGAATACGAAAAAATAACCGGCAAAAAAAATAAAAGAGCCAAAAACAAAAAAAAAGATGAAAGTTATGATAGTGAAAAATAAACTAGAAGCTCAAGTCAAAATAAGCGAGGCTCTAAGCCATACATAAAGTAAGTTTCTTATACTTTTGTTTTTTTACTTGACTTTCAAAAATATGTGTTATTATTATTTTTACAATTTAATTATCAATAAATTTATTTAGATTAGCTATATAAAAATTATATCATTAGATTAATTATTTAAAATATTTTTATTATATTATAGTTTTATCAATATATTTTAGTGTAAAGATATAAAAAAATAGGACAAAGTCGTAGCTAAAATAGAAAGAGAGTACTGTTTTTTAAGCCACAACACACGTACGACGATGATGATTCCTTCGTCCTTCGCCGTTTGAATTGAGCCTGATCCTTTTTTTATACCTTTGATGCTTAGTGCCGAATCTCCCGTCAAATCCGCTCTGTTTACGCCATGATCTTGTCGGTAGCGAGAAGCTACCCGGAAATTAGCGTTGCTACCAGCATCTAGAAGCAATATCATGCGTACGAACAAGCCCATTTACAACTCAACTACTCAAGTGAGTACGGGCATTCCATTTTTCAATTTTTAAATACTATTTTTGGTTTTTCTATCGCAACTTACTTTTAAATGAAGCATTTTCTAATTCAAGACCTATAAGTTAATTACAATATATACTATAACGATTTTATTTATATCGACTAAAATCGTACTCAAGTTTCTATTACTCTATACTCTCTCAGGAACAACCTAAAAGCTATGGTGGTGATCGGTTCGGCTGAAAAGCTCATGGCTTATGGCTGAAAACACTGTAGCTGGCTGAAAAAAACACTGTAGCTGACAGAGGCTTATTTAGCATAATTAAATTTAAAAAAATTTAAAAATATAAAAAATATGTTAGCCCATTACGTATAATACAAACAAATACGGGAAAAAAAGAACCGGCAAAAAAGCTCAACAAAAGCCAAAAGTTCAGAAAAAGACGAAACTTATGAATAGTGAAAAATAAACCAGAAGCCAGAAGCCGAAGCCGAGTTGATCAGTGCCATAAATCGCGACAAAAAAGAACAGGTATGCCGTATCAGCTAAGGTCCCTTTTTAGGCCCCACTCTAAACGGTTTCGGCATTTAGCTTCATAAACCACTTGGAACGTGTTAGCTTGTTAGTTCCGCCTTTTTTGGCCTTTTGGCTATTTTCGATTTTTTTCTCTCGTTTTCTTTTATTCTTTTGCATTGTCCGTGATAATATATCGGGTTTTTAATTTTTTTAATTGAATGACTCAAAAATAACTAACTGCCGCTATAGTGCACTTTCACCCAAAAGTCAACAGCCACAGCTAGAAGCCGTGGCTTAAAAGCCATTTGGAGTAGCCGAAAGAGGTGGTTTTTGGGCTTTTGTTTTTTGGTTGAAATGACATTGTAGCGTCTATTTTTTTAGATATTCAATTAAAGGAAAAAAACACCATTATATCTTCATGGATAAAGCAAAGAAAAAAGAGAGAAAAACTACATTAAGAAGCTAATATGTATCAAATGATTTTTGTTTTTTAAAAGATATAAGCTATTGTTGTTTCAAACGACTTTTGTTTTTTAAAAGACAGAGGCTATTGCTGTTTCAAACAAGACGTATGCACGACTAGTCCGAGGTGGAGCAAGTTCAGGGTGGCTACATCAAAATCCTAATCCGTGATCACGTGGATGAGAATTCTATTCTCAAGTAGTTTTCAATCATAAACCAGCTAACACCTCTCGCTTGGTTAGTGGGAGACAAGTGGTTTCTAGATGCGTTATTTATAGTCACGATTTATAACTTATAGTTGTTAGGGATGAAAATAGATTGAATATGTATTGAATAGTTTCAAATATGAATATAAATTCATATTTTTAAAACGAATACAAATTCAAATGTTCTCAAATACGAATCGAATGCCATAACAAATACAAATTTAAATCTAATATGTACTTAATTTAGTTGAATACAAATATCCTAAAACTTTTGAAACAAATTTTGGTAGTAAAAATTTATGTAACATGACTACATATCCACACGAGATAGCAATGTAGCGCATAGAGTTAAAAATTATGTAAAGTAATTTTTACTTCTTACTTATGAATCTTAGTTCATAAGGAAATTGCTTCATTAATCAATCAACCCCAGGGGGGTCGTCAGGGATGGAAATAGATCAAATAGGAATCGAATAGTCTCGATACGAATACAAACATTCTCGAATACGAATCCATATTTTAAAATGAATATGAATATGAACATTCTCTAATACGGATTTTTCTTACCACATTCGCATTTTCTCGGATACAAATATAAGATAAAATGGATTATCCTTTGTCGTTTCCTATCCCTAATAATTGTGTCTTATAGCTTTTGATTCTACTATGAACACTTATGCGAATAAACCAAATACTAATAAGTTGATAATCTTCTCCTAGATATCCTCATTTCTATTTTTGGCAAACAACATCACATACGTATCTTATAGTATCCCTCTTGTTTTCTTAGACCATATAGTATTCCTAAGTTTGACCCTTGGTGTTTTTAAGGGAAAATTGGGAAGTGATATATATTTGCCGTGCATGCCTGATATCCATTTTGTCGATTTTTTAAATAATATATTTTTTATAATATTAGTCTAAATGGCGATAGCACTCTTTCGTCATTTGAAATAATGGAAATCTTACATGGAGTTATACGTGGCAGTTTGCAAAATAAATAGACGAGAGAGGCCTTGTCATCAATTCAATTAGCGACAGAGGTTCTGTCGTCAATTCAATTGATGATCAAGTCATTTTTTAATAATATATTTTTTCTTAATAAAAATATATTATTTATATAGAAATCTTACAATTTTTTTGCTTTAGTAGTTTGATATAATAGCTACTATTAAGATAGAATTTGACTGGTGTGTCTTAGATTGCATTAATGATTTTTATTTAAATAAACTATTTTAAGCCTGACATAACACTTCATAATGAATGTGTGAATTACACGGTGCATAGGATTTGGTTAGGTGCATATATTGCCTTACTACTCCTATGATACAATTAGCAACATGCATGAATTGTCAATTCAAGCTCATGTAGGATACATGTGCGTCTTATAGAATGTAAACCATAATGTGGTTTTTGTCATCATTTGAAAGGACGATTATAGAATGTAAACCATAATGTGGTTTTTGTCATCATTTGAAAGGACGATTGATGTTGTTCAGATTTCTGTTGCTATTTCAATTAATGGTTTGTCTCTCTATCATTAATTGAAATAGCGATAGATGTTGTGGCACTAACGTGACACTATATCATCCAGTTATTTGAAAATAAAGTTTCTGTGTCATTTGATATATTAATGTAACATTTTAAAAAAATGATGTATTAATATAATATTAATAAAAATGTATTATTTAAATTGAACAAGAAAATGTCCATGTATTATCCAGCTAGGTACGTTGACCCTTGGAGCTTCGAAGGGCAAAATAAAAGGTAAAAGAAAGAAGCATTTCGCCATCGTTTCAGTGTGGGCAGCATTGCGTCGTGCAACCTTTCTTCTAGTGCTTAGTCTCGACTCTCGACGGTCTGTCTCTTCCAAACCCAAAATCTCCTCACATATAAAAGGACTAGCCTCATAGGCGCGGCGACACGCCGCGCCAGCCACCGTGTGTACTGAAGTAAAAGAGACGATAATTCGTGAGGAGTTTTTTAAAAAAATCGAGGGCACATACGTATTTTAGAGAAAGCTAAAGGGTTTTTCCGTAAAAAATTGAGGACTTGTAAGGACCTGTACGTAAGTAAACAAGGACCTATACGTAATTTCGGGAACCCGCGGGGCGCTATCCAAATTTTTTTTTTAAAAAACTTGCAGGGACCTTTTCGCGAGGAAAAAGGACCTATACGTAATTTTCGTAAAACCGGAGGAAAGTGCCTCCCCCGGCCGTACGGGAAAACCCCAGCTACGCGCCGGCCGGACGCGCGGGCGGGGGTGACGTGGGCGCGCGAGGGGGCAGAGAGTCCCCCGCTAATATAGGTTCTGGGGATTCCTTTCAGCGTGCATCTACATGTGCGCTGACTTATTAACTAAGCTTTGCGTTAATTGATAAAGGAAGCCGATTTTCATTTCGCAGTGACACTCTTGCCCTTCGGGCCAGGTTTGCTCCAAATGTGATTCGGACCAGATGCCACTTTTACGGTACGTAGGCAAGGGAAAACTTGGGCTAGATTGAGGCTTCATTAAAGGCCGGCCCATTGGCCATAACCAAAATTTAAGAGACTTCAACGTAACGGTCTCAGCTAGGTAAAAAGTAGATACGAATTATCTGTATTATTCGGTTATCGTATTCGATAGAAATAAATATAGTATAATTTTTTTCATCCGATTAACAATTTCTATCATATTCGTATTTGAATTCACATAAAAATACAGATGCGAATATGATATGAACTTTTACTATCTGAAATATTATTTTATTCGGACTATCCATATCCATATTCGTATTCGACGAAGTAATATGCATATTTTATTACAATACAAATAATCAGTTGGATAATTTTTTTAATTGAACGTGAATTCGTGTTTCTTTAGGTGAAGTAAATGAATTAGAACGATTAAGTGTGATTGTATGAGGAAAAAATATCATTAATGTCTTTATACTACATAAGTTATAATGATATCTAGATCTAATCAAATTGAGTATATATTCGATTCAAATTCGTATTCGTTACAATATTCGGATTCATATTTACATTCGTTTACAAATACGAATACGGTTTAGGCACTATTCGATCGGTATCCGATCTTTTTTCACCTTTTGTCTCAGCTCCAAAGTTTCAGACACCCACCTGTGACCAACTGATCATCCCTGGTTTGTGTAGAGGATACGTACGCTTGTGTGGACGTATGAGTATATTATTTGTGTCTGCTATGTACTCTAAAAAAACATCCTTAGTTTGAAATCTACGGCCAACGATATCTATATTTTTCATGTCAAAAAAAGTAACCATAGGCTATGCGTAGGGATGTGAACAAAAATATTTCAAATCCAGCACCCTGAGAAAAAAAACCTTATCCAAAAAAGGAAGCAAAATATAAAAAAAAAACCAAGTGAGCTAATCGGGCATGACAAGTGACAAGTAGTAACTGGCCTACTGGGCTGCTGACAAAGGCCTTTTAGCCTGCATCTGCCAGAAGTAAAAACTAAAATGTACAGCACGAACGCTGTCAAGTGCCGACGACACAAGAATGGCAAAACGCTCTGAGCCTCAACAGAAAACAGTAAATGCAATAATGTACTTCATGCAAAGCAAATTCAGCTGCAAATCAGGGTTTTTTTTTTGCAAACGGTCAATCACCATTAGCAATTGAAAAAACATGCATCAGTAATGAACACCATCAATGGCAGATCAGAACTAAATCTTATCTAGAGCGGCATGGACCAAGCCCCCGCTCCCTTCGCATCGCAAGAATGCACCGATGTCGCTGCATCTCGTTTGACGCTACGCCCCTGATTCCGCCATTCTGTGCTACCGCTTTTGTTCCACATCTCCGCTCCACCACCCACAACTAGCTAGAGTTTAGTCCACGCCTTCTAATTCATATACAAATCATCAATTTTGACCTGCCGTGATTACAGATTACTTTCTATGACCAACTATCAGATGTACAAACTTTGACCTTTTATGACCAATTATCATATGTACAAACTTTGACCTTCTATGGCCAATTATCGCACATACAGACTTCGACTTTTTATGGGCAATTATCACATGTATAGACTAGAGTTATTGCCTATTGGTAATCTATGTAAGCATTTGCATATCTTTGGAATAGATAGTCTACATTAGCATAGTTTAAAATTTAAAATTCCAGCATATAAATCACGAACAGTCAACGAAACAAGCAAATTGGACACAAACCTAAATTTTAAAATTCCAACATATAAATCACGAATGATCAATGAAACAGACAAATTGAACACAAACCACACCAAGAAAGAATCTGTTGAATGCAAGCCTACACCTGCTCGGCCAACTTGAAACCATGCCCCTGTCTACCGGAATCAGACCGTCTAACGTTGGGAGATTGACATCTCTCTACAGTCACGAGGAATCTAACCACTCGCTCGTATCGAACGGTGACCAGATCATATGCGCTGCCCTCCTCCGCACGCTGGGCTTTGGCCCAACGAGAGTGGCGCCGCTCCTCACGTTTTTGGCGCGAGTGCAATCGCGCGCGGCGGCAATCGACGTATCCTGGTGCCACTCGGTCTAAGTCGAGAGTGGAAGCCCATGCGACGGTGATCGACATCTCCTGGTGCTGCTCGGTCTCCATCGATATATAGGTTCCAAAAATCTCAGCACTCACGTCCTCTCTTCCTGTGTACTTAAATTGGTGTTCCTCTAATTTGATTGCTTGTGTCCTCCCTCATCTGATTGTGCTGAAATGATGGATTTAAGGAAATCTGAGATAGAATCTGCATCAAAACAAAATCAACATGTTTAAGATGGAAGCTTGAAGGAAACATCAACTTGCTTGCATCAAAACAAAATCTACATATTTAAGATGGAAGAAAATAGGTATGTAATGCCACTGCTGTTCCTTTTTGTCCATCCGATTAGGGGATAGATTTTAGATGTTCAGTTCACCACCAAATCAAATATTTATTTGAACAGCATAAATAATATCCTGTCATCATTATTTGTTTTATTGTAGGGAGGGTTTGCTTCCTAATCTATTACCTCAAGTTGGCATGGAGTTAAGTACTATAGATGAGGCTTGGATGTTTTGGATTAGCTATGGGGGTCAAAAAGGCTTTGAGGTTAGAAAAAGGTACACAAACAAAAGAAAGTTAGATGGAAAGATTAGTTCCTGCAGATATGTTTGTGCAAATGAGGGTCACATGTTGCCAGATAAAAGGGATCATCTAACAAAGTGTCCAAGAGCTGAAACTAGAACCAATTGTGAAGTTCGCATGGGACTTGTAATGGACAAGGAGAAGGGAAATTATAAAGTGACTGATCTGGTTTTGGAACACAATCACACCCTTCAGTTGCCACAAACTTCACACCTGATGGTGTCTCAAAGGAAAATTTTAGAGTTACAAGGTTTTGAAATTGAGACGGCTGACGATGCAGGAATTGGGCCCAAAGCTGCACATGAGTTGGCTTGCATCCAAGTTGGTGGCTCAGTTACACTCTTCAAGACCACAAGAACTATTTACGGGGCAAGCGCCAACGGGAGATGGCATATGGTCAAGCAGGAAGCATGCTTATGTATTTTCAAGAAAAAATAGCCAAGAGCCCATCATTCCAATATGCATTGCAAATGGACCGGGAAGAACAAATTGCAAACATATTCTGGGTTGATGCTAAAATGCTCACTGACTATGCATATTTTGGTGATGTTATCAGTTTTGATACTACTTTTGGTACAAACAAGGAGAGTAGGCCTTTTGGCGTATTTGTTGGGTTCAATCATTTTAGGGAAACTGTGGTTTTTGGTGCTGTTCTCATGTATGATGAGACATTTGAGTCCCTCAAGTGGTTATTTGAGACCTTCCTGAGAGCACATAATGGCAAGAAACCTAAAACAATCTATACTGATCAAGATTATGCAATGGGAAAAGCAGTTAAGGAAGTCTTTTCAGAAGCATGGCATGGTTTGTGTACTTTTCACATTATGCAGAATGTTGTCAAGCATCTAGCTGAACCCGACGATGAAGAATCAAGTGCCTCTCCCAAACAAGAAGCCGAAGACAGCAACAAAGAACCAAGTATTCTCTTAGATTTTAGTGCATGTATGTATGAGTACGAAGATGAAGCAACATTTGAACATGCATTTAACATCATGAGATCAAAGGCGAGCAAGCAAACTTGGTTGGATAGTATATACAAGGTAAGAGAAAAATGGGCTGAATCTCTACCCCTATAATCCACCAGTTAAAATTATCCTACATCCACCCAACAATTACCTCCTCCACAGTCATAACCTTAACTACGTCCACACCACAATATACACCCAGAAATACACCATCATAAAAACGTGCGCACCAGATTAACTCTCCTCTATTCTCTCTCCTTACTCAACCATATCCGACGGTCATCCTTCAATGGATCTGCAGTATCCCTCCCGCGTCCCTCACGCTCGCGGCTCGCATGCAGGTCGCCGCCACCTCCCGCTACGCAGAAACCGCGTTCTCCCCCGCGCCTCCCCCGCGTTCTCCCCTGTCCCTCCGCCTCCTCCGCTCCCTCCGCCTCCCCTGCGCCTCCCCCTCCTCCCCCGCGCCTCCCCTCCCTCCGCCTCCCCCCATCCTCTCCCGTGCCTCCTCCGCCGCCCCGCCGCCCTCGCCTCCTCCTCCCCATCCCGCGCCGCTGCTGCCTCCTCCTCCGCCATTCCCTTCGCTTCCCCCGTCCTCCACCGCACCGCCGCTCCCCCATCTCCACCTCTCCCCCGCGCCTCCGCTCCCCCCGTCGTCCCCTCCGCCACCACTCCTCCCACCCCATTAAAACCCCAACCAAACCTCCCCTCCCCTCGCTTCGCCACGCCACCATGGCTGCGGCGGCGGCGGCGGCCACCTCGCACCTTCTTCGCCGTCACCGCAACCCCCCCGCCCCTAGCCGCCGCCGCCTCCTCCGCGCCGCGACCTCCTCCTTCCGCGTGCTCCCCCAGCAGCCCGAGCTCTCCCCTCCCCCACCCGCCGCCGCCTCCTCCGCCCCGCTCCCACCGAACCCCAGCCCCTTCGCGGTGCCTCCACCCCGTGATACCCGTCTCCACCCGAGCGCGTCCTCCGCGCCCAATCCCCTTTCCAAAAAAGATCACCTGGATGCCAAGCGAGGTGGGCCAGATCCCGGCGATGACAGCGGAGAGTGGCGACAACATGATCCGCGGCCGGGTGTTGGACCCACTTGGGGATGAGTTCGAGAGCAAGTCCGGCAGCGAGAACGTGGATGGCGTCTCCGTGGACGACCAGGACCCCAACCAGCGGCCGCGCAAGAAGCGCTACCACTGCCACACCCAGCACCAGATCCAGGAGATGGAAGCGTAGCTCTCATATACTCCTTATGTTCTTGTCATTTATCATCAGCCACATATTGTCATTTATTATCTGGTAACAACCACAGTAACTTCATTCCTATAATTTGCACATTTTGCTCCAACGACTGGGGATGTGGCTGGTTCAGTTGCAGTATACAAATACTCTCTAAGTTGGTCAAGAACTAAGGGAAGATGACAAAGGACTCCGTCTTCGATCTGCTGCACTTCAAGCTCTTGCTTCTATGGTAAGACAGTTTTTTTAGTTAATTTCTCTGATGAAAAGGATAAGGCAGTCTTATGTGGTGCCAGCCATTTAAGGGCTTGTTTCACAATTTTGTTAGACCAAGAATAATAATGCAGAACAAATGAACCAACTACTATTTCCATCTATTATACCATTTCATGTGCTTCATAAATATAGACATTTTTATGTTGACTATATTGATACATCTTTTAAGGTTTCTAATATATAATCGGATATTACTATATTGATGCTCTATGTTCATTTTTCACCTGCAATCGGATGCATTTGTCTTGGATTGTGCTGATATGATGTCATGCTATTTTGTGCCATAATATTGGTCTTTTTTTTGAGCAAAATTACAAAAAGAAAGGAAGCTTCATGATTGCTTTGCATTACTGATTCTTCCTAGCAAGTAATATCATTGGAGCAGTATAGTGATTAAGTTGGAAAAAATAATCTTTTACGCTAATCTGACCCTTTCAACACTTCTAATCAGGTCCAATACATGGGTGATCACTCACACAATTGCTTTTGTATTGTGTGAGAAAGAAGGTTCATAATTAAACTCAATATATTCTTCAAGCACTTGAACCAAGGTTAGCCCTCCATATACAGCAGCACTTGGTGATTGCACTGGGAAAATTTATAGCTGTGAATTGAATTACTTTTGCCATTATTTTTTGGTTACATTGTTTAGCTGCTGCATTTTGTTATTATTCGTGGTTATTGTTTTCAAACTATTTAATTTGATGTGCTTGTTCATAAAAAGTTCTTATTGAGCTTTCTCCTCATAGGAAGGCACTTGAAGTCCTAAACCCGTTTCTCTTTCCACAGGATTATATTTAGTGCTCATGCTGATAGCTTCTTAGATTACACTCATGCTGATGGGACACGGGAAGTAACAGTGCCAGCTATGACATGGAAGACAATAGGAGTGCCTGGTTTTGTCATCGCTACATTTGGACGGAAAGGGGCTGTGACTGTGAGCTGTTGTTGGCTAGCTCAGGAATGGTACGCAATGACAGGATATTCAGCGTTTTTGTTCCTGACAGCTCTTGCTGTAAGATGGTCACATTGGATCTGAAATGAAAGGCTAAAACTTATTTAAAGGTATGATTGGTGTTTTATCTCACCTTTAATGTGTTCGACATAATTTCATTTCTTGCATGATGTTTGCGTTGTCTGGTGTTAAGTCTTCTCATTGCCTGCAGAATAGTTTTGGGCCAATCCCAGTATAGCACAATTTGGAGTTTGAACACATATAATGAAGCTAATCTCAAGGTCATCCTTCACAATTATAATGGACTGGGACCCTGTCTCTATCAGCTTTAGAACTTCTTCTGTTAGCCTTGCAGGGTCTTACCTCAAGCTCCACATGATCTTTTGGATGTGCCTTGATACACTGACTCGAGCTAGAAGCTTATTGATTTGTTTATCGGACTTCATTCTTCTTTGCATCCAGTTAGTATAAAAAGAGCAAGACTGGGTGCTTGCTGTCCATGGGGTCATAATTTTGCTATACTGACACCAATAGGTAGCTCGAGGTTTTGCCACATGCTTAAGAGCCGACCTCTTCCATGTTATGGCTTGGAGAGCCTATCTTTGCCTTTTAATACTATGTGTGTTGTTCATGTGGGGTGGCTTCCTACTCCTTGAAATGAAGTTGCAAGAATACTTCTTGTATGTACTTCTTGTATGCAGTAGCTAATACCATTACCAATCTTTTTAAAAGTCCTGCCTTTGATAAAAATAAAATCGCTACGTGCAGCCAGATAACCTATGCCCTATGGTGTAGCCATCATGCATTAACACGTCTTTCTTGTTAACAAAAATTATTAACGTGTGGATGAGTTTGTTGTGAGATCTCCATAGTATCATACCTTAATTTCTCCACACACACGCTATAGCATTTCACCGTCTCAACCTAGATCTATTTGAGCTGCTTGGTGCTATTGTATCAGCTCAAGATTGATTTAACTGGCCTGTATGGATTTGTAGGATAGTTACTGGATGATGGAAATTTTATCAAGTTTGGTACTGTTCGACGAGAATTGTTGACAAGGAGTATACAATCTCGCCAGGTTTGCCCTTTGAGGACTTAATGGCAGGTCTGCCAGCTCGATATGGGAAATAAGCCCATAGATCACTGCCCTTTGCTATGCAACGGTGCTACTGTGTGTTGGTCCAGAGAGCAGCAAGCACCACAAGCGGTGGCTTATTGTTGCATCTGTAATGCTAGAATGAGGCTCTGCTGCGATTCTGGAAGCACCAAGTTCTCCGTGTCTCCACTCTCCACCTCTTATGCCCCCTGATCTTCGACACCATTGATGTTGTGCGAGCGTATGATGCCATTTCACTGTCCATCTTCAATGCAGCTTCTGATGTGAGGTCAGCAAGTAAGTATCAACTAAATGTTGAGGTGTTATCTGAACACAGTTACATTCAAACCATATGACAAACATATACGAAACCATTATTTAACCGGGAAACTCAAGCCTTGCATCTCCGGTGCTGCTCAGCTTAGCATTGAGGACCTGTGCAGCGGTGGGAGTTTGGGAAGGGAAATGGGGGTTTTACCGTTTTAGGGAAATGGTGGAATGCCGATCCGCCGCCACGCGTGGGGGCCGACCGGTTGGCCGGGGGCTGGCGGTCGGGCGCGCAGACGAGGTGCTTCCTTGGGTGCGGTGACGGGGAGGAGGGGAGCGTGCTCTCTAAGGTCTACGAGGAGAGGCGCGTGATGGGGTATGATCGATTGGACCCATTGTTTTTTTCTGTGATTGTTTTTTGAAATGGAAATGGTTGGTGATGCAGGTACTCGCCGGAGCAGATGTTTGCGGTTGTCGCCACGGTGGATCTCTATAAGGATTTCGTGCCATGGTGCCAGCGGTCGAGGATTATCAGGCGGTATGACAAGAAATCAAGAATTCACCAGTAAGGCTATCCCCCATAAAATTGCTTGTACATCTGTATCAGTCTGTTAACAGTGTAAACACATTATGTATCTTGCCTGATGAACATTCCTCTATTTATGTTTTTGTATTTATCTAAATAAGCAAATATTGTTTTCACTTAATTTTTACCTCTTTGAATTCTGATTTGTCTTATCTTAACTGAAAAGAACGTAGATTATGGTCGTATGGCTGAAATTCTTGTTCGGAGGGCAGGTTCTTATGATGAATTCACTCGGTTGACATCTATCACATGGGTAATTCTTGTCTTGCATGTTTTCTGTGATCTTGATCTGGGAATTTAGTTTGTAGTGGCTACTTGAATACTTGTAGTACCTTTACATTTTCTGCTTCAAAATGCAGATGAACGAGTTCGTGAAGCTTGGTGGGGAACAACTTGTTCCTTACTATGCAGATATTATGTGACAAAAATATTTGGTTATACAATATATGAGACGTGAATCTTAATGAATCTGATTGTTCGTTTTATTTTTTACAAATTTTATCTTGTTTTGTATTTTACCGTAGCGTTAGCACGGGCACACTACTATTGATGATAGTTACAGGGTTTGGATGAATGGCGGAGGTTCAAAGTATATCTTGGACTTACACTTCCCTGCAATATCTTAACCCTCCACTGCCTTCATCTTCTTTCTGTTGTCTGATATATAACACTGCCTTCATCAGGTATTAATATCTTAACAAATGAATCCTGACAACCATTTATCCTCAACTCACATCAAATTAGTAACAACAAATCCACCTGTCTTCCTATATAACACTTGAGCGGTTAATCAATTAGCTTACATGGAATAAATTTCTGTCATGTCTTGTCGGTTGTGACTTGTATCCAACTTTCTACACCCATTGTAATGGGGCCACCAAGGTCCTCATTTGAGGAAGTTGCTATATTTAGGAGATCTTAAATCACTAGGTGACAGGGTAAATTATGAATAACATGAACACAAGATTATGTGGGGTAGAGAACTGAAGAAACTCAGAAGATTTATTAACTTGGAGGATAATTTTATAATTAGTGGTCTTGCAGTTACACTGGTCATCTTTTATTGGAGATTAGTGGCAAATTAGATATTGTCGCTCTGGGGCTTTAATAATACACACACATATTCCTCCATAAACCATGATGCCTTGTGATATCGGGTACCTCTTATCTTTTTGTGTTTTTTCAACTTGGTTGTTATGTGTTGGATTTGATGAGGTTTTAAGGGATGTCCAGTCTTAAACTTCGCATTGGTATTGCCCTTTGTTATGGAGGTCAGCAACCATGGATGAGGGCAGCCATTTGTACATTCATGCCAGGATTTAGCCGTACAAATACTTCACATTGCATTTTTGGAAGGGCATCTAAGTTTATGTATGTTAAGCAGATGTTAGCAGCTAGCTTTAGTTGGTATAGATAGTTGGATTTAGTTGTTTTTACCATGTTGTGTTTAATTGAGTGTTGCAAAATAAAATTGGTACATAGTGAGGTTAAAAAAATTTCAGCAGGAACATTCTCCCAGTAGGAGCTCAATAGCACCTGGAATGACGGTGGATGCATGTTGTTTCTAATGAAATGTCAATGCATGGTGTTGGCCACTTAAGTCACATTTTTATTTGGCATGGCTGCAGGTTCAAGATTTGGTCAAGATTTTTGAGCAGCTGTTCTGATTTTCTCACCTGGTTCTGATTTTCTGGTTATTTGGGAGCAGCATGTGACTATGGGCGTGGTGGGGGATCCGATTTGGTCAAGATTTTTGAGCAGCTGGGCCAATCAGGTCTGGAACCTATATGTTCAGTTCTGCAGTTCTGCACATATGAGAGTTGCCTTCATTATGAACCCTGTAAATGCGTATGACCTGCCTGCTAGGTTGGTGATTTGATTTTGTTTTGACGGGTGCTTTAGTAGTTGTGCTACATATGTAATGCTTGCTGATGTCATGGTTATTTGAAAATGGAGAGAGGTTAGAATAGCACTGCACGAGCCTCTTGAGTCTTGAAATGTAGTTGGCAACCTTTTTTCGATAATGGATATAGCTTACATCTCAGGCCTCTGTTTTCGCATAAAACTGTAGTTGGGCAACTAATACTGAAGTTATAATGTTTTGTGTATTCTTTTTTAAACAAAGGTGTCCATTGGGTATATACACAATGTTAGCTCATTGGAGGAGTGCGTATGATAATCAATAATCATGCTTGTACAATTGCACTTTGAGTTCAAAACAAACATATGCTCCAGTTCATTCCTATAAAACCTATTATAGGTTGATTCTAATTTGCTCAACCAATGAAATTTTAGCTTTACCATTTTCCATTTGAAGAAATGCTTGTTGTGAGTGTATCAGAGCAGAGCCTACTTGTTTTACAGTCATCGATGATATTTAATTTCATGATATGGTTTTAGGTGATTTATATGTTCTTCTGGATCTTAATGAATCTGAAGAATGCATGTTGCCTGCAACACGACCTTATCGGCACCCTAATTAAATATGCCGGGAGATAAAACACAATTGAAGGATCCTCTTGTCTTTTATTCTGATAATATATATTCCTTTTTGGTTCTTGTATTGAGTTATGGTGTCAAATTTGGTCACGACTCACAAGACAGGCCAACCATCCTTACCTCTCCTGCATTCAAAAGCTGGCTATGCTCCTTCACATTCTGCACATTAACGTTGGTTATGCTCGTATTATTCGAGTCTCAATACAGTAGTCATTATTCTTATATGGTAAATAAGAAAATCATTGATTATTCCCAGGAGCATTCTCCTCATTCTCATCAGGTAAATCCTTCCAATTGTAGGGTCTGTTGGTTTACGGTTTGGAAGGGATGTTCATGTATTCAAGGAACAGCAAGTGTGTGCTGTTTATACCCCCTCAGCTTGCCCTTTATTTTTTTAAATAAATATGAAACCATAAAAAGGTTGATGTAATTGGTTGATGAGGCCACGAGGGTTTGTGATTCTACTCAATACTGTAATGTGCTACCTTAAACATGGTGTTCCTTCACATTCTGCATATTAACATTGGTTGTGCTTGTATTAATTGAGTCTCAATACTGTACTCATGCTCATCTGGTAAATAAGAGAATCATTGATTATTCCCATGAGCATGCTACTCACTCATTAGCTAAATCCTTCCGATTGTAGGGACTGTTGGTTTACGGTTTGGAAGGGAGAGAAATTTATAAAAGAAATTTAGATCAAGAAGTATGCAGAGGGGTAAGCAACAGTTTTTATTTGCTCTGTTTTGAGATCATACATGCACACAAAAGTAATCTAGATCCAGAAAGGTTACATTATTTTCTGTTTTTTAACCTTAAAAAATGGTATAGCGTCTGGTTTGTATCTTAGTGGCATATCATATCTAACTTTTGTTTAAGTCTTGGTACAACTAATAACTATTCTTCTATATTTGCAACATTAGTGACACTTCATTGGCATGTTGCAGGCATTCTTATATTCTTTGGAGCACAAGGTACCATTAGTAGCATTTAGCCAGGATCAATGTTTTTCCATGTTTGACGATCCTTTGGTTGATTCTCTCCATTACATATACCATGAACCTAAGGTATGATCAGGTTTACAAGCACATTCTTGAGTGAATTTCACTTGTTTGTATTCTTGTTGATTTGACTGTGACAAAAATATTTGGTTATACAATATATGAGACGTGAATCTTAATGAATCTGATTGTTCGTTTTTATTTTTTACAAATTTTATCTTGTTTTGTATTTTACCGTAGCGTTAGCACGGGCACACTACTAGTGTTATATGAAGGATGTGTTCACATTAGGGATGAGAAGTACACAACTCAGTGAGAGTCTGAATAGTGATCTGAAGCGACATTTCAAATCTGATTTTGATATCATTCGATTTCTTAAGCATTTTGAAAGGGTTGTGGAATATAAAAGAAATAACGAACTGAAATCTGAATTCGAATCAAGGAAAAAATTGCCTAGAATCAAAATGAGGACACCTATGTTAATCCAAGCTAGCAAGCTGTACACACCAACTATTTTTGAAGCTTTTCAAGGTGAGTATGAGAGGTCTATGGTAGCATGCACCACGGCATTGGAAGGCAAAAATGAATATCTTGTAACAATTGGGAGTCTTGATGAAAGTTTTACCTTTGAGAAGGAGTACAAGGTTATTGGTGATCCTTTAGAGCAAACCAGTACATGCAGTTGTGGACAGTTCAACAGAATTGGAATATTGTGTGGCCATGGTCTAAAAGTCCTTGACTTGATGAATATCAAATCACTGCCAACACAATATGTATTGAAGCGATGGATACGAGAAGCACGTAGTGGAACAGTACAAGACAACCAAGGCCGAAACATAATAGAGAATCCAAGACTAGATGACATGCTTCGCTACAAAGATATGACTCGCAAATTTATCAATCTGGCACATCGAGCTGCTAGCCATCCTGGATGCACCTTGTTAGTAAACAACACACTTGACAAGCTTAGCAAACAAGTTGAAGAAGAAATCAATGGTTTTACTAGTGCTATGGATCCTGTCATTGCTCCCACAAATGTTACTCCCCACATTGATTTGGTGAGTACAGCAAAACTAAAGAAAAAGGAGGTGGAAACAAAAAGCTCCAAGCGCAAGAGAACTTGGCTTGACAAGAAACGCAAGGTTGCAAAGAAGGGATGTAAGAAAAAGGAAAAAGGTTCAAAGGTATGTAACAACAAAAAACATATTTGATTCTCTGATTGTAGTCGCTGAAAAAAAAGTTCAATTGTATTTCATTATTTGATTCTCTTTTATCTGAAGGAACAAAAAACTTTTGCAAAGAAGGGAGGTAAGAAAAAGGAAAAGGTTTCAAAGGTATGTAACAACAAAAAACATATTTGATTCTCTGGAAAAAAAAGTTCAATTGTATTTCATTATTTGATTCTCTTTTATCTAAAGGAACAAGAGACTATAAAAGTTGCATTCCATGATGGTGCAGCAGCACCAAATATTTCCCCTAGTACTTCTTTGCCCAAGGAAGGGATGTCCGAACCATACATGGCCATCAATAGCTTCTCTGAACTATTGACGGTAATATTTCAAAGTAATAGACATTTTCTCTGAATCATACATGGCCACTATGTTGAATTATTGTTCTTTTATTTTCCAGGGATCAATGACAGATGGTGTTATTGCTGACTTCTAGTAGTACAGATCATGTAGTCTCTGCATCATGGAACATGGATCATCAGCCTCCTTTCAATCATGTTCAGATAGTTTTGGGTTTTGTGGTTCAAGTGTAATATTCAGCAGTAATGTCATATACACTTGAAACTGGATGCAGCCTCTGAAGTTGCAATTATCAGCAATAGCTTTTGTGCATTCCATTGACAATAGTATTACAGAACAATTTATAATACAATGGCAAGCTTGCTCACACTTGCACAATGGCAATCTTTACAATTCCTATACAGTCACAATTTGCATAGCTTGCTAGCACTTGCACAATTTACAGTACTGGGAACACAGTTTACAGTCTTCTCCATTTTACTGACCACCAGTGTGCCTGGCCATGGAGTGGCACCGCCTGCAGCCATGAAGCCGATCGTCGCGGTGGCGGGGAGGAATTGCCGGCGTGGTGAGGAGCGCCGCCGACGCGACCGGCCACGGGACGGCAGCTTCCGCGGCGACGACGCTCATGCACGGTGGCGGGGAGGGGAGCACCGGCGAGGTGGCGAAGCAGCTGACGTGCATGCCACCAGGTCGGGGAGGGAGTGGAGGAGAGCGCCGACGAGGTGAGGAACTCCCGAGCGTCGCGGTGACGGCCTGGCGAGGACGGGCATGCTGATCCGGTGACCTGCAACGGCGGCGGAGGCGATGAACGAACGACCGTATGAGTCGCCATGGGGAGTCGCGTGGCTGGGCTAAGATGGGCCGGCTGCAGGCCTGTTAAATTTGTTAGGTTCAACAGTTTTGGAGTCTCACGATTGTATCTAAAATGGATGGCTATGATGATCGACTGTAGAGGAAAGTCCAGGAGGCCAATGTCTACCGTGGTGCCGCACCCCTGTCTGCCGCGCGCCGCCCCTCTATGCCGGCTCACCGCGCGTTGGCTCACAGTCGCCGACACTGCTATGCAGTCGCGCACTCGCACGTGCGCCTCCATACATGAGCTAGGGCTTGGCGACTGCTTTGCACGTGGAAGAGAGATCGATTGATGTGGGCTAGGGCATTGTGTCTCGGACCTTGGTGAGCTGTGCCAGTAGGCCTCCTCTGCTACTCATGCCGCCAGCAGCCCGAGAAGCAACAGAGCGACCCATCTCACCAGACGCCAGGCCAAGCGCACGCACCTTCTTCCTCCTAGAGAAGGCAGAGCCACGGTGCGGCCATGATGGAAGAGGGGTGTCCACTATCCAGCCTACGGGCCACCTCGGGCGACCGCCCCCATTGATGGCTCCGCTCCTGCACACCATACTGTTGATCTTGCGCCAATGTTACTATGTATCTTAGAGCAAGTATAATAAGAGGCTGTTAGTAGGCTGTATGCTGAGGTGGAGGAGAGAGAGGAGGAGAGAGAAGAGAGGTGGGCTGTAAGTTTACAGCCAGCTGAAGCACAAGAACCAAGAAACTTTGTGAGAGAAAGGGGTGGGTCATACAGCCTTCAGCTGGCTGTAAACTACTATATGAATGGACTGATAAATGGGCTGTAAGTGTCTATACAGCCAGCTGAAGACTATATTATTAGCCTTGCTCTTAATCGTCAAAACTCACATGTTAACAAACACCCTCCATGTAGGAATCCAATGTACGAAGGAATCCGATGTACGAACAGTGCTAGTATAAAAATGCAAGTGGTAGCAACATTCCGCACAGGTGACATAATACCGGCTGTATCGATTCAATAAACATTGTATACAATTTTTTTCAACAACTTGATTGGCAAAACTTTCGCCAACAGAGAGGACAGGGAAGCTATCAAGAACAATTGCTATGTTACACAACCCAAACCAGAGATGGGAATCCAGCATCTCTCACTTCTCTTTTAAATTACCTTGGCCTTCGTGGTAGATCCTATTACCATCTATACAAGAGTATCACTCATTATTTGGTGGAATAAACGAATCCGCCCGCATTCTATTATGTGCATTTACCAACTACATCCAAGTATCCAACACCCCCTTTCTCCCTTTTCCTCAAGTTTACACAGGCCTTATCTATGACTCGAGCTGAAGCCGAGCTGCCCTTTTTACTTGAAAATAACGACGACTCCGACTTCAGATTCAGTTGCATTTACGAACGAATGGTATAACGTGAATGAAATATTGACAGGAGTGGATATCATGATGTCCGTAAGAGATCAGGATCTTGCAAGCATTCTTGGGGATTGGCATAGAAGTAGTCCTCTTCCTTAGGTCTGTCAGGAATCACTGTCCTCTTTGAAGCTGATCCCATCCGGTTTGCATGGGCAGCCTTGAGCAATGAAGAGAACTCATCCCACCGCAAAGAACCATTGTTATACTGATCTACTAGCTCGACAATAAGTTTACGATCTAACAAGATTGTCTTCTTGAAACCCATGTACCTGCATGCAGCAAGTGACCGAAGACATGTAATTATCACATCTGGATAAGCGCACAACATTGTGGAGTTTAGCACAACTTTGTGGGCTTTAGCAGAAAGCATATCATGATATCTGCCCTACAACTATCAATGAGGATTGACTAATAACAAACACTAAATGTACCAAGTTACAAATGCAATATATCAAAATCTCCGTCATAATGTGCCGTATGGCCAAGTGGAATGCATACCTGCGATGACCCTCAACAACTTTAGCCATATTGCCATCATATGTCGGAACAAATATATCACTTTGTAAAGAAACCAAGTAATCCAGCGCTGCCATTTGCGATGAATGGTTCTGGAAGAACATTAGATCAGAAGGTTCCAAAAGTGTCTCTTTTCTCACCTATAAATCGTTGTTAAAGCAAAAATGAATCAGTGAGGAGAACGAGGAGGTGAGAAATGGTCATATACTTGTATGACATATGTGCGATTCAATAGATATATAACACGTTCCATTGTGTCCATACCACATTTGGGTAAGCTGAAGTGAGAGAAGCCATTCTGCGCTTTCCACCATATATTTCTCCAGCCGCAATATATATTTGCATACTTCTATCGATGTCCAATGCTCTGAGGACAAGAGCAGTCTCCTCTGGTGTCAATGGGCAAAGGCCATCTTTTCTTTTCAAGTCTGAGTTAATGACTTTCTCTTTCCACCATGGATAAGCATACCTGAGGCCAAGAATAGTTTGAAAATTATTGTCAAAAGAGCATGTCCAATTGACAGGTTATAATGACCCACTCTATGAACAAGAATTAACCAAAGAAAGTCAACTGCTGGTTTAAATTATAATTCCAAAATATTCACCTCATTCTTGTGAGCTCTTCTGCCTCTTCATTACTGCAACCTTGTGTACAGCCAGAGAAAGCCAGCATATCCATTTCATAACGTAAATGAAGAACCAAGAAAGGACCATTTTGGCGAAGTATCCGAATTACTCGCTTGCCCAACTCTTTTATTTGTGAGGTAAATCTCAGAGAGGCATAATTTACTCGGCATCGCAGTTTCTGAATCTCCATAGGCAAACCATTGTTTGCTAGCCTAGCATCAGTTCTATTCAAATGGAGAACCTTGTACTTCCGAATCAATGGAAGAATCTGGCTCAAATTTAATCAGCTATTAGCTTATTGAATAAACGCTGTGATCCAAAGCAGCCTTACTATAGTGCAAGATGAAGCTTACCTGATTATGGTAATAGGAGATATCAGACCAACTAATAGGTGGCATTGAGTGGAACATCCCAAGTTCGACTCTTCGCTTTACCCTTGGGGGCAGTTCTCTCAGTATGCGAACTTCATCTCGCAAAGAGGTTATAAAGTGTTCAACATCAAATATATCTTGGAATTCACTGCAGCACCGAATGGATTACTCATAAGCACAAAGCACACTAATAGCTCAAGAAATAAATTATGCAAAAGAAAATTAATATCAAGGTGCCAAACCACACCTTGGATCATTCCAAAATGAGGTCTTATCCAACTTTGGCACAACCAAAGTGACATTCAAATATCTTGCTATTACAACCATGTCACATATCTGATGAAACAAAAAAAAAAGTAGAGAAGAGAAGAAGTCAATGTTGAGAGTCAAAAGTTGTAATGCACATTCCTGAAGAAATTTCATGAATAGAGAACAGATGCTTTCCAATACTTACTGCAGCTCGCATTTGGTTAAGCCCGCCATTGCATGAAACCATCAAATAACCATTGTTCCTATAGATTCCTGGATGACAATGACAGCAACAAAACATCAGTGGAAAACACAAATATAGCACACGCAGTACATACTGTAGGCAAAGTTGTACTGGTAACAAATAAAGCATTACTATTGTAGTGATGTACACTGAATATTCGAGTGGAAACAGAAAAACTGAACATACTTTGCCTGTTTGCCAGTTGCTCGGTCATGTAAATACCATTTTCCATGCGGGGAAGGACATACAATTATCAATTAAAATAGAATGTGCAAACATGTACATTGGTGTAGAAGGAAAATCAATAAATTTCTCCTTTGTTGAATTACCGTCTAATTGAACAAACCAAGAGTTCATTTACAAAATGTAAACGCTAGAAAAGGTCCAACACAGTTAATTCACAGACGGACAATGATAGGATATTCTTTGCTATCCATGTGAATAATGATAGGATATTATGGAAGAAAGAAACATCAGTTAAGAGTCATGAATGATTGCCACCCATCCAAGAACACGCGACCCACCTAAAAAGTATGATCCTAACATGGAAATAACCCAAAACGCAAATCCCAATCCCATGTGCAGACTACAACGACCAGAAGAACGAAAACTCCTGACCGACCAACCGAAGGGAGATCCCACGTTGCCCAGTCTTACAAGATGCAGCACAAACGACATTACCACACCATCCAGCCTAAACTCAATCTGAATTTACCGATTCAAGAATGCGGAGAAGATGAAAATGTGTGCGCACATTAACAAATCATCCACAGCACACTGCAGACGACATTACGACGGAATGAAATCCGCATGACCCGAGCTAAATTACGCACACTTACAACCAATTCAAGCGCACGAAAATGACAGAAATCTACACCAACCGCTAGACATTTTCATCCAAGTTTGAGGAAATCCAAGTTTGAGGAAATCTACGTCGGTGCTTTGGAAGGATATACCAAAATGCAGGCCGGCTGTCAATGTCCTGGGAACAGCACTGTCCAAACTCCAAACACAGAGCAGTTTCAAACAGGGCGAACGAAAGCGAGAACAAACAAACTCAACTCACTTTTGAGCGGCAACGCGGCCTTCTCCACGACGGGCTCCGGCGACGGCGGCCGCTCGCCTGAGAGAGCTACCGCCTCCTCGGGCGCCGTGATGCACGACGGCCAGCCCTTGAGCACGCGGGGGCCCCACGTGTCCCCGACGGCGGTGAGCTGCACGACGCTCGTCCACAGCAGCACCGTCGTGGTAGCACGCACCATCCACAGCTTAATCCGCGACCGCGCCGCCGCGGACGACGGCGGGCACTTGAGCTTGTCGCCGCCAACGCCGGCTGCCTTATCCCCCATGGTCGCCTTCCACCCCATCGACCATGGACCAACGGAGCGCAGGAGCCAAGATCCTACGCGGCGACCATCCAAATCCCCCACGCCTCAAATCCACCGCCAACTCCAAGAACCCGCGGCCTTGCTCCCGCCCAATGCAGCAACGAACACCGCCGCTCCCGGCCTCGCTCCGCCACCGCCCAGGACGCCGCCACCTTTGCGACAGCTACGCGCGCGGCCACCCGAGAACTCCTCCCAACCACCAAGAAACCAGACCCCACCGCCGACCCAACGCCTTCCTCACCCGAACCGCCCGGCACGTCCTCCTCGGGCGCCGCGCCTTATCGCCTCCACCACCTCCTCCCTAGCTTGAACGGCCAAACCCGGCCAACCAAGAACCACCCTTAGGCGCCGCGCAGCGGGGGCACCGGGCACACCAAAACAAGCCGCGTCCTTGCAAGATCGCGACGCAACCTCGCCGCGGGAGACGAGCAGGCCGGCTGGGCGGAGTGGATCTCGTGGGAGGGGGAGCTCGCGGCGTCGGTGGTAGTGACGCACAGTTGCGCACAGTCCTCTTGCCGGCTCGCGCTCACGGTGTTCCAGCTTACCACCCACTCCACTTTTGTGTACCCTGCGCATGCACCTAATTTTTCATCTTCTTTGACCTTATTGGATCTGTTTTTTTTCTGAAACGTATAACTTTTAGCTACAGTATATAACTTTTAGTCTATTTATACGGGAGATTATAGAGTAACAAAAATATACGTACGGTTTTTGTCTATATAAATGAAGGTACAGTATATACTATAATTAACTAGTAGATTTTATCTTGAAAAAGATACTCTATTTAAAAGCTAGTTACCGTAGAAAAAAAAAGTAAAAAAACAGTTTTTACACCGTCTCCACTTCTACCAATTAGTACTATAACTACAATTCATCCGTCATAGACCAAAAGGATGTGACATTTATCATCCACGCGTTGCTGTATGTGGTTGTGATCAAAATGGTTTGAGCTTTTGGCTTCAGCTTATTTTTGCACTATTCATAAATTTCGTCTTTTTCTGAATTTTTGGTTTTTTTTTGAGTTTTTTTACCGGTTCTTTTTTTCCTCGTATTTGTTTACACTTTACGTGATGGGCTAATATGTTTTTTCTATTTTTAAATTTTTTTAAATTTAATTATGGTAAATAAGCCTCTGTCAGCTACAGTGCTTTTTTCAACCAGCTACAGTGTTTCTTCGTTGTTCCAGATTTTTTTTGTTTAGAGTTACTGGATCATCGAGGAAAAAATTTTGTCAGGCTGCCGCGCATGAGTGTTTCTGCTGAGACTTCGATCGTCGTTGATGGAAGTAATTTCTTGGTCCAATTATTCGAATGTACTACCATACGTTAGCTTTGCCTCGTGTAAGAGGAATCTCAAGGCAAGGAGGAATTGGCTACATGGGTTTGAATACACCATAGCCTACCTGTCATACGATCCATTTTCTACCAAAGTACAATTAGGCGTAGGAGGTTTAGGAGCGGTGCCAGCAATTTTTTTTAAGCCTAGACAAACTTAACTATGACGAATGTTTGCTCAAAGAAACACCATCTTTAACCCTTTCGACTGTAGAGAAGTTCTATTATGTTGTTCGCCGGCGATCCTAAGTAGCCTGCCGAGGTGGCTTCGCCATTGCCACGGACTAGGCTAGGTAATTAGTATAACTGATCATGTAAACAACCTAAAAATTAAACTGTCTGAAGATGGTTCGAGCATTTTGGCTCTGATCAACTCGGCTTCGGCTTCTGGCTTCTGGCTTATTTTTCACTATTCATAAGTTTCGTCTTTTTCTGAACTTTTGGCTTTTTGTTGAGGTTTTTTGCCGGTTCTTTTTTTTCGTATTTGTTTGTATTATACGTAATGGGCTAACGTATTTTTTATATTTTTAAAATTTTTTAAATTTAATTATGCTAAATAAGCCTCTGTCAGCTACAGTGCTTTTTTCAGCCATAAGCCATGAGCTTTCCAGCCGAACCGATCACCACCTTTGACTACCCCAGTTTAACTTCAGACCTTTTCTAGATAGTAAAGGCAGGTTGTGCTCAGGTCGACTACCACTCAAGTAGTTCGGCATACATGACATATGTGTTGACCATGACCAAAGGCGCTGTTAGTGATATACATAAAAAATAATTATATAGATAATTATATCACTTCTATATTTATAATAAATGTTATTGCATTCCTCGAATGAATTACCTAAAAAATAAAAGTTAACACGTATATGACTTGTTGGCGAAGCTTTTATATGTTATATGATATCATTCTAAAAAGATCTCTAGTCGAAACACTAATGACTTATAGACCAGCACATGTACTGATTGATGATCATATTTTACCGATCATAAATATAGAGATACGTGAACATATGTTAGAGAACATTGTGTTAGATTAACCCCATCTTGAGACATTGTTGAGATTGTTATATTTTATATGTTATCAATTGGTCTCAAGTAAAGATGTATAATCCTTGTACCTAAGATCAGTATAGTTTTTTACATGTGTAATAGTGCACTTAGATGTTGCCAAACGCTACACTGTAACTGGTAGTTATAAAGGTAGCTTTTGGGTATACTATGAAATATATGGAGGAATATGACAGGTCAAATATGGGAATCGTCCCTCCTACATACAGAAGAGATATCTTTGAACCCCTCATGTAGATAGATAAAGAAAGTGCATAATTATATCACGAGTAATCAAAAAATTGACCATACAAGCCATCGACCATGTAAAGTTATCACGAGGGCAAAAATGTTTAGCATAACCGGCTGCCCTACTTTCTACGCTTCACGTGGACGTCCGCGTCCGCCGGTGCTTTAAGGAGAAGTCAGTCCAAATTCTAAAGAAGGTAAAGGAGAGAGAATATCGTGACAGATCATAGCGTGTGTGTAACAGATAAAGTAGCCATGGTGGCTGAATTACACTGTTAATAAATGTTACCATTAACTAATATATATCGTCATGATTTAGTTAATCATTTTCCCACAAATGCTTGCCGTTCGTATCGTGCATGCACCTGCGACGACCTCACCGATCGAGCAAGGAATGTTCTGGAGAATTTTATTAGCTGTTGTGCTCTTCTAGAAGAAATATAGTAGTGGCGCTAAGACTCGAATGAACAAATTGAAAATCGATAATTCGTTTTAAAAAATCTACCTTGATAAATCACTTTAAAAGTTGATCATACTATAAAGCGTCCAGTTTATTAAATTGAGAAAATTATAAGTTATAAATCACAAAGCTGAAACCAGTGTTTTTACTCCACTTGGGAAATGCAAGTGCATGTGATTTGGGATATGTGGTTTGCTCATTCCCATGCATGCATCATTAACGAGAGACGATTTTCCTAGCTCTAGCTTCGAACTTCTCATCGAGAAGTAGATGGACCATGTTGTAGTACACTTCAGAGTTGTACAAGACACGTCAAAGTCGATAGTAGCGTTAAAATAGCGGTTTGCGTTGTTTGATGTGCTTACGCTGCAATCAAGTACATTACGGACACAATTCAAGATCATATTGTGATTCTTAAGTTGAGAGTTAAAAAGACCGTAGGACCGAATATGGAAATTAGAGGAGATAAATAAAAGCCAATAAAATTATAAGTTTTTTTTGTATCTTTTATCAAAACAGAAGCATGATTTTAGTTTCTTCACTCCAATAACTACGAGAAGTTTTGAAGTTTAGAGACCAATTACCCATACAAAAGATTCAAACGAAACTGTGCAAAATCGATAGTACCGCTACAGTAAACTGGTGGCACTGCTACTTTGGGAGCAGCCTTGTGATAATGGAACCAGCCAGCAAAAAGCATTAACAATGGTCTTGAAAACCGGTATAGTTCTATGAACTATCGAGGGTTTGCATCCCCCTCTATCTCCTTTTACTTCATATGTCTGCGTTACCGAGGGCACACCTCTCTTTCAAGAGGATTCGCGACTCATTTCTTAAATTTGTTTAGTATTTAGTAGCCCGATACAAAATAAATAAAAGGCCATTTCTTCGAAAAAATTACCAATGTCCATCTAGCCTGAGGAAATCTTTGCACGCCTCTATTACCTTTTGGGAGTTGCCGGAGTATTAGGCACGGCTCTGCTATGCGCTATTCATGGGACGACGTGAAGAAATGATTAAGAGAGCTGTATTTGCGAGGGAATTAGGGCTGTCGATTGGGGGAGCCTCGAGCACCTAGTATATGACATTAAGGAGTATTCCCTAATGGAGTACTCGAAAAATCAAACTAGCATGTGAACCGGTAGTATAGCTACAGCGCTATTGTAGAACGGCAATGCCGCTTGTTGTGATGGTCAGCCCCATGAAAGATAGGAGGCTTACTATGATATCTTTCTGATGCCATTGCTAAAGATCGGTTAAGATCAAATAAAGAGCAATTATATTCTGATACCACTTGTAAAATCGAATATGGTGCTAGAGGGGGTAAATAGGACCTGACAAGATTGCAAGATTTTTCATATCTTTTCTTAAAGCGGAAGCATGACTCCAAGTTCTTCACTTCAATAACTATGAAAAATTATAAAATTCAAATACCAATCACCACATAAAAAGACCCAAATAAAATCGTGCAAATTGGTAGTATTGCTACAGCAAATCGGTAGTACCGCTACAGTACCCCCCCCCCCACCGTAGTATCGCTGCTACAGTGAATCAGCATAGGAATGGTAAATCAACATGATTTAAAATCGAAAACTATTGGAACTTTTGATCTGATGATCCAAAAGACTTGAAACTTGGCTTGCACTTTCATTAAGATGTTAGGAATCTATTCGAATCAATGATCGAGAGAATCATTGCTAAAATTATGATATTTCTCTATTTGAGTGAAGAGAGCACAAAATCGGACAAAAGAGGGAAACCTTAACCTATTCTTACTCGTGAGTCCTAGGTGATCTTGGATAGGTTTTCACATGTCATAACAAACTAAATCACAGCATGAATTTAAACCAAAACCCCACAAGATCAAAACCCATAAACCATCCTTTTCTTGAGCAAAACCAGACCTAGATAGACGGGATCTGATCTACAAATGACATCTTTACCTCTTACACGTCCTTCGCACTAAGAAAGATCAAGAAGAGAAAAATCCAAACAAGAAAGCCAAGCAAATCAAAAGTATAAGAGGGGATCCATGGCATAACTTAGGCAAACTTTTGATGTTCATCTCACTTGGAGAGGAATGTTTTATAGCCAATCACTTAGGATAACAGAGCTTTAAGCCTAAAGCACACACAAAATTCTTTAACACAAGGAAACCTTAACCCTAATCCCTCTCCAGTCTCTAACTCGCCACATAACTCAACTCGATACAAGACTTATATAGTGGAGGCTACTCATCTCTCACTTAACCCTAATACTAGCCACTACTTAGTGGATCACACCACTTATATTTGGAAAACCCGGTAACCTACATACAAACGGGTTTTACTCTCACATACACTTGCACGCTTTTCAAAGTATAACTTTTCAGAGGCTCTATAAGCCCGGTGAGGCATTCTATCTACAAAGACATGACCTAAATCACTTAGGCTAGTGTCGTGGTTTTGCAAACTGCCACTCCACTCAGTATTGGACAATTTCTAAAATTGCCACTCACCAGTCTTCATGAACGACGTGATGCCCATAACTTGTTACCAAGATCGTGCGCCTGTATCGAGACCATCACCATTTGAAGTGGCTAAGTCTCATGGCATACTAATATCACACCATAGTTTGTGATGCTCAATGCTTACTATCAAGATCGTATACTTTCTCCAAGAAACGTTACCACTTGAAACACACAAGTCAGGTGAGCAGAGTGGATCTCGGGGGAGGGGGAGATTTTTGGCTTGTAGCATTAGTGGTAGTGATGCACATTTGCACACACCCCTCATTGGCTCGCGCTTAGGGGTGCCACTGGGTAGGGTATAGGTAATCGAAACTTATACCCAATTTTATTCATACCCATTTGAAGTGATATTATCATACCTAAATAAAAAAAGGTATACCCAATGGGTTTGAGTAACCCAGTAGGTAAAGGAGAAGGAAAATGAGGGACTAAGTCAAAGAGGCTTATAAAGGAAGTTTTTGTAAAACTTCGGTATTTAGAATTTCAACCTCGCGTTTACACCATACAAGTTTTCTGAAATCGACTGAAATTTATTGGAGATGATTCTACATGTAGGGGAGTTACTCTATTCAAATTGGTAGGACTAGTCGCACACATGGGCCTCACATGCTTTTATAGAAAGTTTTTGCAAAACTTTGGTATTTAAATTTTCAACCTCGCATTCATATCACAAAAGTTTTATAAAATCAACTAAAATTTGTTGGAAATGATTATGTGTGTAGGGGAGCTACTTTGTGCAAATTGACGGACACAGATGCACAGATGGCTCCTACTTGCTTTTATAGGAAGCTATAACTGAATATAGGTACTCCAAACCAATGGATAGTCTAAATATACTCTCAACCTTATATTTGAATGGGTATGGGTAAAGATGGGTAAGTAGATATTACCCTCCCTGTACCCAAATCTAAATAGATATTTTATTTCTTACCCATATTCTACCCAATAGTATAAGTATAGATTTGGATAAGAGTAATGTGGCACCCATTGGCAGTCTTACTCGTGCTCACGGTGCACGTAGCAATATTAATGCCCCCTCGTTGTTTGTCATAATCTACATAGAGGAAACAGTAGGTGGCAACCAGTGGTGCACACGAGAGCGAGGATATCACGTGGAGGTTCCTGGTTGCGGCAACGCAGAATTTGAGAGATGATGGATGGCTCGGATTGGCTGGTGGGGTGGTTGGAGTGCTGGAACTAGGGATAGAAACGGATTGGATATGATTGAACAGTCTAAAATACGAATATAAATCCATATTTCTTAAAACGAATGCGAATTCGAATATTCTCGAATATGAATATGAATCGAATGTCGTAACAGATACGAATTCGAATTGAATATGTACTTAATTTGGTCGAATACAAATATTCTCCTACAACTTCTGTAACAAATCTCGATAGAACACATTTCTAGTAGTTTTGCCGGTTTTTCACCAGTTTTTGATCGGTTACCAGAACAGTTACCGATTTCAAACCGCCCAAATTTAAATTTTGAATCACAAAATTTGTCTAGATTTTCCCCGGGTTCCAAAAAAAGATCGAATACGAATCAAATAGTCTCGAATACGAATACAAATATTCTCAAATACGAATGCGAATATGAAAATTCTCAAATACAGAAACAAATATTCTCTGATACGAACATTTTCGAATACGAATTTTACTTACCATATTCACGTTTTTTCAGATATGAATATCGGATAAAACAGATTATCTATTACCATTTCTCACCCTAGCTGGAACACAGTATGGAGGTGGAGATGGACGGGGCCGTTTGGTGGCCGGCTGCCGCCGCGTGACGGAGTTTTAGCTTACGGCCCACTCCACTTGTGCTCATGTGCGTTGTTCAGGCACCTAATTTTTCATCTTCTTTGGTCCTATCCTTATATTTCCGTCAGTTTTTAGCTTTAGCTTCTTAGTTGTTACTATTCAATAGATATCGATCATAGCTAAAATCTATCAATCACAGTCCAAAAGAATAGAACCTTTATTGTTCACGTGTTGCTGTATGCTTCTTCGTTGTTTCAGATTTTTTTTTGTTTGGAGTTATTGGATCATCGAGTAAAAAAAATTGTCTAGCGGCGTATGAGCATGCTGTTGTTCCGCTGAAACTTCGATCGTCGTTGATGGAAGTAATTTCTTTGGTCCAATTACTCGAATGTACTATGATACTTGGGTTTGTTCTTTTTTATTTCAGCTTATGTTTGTGGTTAGGAGTGGACAATGGTAACAGATAATCTGTTTTATCCGATATTCGTATCCGAAAAATATGAATGTGATAAACAAAATCCATATTAAAAAATGTTCGTATTCATATTTGAGAATATTTGTATTCACATTCATATTTGAGAACATTTGTAATCGAGACCATTCGATTCGTATTCGATATGTTTCTGGAACCCGAAAAACCTTGGACGAATTTCGTGATTCAAAATTTGAAATTAGGCGGTTTGAAACCGGTAACTGGTCAAAACCAGTAGAACCGCTAGGAATTTGTTCTACCGAGATTTGTTACAGAAGTTGTAGAATGATGTTCTTATTCGACCGAATTAAGTATATATTCGATTTGAATTCGTATCTGTTACAACATTCGATTCATATTCGTATTCGAGAATATTCGAATTTGTATTCGTATTCATTTTTAAAATATAGATTCGTATTCATATTTGAGGCTATTCGATCATGTCCGATCCGTTTCCATCCCTAACTACGGCTTATGGATTTTAGGCTGTTCGTGAGAGAGTACGGAGTAACATAAACTCACGTGCGATTTTGGCAGATATGAATGAAATTGTTACAATGTGTACTACAATTGACTTGTAAACTGTGTATTAAAAAGATACTCTATTTAAAATCTAGTTTCTGTAAATAAAGCCAAAAGACGGTTTTTGGAAGCTGCAAAGAAGAAGCCCTTTAGCTTTGCCTTGTGTAAGAGGAATATGGAGCATTTAGTACTCATTCCGATCTTTTTCACTTGACTTCTAGAATCCATGGCGTCAAATTTTCTAAAGTTTGATCACCAATAAATTTAAAACTATCTAGATTGGCTATAGGAAAATTATATCATTAGATTGTTGTTAAAAATATTTTTTATAATATTATAATTTTATTTTTATATTTTAGTATAAAGTTATAAAAAATAGCGATCAAAATTATATCTCAAAAATAGTAAAAAATCAAAAACATTAAGTAAAAGAGAACGGAATAGTACTAACAAGGAGAAATTGGCTACCTGGTTTGGATATCCTATAGCCTACCTGCCATACGATTCCATTTTCGACCAAGTTATTAAAAGTTGAACGATGTACAACTAGGCTTAGCGGCGGAGCGAGGAATTTTTTAGAGGTTAGACAAATTTAACTATGGTGAGCGTTTACTCAAAGAAACACCATCTTTAACCCCCTTCGACGGTAAACAAGTTCTACTGTGCTGCTCGCCCGTGAGCCTGGGTAGCACGGCCGCGGCCGCTCGGCGTGGCTCCGCCCCTGATTAAGCTTGTTAATTAGTTTTAACTGGTTTATGCAAACAACCTGAATATTAAACTGTCTGAATTTGGTTCGAGCATTTTGACTACGCCGGTTTAACTTCAGACCTTCTCTAGATAGTATAGGCAGATCTTGCTCAGGTCGACTACCACTTAAGTAGATCGGCACACATGACATATGTGTTGACCATGGCCAAAGGCATTGCATTTGCATACATGTAGCATCCATGTATGCAAATGCAATGACCGGCTGCCCTGCTTTCTATACGCTTCACATGGACGTCCGCGTTGGCCTGTGCTTTAAGGAAAAGCCAGTCCAAATTCTAAAGAAGGTAAAGCAGAGAGAAAATCGTGACAGATCATAGCGTGTGTAACAGATAAAGTAGCATTGGTGGTCTTAATTGCACTTTGTTAATGAATGCTGCCATTAACTAATCTATATCGTCATGATTTAGTTAACCATTTTCCTTCAAATGCCTGCCGTTCGTATCGTGCATAAGCCTGCAACGACCTCATCGATCGAGCAAGGAATGTTCCTGGAGAATATTTTTAGCTGTTTTGCTCTTCTAGAAGAAATATAGTAGTGCATTCTGGCTGTCCTTTAAGCTAGCTGTTATGCTCTTCTAGAAGAAATATTATAGTTGTGCATTCTTTTTTTTTTAAGTCTAGGGCGTGAAGGTATGTAGAATGATTTCTTTTTTACTTCACTTGGGAAATGCAAGTGCGTGCGATTTGGGAGATGTGGTGTGCTCATTCCCATGCATGCATCATTAACGAGAGACGATTAGGGAAAATAATTTGTTTCTCCGTCGATGGAATCAAGATCCTCTGTTGAGAAGGTAGATGGACCATGTTGTAGTACAGTTCAGAGTTGTGCAAGACACGTCAAAGTCGATAGTAGCGTTAGGGCATCTGTAGTGTATATAACCTAAAGGGTCTTAAGGTGGGTCCTATCTAAACCTTAAAATCAACTCCATAGTGTATATAACCCAAGAGGCCTTAAGACGGTCCCACTTGACAGATAAAGAAAAATTGTATTTTAATGCTTGTGGCCAAATCTTTAGCTTGAGGACCAGCCTTAAGCTCTTTTTGCTTAAGGTCTGCTTAAGGTCACCCCTGTAATGTATAAAGTTGACTTTAAGGTGGCTTAAGACCTCCTCTTTTCATACACTACAGATGCCTTTAAAATAGCGGTTTGCGTTGTTTGATGTGCTTACGCTGAGATCAAGTACATTGTGCACACAATTCAAGACCTTACTGAGATTCTTCAGTTGGGCGTTAAACAAGATTAATTTGGGAAGTGAAATTTATTTTATCTTCTCTTTGCAGGGAGGAATTTATCTATTCCTAATGCAAGTTAGATGCAGGCTAGAGATATTCACGTTCCATTCTAGGAGAGATTCTCTCCGTGGTCCATGCTATAAGGTTCCATTTCTCGTTTGTGAAGAAACGCTGGTCCGGTCCCGTCGTGTACGCCAGAACAGCATCTGATCTACCCTTGTTGTTTGTACTTCCCCTACATGCTTCCTCGTCCTCAATTAGAAAATTACCAGAGTCACATTTCTACACATGTAAAATCAAATAAACCCTAATACCAACCGGCGGTATTAACCGTACCGTCCAAACGATAAGTCTAATTATCACCCAAATACCGTATGCTCGGACAGATAAAACTGTCATGATTTTGTACTTTTGACACAATGGTTTTCCATCTGTACAACGCAATAAACAAGTATTCCTATTTCACAACGTAGGTCTATTTGTTTGAATAACGTCCTGTTTCAAAGTGTTTTGCCTTTTTTACTTTAGTTTTTGGTTGAAATGAGCTGTTAGATTTTTTGAGATATTCAATTAAAGAAAAAAATAAAAAATGTTATATCTTAATAGATAATATAAAGGAAAAAAAGAAAAAACTGTTTTAAGAAGCTATCCCTGTTTATGGCAGGGTCTAATGTTTTACATATGTCTATGGTGGAATGGTAGTGTAGTTGTTATGCCTGCCATGGTTCTATGATGAGAGAAAATATTGAATATGGTTGAGCACTCTAATTAATAAGGGTAACTTTGATCTACATGTAATAAATGCTCTTTTGATTTTGCGTTTTGTTAGCTAAATTAAACAGATTGGATTTCTCTCTTAGAGCAAGTACAATAATGCTGACTAGGTCGCCTCTAGCGAAATCCACGTCAACACAATCCTAAGTGGAAGAGAGAGAAAAGAGGAGAGAGAGGCAAGCTGCCCCTCATGCAAGAGGTGACCTCTAGCACATTATACGAGGAGTTACGGGCAGCTTGGAGGCGATGCTAGTTCTTAGAGCAAGTACAATAATGCTGACTAGGTCGCCTCTGATATATTTATGCAAGTATTAAATGTTTGAGTGCTTTAGTAGAGGTAACCTCTACTCAACTTATTGTATTAGCTACCTCCACCATGAGCTACTTGTACTCTTTTTGCTTATTTGGCTAGTCCTAGATGTGGCAGCCACCTCTTCTATTAAACTTGCTCTTATAGTGCTAGCTGTCCCCGCTGGCTTCAGTGTTAAATGTTCCCTCGAGGTACGTACTCATTTTAGGGCAAAATAGATTCCTAAAGCATTATGGCACTTTTAATGGTAGACACTGCTATGCTATTTTTATATATCTCACATCAAAAAATTGCTAAAGACATCACAAAGTTTAGTATGTGGTGTCCGAATAATAAATTTTACCAAACTCTCTCTTAGTGTTGGATTTTATGCTCAAGCAGTGTTTTTGCATGAGACACTGCTTCCCTCTCTTCCTTCTTTAATTCCCTCTTCACCTCAGCGTAAATCCTACTTGTAGACTAATTAATGCTATAGACACTGCTTACGTAGGACCATTGGGAATGCCCTTATGTTCTATGAGATCAGGAGAGAAATCGATCTTATTAGAGCATTCCGAGTGCAGACACTTTAAAATTATTTCTAATGCTCTCCACATCATCTAGAAACAAAACTAGATACAACCTCTTCAAGCATAGTATTTGTCACTCCCTCACCCCTCTTCCTGGTACACCATCTCCCTCACCCTTCTCCGTTGCTGCCTCATCTCCCCTTTGCTCGTCGGACGCCGCTGCATCTCACCTCTCCCCTCTGGCCTTTGCCACCCCATCTTCTCTCTCCTCTCCAACCGCCGCTGCTCTACCTCACCTGTGTAGCCCCCCTCTCCCCTCCTCCTCTCTCTTCGGCACCCAAATGTGGCCATGGCCACTGTATTACGAGCCGAATTTGTCTGGAGACCCAAATCAGGAGCAATAGCAACCTAGCACGGTGCGTGGTCTTGGTGTTGCATCGCGGTGGCAAGAGCGTGGACAGCGATGCTCTCCCTCACAGCTATCGCCTTCTCCCTTCCCTCAGGCACGGTCAAATTCGTTTTGAATCTGGTTGGCAATGACAATGGGCTTGAGAGGCCACAATGACAACAGGCGATGTGGAGGTGGGTGGCGCATGGCGATGGTGCATGGAAGCTATGGCGGTGACACGGAGGCAGGACGGTGGACGATGACAGGCCGACAGGATGGCAGCTCAGCTTGCAGGACAATGATGAGCATGGTAGCACTGGTTAATGCGGTGGGTTCGAAAAAAGTGTAGATAGTGTATCTATCTCCTCTCAATGCAATTTTTTACTTATTGGTCTACGTGTCCAAATTGTATCTTGCATGAGACACAACTTCTCTCTTTGTTCTTTGATTCCCTTTTCACATCACCTTCCTACGTGACAACCATAAAAATAGTTGAGGACACCACTAGAAATAGTGGAGGGTGGAGCATTGGAGTGCCCTTCGTCTGATCCAAATATCAATGAGATGTGCTCTCTTTTTGTTCGAATATTGAACTAGACCATGTATAAAAACAAACTAACCCAATAATAGAAAGACAACACCGAATAAGTCCAAATTGCTGAGCCATGCAACAATAGAAGAGATGTTTGTGCACGATGGACTTAAACATATATCGCTAAACAGAGTAAGTAGTACCAATGGACTAGAGTCCTAAAGTAAAAGGCAACCCATGTATAAACAAACTCAATAATAGCACATCTCACAATCAAGACAACACCGAGCAAGATCAAATTACTGAGCCCTGCAACAATAGAATAGATGTTTGTGCATGATGGACTTAAACATATATCGCGAAACAGAGTAAGTAATACTTAATGGACTAGAGTCCTAAAGTAAAAAAGCACCGTGCTCACCAAACATATGCCTGCTCTTCTGGGTTATGGCTTATGGCTATAGCTTATGGTTGTTAGCCCTAGTGTGAGTGCTTAGACGAACGAACCGAAAGCCGATAAACCTTTTGTAAAAGACTGTTATGATAAATCGCTTCGAAACTACGATAGAGAAATCGTTCTATTTGTTTGTTCGAGAAAAGTCTTAAGCCATAAGACGTTAGCTAAAATAATTTAAAAATAACATGTCCATAGACTGCCTATAACAACGGGTGTCCATGCGATGCCACCTCAGTGCATCCATCGACCACCAAGCAACTTTCCTAAGCTGTTATGCATCATGCTGGTTGGTGGACAATTACATTCCACCAGCTGCCTCCGCCTTCTCTTTTGGAACAAGCCGTCTACTATAAAACTGTCACAAGCAGCATCAGCCTTACGGCAACAGCAAGGATCCATCACCCCTGAAAAATCAAACCAAAAAAAAAGAAGCGTAAAGGCTTACACAGGATGGTCATACGCATGCGCACAAATTAGATAGGCATTCGTTTTAGTTTAGGTGCTAATCATGCATGAATTATTGATGCTCAAGGATGCAATGACGGACATTTTGTGAGCAATGTGCCCCGTTCATTGACAACGACAATAGTTCCTTTTGACATGGAAGCGAATGCATAAATGTAAGTGTGCCTTTCTTTACTCTTTAGGTCCTACAACTAAATCATGAAAATTCCAAAAATAACTCTCCCTTATTCAAACACACCCTTGGTGTTCACAACGATGGTTTGAAAATCACTATTGTGAAAAATGGTGTGCGCTAATTTGGACGGAAGGGTACTGTCAAACAATTAATTATTAGAGCAAGCATGAGCAAGTCTTATAATACAGCCTTCAGCTGGCTGTATGGATACTTACAGCCCACTTATCAGCCTACTCATATAGTAGTTACAGCCAGCTGAAGGCTGTATGATCTACCCCTTCCTCTCACAAAGTTTCTTGGTTCTTGTGCTTCAGCTGGCTGTAAGCTTACAGCCCACCTCTCTTCTCTCTCCTCCTCTCTCTCCTCCACCTCAGCATACAGCCAGCTTACAGCCTCTTATAATACTTGCTCTAAGAGGCTGTTAGTAGGCTGTATGCTGAGGTGGAGGAGAGAGAGGAGAAGAGAGAAGAGAGGTGGGCTGTAAGTTTACAGCCAGCTGAAGCACAAGAACCAAGAAACTTTGTGAGAGAAAGGGGTGGGTCATACAGCTTTCAGCTGGCTGTAAACTACTATATGAATGGGCTGATAAGTGGGTTGTAAATGTCCATACAGCCAGTTGAAGACTGTATTATTAGCCTTGCTCTTAGGCAGAATATAACAGACGATTATACATTGATAATAATACACTTATTTGTATTTTAATTTTTTTTAAAATAATTTATTTACCAATAATATAGTAAGTTTTCACTATATAAAGCATCATTAGTCATAACTTAAATGATATATGGAAGGTACTTTCATGCTTTTCTTAATAGTGATTTGTACAATTTTTAAAGTATGATGAATGGTGGATAGGTGTTACTTATCTTTTTATTTGCTTTGAGATTAGTGCTACTTTTGTTATAGAGAAAAATATAGAAGCGCTGCTCATGATATAGTTCAGAATCCATCCATATGGTATAAATTACGTACGTAATTGCACAATATTATAAACTAATGAATTGTAATTTCATATAAAAATAAATTATTTTGACAAATAAACAGGATAAAGCCGACTAATCATTTTGTGACCGCTAAATCCTATATACACTCCACGTGACGGTTTAGCGACCGCCAACAATTAATTGGCCGAGGAGTTGACTTGGTGCGAGGTTGTTCGTCCAGCCCACCCGGTTCGATCCCTTGGTATGGCATTCGTAGGTCTCACCCAAATCTTTATTAATAAGAATGTACTATAGGAGGTGCTCACTGATTGTGGAGAGCAATGGGCGTGAATGTATTACAATGAACTATATCCTGTTCTACTATCCAACCGGTCCTTACATATTGTCGAAGGGGTGATAGTTGCTACTATTGGATAAGGCGCCTGCTTGTCCCTGGGTTAACACACATGGTAGCAATTGTTGTCAATAACTCTTTAGTCGCGGTTGGAGGAATAGATTTTAGGTAGTTATTCTCAGAGACGTGGCTCATCGTCTGGTTGCTTGTCAGAGATATACCTAGGTTAGTTATACATGTACGGATCCACGATGGACCCCTAAACCAGTTGGGAAATGGGTCCATGGTAGTCTTATGAACCCTTCACTTATACGATTTATTTAACATGTGTCTATAAGCATGTAGGAATTAGGTCAGTATGTACTGGGTCCCAAATGGTCCCGGTATAAGTTATTTCCCTTTAAATGGCCGGTAAATTTTAACAAAATATAATACACTCATCATTGATAAAGCTATATTTGAAATGTAGGAAATTTTTTCGTTTCCTATAAAAATTGAACTGTTTCCTGTGAAATCCCTACATTTTAAATAGGCCCTAAAGATGCAAAAAAAAAAAAGTTGAGCTGAAAGTTGGGAGTCCACCCTCAATGCATTGCTGGATCTGCCTTATTGATGCAAGCCCCACCATTGCACCATTGCACGGCTGGAATGAGCTCCCATGCGTGTTTTGAGTGGTTCGTTGGAACTATTGAGATGCACCTTTCCACATGTATAGCGTTTGGTCGACTTTTCATTCGATTCATTTCTTAACCTTTTTGTAAGATCTAGGAAAAATGAAATGGTCTTAATTGAATTAAGACACCTTGTTTGCTTGTGAGGTTGAATATTCCCAGTACTAAAAAAAAGACTCACCGCTTGTTTGGTAGCCTCCATTTCTCAAAAAAAAATATGTTTGCATCATTTCTTATATTTCTTATATGCAACTCATTGTCTCATTAATATATAGGTTCGAATCCACCTTATTAATGAGACAACGAGGGATTTGTCAAATATTCAGGGGCAATATGGTATATAAAGAATTAATCCCATAACTTTTCTATAACTTACAAGAATGCCCGTTAGTAAGTTATCTATCGTAGGCTCCGGTGAGTCTTCCAATAGTTCCTAAACTAGTTTCAGTCAAATTGACTTTTCAGCCACCATTTTTTCCTTTTAAAAATGCTGTGAAGTATTGTGTACGGTAGGGATAGAAATAAGGTTGGTAAGATTTGGAGATAGGAACTAGGAGTCAAACAGTCAAACAAGTGATGCTGTGTAGCTACAAGCTGCTTTCAGAAACGCAGCGAAAAGGCATGAATTGGAAATATAGTGTACCATAAGAATTGATGTCGTTGTTAGGACTGAGATTAGAACGAACGATGAAACACACGACGAACCAACCAACCGCCCCAACAGTGGGTATTCATTTGAGAATTGATAGGTCCTAATCATGCCTTTGCTGTATTGATAGGTCCTAATCATGCCTTTGCTGTACATTGGCCTCCTTTTTGTTAAGTTTATGACTCCAAATAAACAAACAATATGGTTTCTTTTGTCATTTTTCAAAACAATTTAATAGAATAATCTTTTTCGATACGACTTATCGGCACTCGTTTTGTTCGTATAAGCACTCACGTTAAATCTATAAGCCATCGGTCTCAGTCATAAGCCATAAAAAAAAAAGAATCCACTCATTACCACATTGATCCCAGCTAAAGCATTATCTGGACTATATGCTCACATAATAGAAAAATATCACACAAAGAATACGAATTGAGCACACAAATAACCCCGTAGCCACGTTTTTCTTCAAAGAATTCAAGGGTGACAAGTGAGGTCGCATCCTCCTTCTCCAAGCTGTCACCGGCTTTCACCGTCATCTCCGGCGAGGTCTCCGTCAGGTTCAAGACGGTTGATATATTCATCTACGGCAAAATCAAAGCTACCTGTGGAGTTTCTCCTCAGGCGATGAGCTCCATATTAGCTATGACTAGTAGTTTTGGCCTAGGAATTTTTTTTGTGTAATTATCTTTTAACTTCAAAGCTTGTGTGAGGAATTTTTATGGTACCTTCTACAACTTGAAGGGGGTTTAGTATATAGATTAGGATGGACCATGTGAGTTGGTCCAGGTTACAATTATGATAAACCATTATAATGTTTGTGGAGTGGTCAATTGGTTCTACAAAGATTGCTCTCTGTCAGGATTGATTGGGCATAAATTGAGGCTTTGCGATTTGAGTCATGGATTTATATAGGTTGACCTAAGCCGTTGGGTTATGGTTACATGATGCATGTCTTGGCTAATGTATGTCAAGCTGTGAAGAACTTGTGCTTGAAAATGAGTTCCTTGTCTTTGGATGTGCAGGATCGCTTGGAGTCAACTGTGGTCAACGGTAGTAATCGGAGCTAGGCTTATGGAGGAGTTGAGACACAAAACGATCAAAGATGCCAGGTGAGACGGTGAGCTCAAGCATGGTACGAGAAAGGAGGGAATGTTAAAGGTGTGTTTGAACAGCGGGATGACGCCAGTCGCCAGGTGACTTGCACGGGACAAGTAAGCTGTGGTTCGGTGGAACCGGAACGGGAGAGACTTGGTGGCACGTGGCAAGCTAATGGTGTACCTACATGTGGCAAGCATGGCGATTGCTTACAAAGGAAGGTGATGACCGGGTCAACAAGGGGTATTTCGACCAAAATATCGGAAACTATCTTGGATCAAAACCACGGCGCATGGGTGATGCGTTGGAGAGTGATTTAGGATAAGATGGAACTAACGATCAAGATTAAGAATTTAGCAGATGCACACTTATGCGCTTTGAAAAGCGTGCATAAGTGAACTTGAGAGAGTAAAACCCGTGTATGTGTGGGAGGTTAACGGGTTTCTCCATTGTAATAGTGGATGTGATCCAATTTGGAGAGTAGGTGGTTGGTTGCTCACCTATAAAAGGGGTGGGGATGGAGACATATAGGGTTAACCATCCCACCCCTCTCATGTGCTTTCTTGTTTAGGGTTAGGGTTTTCGTTCAGTCTTTTGATCGCTTCGTATTTTTTTGATGACGTGGGATCTTTGGTCGCAACTGAAACAGTCGGTGCTGCTTTGTGTCTGGAACATCGACCAATTTTACGACCACGTTGGTCTCGACCATGGTCATGTTCCAGATCGCATTGCACTGTTCTCAACCACTTACAACCACGCTGGTAGTTCGACCAGTGGCGGACCCAGGAAAAAATTGTAGGTAGGGCGAAGTCTAATGGTGGGCCCAGGAAAAAAACTAGGTAGGCTGAAGTCGGAAGCGTGAAATAAACAGTAGTACCCAAAAGCAAAATAATTCATGATCAAACTGTGTTGCAATCACACTAATAAAAGTATGTGATACGAAATGGAAACAACAACTACAATACGCATGTTAACATTTGTAAATAATGGAAGGACAATTAAAAATACCTCACTAATGAAGATTAATCCACAATTGTAGATGAGTTGTAAAAGAAACAACCTGTCAATTGGGAAAGATAGATAAATCAGTAGTGTCACAATTCGATAATATAATATAAAAGATGCAATACAAAAGAAGACAACAAATATACCAGTAAATAACTAAGTACGTCTAGGAGAACGGGGCATTTTCATTCTTTGAGTTTTCATGTCTTGAAATCTGTCAGAGCCCAGATTTTACAATCCGGATTCCTCTGTGATTCCACCGCACTATTCCCTGGATCAGTAGATAGTGCTCACAGATTACAGTTCTGGATATCAAAGTAATATCATGCGGAAGTGTAAATATAATTGTAGACTTACTCATGGGCCGATTTGGCCGAAATCATTAAATTGCAGCAGCGGAAGAACGAAGCACACAAGTGGGACCTTCAGGACATGCCCACAGGCAGCCAACTGGAGGTTCGCGACCTAGCCCTTGACGACTTCATCTTCTCCTCCCTCATAACCAAAAGTATTGCTGAAGCATAGTAATCTGATTCCTGCTTCTGGATTTGTTATGAGAGCGAGTGTGAGCACACTAACCACCGTGCTCTGCGAGCCAATATACATGATGAAAATAAATAGTATGCATGGCTTATCAAAGGAGAGGCTGGGGTTATTTTATTTGCCAAAAATCGCTTTTAGTGGCGTTATTATTATCAAATCATAGGGTTATTAATTCTACCTAAACTCCATACGGCGATTGCCATAATCCAGCAAAGACACACTTTCCTTACTGATTGCTGTCTAAGACTCTAAACAGCGAGTGTCATCATTACTTAATCCACCGAATATTCTTTTTCCACATTGATTGCTGTCTAAGACTCCAAGCTGTGAGTGACATCATTTAATTATTCCCTCGATCATACTCTTTCTATATTGATCGCTGTCTAAAACTCCAAACAACGAATATCATCAATTATACAATCCACCAATATCCTTTTGTATTCCAAATTCCTAACAACCATTCCTTTTTGCTATTGATCCACAACCACAATTTGCTCTTCTAATAATCAACCTTATTTTTCATTATCTATCTCTAACTAATTCACTATTATACCTCCACCAAAAATATCATTGATCAAGTCTACGATTCACTAGTATTCATCCACCAAGAATATCATTGAACAAATTTATACTCCAATAATTGATATCATACATCCAAATTCCCAAAAATTTAATTCATCCACCCAGTAATTAATCAACTCCTATTCATCCCATTATCGCCAACATCTCCCAAGAATTTATATTAGCTATCAGCGTTATAATCCAGTCATTACCTTTGCACTCCCTAATTCTCCAAAATCATTTAAATCATCTACCTAGCCTATGTATTCATTTAAGACCCACCAATGTATTTATCCCAGAATCCACTCTATCGTGTCCTTTTTATGATCGACATGATTCCACCAATATCTTTATGTATTCATTACAAACATCTATCTCCTTTACTCACGACTCTATTTATTCCTCCTTGTATTTTATTTTGCAAGGATAGAAGTGCCATTATTTGAAATATAATACATAGAAATTTCTTGAGACCTAGCAGTTTTGACTGAAGACATAATGTGTAAGTGAATGCAATAATAATAGTGATCCAGATTCCATCCACCGTTACATGGTCTCTGCACCATATGCTAGACCTTCAGCGTTATAGCCGCTTACATTACCACTGGGACGACACCCAGGACAACTCAAATCAGGACTTTCCACTACCCTCCACTTTTCCATTCCCACCCACAAAGTTTTTGAAATAGAACTATATCTAGTTAAGTTCCCATGTCCACCCTTGATCGTGGGCACGACTATTCGAATAGTTTTGACTCTGCAGAGTTTGTACACTTTCACCACAAGAGACAGTCAACCCGTTGCCCCACACGATTCCTTAGTCATGTGGTTGAGCAGACCATCACAGTGACCGTTCAAAGTACCTCGCCCCTTCCAACATTTCACCCTATGGGTCGCTCCCACTTGCGGTGGGTCCCATACGTTGTGCGGGATGTTCTCCTTCTGAACGTCTAGCAGCTGGCTACTCCCCTGCTAGCCCGCCACAGCAGAACTTCACCCTCTACGAGTGTCCCATTCAAGTCGTCACACAGACAGCCGCTTGCACTATCTCACCACCCTCTCCTGTGAGGATGACTTTCAGGGTCCGGTAAATCTACTAGGCCAAGTTGTACTTTACAGACTTGTGGTTGTACTGTTTTACACAGGAGGTCATGACAAGATTCAGTCCTTAGTGGTATCTGGGCGGTCTACCACTAACCCACTTTGTGTTTCCACCGCACCACACTCACACCCTCGAACCATCCACCCAGATATTTAAGCAAGTTGGGGATTTTGGAAACATAAAATAATCATAGCCAACATATACCAGTCATTACCACCATCATTGCCCAACCAAATTTTCTCATGATTAAAGTGATGCTTGGGCGTTCTCGCGTCCATGAATACCTAAGCAATACTAAGCATGGCATATAAATTACGAACTTATTTTCGAAAGGTTACTATTGTAATTTTGCTAGGGCGACAAAATTCACATATTCAGATATTCCAAGGGAGGTGTAATATTATTCAAGGTAAACAATGGGCACATAACTAGAATATTAAATTAAACATGTATTTGTATATAAAATAACAGCATACAATTTGATAATTTAAACCAAGGTAATTTGCAGAAAATATAGGTTCAACATGATCAAAGTATTGACTCGCCTGGCACGGTTTACCGCGGTCTTAAGCTCACACAATGCTTTCTCTTGAGCTTTTGATCTTTGCCTTCGCTTCGAGCTTGATCTTGCTTGATCCATTGAATCTTCACGACTTCCAATTTCTAATTACGGTACGAACGACTGAATCCAAATAAAAGCAAATAACTCAAAAGATCCAAATAAATCCAAATAAACTCAATTTAGTTTTATTATGAGTTAATGGGTGTTTCGAGTGATGTGGGGCATGGCCGGTGGTAGAATATGGTGACTTGACATTTTATTAATAATCTCTTTTGTTATTCTTGTATTTATCACGGGTGTTGCATGAGTGAGGTTGGACCTCAATTAACTATTTAGGCTTTATTAGTTGTTCATATAGCAAATAATTAGATATTAAATATTAAGTAACCTTATTTGACCCCCTAATTAAATTTACTACATTTCTTATATTGTTCTCAAATTGTCCATAATTTTCACCACAATTTCATATGAGCTCTAAAATTCCTGATTTTAGTTCCATTGGATAGATCTTGAATTTAGATGAATTTAGAAATTTGTCTTATTCAATTTGGAGTTAAAATGAATAAGTTATACTTATTTAAATTCTAAATTCCATTAAAGTCAGAAAATATTAAAAATCAGACAGGTGGGTCCCACTTACTATTTTTAAACTTTACTCCTATTTTTATTCTCTATACACTATGCAGATGACAGGTGGGACCGGCTACTTTTTAGATAAATGGGGCAGGGCCCTCATGTCAGTGAGAGTTGCATGTCTTAATCCAACATTAGCATTTATTGAGGTCATTAATCACTAATTAGTTGCCATTAGCATTAACCAACTTTTGTCAGATCATTAACTAAACTCATTTACCCTCTAATAAATTTTGTTTTACTCCTTGATTAGCTATTGATGTTTCTACCGGATTTTCTTTCTCTAATACTATTTAGCAAAACAGACACTAAAAACCTAACTCGCTACTGCGAAGAGGGGATTCGAACCCAGGCATGCGGGGTGAAAGTGAGCGCTGCTAGCCAGTGGGACTTCGACTATTGCTTGATTAGTAGGACGAAGCAAATCAAATAACATGATGCGTGGGGACTGGCTTGAAACAGAGCAAGGCGGCGACGCTCGGAGCTGACCTTACCGGCGGCGGGCGGTGGGCGGGGAGGTTGAGGTACCAGGCAAAATGGGTCACTCTGGGTGTGGAGGTGCCGTTGGTGGTGTCGACGCGGGTCGGGGTGGCGGCGCGGGTGGCCGGCGTCGACGCGAGCGGCCGGAGGCGGGGACGGATCGGGGCGCCGTCGGACGGGAGGAAGAAGAGGCGGATTAGAGCGCGGCCGAGCATGTGCAAGATGGTGTGATGCTGGCCGACGGAGGAGGCCATGGCATCGTGGGGAAGCCTCTCGGTGCCGGCGAGCTAGGGGGAACGAGGTGTGCCGGCGGCGGCTGGAGGTAGTCCGGGGCGGCGAGGGGATGCTCCACCGGTGGCGAATTGGACCGGTGTCGTCGGTGGGGGAGGTGGCGGTGAGATTGGTGGCGGCGACATGCGCACGGTGGAGGAAAGGGGAAAAAGGGAAAGGTGGGTTGGTGCTCGCGGTGAAGAAATGGGGAGCTAGAGGGGGCTATGGGGGAGAAGCCGGGTGGCTTTTATGGCCGCAGAGGGGGGCGCGGAGGACCGGGCGCGGGGATGGTCCGGCGGGCAACGACCGGCGCGAGGAGGCGTGCAGGGCGCGGAGCTCGGGAATGGGACAAAGGCGAGATGACCCAACGTTGGCGGGGCGGCGCAAGGACGGAGGGAGCCGGCGCGCATTGCGGAGGGCGACGTGGACTCACGGCAGCCACGCAAGGAAGAAGGAAGAAATGAGCAGGCTGCGGGGGCGGGGGAGAAAGAAAGGGGAGGAGCCGGGGCCCGCGCGTAGGGGAAAGGAGAGAAGGGAGGGGGAAAACAGGCTGGGCCCGCATGTAAGAGAAAGAGGGGGTAAGGGGACGGGTAGAAAGGGAGGAAGCCGCATGGTTTTGGAAAATAGGAATAATAAATAATAAAATTGGAAAATTGAGTTTCTAAAAGTTTGAGTATTGTATATTCAAATCCCTTTTTCTTGAATCCCAGCCCTAGAATAGCCCTAAATTCTTTGGCGTATAATTTAGGTATATGTATATATGTGTGTGCGTCTATATATATATATATATATATATATATATATATATATATATATATATATATATATATATATATATATATATATATATATATATATATATATATATATATATATATATATATATATGCATATGTATGTTTGAGTTGTACTTTTAATTCAACTATTTCCCTTCAACTAATTTATAAACTATGTTTTGATTCTATAAATATATTTTCGAATTACTATTTCAGAGTTTGAACTCACCCATCTTTATTCAAATTTTTTATCATACTCTCCTTCCTTTTTGTATGATGATTGAGCTATGTCAAAATGATTTCTTGGCCTTAATTATTATTATCCATTTCTAATCTTTAAATAAGACTTTGATTTAGCGAATTATAACAATTGCCAGGTTGTCAGGGTGAAACATTATTTAAATTATTTGTATCTATTTGCTTATTTATTTATTTTTATGTTTGTTTATTTTGTGCTCAAGATTTATTTCCAGTCATTACTTGCTCAGGGCAAAACCCAAGAAAAATCCAAATAAGATTTCGGCAAAAATCTCAAAGGCCAGTAAGATGTAGAGAAAAATTTTAAATTCTCCCAAATTTTCAAAGATTCAAAATTTAGGATGTTACAAAATCGTTTCTTGATTTTTTCACGATCAAGTCCTTTGAATATCTCTCGCTCGATATAGCACACCATCAAGTCATTAAGCCAATCATCGGACATCTTATTACGCAAATCGGTCTAGATAATATTCATAGCCGAGAAGGCTCTTTCAACCGATGCTGTCGCCACCGGTAGTAGCAATGCTAACTCGATGAGGCGGTAGACCAATGCAAATGCAATATGCCTTTCAGTTTCAACCAACTTCACGGCCAGACTTCCAAGATCATGACAAGTAACAAAATCATCAATTCTTCGCACGTGAAGAATGAAGGTTTCAAGTTGATCCTTGATAGCCGCACGATCAAAAATAGAGAAATCTTCGTCATAGATATCCGCAAGTAGAGCAATATTATCCACATTGAACTTTGAAAAGGAATCTCTTGGATCAAGACAAGAAAAACATACAAGTAACTTCGAAGATACCTCATTGAAGCGATGATCCATCTCAGTGGTAATAGCATCAATGGCAGCAAATAAAGCATCAACACGATAATGATGGTCTTGAGTGACTGTGATCCCACCCCTCCTTGATCGGCCCCATCTTGGAATCGCTTCATCCATATTTGGCACTGGAATCTTATTTTCATCACACAATTTTTTAACTTCTGTAAATAGTGGCTCCCAGCCATGGTCCCTCAGGTTGGTCAACCGTGTTTTGACATCAACAAGCAATGACATTGCCAGAACAATATTTTGATCCTTTCTTTGCAATACAAGAGATAACTCATTTGTAATGCGAAGCACTTTCAACATCATCTTTAATATGAACATAAAATTAAAAGTCTCCATTATATGCAACAAACCTGCTGCCTTAGATGGATTACGCCCATCTTCGTGCACAATGCCTAGCACATCTGTTATTGCATCCCACATGGTCTCAATACGGATTAAAGTTGCATAATGAGAACCCCATCTAGTGTCTCCAGGTCTTGCCAAGCTAGTTTCTTGATGCTTACCTCTTCCTGAAAAAATCTCACCACTCTCCAACTTAGCTAAAATATTTTGACGATGCTTGTCTAGCAATACATCCTTCCTCTTGCAAGATGCACTAGTAGTGGTCACAATCAAAGTGGCATACTCAAAGAAATCATTAATAGATGAACAACAACTTGTCACAGCAACCACTACCAACTGTAACTGATGAGCAAAGCAATGAACATAAAAAGCATATGGGTTCTCATCACGAATCAATTTTTGAAGGCCGTTGAATTCACCCCTCATATTTGAAGCTCCGTCGTACCCCTGCCCTCGGAGTCTAGCAATAGGTAAACCATGTGCACCAAGTATCCCAATCAAAGCTCTCTTCAATGCATCTGATGTTATCTCTGTGACATGTTGGAGACCCAAAAATCTTTCTATGACCTTGCCTTTGTTGTTCACAAACCTGAATGGCAAATAATACAATTAGTTGAGTATAACAATGAAAATATAAAAAAAACTTGCATAGAATACAATGGTAATATTCACTAACCTCACATTTACAGCCATTTGTTCTTTGATTGATATATCACGAGATTCATCAATAAGAACTGAGAAAAGACCATTCCCAATGTCTTCCTTTATCACTTGGGTGACCTCTTGCGCACAACATTTTGCAAGTTGCTTTTGAATCTTTGGACAAGTCATCTGGGCATTCGCAGGACATAGCTCATCAAATGCAAGCTTGACTTTCTCCTTCCTTTCTTTGTACCAATCAATCATCTCTAGAAAATTGCCCTTATTTAAGGAAGAAGAAGATTCATCGTGTCCACGAAATGACTAACCTTGCCTTAGGAGAAAACTTGCACAATCTAAAGATGCAGTCACACGAATTTCATATTTTATTTCTGCTTCCTTGCTATAAGACATAATCTTATGTGACACACTCGACCTTTGATTCTTAAATTCGTCGCACGCTTTCCTTGCATTATTGTGAATACTACCAACCCCACCAACATGATCAGCATATGATTTGTATTGATTCTTCCAATTGTTATACCCTAGTTTGGTGAAGATATCATGACCAAATTGTTCATGTAAAGGTTCGTGCTTGAAAAGGAAGCAATAAAAGCAATAGGCCGCATCTTTCGCTACACTATATTCCAACCAATTGTGCTTTTTAAACCATGATTCACGAAAGGCTCTAAGATTCTTTCCATATGTTTTACAAGGGTAATTATGGCCAATTGGTTGAGTAGGGCCCTTCAACAAATAAGCCCTCCTCACTTGATCTCTAATGTCGGGATGAAAATCATCAAGCGGTATACGAAGTCCCGGATCAGCAATGATGTGATCCGGGTTGAATTCCTTAATACCTTCATCCATGTGTTGCAATTGTTCAGCTGCAACCTCTTGTTCTTGTGGTCGTTGTTGTGCTTGGACTTGGTTCGATTGGACTTCAAGTTGAGATTGTGCATGTGCGGCCACCGTTCCGCTTCCTTAGTACTTCTGCTTGAAAATTTGCTAAAATAGCTTTTCAAATCCTTTCTATTCATTTTGAATTTGAACAAGCCTCAGGTCACTATTTCTGGAGAGGTAAAAATATAAGTACCCTCATTTTGACAAGCTAGTTTACATATTTAACATAAAATTTTGACAAGCTAGTTTACATACACAAGTCTAGTCTCTAGAATAAATAGAATTTATTATACCTTTATAAAATAGAACTATAAAAGTGCAATATATAAAATTGTAAAAGATTAAAAGTCTAAAAGTAATTACCAATCCAGCAATCCTCAAAGGCTCAAATCACTTCTCGGCTTCTCACTTCTCAGCAGTCTCTACGGTCGGTCCTCGCCTCCTCAAACAAATCCGCCGACGCCCCACTGCTCCTCGCCTAGTCGCCTCCTCAAAAATCCGGCGCTCCGCTCTCCCTCTCCTCAAATCCGCCGGGCGCTGGCCGCTCCCGACCGCTCTCCTTGCCTCAAACTCCGGTGCTCCGCTCTCCCTCTCCTCAAATCCGACGGTGCTGGCCGCTCCCGACCGCTCTCCTCGCCGCTCCCGAGTCCTGACCCCTCCCCTAGCCGCCTGGGCGCTGCTGCGCCTCCCGCCCTTCGACTCCTTCGCCTGGGCGCCGCTGCGCCTCCCGCCCTCCTACTCCTCCGCCTGGGCTCTGGGTGCCGCCGCCACGCCGTCCTCCACGGCTCCGCCTCTGCCGCCCGGGAGGCCGGATCTAGGTTAGCGCCGCCGCCGGCTCTCTTTTCTTGACTAGTTGACTTGGTGGACTGTTGGCCCGTGCCGTGCGTCCTCCGCTAGTATATCTCATTGTTGCTTTGTTGGGCGGTTGGGCTTGGGCCGTGTATTTATTGGGTTGCTTCATTGCTTGGACAGTTGGACTTGGGCCTTGCCCGGGGGGATGTGCTTTTGGTTCCACCGGGGGTGGGGCGGCGCCGGGAGGGGGGATCCACTGGCGGGGGGGGGGGGGGTCCGCCGGCGAGGGGAGCTCGGGCGGCTGCCCGGGCTAGCCCGAAGGGCAGGTCCGCCCCTGAGTTCGACCACTTGTTGGCTTAGGACCACCTTGGTTACGACCACGTTGATCATTTTGGTTGTAGACTGGTTCCGATCACGTTGGCTGTTTGACCACTTGTTGGCTATGACCACGTTGGTTACGACCACGTTGATTATTTTGGTTGCCGGCTGGTTCCAACCACGTTAGTTGTTTGACCACTTATTGGCTTACAACCACGTTGGTTTCGACTACGTTGATCACTTTGGTTGCTGATTGGTTATGACCACGTTAGTTGTTCGTCCACTGGTTGGCGTCCGACCACGTTGTGTACGACTACGTTAGTTTCGACTGCATCCATTTTCGGTCTCGTTGGTTTTGGTCTCGGTGGTTATCGATTATAGTGATTCTCGTTCGGTAGTCGATTTCGAACCACATTGTACTTCTGTCTGGTAGTCGAGTTTACGACCACGTTGTTGAATTCACGACCACATTGTTGAACTTCGACCATGTTATCGGTTTTTGACCACGATGTTTTTCCAACTGTGTTTGCTCTGTTTCTTCGCTTTTCGAGTGGGATTTCAACCCTAATCTTAATAGCTCTGTAGCTATCGGAGAAAAGAGTTTAGTGAATACTTATGGGAGAATTCGAAAGGCACCATTCACCCTCTATATTTTCTGTCTGGTCCTACAGATTAAGGTACATTCACCCTCTATATTTTCTGTCTGGTCCTACAGATTAAGGTACTGTTCTAAATAGCTTCTGGTTGGTTTTTGGCTTCCAACTTCAGAAACTAAAAGCCGTTTAAAATGCGTTGGCTTTTTAACGCAATTTTTTCTTTTCCTTTCTTTTCCCCTTTTCCTTTTGCATTATCTATGAAGATATAACGGTGTTTTTATTCTTTTTTTTATTTTTCTGTAATTAAATGCCTAAAAAAAACTAACAGTTTCTACAGTGTCATTTCAACTAAAAGCTATAGCCAAATGCCACGTCGCCTTTGAACATATCTTAAATTTGGCCATTGTTTTACCAGGACCTATATAGAATTTTTAATAGTCTCTATTTTTTCTAAAGGTATTTTCATTCGACTTAAACTAACACACACTACTACAGAAAGCCTCATAGGAGACGCCTCATCACAGACGGTTTTGTGAAACCGTCTCTGATGAACACTATTACAGACGGTTGTAATTAGGAGGCCGTCTGTGGTATTTGTGGCGGGAAAATGGATTATCACAGGCGGTTATTACCTAAGTATCACAGACGGTCTGTATTAAAAACCGTCTGTGATAATCCCAGATTATCACAGACGGTTTTTAATAAAAAACCGTCTGTGATAAGCTAGTTATCACAGACGGTTTATTATTAAAAACCGTCTGTGATAATTCACAGACGGTTTTTAGTTAAAAACCGTCTGTGATAATGGCTAAGACATTTATTGCGCTGCTCAGACCGCATCTGTCTTCATTTCGATCCACAATCTAGCTGGTTGCTTTACTCTTTCGCTCTGGAGGCAAGCTTGGCGATTTCAGGCCACTTAATTTGGTGGGAGGAGGCAGATATTGAGCTTTGAAGCTACTTATATTTTCCCGGTTGCTCTAGATATGGTTAGTAATGAATTTCATTTTTTCTTTGCATGCATTACAAATTTGCTCTAGATTTGGTTAGTAATGAATTTCATGCTCTAGATATAAGTAATTGGTGAGTGTTATTAATTGAAGATAGTTTGCAATAATAGTTGTTGTGTTTATAATATGAATTGAGCTAGCAAATTAATAAGCCTCAATATAATACATGTGGCCGATATATATGTAGTAATAATTAGTTAATTTAATTTGTAATACTAAGTTGTTATATATGTACGTAACGTAGGACCGAAGCTGGATGTATGCCGCTAGCCGTGTGAGTGAAGAGTACATTAATGGCGTGTCTGATTTTACAAGAGCTGCCGAGGAGGATATGTTGAATAAGGGGGTGGAATATATGTACTGTCCATGCACTGACTGCGAGAATTTAAAGATGTTTAAGAACCGAGGGCAAATTGAAGCGCACTTGATTCGGAGGGGTTTCAAAAAGGGTTATACGTGTTGGACCAGTCATGGCGAAGTCAACGATCATATGCCGCCGGATGATATTGCCGGTGAAGTTAATGAAATGCCGCCGGATGACATCGCCGGTGAAGTGAATGAAATGCCGCCGGACGACATCGCCGGTGAAGTGAATGATATGCTGCCGGATGATGTCGATTGTTGTGCGAATTCAGATAGGTTGCACGACGACAATCTGGATCAGATGCTTCGCGATGTAGAAGAGAACTATGATGAGAGAGAGTATGTTAAATTCCGGGGCTTGATGGAGGACTCGGAGAAACCTTTGTTCACGTGCTGCAGGTCAAAGTACACGCGGTTGTCGGCCGTGCTTGAACTGTTGAAATTGAAGGCAAGCAACGGTTGGTCCGACAAGAGTTTCACAGCACTGCTAGGTCTTTTAGCCGACATGCTTCCGGAGGGAAATGAGTTGCCTAAAACCACGTATAAAGCCAAGAAGGTTCTTTGTCCATTGGGAATGGAAATAGAAAGAATGCATGCATGTCCGAACGACTGTATCCTCTACCGTAAAGAGTATGCAGACATGCATGTATGTCCGGTGTGCAACGCATCCCGATACAAACGTAACAATCAATCAGATGACAGCGAGGGAACAGAGGCGAAGAAAGGACCGCCTGCTAAGGTGGCATGGTATTTTCCTATAATTCCCCGTTTGAAAAGGTTTTTTGCAAATCCAAAGGAGGCAAAACTACTGCGTTGGCACTCGGAGGAGCGGAAGAAGGATGGAATGCTAAGACACCTTGCGGATTCTGCCCAGTGGAGAAACATCGATAGGAGTTTTGCAGACTTCGGTGCAGAACCAAGGAATATTAGGTTTGGACTGAGTACAGATGGAATGAATCCTTTCAGTAGCATGAGCAGCAGACATAGCACATGGCCCGTGACTCTCTGCATGTATAACCTTCCTCCTTGGTTGTGTATGAAGCGAAAGTATATCTTGTTGTCGATACTTATCCAAGGGCCGAAGCAACCTGGGAATGATATCGATGTGTACCTAGCACCATTGGTGGAAGATCTAAAAGTACTGTGGAACGAAGGGGTACAGGTATGGGATGCATACAAACGAGAGAACTTCACTTTGCGCACCTTATTGTTCTGCACCATAAATGATTATCCTGCCCTTGGTAACCTATCGGGACAGAGTACTAAAGGTGCGAAAGCTTGTACCCACTGTTTAGATGGTACCGAGAGTGTGTGGCTGAGACACTCACGCAAAACTGTCTACATGCGTCACCGCCGGTTCCTTCGGAGGGCTCACCCATACCGCAAGATGAAGAAACAATTTGATGGAGAGAAGGAAGACGGTTCAGCTCCAAGGCATTTAAGGGGAAACGAGGTTTATGATATGGTTAAGGATTTAGATGTTATCCTCGGAAAGGGACGTAAATTGAGGGCTCATGAGAAGAACACTAGCTGGAAGAAGAGATCAATATTTTGGGACTTACCTTATTGGAAGTACCTAGATGTTCGACACTGCATCGACGTCATGCACGTAGAAAAGAATGTATGTGACAGCTTGATTGGTCTCTTACTGAACATTCCTCATAAAACAAAGGACAGCGTCAACGCACGGCTTGACTTGGCTGATATGGACATCAGGCCTGAGTTAGCACCGACAACAGATAATGGACGAACGTACCTTCCCCCTGCGTGTTACACTCTGTCCAAGGCCGAGAAAACAGAACTGTGCCAGTGCTTGCATGGTGTCAAAGTTCCGTCTGGTTACTCCGGCAACGTGAGGAAACTTGTTTCGATGCAAGATTTGAAGTTAAATGGCATGAAGTCTCATGATTGTCATGTGCTGATGACACAGATGCTCCCTATTGCAATTAGAAATATTTTGCCGATCAAAGTTCGAGAGACAGTCATGAGGCTATGTTATTTCTTTAACACAATTGCTCAGAAGGTCATTGATCCCGAAGGACTAGATGCTTTGCAGGACGAGGTGGTGATGACTCTATGTCATCTTGAAATGTATTTCCCTCCTTCGTTTTTCGACATCATGGTCCATCTCATTGTTCATGTTGTGTGGGAGATAAAAATGTGCGGGCCCGTATTCCTACGTAGCATGTACCCATTTGAGAGGTTCATGGGAATTCTCAAGTCTTACGTACGGAATCGATCTCGGCCGGAAGGCAGCATCGTCGAAGGTTATGCAAGCGAAGAGGTTATTGAGTTTTGTGTCGATTATATGGCACAGATTCAACCGATAGGTGTGCCTCGATCTCGTCATGAGGGGAGACTGAAAGGTATCGGAACTATCGGAAGGAAAGCAATCACTGCAGATATAGACACGTATACTCAAGCCCATTTCACGGTCTTGCAACACATGACTGAAGTGGCGCCTTATGTCGACCAGCACAAGGATGTGCTTCGGCAACAGAATCCGGAGCGGCCAGATGTTTGGATCATGAGACAACACAACAGTCGGTTCAACCAATGGTTGAAGGAGGAAATCGCTAGGAGCTCGCCAAGTGAGACGATGACATGGTTGGCAAAAGGGCCAACATTTACAGTTGTGACATGGCAAGGATATGACATAAATGGGTACACATTTTATACACAGTCTCAGGATGTTAAGAGCACTAACCAGAACAGCGGTGTCCGCATAGATGCGTTCAGTACCGATGGGTCGAGAAACTCGTACTATGGGTTTATAGAAGAGATTTGGGAGCTCGACTACGTGTTGTTCAAGATCCCCTTATTTCGCTGCCGTTGGGTGCATCTCCCACAGGTGAAGGTTGACAAGTACGGTGTCACTACCGTGGACCTGCAACGTGTCGGGTACAAAGACGAACCATTCGCACTCGCCAACCAAGTTGTTCAAGTTTTCTATGTAACCGACCCGGCAAATAAGAGACGTCATGTAGTTCTTCATGGAAAAAGGAGAATTGTCGGAGTAGAGAATGTAGTGGATGAGGAAGAATACAATCAATTTGACGAGTTACCTCCTTTTGGAAAAGGCATAAGGGTCGACGACGAACAACGTGACGAAACTAGTTACGTACGCATTGATCATCATGAAGGGCTAATTTTTAAAGGAAATAAGCAAGTAGAATGATGTATATGTCTTATGTATATGTGAATTGGCATATTTGTATACAATAATGCATGTGTGTGATGTATGTGGCAAATGTGTCAAGAAATACATTGTGTTATATGTTGCCAAGGAAATAAGCAAGTAGAATGATGTATATGTGTTATGTATATGTGAATTGGCATATTTGTATACAACAATGCATGTGTGTGATGTATGTGGCAAATGTGTGAAGAAATATATTGTGTTGTATGTTGGCATTTAAGCTGGTTGGTGTTGTAATGCAGCTGGTAGGTGCGGGTGTAAATGATTATCACAGACGGTTCCACACTTTAGAACCGTCTGTGATATTAATATCACAGACGGTTCCACATTTAGAACCGTCTGTGATAATAATTTCACAGACGGTTCTAAATGTGGAACCGTCTGTGCTAATCCCGCTATATATTCCCTCTGGCTAGGGTTTTCCGCTGCAGTGATATACATCTAATTAAACTCGCGGCTCTCCCGCTCCTCCTCCTCCGTCGCCGCTGTAGGCCTCCTCCTCCGTCGCCGCCGCCATCCCCGAGCCCCCGAGCCCGTCGCCGCCGCCATCCCCGAGCCCCCGAGCCCGTCGCCGCCGCCTCCTCTCCTCCTCCGTCGTCGCCTCCTCGGACGAAGACGTCGCCGCAGCCTCCTCCTCCTCCGTTGCCGCCTCCTCCTCCTCCGCCTCCTACTGTGAGTGCATTCAATCCTCCGTCGCCGCCTCCTCCTGCTCTGTGATGATAATATCGAAAACAGAAATAATCTGGTTGAGTTAGATTTGAGCTCCTTGGTATTTCGGCTATACTGTTAGACCTTATTTCGGCTGGGCATATAAGTTTACATCTTTTGAGATCTGTTTGTGATGCAGTATTATATTAATCTTGTGATGCAGTATTAATCTTGTGTAGAACAGATCCTTTTATTCAATTGATCTATTTGTGATGCAGTATTAATCTTGTCTAGACATGTATTTTTGTGAGCTCAAATCTTTAATAATCAGATTATTGATGATGAGTGTCGATATTAGCATGAGATGGCCAAGATTTTCAATCTTGCGCAACTCTGTACTGAGAGCAAATCTAAAACAATTAATTTGTGTAATGCTGGATTTAATTGTTTATTTGCTTAGAAGACAGATTGTCATGTTATTTCAGCATGTTGGTGTTTATATTCATTGAATATTTACATGGTTATGAATGGCAAGATAGAATTATATGTTTACATGCAATTTATGTCATTCATGTTATGTTGGAAATATAAATTGAATTTAGTTGGAATTAAATATGGAACTAAGATAGGCACATTACCTCCTCTCTCTGTCCACATCACCCCCTCCCTTCTCCCCCTCCCTTCTCCCCTCCCCTCTACTCCTCTCCTCTCTTCATATCATTGAGCATCATGTTTCCTCATCCTGTCCTAATAGAGCAACATGTCTTCCACTCATTCTTCACCATCTTCGCCGGAGGAGTCCGCTCCAAAAGCAAAACGCCAAGGAAGAGGGCTATCGAAGAAGCCTGAGGGCCGATTTATCATCACACAGGTCAATGTATCTGGGGTGCCTCTCATTCCTAAGAAAACAGTAAACGCATGAAGAAGAATGATCGGCATAGTTGCACGAGAACGAATTGAGATCACATTCAATTCGTGGAAGGACGTGCCTCCGACTCGGAAAAGCGAGCTGTGGACAGAAATTTTGGCGTCGTTTGAGATCCCAGAAGAACATCAAGACGCCGTGCAACGACAAACCTTACTAGCGGCGTGCAAAGCATGGAAGAACTTCAAGAGCACGCTTGTCAAGAAATATGTGGAGACAGACGAAACGCCTTATCATAAATACCCATTCTTGGAATCACAATGGGAACAGTTCAAGGCGATGAAGATTACCGACGAGTTCAAAAGTACAAGTGCGGCGCACAAGGCCCTCCAGGCAAAAAACACCCACCCCCACAGACTTGGCACAGCTGGGTATGCGGGTAAAATCCTGCAGTGGACGAGGGAGGATGAACTGGCAGCCCAGCAGGACATCGCCCCGCCATTTTCAAATATCCCGGATGACCGCGCTCGAAATTGGATTAGAGCAAGGTCATCTACAACGACATCGGGGGACGTCTCCTTTCGAAACCCTGCAGACCAGCAAGTGTCCCAGCGCCTGGTAAGATATCGAACGAACTACGTAGCTTGTAATTACTCCACAACCTCCTACGAAGTAAAATGACATGTCGTGTTCTTGCAGGAAGAGCTGAGTTTTGAATCTACGCTGGGATCATTCCAGGGACGAAGGGAGAATGATATGCTCTCCGCTGCCCTGGGAAACAAGGAGCACCCAGGCCGTACGAGAGGCCTTGGGCTTTATGTTCCTTGGAAACATGGTTTCCAAGATGACTCTGACCAGTATCGGCGTAGGAAGAGAAGCAAAGCCGATCGCGAGGCACAGCTACGAGAAGAGATCAAGGCATCTCTTAGAGAGGAGCTTGCTGATTATGTTAGAGATGAGGTGCGGAGAATTACAGAAAATCAGCAGGCCGCCGCCGCCGCTACTGGTCTAGCTAGCCCGCGCAACCATCCGAGTAGTTGTGCGTCCAATCCGGCGCAAAGCGAGGGCAGATTTCCGGTGGACGACATCCTGGTAATAATTATTATCTCTCGAATGCTTGCTCCATTGATATGCCTATTAATTGAGTAGCTAATTTTGTATCGTTATGTAGGAGCCTACGAAGTGCACGCTCCAAGTAAGATATGCCTCCGTTGCGTTGAGCGCTGCGTGGGGCATGGCATATCCGTCTGGTATCGAGGCCAGGGTGCACAGTCAACCTTTAGCAACAGGCTTCGCAAAAGTGTCAGTAGATGGGGTAAACACCAATTTTGAGGTCGTCCCACTACCGAAGCCCACCAACGACGAGCTCGTGACTTTAGGGCAAGCCATTGGATCCTTCATCCAGTGGCCCAAAAGTGATATCTGCCTGGAGGCTTATTCACCGGTGGCAGATCAGCAATGTGCACTGGTGCCTTCTCCACAAGGGCAACCGGAACCGGACCCGCTACCTGAACAAGTGCAACCTCCACCACCGGTGCTACCTGTAAAGTCGACCAACAGTCGGGGCAGCAAGGGCAGCAAGGGCAAAAGCAAAGCAAAGACCAATGATGAAATCTCGTACAAGCCATTAGCTCGCAAATTCGTGCTTGGCGAGCCGTTGCTCGAGGAAAAGGCCCTCCAACGCCTAGCATATAGTTGCGTGCAATTACACATGTGGTACATGCAACAGTCCAATAAACCAGAGCAAGAGCGGATCTCAAGTATCTCTATCAAATTCTTGCCGAGTGATTTACATCACAATATGCAAAACGGTGTCTTCGTAGTCACCTTTGATGATTTATTCGATCTTTACACGCTCAACACTCTGGACGTCTCTCTCATGCGATGCTGGACGCTGTAAGTGTGTACAATCACAGTCTCAGTTCATGTCATACCGATAAATTTCGTATAATTTGTTGATTTCTTGTGTATATATGTAGCCACATGCTGAGTAAAGCTAGGGCATCCAAAGCATCGGTTGGTTTATTGGACCCACACATGGTCGCCAAGTATACCATCGACGAGGATAGACCCTTCGTCCAGAGGTACATTGCAGCTGGACTGCTGGATTACCGCACTGATGAATACGTACTTATGCCCTACAACCAGAGCTATCATTGGATTTTAATAGTGATTGTACCAAAATGGAACATGGTATATTACCTTGATTCCCTAAGTAAGAATAAAATGGACTTCACACTTATCAGCCAAGTAATCGATGCGTAAGTACATTTTCTCCATACATACCTATATTGAACTCTTTCTTTCCTTCCGAATGACTAAGGTTAATCTTTTCGAATCACGTAGGGCGTTCGAGATGTACGTTGCAAAGGGAGGTGACTCCAAGCCAGGGGCCAAAGGCCTGACACATGCTCGAGATTTTAAAGTATTCGCTATTACACATTAATTAATCCTATGCAACAGTTTGTAGTAATTAATGCCTCTTGAATTGACACATTCTATTTTTTTGCAGTGCCACCAGCAGCCGCCGGGCAACACATGTGGCTACTACGTTTGCCACCATATGGAACTACTCCTCGATTCCTCGAGGATTACCAATCCCAAGGTTTGTCAATCTTCCCATAATTACTTCATACTTATCATGTTATATATACGCACATTGATATTCCTATCGACAGGCTGCATTTATCCCGTCATCTGCATTGAAACAGCCTGACCTTGGCCGAATTCGATCAGAGTTAACGTACTTTTTGCTGACTCAAGTTATAAAGCCAGAAGGACGGTTCCACTGCGCACCATGAGTTTTTATTGCTCTTATCACTCCGGATTTGTAATTGTATATTTCTAAATGGATATTTTATTTCAATTATTTGCTTTGTGAAATGGATGTTTTATGTTTGTCAAATGAGTGAGATGTGAAGTGCATGTTTTATGTTTGTGAAATGAATTGAGATGTGAATTGGATGTTTTATGTATGTGAAATGATTTCCCATGTGAATTGTATGTATATATCTGCTTGTTTCAGAGGGCATGGCTAGCATTTCCTGAGGCTAGCCATTTAAACAGAAATAGATTTAGAGGTAGAAATCAATATCACAGACGGTTTTTAAGTAAAAACCGTCTTCGATATATCAATATCACAGACGGTTTGAAATCAAAAACCGTCTGCGATGTATCAATATCACAGACGGTTTGGAATAAAAACCGTCTGTGATATATTAATATCACAGACGGTTTTTTATTAAAAACCGTCTGTGATATCGATACATCGCAGACGGTTTTTGATTCCAAACCGTCTGTGATATGTACATCACAGACGGTTCAAAAACCGTCTGTGATAACCTTCGACTATCACTGACCCATAAATTCAGACGGTTCATATAACCGTCTGTGATGACGTTTTTCAACCGTCTGTGATGATGATTTCTGTAGTAGTGACAACACTATCGCAAATTCCCACATCCCCGCAAATGCGAGACGTATTGGTCACCGATGGCCAAAGGAATTCATAATTAAGCACTACGCCATGTCCCAATTCCGCATGCCTGTGCCGAACGGTTTCATTACTATCTCTGACCCTATCGCTGGTGAAATAGAATGGACGCTATCTCTGACCCTCTCGATCTCCATGGAGATTGCCCATGCATGGACTGCATCAATTAATTAGATTCAGATGTGATCGTATACTTAGGGCGTCTCCAACAGCTGGCTATTTAGTTAGCTAGATCTGATGTGGCAAGGAAAAAGTAGGAGAGAGAGTAGTCACTAGCGACGAGCAAATAGCTGATCTATTTCACGTAGTCCAAAAACATGATTGTGCCAAGGTCTACGCGCCCAAATCCGATCTACCAGGAGTTTTGTCTTCTGTTTGGGTTGCCAGTAAGGGCATGTACAACCCACAGATGGAGGGTCATCTGCAAGAGCCTAGAATCTGACATACAGACAGCTAAAAAGACAAGTCCTACAATGGAGAGTCTATTTCACTGTCTGCAAGCTGTTTAATGCTTTACATGTAGCCAAGATCAATCATGAACACTATTTTGTATACCATTGTGTTGCTATTTGATAGAAAACGGATCAAGCTTAAATAAGATGAACATGATTACAATATTTTTTTTTAAAAATCATCAATATAAATGATATATTATATATAATTGCAACATTTTTGTCTAATTTTCGTAGCAGCCGCCGCCGAGGCGCCCTTGCTCTTCGTAGATGCGGCGACTTCCTTGCTCTCCCTAGCCGAAGCGCTCGACATCTCGGGGGATGAAGGGAGTACACCGGCGCGGGCGGCGAAGGTTGGCGGTGCCCGCGCGGAAGAAGGATGGAGGATTTGAGCTCGGCTTCTTCACCGGGGAAATAGGGAGAACCGGAAGGAATTTGGGGCAACAACTCCCTCCCGCGTGCGCCCAAACCAGAACCCCGCGCGCGCGCACGGGATCCGCGCGCCGTCGAGTTGGGGAGGCGAGCCGTACAACGCTGCTGGAGCCGCCTTCTGCGCCTCGGAGCACGGGCCTTCCCCGTCGCCTCGCGAGGCGACGCGGCCTCCGTCTCCAAGCTACGACAGGGTGCTTTTTGCAAAAACAGCAACGAAGAGACGGGCGGAAGAGACCCGTTGTACATGCCCTAAGGGTTGTTTGCATTTGCTGCGATTAATGAGTTTAACTGAAAATAAATAGTAATGACTAAAAGAAGTAGCTTTTAGCATAAAGAGACGAGCGGTGGAAAAATTGAGTGAGAGATGCATGCACGAGACAAGAACAAGAAGAGTGGAGTACCTGATGTTTCTGTAACCCCTACCAGCTATTTGTATTGACTTCTGATTTCTCTAAACGGAAGCCAGAGGTAGAAACTAATACGAACATCCCCTAAGACGCAAGAGGATGTAAAGTACAGATTTGATATACATGACCTCTAGAATATTCTTTTGATTCTACTCTTATACATGACCTCTATAATATTTTCCGATTTTACTCTTAGGAATTATGCTTCCTCGTATTAGGGTGAAATAAAAGTAAATTAAAACTATTAGATTAAAAAGAATTGATGACTTGTACACCCCACTCGTTTTGGCTTCAGCTTCTGACTTATTTTTCACTATTTATAAATTTCGTCTTTTTTGAACTTTTGGCTTTTTTGAGCTTTTTTGCCGGTTCTTTTTTCCGTATTTGTTTGCATTATACGTGATTGGCTAATATGTTTTTTATATTTTAAAATTTAATTATGCTAAATAAATCTCTGTCAGCTACAGTATTTTTTCAGCCAGCTACATTGTTTTTCAGCCATAAGCCACTCAAAAAAAAATCATATTGAGCACAGCCTAGTGAACGGTGGGTACCGTAAGAAAGCTCTATGTGTAATGCTGGGTGCTCTGTAATGTTTTATCTCATATAATATAAAATCTGGGTTCTTAAATCCTTTGAAACAAAAAGCAAGATCTCAGTAGGACGCCGGTGCAGGTGCAGGTAGGCTGTGATACGCTTATTCGGCCTAGCGGCCGATAAATGATGCCTAAGACCATGGATCGTAAGTTTCTAGTCTTCCGAAAGCTAATGGTACAGAGTTTTTCTCCAGGGTAGGCTAGAGATGAGCCCAAGACGGAGTTGGAAGTGTGCACGCGCGAGTTGAGATGGCACCCGGCGCTAGGTTCTCAAACTTCTTGAAACGTGTGCTTCTTGGCAGTCATCCATGCGGCGACCAGGCGGGAGGGACGATGATAACCGGCCCCATTCGTGTGTAAACTGCGTGTTCGTGATATCCGTACACGAGAACTTATGTTCGCAATTACGTTCTCAAGCTTTGTACCTTCTGGTTTACCACTTGATTTTCTGCCATGCTTTTTCCTGACGCTTAACTGATCCCTAGATTTTTCATGGCACAGGTGAAAAGTTTGAGGCGCAGTAGACTAGTAGTTGTCATAGATCGATTGATATCGTACAGCTGAGCCAATTTAAGTACCAACTTCTGCTGCAGTGTACTACAGTGTTCTGTAGTGAGAAGCCCACAATTGAAGTTTGGACTAGGCCGTCGGTTCACATGTAACTATGAGTTTAGTGGTCTGGTAGTAGAAGACACTAACTATAGTCCAGGCTTACGCCCGAATTGGAGTTTTATTAGAATTTTTATATGGATTTCAATATTTATTGTGCTTATTATATATTTAATTTAATGTGGAATTATTCATATTATTGATATAAATGATACGAAATAATTTAATGCGGAATTTAACTCGAAACATTAATACTCGATATGCTGAAGACGGCTGTGCTGAAATATGATAGACACATTTATTGAAATCGAGTCTATTGGAATTTAATACACATGTATATGTTTAACCCGAATACAACACTTGGTGGAATATGTTTAACCCCGAATACAACACATGGTAGAATAGTTAGGTTTATTTTGCAGAATCAGTTCTGTAGGCTAGTGACCCACATGATCAGATTGGAATTGATCTCATAAACAATCTGATTATGGTGCATGACTCATACATATGTGCTAGGAACTAATATATTTTAGACTCATTAAACTGGCTTGTCTGATCGTGGTTGGTGGCATGGTTCAAGAGTCGCACAGTATACCAGAAATAGGTGGGTCACTTTATAACACCTGGAAGTGGAGTCGATAAATAGGTCCTTACCCTTTAGTCTCATTATGCAATTGTGAGCGGCACCGTAGAAAAGGCAGAGAAATTGAGAGTAGACTGAAAAACCTCCATAAAATCAATCTAAGGTTTAAGAAAACTCAACAAGTTTGACCTTTTATATTTGGGGTGATTTGCTCTCGTGCTATGATGCGGCCTCCGGCATGGCGTTGGCGACAATTCAAAAACCTAATCAACAGAGGAAAAAACAGGGAGGGGTGCATTTAGCAGTAGGGTGAGCATGCGGTGCTCACTACAGATAGAGTGCCTTAGTCTAGTAGATGGTAATTGTTGAAAAAAGCTTAAGTCAAAAGCCGGCTGAAAAACTGAAAAGAATGGACCAGAGGTGAAGGGTGAGACCTCACACGAATCTTTAAGCACGTCCAAATCTAAATGATATAAATTGAACAGAAATCATAAAATTTCTTTTGTTGCGTATTGTTTGTTCTTTTGGACTGCGGTGTATTAGTCTAATAAATAATGAGTATTGAAAGGAATCAAAAGTTGCTGAAAAACTGAAAAGAACTTTATATATGGCCCAGGGCATGCTTTCTTTGTTCAATTCAGATCTGGATTAGGCCTGAGCCAGGCTAGAGCCCATTTAGCAGCCCTGGAACCATCCGCCCTGTGGACATGTCACCCAGCAATGGCACAAGCAAAAGAAACAATGGTCGTACGCCACCGACGGCTGTCCTTTCCTGCAACCGCCAACAGAACAGCAAGCGTGGGCCATCACAAGATACAAAACACCGGTTTCTTTTTCCACTAGGATGCTTCGAGATAAGTTCATCATGGGTCCTGTTGTTTTGTAGTGATTTTTTTTATCTTTAAAAGTTAAAACAAACGAGAACATTTTTCTAAACAGTTTTAAAAACTGTTTCTCTAAATGATTTCTTAAATCTACCATCATATATGTCGTTCATGTTAACGTCTCTATCGAACACAACAATCTTAATAAACACAATCAAAATCTACCAGCCACAGTTAAAAACCATCAACTACACTCTAAATAGGGCCGGCTTCCGGGTTGCATTAGCGAGTAAGCTGGCACTTGAGGATTTCGATCTTCTGTCGTGATTGTCAGGGTGAAAAACGCGCAGCTGGACACGAGTACTGCCGAACAAGTGATAATTGCCAGGTATGTTCTGCTCGGGAAAAGACACGACGGGCGAAATGGGAACATATGAGCGGTTAGCTGCGCACCTCATGAACAGACCCTGAGGGCAACCCTG